>CM040910.1:38434804-39634804 GCA_023029165.1 Gobiocypris rarus
AATTAATTCTGTGCTGTTGTTACCTTCTAAGCATGAGCCTTGGTAATTCCATTTCCTCAATGTTAAATGAAAACAAACTGGATAATCTTTGCAGGGATTTCAGTTGGAATCCATAATGTTTGGCCCATTTTTCCATTTCTTTGATTTGAAATGGCATGGATAACATCAGATTTGGGCACTGTGAGCTCTCTCCCTGAGCTAGCCTGAGTTCTCAAGTGCTTTGACACTACATTTCTAAACCGAGACCTTTTTTCTTTCCAGAAACTAAGCCTCAAGACAAGAATGAGCTTGACAAGACTGATTTTGTTATAAATACGGCAGTTTAAAAACACACTCTGTTCCGTCTCACTTAGCAGCTGTGCGTGGACAACATGATAGTTTTCCAGTTGAAATGCCTAACAGCGAGGGGACATCTAACAGTCTTATGGGAATAAAGGAATGTTTTTAAGAGGGAGGGAGAGGTATCGCAGAACTGCGCTGCATTAGCCGTACAGCCACTATGGTGTGTAATCTTGTTATCCCACTTAATAGAGTCGAGATATAACCCTGCCGAAAATCATTTGTTTGACAAGTGCTTATAAATGCTTTAGTTACAGTATGGCTGTGTTTGCGTTCAGTGGTTACTTCACAAGTCAATGTAATGTTCAGTGCACTTCAGTTGATAGAAGTCATGAAATATTTACTGTCTCTCTTACTCAAGGTTAAATCGTCTGTCCCAGCGGCCTAGGTGCAGTTTTTTTTTCAGTGTGATGTTTATCCAGAGGAAGGTATAATTACTTGACCTGCATAAATTGCTGTTTGTTCCGTTACCCAATCATATCCAATTCCATTTGAAATGTACATTATGTACATTAAATTATCTAAATGCTATTTTTTCTATTATACTGCAGATATTTTGTTTTGATTGATTTATTTAAGTTATATGTTTGTTTGTTTGTTTGTTTATTTAATAAATACATAAAATATGTTTGTTTTCACGCTGTCAGTCTTGTGCATTGTGGTGGGGACGGTTCAGTTTTCTTGCAAGTTACATCATTACATCAGTAGGTGTTGACATGTGACAGTCTTAATGGGTGAGTCAGTGAATCATTCTGGGCCCTATTTTAACGTGTCCGAATCCAAATTTTGCTAGTTTAACGACAGAAAAAAATCCATGACTCATTAAGGTGTAACATGCAATAAACCAATCAGAGTCTCATCTCCCATTCCCTTTAAAAGCCAGCTGCACTTGCACCGTGGCAGATTCACTATTTAATGGTAAAATTACAAGCGGAAAGACTGAACGCTTCTCCAGAGAGGAATCCTTCTATTTATTTTATATTTAAAAAAAATTTGTGTGCTGTGCATCCCTGTGTGTGTAAATAAGCAGAGTGTAGGCATAGTTCAAATGACTCTGTATGAAATTGGATAGTTCTTCAACCAACCAATCAGACCGACGATCCATCGCTTCTCTATCTGTAATTTTGTTAAACACGCCAATAGCGCGCCAGGTGGATAAGCCGGTTTGTTGGTCCCTTTAAATTTTCAACAGAAGCAGGATAAAACAATGTACAGGTTTCCAACCTGAGCTGCAGGGCGAGACCAAACCAGCACCAGATCGGGCTGGGATTGCCCAGTCTAGTAGACTTTATCAGTCACTCCAGAGTAATCTTGGAGTTTGTCTTCCTCAAGAGTCTTGTTGTGACTGTCACTTGTGTGATTTCATGCTGTAGAGTGTCATAATGTGTCATTTTATGATCCCAATGACCACTAGGCTACACCAACACATTTTAAAACCTTTATAAAGGGTTGTTAATCTGTGCTGTCTTTGTGCCTCCTTCTGTGAATCAATAATAGTCAAAACAAACCCTACAGGGCAGGTGTATCTGTAACACAGTGTGACCTGTGGATGGTGGGTGCTAGAGTTGATTCTTTCACACCCTGTTAAGAGATTAAGGTCAATGTTGTTGTCAGTGCTTCTACATGTAAGAGCTTCACAGAATTAGTGTCCAGTTCAAGCTCGTATATCAGATCTGTCCCATACTTCACAGGGATTATTTTGGGTGGTCAATGCTTTAGAAAGGTTCTAATCTAAGTTGACTATACCCAGCAAGCAATTGTGCATTTAAAAGACATCTAATAACATCTAATAAGCCCAAACAGAGCCCTGACATCTAGGCTAAAACAAGGAAAAATTTGGTCAGTGAAAATGTTTGTCTAACCATAGTCCATGAATAGACAGTCATCTAGAACATGAACATGTCAAAGAAATGAAACCAAACACCCTGTAAGCACTGTTGACATTACTTACATGATGAAATATCATACAGCTCCCAAGTTATTTTGGCAAAAATGACATGTAACCAACTGCAATGTTATTTTTTGCTTGAAGTGGCCGGACTGTATCGGGTCTATAGTTAACCCAAGACAATAAAATGACGGCTATTGCTTGCTGGGTAAGGTGGGCCAAAAAGTAGCATCCCTAGTGACCACACTACAGTAACTTTATATATATATATATTAATATTAATAAATATATTTAACATTGTTATTTTATATTGTGACATTAAATGAGTTAAGGGGCAGTCACACCAGATTTCGATCATGTGAGATTTCTTTTGACACTGCAACGGTCATAATGTGGTCTTTTTAAAAACATAAATTTAACATACAACAAGTTATAATACATTCAAAATGTAAAAATTAACAATATTCTCCATCCTGCAATGCTACAAATCTACAGCTTTATAGTTTGTGTTCTTTTAAAGTCACCTTGAAATCAAAATTGACCCTTTTTATGGAATTTCAGTTTTTATTATTTATTAGTCACATTTATTCATTTGAAAGGTTGGATTCTGGAATCCACTGCCGGTTCAATATACCTGTAAATATCCTAATTAAAATTAATAATCAAAGCCTTAATTCATATTTATCCTCCTATATTATCATGATGATTTCTAATGATTCTTTTTAGTTAATCAATAGAACCACTGATTGTTTGTTCTTCCTTTATGTTTTCTAAAGTTTGTGTTTGGTCTTTGAGTAGTGACCGAGGGTCTGGCCTAGGGATGTGTGATGTGTTACTAAACACTTAATAGCTACATGTTGTCATGTGTTTGGTTTTTTGAGGTATCACACACCCCTAAAATGCCGGGTGTGCAGTAACAGTGTTTGCTTATTTAGCCTGGCTTCCAGAGATTAAATATGGATTTGTCTTTCATTTTTAATATATTTGATTCATTTTACATTTCCTTTTACTGAAACACTAAAGAATTGTATGAACATTACCTGTACTATTGTCTGTACCTCAGAGGTACAGACAATAGTACAGGCAATGTTCAATGCGTGAAAAAGTGACCACGTGCATCTGATTTACTGACAAAGTGTGGAAATTTACCATGACTGTTCCTTTTCTCTGAGCCAATCAGAATCATTCACCTTGCAGCAATAACATGGCTAGACCTTGAAAACAGTATAACTGTTGGGACAATTGTGTGTACAGAACGACGAGACTGATAGAGAGGGAGTGCAGACTACAAACTCCTTGTGAGACTTGAAGCTGGCTTCTGCTGATGAAACTGCAAACTATTCTTCAGTAAAAATGTTCTTTAATTAATTGCACTCCTGACTCTTGGTCTTCATTTTTCACTACTGGTCTCTAAACTGTTAATCCCTAACACATTGCAGGCCAAGTTCACCGAATTTTAATTTTGGAATGTAGAGAAAAATGAAACTTCTTTGCTTGAGTTTACTGTCTCCAGAATTTGCTTGTGTATGAATGGAACAAAAAATATAGTGTGACTCACTCCTCAATACTGTGATTTGGGTCATATTCCCTACTACTAGGTATTAATTTATACTGCACCCTAATTTAAATGTTGTTTGCTTTGGTCTTTGTGTATCGCTGTTGAACCAGTCAAGCTCTCGACTTTTAGCCAGCTGAAGCGTGTGCTTTGTGCCTGTGCAGTTATTATGTGATTGTGTGCGGTTATCCTGCACATATTGATTAAAGGCCTGGCCCAGATGAAAGACCTGTTATGTTAATTAAGGTCTTGATTTTTTTCCCCAGCTCTGCTCTCAAGAGCTTCAGTGGTGAATCCCCTCAGTCTCTCTCTTGCTTTCTCTCTCTTCATCCATCCACACTTGCTCGAGACCAATTAGTATGTCTGGAGATTGAATGTAGATGTGCTCACTGGCTGTTTTGGAGGAAAACTTGGGGGAATGTCTTGGCAAAAGGGTTAATTAGAGTGTGAATACAACCACTCTGTCATTTAGTCCATTAGACTAGAAGCCAAGGTATTCCACTTACGCAAGTCGCTTTACTCAGGACCATTGATTGAAAACACAGAGCCAGTGACAAATTTGAATGGGTGGGCCCATTAATGAAATTTGATTTCGATTCAGTTTTTCCATGACCGTGTGAGTAAAAAAATCTAAGTATTGCAATATTAAAAATTAAATTAAAGCACGTACAATGCCACACTATGTCTCCAATAATTTGTGCATGCAAGTGTTAGAGTGTACTCACACTAGGTGCTCTGAACTGTGCCTGAGTGCGTTTGTCCCCCAAAGCTCGGTTCGTTTGACATGTGTGAGGGCTCCGTTCCGTGCCCTGGCGCGGTTCGTTTGGCAGGCCCTGGCCCGCTTGAAAGAGGTGGGCCAGAGTGCGGTTCGGTTGGGCTCGAGTGTGGTTGGCATGCAGTGTGAGTGCTAACCGTGCCAGAGAACAAAACAGGTGTACGCTACTGTCATCAAACACCATACTATTACGATACACAATCACACTCGGGCATGGTACAAGGCAACCGTGCCCAGTGTGAGTACACTATACTTGACCAAAACAACCAACTGATGATTCAAAAAAGGATTTGTAATCAGTGCATCAAGAAAACAAGTGAATTGTTACACCCCTATTACGCTGATATTTGGTGAAAAATGGTGGAATTTGGAAGAAAGGATTTTAGATGTGGTAAAATATGTTAAATAGAGTGCAAACTAGATAAAATATGTATTGATGTGGGTCGTCCCATGGCCTGGGACAATATTCCCAGTTGTCATGTTAGTCAATGGCTCTGCCTTGGTCTTTTTTGTTGTTTTATCTTGGAATGCCAGAGGTTTTCTGAAAATTTCTTTTAGAATTTTAAATAAAATGGCATGTAGCCTGTATTCATGAGATAAATCAGAGAAATATTCATTCATGTTTGCTTGGAGGTCTAGGCGCAGCGCTACAAAGTGCACCCATCCCTGGATTTAACAGACAGATGAACATGAAAGTGCAATACGCTCTGGCTCCCGAAAAGTATTTGTAATTTTTGCTTTAACTTTTGAACAACAAACAGGTTCAAATCTTGTTGTAGCTGCAGCTGTCTCCCTGTAAGATTAGACAACGGCATCAAAGACAACATGGTTTCTCACAAGAGGAGAGGCCCAAATCGACACTGGATGACAAATAAACCAGCTTTGTGAGCAGAAGTGTGTGATATAATGAATAAGTCTGACATGTGCGGGTCTCAGGTGGGACGCCTGACAGTTTGTTAATTTTTGACTGTGCTTGAGGCTGTGGATTGGTGAGGGGGATTAGATCCAGGGTGCAGCTGCTGTTTGCTGGATTAAAGGATGTCTCTCCCCCTCACACTTACCCCGCAGGAGGCCTAACCTTAGGGCAGCTAGTCCGCTTCAACACTGGAGTTAGTGTGGGCTCAAATAGCCATCAGGCTAATTAGGATTGATCCACCATAGCAGAGGCATGGTTCAGTCTGTATACATGAGCATCTGCTGTGGGGACACTGTAATAGCCCGGTGCAGGGAAGATTATGACTAGATCCTACTTGGAAGGAGATAGATTTGTTGCTCTAATGACTGAGATAGTCCAAGGGAAATCTGGCTAACAGTTAATGTTTGATTATTGCTGGACAGTTGAAGCTTTCATTGAGAAGTTTTATATTTAAAAGTCATTTTAATATGATTTCATATAATGTTATTTTAATATAATTTGTTATCTTAGAATGCCATACAGTGTCATCCAAGACAGATATTTAACACTTACATATCTGCTATTTATTTATTTGTTTAAAAATATGTTTATTTATTCAAAAATGTTTGTTTTCCTTATTTTTTTAATTATGTGTTTAGGTAGGTATTTATGTATTTAAATCATATTTAATGTTATGAAATAAAATATATTTATAATTTTACTTTATTTAATGTATGTATTATTCATGTATTAAAATATTATTTAGGCCTATGTGTGTATTTATTTAGATAATATTTATTTATTTATTGCTTTTATTTACCCATGTATTTTATTAATTTTGTTCACGCTCATTAAATTCCAAACCCATTTGATTTATTCTGTAAAAAAAAAAAACGGTGCTGTTTAGTTCTGGGTGAACTGTTCCTTTAAGGAGAACAGCTCCACCTCAGTTTCTAATAGGTCTTTGTTCCAGAAGATCAATTGGTACTTTTTTTCATGATTGGAGGCTTTGTTCTTTAGACATGACTAAAATGCAAATTCACAAGGATATTTAAATATATTTAATTTTTTATTTACCCAAGTTTATAATGTCACAACACTCAAAAGTGTTATTTGTCTTTGATGATAGTGCAGGGTATTCCAGGTGAATGGATTTTGTCAAGGGAAGTGAACTACAGATATCCCTTGCTAGGGACCAAATCAGCACACCAGACAGTCTAGACTCTAGAGTGCACATGCTTGCTTTGCATGGCCCAGACATATGTGTTTTTAAATGAACAGTGCCCACCCTCATCCTACTCCATGCGGCGCTGGCACACCACACACGGCTCAACCCATCAGACTCGCTATTTCAGGAAGGCAGACGCCCATGTTGCAAAGAAAGTGCATGAAAATAAGCGGGCCTCAGAGCCTTGGATGCTATAAGCATAAAAGAAGATTAATTCAGCGGTCAGGGGATAACCGTCCGTAGTGAGGTTTGGGGTGGGGTTTTTAAGAGGGTTGTTTTGTGCCCCTCTGCAGTGCCTTCAAAATCTCACATTTGTTGAGATGATGATAATGATAGGAGAGAGCATGAACTGCCAAAGGGGAGAAATGAATGAAGACAAATCGTTTTCCTGCTCTAATGATGACGGTCAGCAAAACATCAGCAAATTGAGAGCGAGAGAGAGAGAGAGAGAGAGAGAGAGAGAGAGAGAGAGAGAGAGAGAGAGAGAGAGAGAGAGAGAGAGAGAGAGAGAAATTGGCTGAGGAGAATAAGAAACCAATGTTTCAGGAATAACTCAACTGAAAATAAAAAAAAAATCATAATTTACTCACCATCATGCCTTTCAAAATCTGTATCAGTGTTTTAAAACTAAATATATTCTAATCTTTTTGATAATTAAAATACAGTTTAATAAAATATAAGATGAAAAACTTGAAAAAACATTAGAATAAATAAGTTTTAAATTAACTAAATATTAAGCTAAATTACTAAAACCAAAAATATAATAATGTAAGCTAATTTCAAATAACAATATGCTATAATAGTATATAAATAATACTGAAATAACACTGATTAGTATGCTGTTATTACTTTGGAACACAGAGGGAAAAATAAATTCTACATACACCTATTTTCCATACAACCACAGTTCATAGTGACCACGGCTGTCAAGAAAAAAACTGCCATGAAAATGGTCCAAATTACTTGTGATGTGCTGTATATTCCATGATTTTTTAAAATAAAGAATAGTGGCATTATTATTCCACCCACCCAACGCTATCTCACAACCAGTTAGTATGTATTTGAAGTGGCTAATTTGTATGAATCTGTACAACCGCAATTGTATGAATTCGTACAATTTGTCTAAGCTGAAGTGATGGGTCATGAATTCATACGAATTGAGCAACTCATCAAATACGCACAATTTACCAAAATTCGTACAAATCAGCCACCTCGTAAAATATGTACAAATTGCCGTGAGATCGGGTTGATCCAACTGAATAAAAAGCTGACTTTAAGTCGGTGACCGTTCTGATCCAATATAGGATTTGTTCATGGTCAGTCGAGTGTAAAGTTGCTCCAACAAAGGCCTCATTCACCTCCACTATAGCACAGAGCAGCTTGGAGGACTTGCATTGGGATGAGTCAGATGGGAGGGAGTCAATATTGAGGCCATCTGAACACCAGCTACTGTCAGATTGCCAATCAAAGTTTCCTGTTTGCAGAGTTCTGGTTTTTCATATGGCCTGTGACAGTTGAGGCCAACCACATGTGTGGCCAAGAAAGCAACTGAGAAGAAATGAAGCTGAAATGGATGTTAGGTTAGATTTCCTTGCTTTGTTTACCTAACACTGAAAGTATAAGAAGCCATTTAGCACATACTTGTATAGATACTCTTACAGTAGGACAGAGTTGGAACTCCTTAGCAGACATTTGATCAGGTTCTTATCAATTCAAGTGCAGTTCTGAAGGCTTTAAATGTCCTTGTACTTCCCCTTATGGAAATTTGCCATAGCTCTTGCACAGTCAGTGCTCTGAAAATAGAAAAATATTTCCCTCAGAAATTGCTAGTGAATTCCGCAATTAATTTCAAAGAAATGGCAAGTAACACATTAAATGAAATGTGAAATGAATGAAAACGTAAAAAAAAACGAAAGAGATCTTCAGGCCATTCAAGTATAGAAGCTGTACTTGCATGGCTAGACATATCTTCCCTGTGGTGTTTCCAAGATGGTCACCAAGTGCATTAAAAGGGACTTTGGTTTGAAGGTTCGTTGTCAGTTGTGTGAGTTTGGGGTGTGGCTATGTGTTTGACTTAACAATATTGAGGGCACAGGGAAATGGGGGATTGGAGTGTTTGGTGAACCTTTTTTGGAAACTACCATTATCTTTAACTGTTACAATATAGAGATACTGCATTGTAGATACACCATTTCCTTTCGTGCAATGTCATTCTTTACATTTGCACTCCTTTTATGTATCCTCAGAGCATCCAAGCTCATTCTGTAACGTTATGCACACAAACGTTATTCATGAATTTTTACTTCTGCTCTTTCTTACAGTGTATCAGGCTGTTAATTATATTACAATCTCAGTCACACACACTCTCTCTCTTTCTCTCTCTCTCTCACACACATACACAGCCCTACCCCTCGCTCATGCACTCTCCCTCTTGCTGGAAGGTGGCAGTACGAACGGCGCATGCTAAACTCACACATGTGTCTCTGGCCATTGACGAGGAACGTGTATTGCCGATGTCATGTGACTGAAATGAGGGAACTCTGAGGACACCTTGAGCTCACCTGCCACATTTCTTTCCCTTTGTCTCTCTCTCTCTCCAGGTCCATCTGTGGTTCTCTGTCTTCCTCTGTCCTACACGCTAAAGAACAGGATCCTACACCCAGATCTCATCAGGTAGGCTCTTTATCCCTTTTTTTCTCGCTTTTTTTTTCAGTCTCCCTCCTGTTCTCTGCCTCCCTGCTCGCTGTGCTGCAGAGATGCTGCGTCATTGTGTGTAACGCTCTGGCACATAAGGTGAGAGAGAATCTGACAGGCTGATACCGGCAGTACCGGCATTTTGACATTCCTATACATTTCCTCCTTTTTTAAGCTTTTATCAGACTCGTTCATTATTTTGTGAATGAACATTTCATTGATGATGTATCGCCTGCACATTTTTCTGCAGGTTTTAAGAATCAGTCTATCTGTTAACTAGCATGCTGGACACATTGAAGCAGATGTGTATTATCATGATGTGTGTTGTCATGTAATTTTGTGTCTGTGTGTTTTCCGCTCGGGATGCTTGGAGTAAGGGTGACGCGGTGGTGCCTGTCTAGACACCTGCCATTAGCATCACCCCAGACTGTCCAGGTACATAACAGTGATGGTGGCAGTGATTTATGATGGTCTGGGTCCTCAGGGGTGGGTGATGTAATTGAAATACTATGTCACAATTTGAGTAATTGTATTTTATAGTAATATACAGATACCATGATATACAATTACTCATACTGTGATAAATAAATATATTCTACACTTCATCAAAATAATTCTTTATATACTATTTATCTGTGTGTGTGTGTGTGTGTGTGTGTGTGTGTGTGTGTGTATTGTAACTGATTGTGTATATATATATATATATATATATATATATATATATATATATATATATATATATATATATAATGTGTGTGTGTATATTTTTTATTAAAGCCTAATAAATGTTGAAATTGATATAGCTTTCAATTATACTGTAATGTTGAATGGCTATCATTAATGTTTTAAAAAAATCTATTTCATAGCGACATTAGTACCAGTATTAGTATTAGTAATACTGGACTTCATTCATAAAAACATGCCGTTACAACAAATATAAAAAATGCTGTCTTTAAGTTGTTTCTACATTAATTTGGAGAGTAACTGTGAAATTATTACAATATAAAAATATAAAAAATTCTTTTAATCGCGATTAATTACAGAACAAATGTGAGATTAATTAGTTTTTATATATATATTTTTTTTAGATATGCTTGTGTATGTGGATTGGGAATTTTTTGGTACCTCATGATTCGATTAAAATCAATTCTAGAGTCTCAAATTTGGATTCGATACATGTATAGATTTGATTGTAGTTTACTGTTCACTGTTACTTTTCTGATTTGACAGCGGTAGACAGTTTAATACGTCTAGAAAAAAAAATCTCACTGAATCATTTGTAATCCTTGAAATTTATTTAGTTTTCTTCCCATTTTAGTCAACCCAATATTATAAAACATATGCAATTTAAGCTGACTGCACACATGACTGGCAGTCTTCTGTACTGTAATAAAGCAAGGCAGCCCTGAGACAAATATAAAAAAATACATAAATAAAATTTGCTGATACAAATATAAAACTGGTAAATGGAAATAACTCAACAATAGGACAAATACAATAAAAAAAATATACAAATGAAATAAACTAAGTTTTTCAGGTACAGTAGCCTAGTTTTATTTAACTAAATGTAAAAATAAAGCACTGTATAGTTTATACGGTATGAATTAAATATAAATTAATTCATAATAAAGATACAAAAGTAATTCAGTTTGAGAGGCGGCATCTGTGCTTATTGTGATTAATAACGTGTCAATAACTTTAAGTAGTACAGCGAAGTTTAAGAAATGTAACACTTTAGAATGTAGATTTTTTACATTTGTGAATCGATGTGAATCTGTCATTATTTAATCATTATAATTTCCCATGTAGCTCTTTTCTATACTGTAACGGATATTATTCCAGTTCAAGATCTGTTCTTGTGCTGTAGCAGAGGGGAAGATTATCAGTAAATAACATTTATGTGAGAAATAACTTGTATGGACTACATTTAATGTGCTTTAAATGCTGTCATGCCACCCAGCTGTATGGGCTGCAGTACACATACTGTAGGGCTGGCTGATCTCAGAATCTCAATTCTTAGTTTATATTGTTGCCATCTTTTTTTCTTTGCCCACTACTTTCCCAATTCATCTCTCTCCCTCACCTGTCATGGACAGAAAGCATGTGTCATAAGCAACATGACCTTTTCTCATCCATTTATCTCTGTCCCTCAACACACCGCTGTGTCTGTGCTGATTAAGGTCAAGATACAGGTGACTGTAGTCTTCATGCATCATGCCAGAAGGTCAGTGAGGCACAGGAGCAGCGTTTCGTCTGCTGTCTATCCCTGTCCTGCAGTGCTGTAATGGCAGAAAGCTGCCTGTCATCAGTGGCTTGATGCAGGAACCAACTGTTGCCCTCAGTGACACCGACTGCTTCATTGAAGCACAGGCTGGTCTGAAATATAAGGAAAAGGCAGTAATTACAGTTATATATGCACTATATTATTAAGAGTAATGCACAGTTCATTCGATTATCATTAATCTACATGAATGTATGCATAGGACTCTGTGAATGCACAGCCCTATTGAAGCTCTGAACCTGTAGCACATATTGATTTTTAATGGTTAAAAATTTTGATGACCAATAATTTAATCAATGATATTAGTAACTGAAACCGCAGAGTGCTTAGATATAGACACAAATCTTAGTCGGTTGTAATGCATTATTTTCTCTTGTCTGTTGTAATATTTAATAAAAATGCAGGTTTTGAGTTTTATGAACTGTTTTCATTGAGTATTTTCTCTTCAGCACAGATATTAGACCTCCAGTTATTCCCAGCTGGATGAGTCCTGATAAGAAATTAGTGCATGTTCTTGTTTCCTAATGGATATATTTATGCATCCTTGCTTTACAGTTTTCCTTCTCTTAAAGGAACGTTTAAACCAAAATGAAAGTTCTCTTATCATTTACTCATGTTGTTCCAAACCTGTATCAGTTTCTTTCTAACATGTAACACAATTCAATGTAATTTTGATCTATGAAAGAATGAAAGTCGTACAGGTTTGAAACGAACGAAATGAAGGTGAATAAATGATGACAGAATTTTTGTTTTAGGGTGAACTTTCCCTTTAAACATGCTCATCATGTGAAGAAAATATTACAAGAGCTTTTGTTCTGAAATATGCCAAACATTAACTGATGGGTTCACGTTTTTTTTTTAAATATTGCTGTGTCGTGCCATGTGTCAGTTATGATGTATTTAAACTCTTCTCAGTGCGGTATGGAAGCATGTGAAGAGACAGAACTGTTTACTTGGCAGGCACACATACTCTTTCATTGGGAGGCACTGCAGCAGGGAAAGCAATGATGTAATGCCCAAAAGGAACAATTGGTCACCCCCTTCTTCTCTGTCTGGCAGGGGCAGGAAAGACAGACAGACAGACAGACAGACAGGGAGGGCACAGTTCTAAACCTGCTGGCTGAGCGAGAGAGAGAGATAGTGATGATCTCAGTCTGATACTACAGCTACCGCTCATGTCAGGAAATACATGAATTCAATACATGATGTCATAGTAGGTTTTGCAATATGATCATGATTTATTATTTAGTGCATTTCATGAAATTAGAGTGTGAAAGGTTTCAGAGCATTTCCATACTTATATTCCGCACTGGAGTATTAAACAACAGCTGCTTGTCTTTAATTTTGAGAAGTTGTGATTGGACAGTAGTATGACTTTTTCTTTTCTTTTGTAGAAAGTATTAAAAAAAATGTTGTAGCCCTTTTTTTTGCAGTCATATTTCGCATGAACATAGTACTTATTGTAGTAATGACTGGGTAATAACTATAGGTACTAACCCTGAACCTACTCCCTAAACCTTAACTTTACCCATTTAATTACCTTACACTACTAAGTACTTTTTTGGGTAAGTACACTGTAAGTACATTGCACTGTAAAATAAAGTGCAACCAAAAATGTTTTTGAAAAATATATTGATATGTCCACTAGTGTACTTTTTTGTCCACAAAACAGAAATCAAAGTGCTCCAATGTTCCCAGCATATCTTCTTTTGTGTTTGACAGAAAAAAGAAAGTCATGCAGGTCTGGAGTGAGTAAATGATAACAGAACTTTCATTTTTGGACGAACTAGCCATTTAAAGGTGCACTACGTATATTTAGCGGCATCTAGTGGTGAGGTTGTGAATTGCAACTGCCCACCACTCACCCCTCCCTTTTGAAGCACATAGAGAATCTTCGCTGGCAGACACAGGACAGAGATGTCGTCGTCTGAGACAGCAGAGTGTAGCTAGCGCTCTGTAGAAGTTTGTCCGTTTAGGGATACTGTAGAAACACGGTGGAGCAAAATGGTGACTTCACTGTATGGGGATCCACAGTGTATGTAGCTAGAAATGGCTCATTCTAAGGTAATAAAAACATGCATTTCTGTCAATAGATCCAAGATAAATATTACACAATGCACCTTTAATGGATTTTATAAAAAAACGGAAAAAAACATTTTTAATTCTCCTTTTTTCAGAATCTGAGAATAATTGATCCATACTCATCTGGCACAGGATAAATCGTACAAGAGACCCAATTTTCTTTATTTGTGACAATGTGTAGTTACAGAATTATTATTACATTTTTTTGTGCTGTTTTTCTGCATAGCAGATTTGTTGTTAATTCCGTATATGTGTTACAAAAGCAGTGTATTAATGACTATAGTTGGGCTGTATTAAAAAAATGAATTTAGAAAGTATTTTTCTCTCAAAACTCGCTGGAAGTCTTTTGTGGGAAATCTGCCTCTTAAAACAACAATCCCACATTCTCTTAATTTATCAACAACTACACAGAAATGCAGTGTTTGTTATCCCTCGCTTGTTAGCAAATAATTATTCTTTAATGGATGAAAACTGTCTCCAGCCATCATCTGCTAAACAGAGACAAGCATCTTGACAGTCTCATAATTAAGATATTAAGAAAGCCCATAGCTCAGATAATATTACTATATAATGAAAGATAAATCCAAAGTCCATCAACTGAGCTTGTCATTTTTATCAGTATCTTTACAAGAGAGTGAAATGAGATGACTGACTCAGAGAAAAATAATAAGACAGTTTGATGTTAGATTAATGATATCTTTATTATCACAGCAATTATTTTTGAGATATACATCACTGAGGACTTTTAAGGCTTGGTTAAGAATACAAACTCATTCTTATCATGAAAAACTAAGCCATAGTCCTAAAGTAATCAGTTCCCTTTTTTTCTGTCCTCTTCTCATGGGTGTCTTTACTAAAATCTGGTTTATTTTTAGTCTCCTAATGTTAATGTTTATTAGGCGTGATGGCACGCACAAAATGTCTGCACTACCTGGCAGATGTCACTAAAAATAGCCAGGTATCCTGAGGAATCACCAACACGATCTCATGACAATGCGTATAAATAGTACGAGTGTGCAATCTCGTGGAATGTATACGCCAAAATGAGTTTTAGGCGTGCATATGGTACGCCGTTTTTGGCGAGCATATGATATGCACTTTATGATTTAGACAGTCTGAAACTCTCTCTCTTTAAACCTTTTTTGCACATTAAGGTTGGCTGGTATTGAGTTTGCTGGCATGTCTTTGGAGGGCAGTTTTCTATAAAGTCAACATGAAATCAGAATTTACTTTTTTATATTTCTTTTGTTTATGCACATTCCTGGTCTACTGGTGCAGTGTGTTTTTTGGATAATTTATATATATAAACTAGCAAGTTTAACTTGCTTTGCCTTCAGACCAACTTTGCTTTTCAGATTGTCATAAATGCCTCTTTCTTTTCAACACTTAACCTCCAACTATATATACCTTACTCAGGTTAGACAGCATATTGAATTTAATGCAGGTGAAAATGAGATTGTGAGTGATATACGTACAGTCTTCTTTACAATGGCATGGACTGTGAATGTCCTAGATCATGTAATTTTCACAACTCACAACTTTTAAAAGAACTGAGTTGTCTTGAATAGCCTGTACAGAATTCAAATGTCTTTTGAATTGCATTTCATATTGACTTTAATGCATATATTAAATTACAAAATGCACCATGTGGGTGATGGAAGTGTTTTCCCATAGCCGAGGCTGAGCCGAGTAATGAATGAGAGCGATTAATTCTTTCTGAGATGTTCCTCTCAGTCTCGCAGTCAGGAAGATGATAGGCAGATGAGCACTACAGATCTTGAAGTTTTTACTTCAAAGTTGTTGGGTGAACTCTTCTGAGATTCTTCGCTCCGCTATCATGCCATTTTAGTACTGAACTATTGTGGTTTCATGGAAACGCACATTCTGGAGTGCATAAAGACCGTCTGTTGGACGTGCAGTGTTCATAGACGACAGTGCTGGGGTGAGATAGCAGTTCAGCAGAAGCATATTTATGCCATCTGCCAGTCTTCCTGCTTTAAACATGCAGATCTGCTCTGAACATTCAGCCATAAAGCAGCTCTGCTGTCATGTGTCTATTTTTTCACTCCGGCTTCTGCCCTTTTCAGGTTTATGAATAATGTGCTTAATTTGAAGTTTCTCCAAGTTAATGCAGCTCTTTTTCCCCCTCTCTTTCTGTTTTTGGGTTGTGTAGTCAGTGAGTTTAGTTGAGGGAGGCACAGGGCTAATTTAGACAGTGCTTGCTCTGAAAATCACATAATGACATCCTGAAAAGAAAGCGAGATGGCCACACCAGAGGCTGCGGTTAACACAGATCTTTTCCAGACAGCAATGGGCCCATCCTCCTCCCTTTCGCTGTCCTCCCCTGCCTTCACTGCTTAGTATTCAGGGTCTGAAATGAGCACTCACTAAGTGCCAATATGATTTGACTTTGACGAGTAAATAAAACTGGCTAGTAATTTTCTGCAGTAAAATAAATTCAATGCAAATCATCTTAATAAAAAAATAAAAAAATAAAAAATTTTAACCATCCTTTAGTCTTTTGATGTAAGGTACAGTATATACTGAGAATACAGTATCTCTCTCTCTCTCTCTCTCTCTCTCTCTGCAAATCCTTTTTTAAGTCCTGTAAGTTGTGAGGTGGGGCCTCCATGGATCTGACTTGTTTGTTCAGCACATCCCACAGATGCTCGATTGGATTGAGATCTGGAGAATTTGGAGGCCAAGTCAACACATCAAACTCGTTGTTGTGCTCCTCAAACCATTCCTGAAGCATTTTTGCTTTGTGGAAGGGCGCATTATCCTGCTGAAAGCGGCACAGTCACCAGGGAATACCGTTTCCCAGCAGAACATTGCTCTAAGCATCACACTTTTGGTGGTGGACAGGGGTCAGCATGGGCACCCTGACTCGTCTGCGGCTATGAAGCCGCATAGCAACAAACTTGACACCTTGCTATCAGAACCAGCATTTATTATTTATTACTTATTGAGCAGTTTGAGCTACAGTAGCTTGTCTGTTTGGTCGGACCACACGGGCCAGCCTTTGCTCTCCACGTGCATCAATGAGCCTTGGCCACCCATGGCCTTGTCACCGGTTCACCACTGTTTCTTCCTTGGACCACTTTTGATAGATACTGACCACTGCCGGGAACACCCCACAAGAGCTGCAGTTTTGGAGATGCTCTGACCCAGTCGTCTAGCCATCACAATTTGGCCCTTGTCAAACTCGCTCAAATCCTTAAGCGTGCCCATTTTTCCTGCTTCTAACACATCAATTTGAGAACTAAATGTTCACTTGCAGCCTAATATATCCCACCGACTAACAGACGCTGTGATGAAGAAATATTCACTTCATCCTACATAATGTTATGCCTGATCGGTATATATCCTAACAAAGTCATAAAAATTTACTCTATTCCACACTATAATGATGACACAAATGTGCATTATTTTTTAATCTATATATAAATATATCTATATATTTTAAAAAAAATCATATATGTACAGTATGGCAAAAAAAGACAATACTATAACATTTTGTAATTTTTCACCATATACTGTACATATATGATTTTTTTGTAAAAATATATAGATAAAATAATTCACATTTTTGTCACCATTATAGTGTGGAATAGAGTACATTTTTATGACTTTGTTAGTATGTAGGCCTACTTGTGTGTTTTCAGTGTGTATGCATGACAGTTGTTTGCTTCTGTGTGTGTTACGGATGCGTTAAATCCCATCTGCTGCAGCAGTATGTCAGTTTGCTGGTTCTGGGACTCGTGCAGGGCTCTCTGTGCCTGCAAGGGTGGATTTATTCTGTCTCGTTGAAGTTCTCAGTGTGAACATGCCGCGAAGGGCCCACATGTGCATGCTATGTGAGTCAGTGTGTGTGGAGTGCTCGCATATTATCTGGTGGCAGAGAGGAAAACGCTGCATTTTCACCTCAGATTCCCTGAAGGGCAAGCAGGAGTCAGAGCTCTGCTCATTTCTGACCCACCAGAACAGGATACTTACTGTAGCTAGATGGATTGATAGGGGTACATTTAGACATGCTATTTGTAGTACTTTGCAAAGTTATTGAACATTTTTAGATTCATTTCCCAGAAATAATATATATTTTTTTTTAACCCTGAAAAGCCATTATTGCTTACAAAAAGTAAATATGATAAAAATGGCCATTCTGTATGGAATAAGGTAAATTAGTAAATTATGACTTATTTTTCATTTTAGGGTGAACTATCCTTTTAATGTCTGCCAGAATATCTGCTATTCTGATACCATTATTGCGCACAATGTTAACTTTGCAGCACTGTTTTATAAGGGATAAACGCACCAGTACACCAGCGAATATATCCATCTTTTCAGATTTTTCTATGCTTGTTATTACTGTAGACACTCTTTATAACTCCGTCATTCACACAAACAGTCCCTAAAGCCGATGGGAATTTAGAGTTGTTCAGGTTTATCTGGAACCAAAGCTGCAGTCATAACTACATTATTCTCCATAATAAAGACATGTTGAAGCGGCTATGAATGGAGTTGAGCAGAGGTGACTATTGTGTCAGAGCTGCTGTCATGCGCTGATAACTGGAGCTTTTTATTTAGTTCAGGCCTGTGGAGATGTTCTCTTGTGCCTCCATCAGAGACTTGTTTGCCCGCGAATGGCTTACAGACTGATGCAGTGAAAATCAGTGATGTCAGGCTTTCTTTATGTCCATGGAGTGTGTGAAGGAGATAAATGCTCTGTTTCAAAACCTATTGAGCTGCCTTGCTGTTTACGGTGTATAAAGGCAACTTTCTTGTCATCAAACAGCACTCCTCACAATGGATTTCAATAGAATTTGGTGAGCTAAGCTAATGATGTTATACTCAGATAAAAATACGGAGAAAACACAAATATTGGTAAAATACTTTTTTATTTAGATTGAACTCTTAGTTTTGGTTTTGCTGTTTAAAAGTTTGGGGTCAGTAAAAATTTTTATTTAAGAAATTAATACTTTTATTGAGCAGGGGTGCATTAAATTGATCCCAAACGACAGTAAATACATTTATAATGCTTCAAAAGATTTCTATTTCAAATAAATGCTGTTCTTTTCAAATTTATATTACAACCCTAAATCAGAAAAAGTTGGGACAGTATGGAAAACGCAAATAAAAAAAGAAAGTAGTGATTTCAAAATTTACTCTGCCTTGTATTTCATTGCAGACAATATGAACACAAAATATTTCATGTTTTGTCTGGTCAACTTCATGTCATTTGTAAATATGCATCCTTTCTTGTTATTCAGACCTGCAAAAAAGTTGCAATTTAGGGCTAGTAATGAGGTAAAATGGTTAAATAATGATGTGATTTGAAACAGGTGATGTCAACAGGTGATTGTAATTATGATTTGGTACAAAAGCAGCATCCAAGTAAGGTCTCATCCTTTAGGAGCAAAGATGGGCTGAGGATCGCCAGTTTGCCAACGAATATGTGAGAAAATTATTGAAATGTTTAAAAACATAATATAACTAAAAGATAACATAATTAAAAGATTCAAGGAATCTGGAGGAATTTCAGTACGTAAAGTACAAGGGCGCAAGCCTAAGCTGAACAACCGTGATCTCCGATCCCTCAGGCGGCACTGCATCAAGAATCGTCATTCATCTATAAGCGAGATCACCACATGGGCTCAGGACTACTTTGGGAAACCTTTGTCAAGTACCACAATACGTAGTTATATCCACAAATTCCAGTTAAAACTGTACTGTGCCAAAAGGAAGCCCTATGTTAACAGTGTCCAGATGCGCCGTCGACTTCTCTGGGCTTGAGGCATCTGGGATGGACCATCACACAGTAGAAACGTGTACTGTGGTCAGATGAATCAGTATTTCAGGTATTTTTTGGGAGGAATGAACGTCGTGTGCTCTGGACCAAAGAAGAAAAGGATCATCCAGACTGTTACCAGCAACAAGTCCAAAAGCCAGGGTCTGTCATGGTATGGGGTTGTGTCAGTGCCCTTGGCAAGGGTAACTTGCACTTCTGTGAAGGCACCATTAATGCTGAAAAGTACATAGAGATTTTGGAGCATAATATGCTGCCTTCAAGAAGACATCTTTTCCAGGGACGTCCATGCATATTTCAACAAGACAATGCAAAACCATATTCTGCACACATTAGAAAGTCCTGGCTGCGGAGGAAGAGGGTACGGGTACTTGACTGGCCTGCCTGCAGTCCCGACCTGTCTCCAGTAGAAAATGTGTGGCGCATTTTGAAGCGCAAAATGCGACAACGAAGACCCCGTACTGTTGCCCACCTTAAGACTTGTTTGCAGGAAGAATGGGACAAAATTACACCTGAAACACTTCACCACTTGGTGTCTTCAGTCCCTAAACGTCTTTTTAGATGTTGTGAAAAGGAATGGCAACATTACAAAGTGGTAAATGCTTTACTGCTTTACTTGCAGGTCTGAATGACAGGACAGGATGCATATTTACAAATGACATGAAGTTGACCAGACAAAACATTAAATATTTTTTGTTCATATTGTCTGCAATTAAATACAAGTCAAAGTAAATTTACAAAGTTTTCCATACTGTCCCAACTTTTTCTGATTTGGGGTTGTAATCGAACAATCCAGAAAATATTTTTCCAACGTTAATAAGAATAAGAAATGTATCTTGTGCACCATTTCAACATATTAGAATGATTTTAAAGGGTCATATGACACTGAAGATTGAATAATGGCTGCTGGAAATTTAAAACATAAAAATCCTTCATGTCAGAAACTTAACATACTGCCAATGTAGGCAAAAAGAGAGAATTGAGGGTTTTGTATTCTATGGGTGTGCCATTCAGCACTAAATGTGTGTGCTGTAGTGAAGTAGTGCTGTCTCTGTGGTTTGTCCAGGTGTGTGTGTGGGTCGTACACAGTTGTACGCTGATTGCCTAGGTTGTGATCTCATTAAAGAACTAATGAGCTCATTCTGTGTGTTAGTAACACATATTCCCATGTGCTCTTCCGCCCACATTTATACAGATATTTTCTCTAACATCCATAAAACATTCACATTTATATATATTTTTTTGCAGCTAACAGTGTTTCCTCATGATTTGTTTGCAGGTGTTTATAACACTGAGAGACTCTTCAGGGCCCTGAAGCCTCCTCCTAAGTACGCCACCAATCATCACTGGAGTACCACCGCCTAGACAGGTACTAGCCAATCCCTGCAGCTCATCTCTAACAAGACCAACACAGCAGAACTTATTACGCCGTCGACTCCTCCCACATTGCAGTAACATGTCAAATGCAGCACCTCTGATCTTATTCACTCGATGGCCATCTTGGCAACACCCCAGGGAAGCTATTTTATATGCATAATAAATATATATTCTATGTAAGCTATATATATTGTTAACAGAGAACTCAGTCACTTTTAGGGATTGTGGTAAATTTGACCCTTTTTGCATGCTAGTGATTTCAGACAAGATACTGCCATCAGCCGTTGTATTTCAATTTCACATTTTGGTGACATTGTGCTGCATAGCTGATAGTAGTCTGTGGTGAAGTTGGCCCCAAAGGGGGTGTTTGTGAGTACCCTTCTAAATAATACAGTGACAAATGGGATATCCTACAGTCTTATGAACCTCACAGACACGTTTGTTTGAGTGAAGGTCACAAGACTGCAAGTCCATTTCAGATGGGCTATTTGGTCACAAGACTGCAAGGTCAGATGGGCTATTTGGGACAGGGCTCTAGTCTCAGTGTCAGGGTGGTGTGGCCCCTTTTGAATAATACAGTGGCAAATGGGATATCCTACAGTCTTATGGACCTCACAGACACGTTTGAGTGAAGGTCACAAAAGTGCGAGTCCATTTCAGATGGGCTATTTGGTCACAAGACCACAAGTCCATTTCAGATGAGATATTTGTGACAGAGCCCTATAGTCTCAGAGTCAGGGTGGGGTGGCCCTAAAGTGTGAGGACCCTTTTGGATGAAGGTCACAAGACCGCAAGTCAGATGGGCTATTTGGGACAGGGCCCTAGTCTCAGGGTGCATTTTATCAGTCCGCTGGGAAACAGAGTTATGTTCCCATACTGATACAGTCTATTTCAGTCTGATTTCAGATTAATCTCCCTTATGTGAATGGTAGATTTATATGTTGGCCTGACTTATTGTAGTATTATTTATCTACTATAATAGTATTTATTAATATTTTATTTATAAAATATTTTTATATTTTCAATAAATGTTTTGTTTGTTTTATTAATTTTATGTACTTTTACTTTTTTAATATTTTTATCTAGCTTTAATTTGTTGTTAAGTTTTAGTAATTGTAGTAAAAAAAATTATTTAATCTTTATTTCAATTAACAAAAATTAATTAAAAAAATTAAAAAAAAATTATTTAATTGACTTTTTCCTTATAAAGTTATATCCAGTTTTATAACTTCATTGCCATGACCACATAACCTTAAAACAACTGTAGAAATGACAATAACAACTTTAAACAGTGCTTGTATAAAAGTTATAAGCTTCACATTTCTGTGTTTAAATCCCCCAAAAATGTACCCCATTCACTTCCTTTGAGTTGAAATGATTTTTTTTGTAGTAATCAACATTGTATAAATGCTGTTCATTGTATTGTACCTAAAATATTCCTGTAGAGCAGACAATAATTATCAAAAGTCTGGATATTTGAAACGGCCTAAGATCCACATCCAAGAATCTTGTAACCCTGAATTGTAATACGTGATAGCTGGTTATACAGTAGCAGATAGAGGTGGAAGGAATGTTGTTAGTGCTGCCTCCAGTACACAGGAGCTGTGAGTGGGTTGAGCGGGAGGCAGAGAGCCCTTCAAGCTGCTGATGAGCGTGACGCACACCCGCAAAATACCAAAACAAAAGCCAGTTAATAAGCAATGCTTTGCTTTTCTCTCTGCTTCTGTTTGCACACGAAGCTGCTGCAAAAGGGCTTTTCATTAGTCTCCCTCTCTCATGCTTTTGAATGCACATCGGGTCCTCTGAGAGACGCAAAGGCTCTTCCGTTCGGTCTAATGAATGTTTACATGTTCATGTTGGTGGGTAGGACGTGGCTTGGCGGGTCGATGTTCCCATGTGCGGACGCCCACGTGTGAAAAGAGTGTGAAAGAGATGAGATTCCTGTCATGTTTTTTTACTAGAACACGTGCAGCTATTGGCTTTGCACATATGAGTGTTTACATGTTGATAAACGTGCATGCTCATTTACAGAATGCATGTGACCAATCTTTGCCAATAAAAAAAAATTAGCAAAAGGCTAATCTTGCGATTCTTTGTGATTAAACCACCAGTTTCTTTTTATGAGTCAGCCGTGAGTCACACATTAAAGGATATTCCAGCGATTGTACTGCACTGTGTGAATGAAAATTTGAAACTAATTTGGCATCTATACGCAACATAATTTAATAACTCCCTCTCTCCATTTTCGCTAGCGCATAAACCTCACCGCCGCACTAGCATCCATATTAAGCCTGTAGGAAGTGCAGAGCAGTGAATGGTGTCACGACTACACTTATGCAAGCTTGTTTTTAACAGGTTTCACAGCAGATGTGTAATCTAGCCTGCAGGCTTTAATTGCATGTGTAAGATGCTAGCAGTATCATTCGTATAGCAGATTCGAATAGTCCCACTGTGAATTTTTAAAGTACTCCCACAGCAAACAATAAAAAAAAAATTAAATTAGAGGAAAGCCAGAAGAAAAACAAAATAATGAGACGCAGATAGACACTTGTCATTCTCTTGTGATGAGAGTTATGCAAGTTAACGAGATGAGTAATTTTACTGTTGCTAGTAAAAAATCCTAGAAGATTGTGCAGGATTTCTAATGGACATTTCTAAAGGATCATATTAAGTATCCTCTAAACAACTGCTATGAAATTTTGGACAAATATAATAAAAATAGGACTTTCAGTTTATCCGAAAGGATATTTGATTCTATAATCCCCACACACTTTTACTACTTTTCGAGTGGAGGAAGCTAAAAGTTTACTTGAGAAACTGAGATGTTGATGCATCTCAGTGGTCTTTTTCAACTTGACTATTTGCTATTATTGATGCAACCTATAGTATTATCATTAACCAGCAATAATTAAAGGTACAAAAGCCGTCACTGGGGTGGTATCTTTTAAAAAGTTACACTTTTGTTTCATTGGTACTAATATGTACCTTTAATGCACACTTTTGGTACAAAAGTGTACCTTTTGAAAAGGTACTGCCCTAGTGACATCTTTTGTACCTTTTTTACTGGGAGTGTTGGCAACATTTTAGAACGTGTGTATTACCTAAAACAATGCCAAAAAAATCCCCTACAAAATACATACATTTTATTCTTTAGAATAACATGCACGCTGAATTGTGTTGAATTAGACCATAAAAGGATATTAAAAAACTAAACGGGATAGATTTGAATTATGTTCACTGATTGTTCATTCTGAATTCTGCATAGTTCCTACTCAAAAATTATTGTTGGTTTATCTTGAGTTAATACAATGAAGGAGATTGGTTTAATAAATAGAAACTCAAAATATGATGTTATCTGAATCACATTAATTATCTTAGTTTATTTGACAAAAGATAAAAAGTTATTTTTTTACAGCAGTGTAGAGATATTCATATAATTTTTGTTTTGTTTTTGGGAGGATACTACTGTTTAAAAGTTCGGGATCAGTACAATTTGTTTTATTTATTTAAATAATTCACTCAGCAAGGATGCATAAAATTGATAATATAGATATTTATAGTATTACCATTTCCTTTTCAGATAATCTATTCTATTCATCAAAGAATTCTTAGAGAAAACGTACAATGGTTTTCACAAAAATATTAAGCAGCACAACTAATTTCAACATTGATAATGATAAGAAATATTTATTGAGCCCTTAATCAGCATATTAGAATGATTTCTGTAGGATCATGTGACACTGAAGACTGGGGTAATGATGCTGAAAATTCTGCTTTGCCATCACAGAAATAAATACAATTTAAATTAAAATATATTAAAATAGAAAACAGCTGTTCTAAATTGTAAAAATACTTCTAGATAATATTGTTTTTACTGTAAAAAATTGCCCTAAATGTTTAAATGGTAGTGTAATATTTAATCTACTTTTTACTTTAATTTATTTATTTGTTTGTTTGTTCAGTTAGGGCAACTAGATATAGTAAGCCTCAAAGAGAAAAGATACACACCATATGCCTGAATCTTTCAAAAAACCTTGGTCCTAAAGGACCGACAAGCCCTTTCCATACAGTGTAAAAACATGAGAAATGTTTGATACTGAATGCCTAGCTTGATATATTGAATTTCTCACAGATACTGAGACAGTCATGAGTGAATAATTCAAGAGAAAATGGTACTTCAGCTGTTTCAATGGAAAATAATGCCCGCTCCTCTTTGGCTTACAGGCTCCCTCTTTATCTAAATAAATCCCAGAGGTTTATGTTAAGCTCGTCCTGTAGCAAATTAAAAAAGGCCCATAAAACACCTGTATCTGTGTCCTTGTTTTGCATCACTGTACAGTAACACCCAAAGACAGCTCTCAGTCCACATCTAACATAGTCCAGTTGCAGTTCTGTCTTCCTTTTGGCATGTGTGTAAGCGTGAGCCGACAGCTCTGCAATGCAGCTGCAGTAGAGTGAGCCAGGTATCTGTATGGAGAGAGGAAAAGTGGGGGAAGGAATGAAGGATTGTACCTATTTAACCTGCAGTTAGCAACAACTGCCAGCATACTCTTTATGTATATTACTTTCAGTGTGTTGAATTTCTCCAGTGCTTGTCTTGGCAAGCTGAGTGTTTTTAAACACTTGAGCTGGAATTTGGCACAAATCCATGCATTATTAGCGATACTTGCAATCTGACTGACAGTTTGACTTCTTTGAATTGGTGATATGCACTCTCCGGAAAATAAAATGTGACACTTAGGGCCAGATTTACTAAACAGGGCAAATTAGCGTGAGAGCGCGATTCCATAAAAGCGCCAATGGGAATGGAAAGTTCTTCACGTGATCTCCTGACGACGCTCAAATTAAAGAACACAGACACAGACGGATCCTTTCCATAATGACCAGCAGCGCAATCTACAAAGAACAGCGCAAATTAATGTCTGTTTTAAGACATGCTTTTTTGGGCAGTAAATTATGGCACAAATACTAGTAAATTGACAAGTGCAAACCTTAGCAAATCACCATGCGTGATTTATTTAAATAGTCTCCTTCCATACATTTTGCATCTAAAAGGGAAACTCCTACAAATGCAAATGCAAAAGGTCAGCCTCAAAAATATCTCTGTCCACAGTCATTCATCGCTAATTTTTCACTGCGTTTCTTTAATAAATCCTGACAGTAGTCAAAAAAGGGTTTGCGCTGGTGAAAGCTGTTAGTAAATCTGGCCCTTAAATTCACTCTAAAATAAAAAAATTGTATTCTGGTGTAATATTCTGGTATTGTTCTGTGCATTGGGTTACCAGCACCAAATCAAAGCCTATTTGTTTCCAACCCAATGTACTCAAATTTAGCATTTTAATCAAAAGTAAATTTTTTGTTAACCTTTTACCATTATGTCTTGCATGGAGTATTCCAATTATATCCTATTATGAGTTGCATCGAATCGTGACATGAGGGTATCGTTACACCCCTATATCGTTCCAAACCTGTATGACTCTGTTTCCTCTTTTTTCTTTATTCCAAAGAACCTTTCAGTGAACCGCTCTTAAAAGGAATAGAAGAATATTTTAATAATCTGAAGAAACATTTTTGCATTATAAAGCAGTGGAAATGTCCCATGGATGCTAAATGGAACCATAGATAGAACTTTTTTTTAAGTGTAGGAATTGGTGAATGTATTAAACTTGCATTTCCACATGGATTTTATTCATTTCCATATGAATTCTACTGCATTTTTGCTTGTGTATTTGTCATGTGTTTGAAGTGCTTTGAAATTGTGTGTACAAAAGGGTTTAAACAAGGGTTTAAGTAAGGATTTCTACTGTCATGTGGGTTCGGATTTAACGTTCATCCAGATGCAATTGCCTTTTTTGTTTATTCAAATACTATTTACTGTCAGGACGTGCCACGTTCCAAGGATTAATCCCAGCCACCGTGGTGTGCCTATTCAAATTTAGGATCTATCATGAGTTATTTTGAACATTCAGAATAGAAAATTTGAAGTCTTTGAATGTCAATGCAAATGTTCATCTTCTTCTGGGGCAATTTAATGCCGTACCCAGTGGGGAGTTCTGACAGCAACAAAATCCCGACCAAAACAGTCTGGGGCTTTGACTTCACAGCTTCACAGACACCCCTAAAGGTTGTAAGGTTTGGATAGGGTGCACATATCACACTCTCTGCTCAGAGATGTGCGAGTGCCAGGGGCTTCGATGTCTGCCAACTGGCTCTAGTTCACCCAGGGAGAGTTTGAGATTTTTTCCCCTGCTTCCCTTTCTGGGGAAAAAGAAGGTCAGAGCTGTCACTTCCATCTGGGTTAAAAGAAATGGCTCGTCTGACTGCCATCCTCTCCCAGCCAATTAGGGCGTGCTCCTAAGCGCCACACTTCGTCCACCAATCGCAGCTGGGACTGCATGGGGGGCATTGGGTTTAGTTTTGGCATGGCACCAGCTACAGGCAGATTATCATCTACAAGTTCATCTTCTCTTTATTTACACTGACAACTACATCAGTGGGTGATATGAATCATCTAGGTTTAAATGCATTACATTTATCAACAGTTTTATGTGTCTTTTTGCTCAGTTTATGAAATTTGCCCAAGAGTCAAATGACAAATTTGATAGATTCTTGTCAGTTTATTTAGTTTGCACAAAATAGCTAAAAGAAGTTGTTGACTGTTCTAGGTTCACACTGAAAAACAAAAAGCGCTTTTAAAGGGGTCATGTTGTACGTTGTACATATACTGTTTTCTGAGGTTAACTTATGACGTTCGCAGGGTTTTTACATTCAAAAACATCAAAATGAATAAGTAATAGGCTATTTTCTACCCTGGTTATTTTCTACCCTCTCTCATGGAACGCTCTTTTTTATGGGTGTGTCGGACTGAAGACTTGGAAGAAAACGGCCACTACTATGACTGGATAAGCTTTGTATATTTAATGAGCTTTGGCTCCCCCATGAGTACACGTGAGGAATTGTTTTGAAAGCGCGTGGGAAGACGACTACCGGAATGATTCTCCCACAGTGATCGCAAAATGTCTTTATTAAACAAATACAATGATTTATCTCTTATCCACCCACAATTAATTGGAATGTTATTTTTTATTACTTGGCCCGCCCCATCGGAGTAAATAACTGTGAACCGTGCATCACTAACACACACGCACACAAAAGCATTCAGATTCTGACAAATCAGCATGATCAAAACTTCCGCAATTGTATTTTTCCTTCAAATATCAAGTCAAGAGAGGGAACAAAACGCACATCAAGAAAGGTATATTATTTCACAATTTAAGATAGCCCGCCAGCAGGCCAGTCATACATTTTGGTAGCCTGTCTGGAAAACACAGACAGTACTTTGGGCTTTGCGAGTCCTGGCCCATAGGCTACATGTCAAAGTCTGATCACGAATCACAACACAATGAGCCAACAACGCCTCAAATAAAGGATTCTCCAGCCTGTGACAGCATGCTAAGTTATGTTCAGTTAGACACATACACATAATCAATAGATATCAAATTATCTGTAACAATGCATTTTTTACTCACATTAGTGTATTGATTCATTCATGTAATCTCATCATGTCTGCAAATCCAGTCTCTTGTTAACAAATTAATCTGTGGTGAAATTGGTACAAACGTGCAATGTCTTACCCACATGAGCTGGATATTAATTTAAAAAAAGTTTTGCATCCATGCATTCATTATATTGGAATCTGAATGAAGCTTATGCAGCATGTTATTGGAAGTTTGATCCAGTTTAGCTCCACGTAGGCCTATGTTATTTATCTATAACGTCATACACAAATCGATGGGCGGGGCTACTGAATCAGGCATTCGTCTTCTTCTGTTGAGGCGGTGTTTCACTACACTCTGACGTCACAGGGAGGCACATTCCCAGATCAAGGGTTTGCTGAGCCAGCTGTCAATAAAAGCTTTTCTTTGACTAATAAGGAAGTTTTAAGCTCTGACATTTACAGAATTTCTTATATTACCATGACCTTTTATATATCAAAAGCTCAAGGGAAAGTTGATTTCTCAATTCATGACCCCTTTAAAGATTGTGGGTGTGAAGTTTACATGTTTTTTGATATCCAGTCATGTTTTCGTTATTTTTTTTTAGAAGGAACATTTGGTTTGGGGGTAATCTGAGGACAGGGTTACAGCTTGCTCTATTCTTGACTTAATCTCTATGCTGGGGACCAGGAAGCAGGTTGGCTTCCTGTGGTGTTGCTTTCCCAGAATGCACCACAGAGCCTGCACCGAGGGATGCGTGATGATCAACCCAGTTCTCTTCCATGCATTAGCCCGGCAGGCCAAGGACGAGGAGTGTTCTGTGGCCCTTTATGCACTCTGTCCTCTCATGGATGTCCCTTTCATCAGCATCCGCCCATGTGCAAGAAGCGCCCCTGCAGTGCCATAGCAGCTGAGAGTAAATTGGAATAAGCAGAAAAATAAAATAAACAGATGCTTGTGATGTTCTTTTCTCTATCCCAGCTCAGTTTTTGTGCATACCGGATTTGTGGAGAATAAACAAAGGAGACGTATGGCTTTATTTCCATCTGAATTGTGAAATCAGATGAGGATAATATGTGTGAGTTTAGTCATGTAAGAATGAGCTTACGTTTTATTAAAGGTTTCTTTGGATTAAAGCATATGCTAAAGGCATAAATGTAAATGTTTTGCTGCGTTGGACGATTTCCAATGTGACCCATTTGCTCCTCTTTACACAGTTATTGTTTGGGGAGAAGTACTCTAGCATCTTTTACTGGTAGGTCAGGTTTTTTTGGCTGGCCTCATGTCTGGTACTTCCACGGCATCCAGCATATGTTCTGTAGATCAAGATCATCAGAAGGCTGGCGCTCAGACCTGGTACCATACCTCACCTGCTGTCGCTGCAATGTCTATTCAGAGCCCCCTCAGGCTTAATGAGTGTTATCATCAATTCTGTCCACCAGAGTGTGCTGTTTTTCTGATAAATATTTCACTCTGGTGCTGATACTGTAATGTGATCAGTTTGTCTTGTTACAGTGAGACTGCAAAATTGTGTATTTGTAAGTGCACAAGGTAAGTCTTCCTAAAAGCTTGATGCTGGTCTAAAAGTGACCTTGATCATGTACAGACTGCAGAGAGAGCAAGCGAGACAGTAACATTGAGTCAACATTACCTTTTTACTTATTTTCTATGGTGAGTTCATTCATTGCCAAATAAAAAGAGTCGTTGTCTGTCCCCAATAAATAAGAGTGCCTGAGACAGAGGTCTTCAGCTGTTGTGAATGTCCTTGTCTTTCTGTGCCAGTCTGAAGAGGCGTTTACAGATACAATGATTTGCAACGACAAAGTGGCCCAATGTCATTGTCAGTGAGAGTTGTGACGATATGAACAACATGTGGCTGTTGGCAATAAAATGTGTATTCGGTTGATAAGAGTTTAACTTTATTTAAATGACCAGTGATGTAATGTGGTGTCTACCAATGGAGGTGAAAACAAAGGAAGGAACACGTTAATATTACAGGCACATATTCATGTTAGCATGTTGTGGTTGGTTTCCAGGGTGTTGCTGTGTGGTTGCTAATTTGCTTACTCTATTATTTTGGCCAACACCATACTTTGCAGATTGAGGGACAGGAGCACTTTTAAGAATGCAGGAGTCTCTCTCCATAGTTTTCTCTAACTTTTTTCTACTCCACATATTTGGAACTCTTTTGCTGTACAGCACCAGTAGGAGTGCTGCATTAAATATATATTTTTGTGCTATAGGTTTAGTGCTTTCTCATGATTCCCCAGTAAATCAAGATCTCAGAGGGGTTCCGTCATGACTGTGGCACCACTGATATCCAACAAGCTATCAGACCGTGTATCTGGCCTTCAGCAGACGAGGCTGTTCGTTGATTAGAAATTCAGCATGTATGACATTGATGATATGGCTGAGTCACTCCTGTGAATTATTGAAACTGCCCTTGGCCATTGCAACATTATTGTACAATAAGGACATTTATTTGTCTTAAAAGGATAGTTCACCCAATTAAATCTGTTCATCACTAGCGTACCTCATGAGTCCTGAAAACAGAAGCCAAAGCATCATGATTGCCCCAAGGTGACTGGATGCAGAATAGGTCATAAAGCCCGACCCCTCCATGTAATGTAATGGAAGATAGACAAACTAAAAGAAATGGTCCAACAGGCTAAAATTGCAATCGTCTGATTTCTTATATACAGCACATTTCTTATATACACTTGTGTATTTCTTATATACAGCACACCCCTCTTCTTCAAACCACATCATTTAAGGTAAAATTCAAGTACGCAGCACAAGGTTGAAATGCAATACTTATGGTTTGTCGATTTGTCCAAATCCCTGTGTAACCTTATAAGCAAGCAAAGTGATGCTTGACTTAGCAGCATCACTAAATTAAAGTAACATTATTCCTCATTTTGGATTAGATCGCCATTTCCTTCCACCAGGAATCACAGGAGTTTACTGAGGAGTTACTCTGAGCAATCAGGACGAAACTTTTTCTATAATCAACCAGTTGCAATAATCCTAAAAGCCTCAAGAAAGATCCTCAGTAACACAGAGAGAGGGATTGAAATTGAAAGGAAGTGAGAGGGAAGGAAGGCATCCTCCCTCAAGGAATTACTGTCAGTCAGAGAGAAGGAATGAGTCGTGGCTGATCAAAGCCTCCATTAGCAGCACAGACAGACTCTCATGCTGCTCAACAACCACACGGAGCAATTAAGATATCATGAACATCTCTGGTGGCCCAAAGTCATCTGAAATACACTTCAGGGCAGAACTGAGAAAGAGAGAGAGTGGGGGAGAGATAGAGGGCAAAGTTCGGACACGAGCAGACACTACAAATTAAGATTTACAAGCTACTGCTGCACTCTAAAACTTTAGCTTTAATTGCTGGCACACTGTGTGCTCTCTCCCCTTCTCTTTCTTATTCTTTCTTTCTTATTTATGGAGGGTAAATGCCCTTGTTTTGACATGCATTGTACATTCATTGCCCATGTAACTTGCATAGCCAACGGGAGATGGTGACATTTGCTATAACCCACCCAATTCAGTAGAAACACATGTTCTGTCAAGTGTATCATCAAAACGCATGCTGCTCTTCTATCCTTTACCCTTTTTTTTCATATTTGCTGTGACGGGTGAGGAAGATGTGAAGAAAGTGCACTTCACACTGCTGTCCTTTTTTTAAAGAATCTGCTGTCAGAGTATGGTTTTCAATATAGCTCAAATTACATCTGGCACCTGCCAATGTTGCCTGGTCCTGTTTCCAGCTTAACATTCACCCAGGTAGAAAGAAAGACACTGACATGTAACATTTAACAACCAGTTTTTACTTGTCAGTCAGGGACACGTTAATCGGAAATGGATTAAATGAAATCAACTTAATGTAGTGGTATAGCAGTCCAGATTATACAGGAAACTAATAATAGCATTTCTTTATCATCTAATAATTTTACTCATTATTTGACACAAATAAATGTATTTAAAATGTTTTAGTTTTATTATTATATTTAACATTGTTAATATGATATAATATTTTTATAATTGTACAGGTGTCAACAATTTCATATACCATTAAAAAGTTGGGGATTGGTAAGATTTAAAAAATGTAAAACCTGTAAAAAAAAAAAAGAAAAAAAAAAAGAAGTTAATATTGTGTAATACTATTACATTTTAAAATAGTTGTTTTCTGTTTTAATATATTTTAAAATTATATTTAATATATTTTAAAATTATATCCTTCAGAAATCATTCTGATATGCTGATTTTCTTTTCTGGATAAGAAACTTCTTCTTATTATCAATGTTGAAAACAGTTGTTCTGCTTGATATGTAAACTGTGATTATATTTCAGGTTTCTTTAAAGAATAGAATGTTTAAAAGAACAGCATTTATTTGACATTTATCAAAACAGTTTGTAACATTATAAAAGTCTTTAGTGCACTTTAATGCATCCTTGCTGAATAAAAAACATACTATGTATAATTTGCCAAATTATAAAATCTCTGAATTGAACAAACAATGTGATGAGTTCATGTGACTGCAATATACTATAATATTGTTTATATGTTATTCATAATGCATTGTGATATATACAGCATACAGTATAATGCCGTATTTAGTTAATAGTGAGCTCATATTTCAGAATACCTCATTCCTATTCTTCACTCAGTGGATCAACATTAAGTTGAGCATTTTTTTCTGATCTTTCAGGAATAAGGAGCGAACCCCTCCCCTCTTATTCAGATGGCAGACGGTCGGCAGCCCGAGGACAGCGGCCCCCAGTGGTCATCTCCGGGAGCCCAGGGCTCATCCTCCTCAGGTGGGCATGGAGAGAACGGCTTCTCTTCCTCCTACAGGGCTTGCCAGTCTGGTGGTGGCCACGCTGGTTCTGCCGCTGCCTACGCCAAAGAGAACGGCTTCAATGGAGACCTCACCTCTGGACACGCTGTGACTGCTGGTGAGAGCCAGATAATGCAATCATCATAGATGCTATTTTACATAAGATTTTTTTTGTGATGTTTTTACACTGAAAATGAACTGAAAGTCATTCAGGATTTACTTTCCAATTTTTTATATTGTCATGTGGTAGAGGTCAAGTAGTCTTGGCTAGCCAGACTTGTCACTTGTGGCAAAGCATCTGGTCTTCATTGCAGTTTATTCTGGCCAAGAACTTCCCACTTAGAAAGGAAGAGGCTGCAAGACAGTCTATATATATATATATATATATATATATATATATATATATATATATATATATATATATATATATACAGACTACCAGTCAAAAGTTTTACAACAGTAAGATTTTTGAATGTTTTTAAAGAAGTCTCTTCTGCTCACCAAGGCTGCATTTATGTTATAAAAAAGCTGTAAAATTGTGAAATATTATTAAGATGTAAAATAAATATTTTCTATTTTAATATATTTTTAAATGTAATTTATTCCTGTGATGGCAACATTCAATTTTGAGCATCACTATCCCAGTGTTCAGTGTCACATGATCCTTCAGAAATCATTCTAATATGATGATTTGCTGCTCAAGCAACATTTATGATTATTATCAATGTTGAAAGCAGTTGTGTAAAAATGTTTTTTTTTTTTTTTTTTTTGGAGTCTTTTAGGAGAACAGCATTTATCTGAAATAGAAAACTTTTGTAACATTGTACTACACCGTTCAAAAGTTTTGGGTCAGAGTTTTTATTTATTTATTTCTTGGGAAAGAACTTGAAGAAATGAATACATTTATTCAGCAAGGATGCATTAAATTGATCAAGTGACAGAATAGACATTTATAATGTTGCAAAGGCTTTATTTTTCAGATGCTCCAACACGATCTCATGACAATGCGTATCAATAGTACTGCAGTGTGCAATCTCGTAGAATGTATACGCCAAAACTCATTTTGGCGCGTATATGGTACGCTGCTTTTGGCGTGCATATGATATGCACTTTATGGCGTGTATATGACACGCTTTTGGGTAGGGTGAGGGTGGGGTGGGGTTCGTACATATAATACGCCATAAAGTGCGATCATATGCACGCCAAAATATTAGAATGATTTCTGAAGGATCATTTGACTGAAGACTGCAGTAATGATGCTGAAAATTCTGCTTTGAATTACATAAATAAATTTCATTTTAAAATATATTCAAATAGAAAAAAGTTATTTTAAATTGTAAAAACAATTCACAATAATAATGTTTTTGCTAGTTTTTTAATCAAATAAATGCAGCCTTGGTGAGCAGAAGAGACTTCTTTAAAAACGTTTGACCGATATATATATATATATATATATATATATATATATATATATATATATATATATATATATATATATATATATATATATATATATATATATATATATACTTCCGGTCAAACGTTTTTTTTTCTAATATGCTGATTTTCTTTTCTGGATAAGAAACTTCTTCTTATTATCAATGTTGAAAACAGTTGTTCTGCTTGATATGTAAACTGTGATTATATATTTCAGGTTTCTTTAAAGAATAGAATGTTTAAAAACAGCATTTATTTGACATTTATCAAAACAGTTTAAAGTTTGTAATAATAATGTTTTTGCTAGTTTTTAATCAAATAAATGCAGCCTTGGTGAGCAGAAGAGACTTCTTTAAAAACGTTTGACTGGAAGTATATATATATATATATATATATATATATATATATATATATATATATATATATATATATATATATATATATATATATAGTACATACAATATACTGTAACAATGTTACAAATTAAGTAAGGTCCAACAGTAGTATTTATGAACATTAATGGCAAGGCAAGGCAAGGCAAGTTTATTTATATAGCACATTTCATACACAATGGCAATTCAAAGTGCTTTACATGAAAATGAAATTAAAATAGTGATAAGAATTAAGAATACCACGTGTAAGACTTAAAAATAAAACAGGATAATTAAAAACAGTTGTAAAGAGAATTTTTAAAATAAGAAGACAATAGAAATATATAGTTGTAAAGATATTTAAAAAGAATAAAATTATTACAGTGTATATATAGATAAAAATAAAATAAAAATAAAAATTAAGATGATGCATAGATTAGAATAGGTGCAATCAGTCGGACGTACAGTGGCACAGTGCTCATTCAGTAAAGGCACAGCTGAACAGATGTGTTTTGAGTCTAGATTTGAATGTGGCTACTGTTGGAGCACATCTGATCTCTTCTGAAGCTGGTTCCAGCTGCGGCTGGCACAATAGCTAAACGCAGACTCTCCTTGCTTTGAGTGAACTTTTGGTATTTCTAACTGACTTGATCCTGATGATCTGAGTGATCTGTTGGGTTTGTATTTAATCAGCATATCTGCAATGTATTGAGGTCCTAGGTCATTGAGTGATTTATAAACAAGTAATAATACTTTAAAATTGATCCTAAATGTAACTGGAAGCCAGTGTAACGACCTGAGGACTGGCGTGATATGGTCATATTTTCTTGTTCTGCTCAGAATCCTGGCCGCAGCATTCTGTATGAGCTGCAGCTGTCTAATGGTCTTTTTGGGAAGGCCGGTTAGAAGACCATTACAATAGTCCACCCTGCTGGTGATGAAAGCGTGAACGAGTTTCTCTAAGTCTTGCCTGGAAACAAAGCATCTAATTCTTGCAATATTTTTCAGATGATAGTAAGCTGATTTAGTTATTGCTTTGACATGACTATTGAAACTCAGGTCTGACTCCAAAATCACACCAAGATTCCTGACTTGATTTTTTGTTATTAGACCTTTTGTCTCAAGATATGCTCACCTTGAGAATTTCATCTTCGTTTCCAAATGTAATGATTTCAGTTTTGTTTTTGTTTAACTGGAGATAGTTTTGGCTCATCCAACTGTTAATTTCATCAATGCATTTGCACAGGGAGTCAATGGGGCTATAGTCATTAGGTGATAGTGCTAAGTAGATCTGGGTGTCGTCAGCATAGCTGTGGTAAGCCATTTGGTTCTCTCTCATTATTTGGCTCAGTGGCAGCATGTACAGGTTGAATAGGAGTGGTGCTAGAATTGACCCTTGTGGGACTCCGCAAGTCATGGATGTCCAGTCAGACTTATGGTCACCTATACTCACATAATAACCTCTTCCTTCTAAGTACGACCTGAACCATTTAAGGACCATCCCAGAAAGTCCGACCCAGTTTTCCAGCCTGTCAAGAAGTATGTTATGGTCAACAGTGTCAAATGCGGCACTGAGGTCGAGTAGCACCAGAATTGATGTTTTGCCTGTATCTGTATTGAGGCGAATATCATTTATGATCTTTATGAGCGCTGTTTCTGTGCTGTGATGTGGTCGGAAACCAGATTGAAAATTGTCAAAGTATCCGCTTTGAGCTTAAGAATTTGTTCAGCTGACTGAAGACAACTTTTTCAATGATCTTGCCTATGAAGGAGATTTGAGATTGGTCGGTAGTTGTTCAATATGGAGTTATCCAGATTTCTCTTTTCAGAAGAGGCTTAACTACTGCGGTTTTAAGGAGTTTGGAAAATTCCCATTGAGAAGTGATGAGTTTACCACTTCTAGCAGATCTGCTTCTAAACAGTTAAACACACTTTTGAAAAAGAAGTGGGGAGTGTGTCAAGGAGGCAGGTTGATGTTTTAAGGTGCTGCACCGCTTTCTTCTAAAATTTTATAATCAATTGCTTCAAAATCAGACATAGTAACTTTCCGAGGTTGTGGTCTGATCTGACTGACCCCAAAGCAACTCACGGATGTGCTGATCGCCTTCCTGATATTATTTATTTTCTCTGAGAAGAAGGAAGCAAACTCATTGCATTTTCTGTCAGAGAGCATTTCACTGGGAATGTGACTCGGGGTTTGTCAGTCTCTACAGTAGCAAAAAGAGTGCGTGTTGTTTATGTTTCTGTTTATAATATTTGAGAAGAAGGTCTGTCTAGCCTTGCCTAGTTCCACATTGAAATCATGAAGGCTGTCTTTATAGATGTTATAATGGATTATAAGTTTTGTCTTCCGCCACATGCTCAGATTTCCTGCATTGTCTTTTCATTATTTGCACTGCCGTTGAGTTTCTCCAAGGTGCTTTCTGTCTTCCACTCTTTTCTTGACTTTCTCAGGAGCAATATTATCAATTACACTCTTAACTTTTGAGTTAAAGGAGTCAAGGAGAGAATCAACAGAGTCTGCAGATATGCTTGGTGTTAGAGATATAGCCTTCATAAATAGCTCACTAGTGTTCTCATTTAAGCTTCTCTTTTGACAGCGACAGATCTAGCTTCAATGGCAGGAGAGATTGAAATATCAAAGAAAATACAGAAATGATCAGACAATGCTACATCTTTAACAACAATTGATGAAATGTTTAGACCCTTGCTGATAAGTAAGTCTAGAGTGTGTCCACATTGTGTGTGGGACCATGTACATGCTGTGTCAAATCAAAAGTGTTAAGAACAGTCATGAGCTCTTTTGTTGTACTGGATTCAGCATTGTCTATGTGAACGTTAAAATCCCCAGCAATGGCAAAACAATCAAACTCTGAGGAGATTATTGATAACAGCTCTGTAAAGTCCTCAGTAAAGGATGGAGAGTATTTTGGAGGCCTGTAAACAATGATAAGCAGGATGCGTGGAGCACCTTTTAACACAATACCCAGATATTCAAAAGACAGATAGTCACCAAATGACACTTGCTTACATTGATAGACATCTTTAAAAGAGCAGCAACACCCCCACCCCTTCTTAACGCTCTGCACACACTCATAAAAGTAAAGTTAGGAGGAGCTGTTTCATTGAGGACTGTTGCACTGCAGTTTTCTTCAAGCCAAGTTTCATTTAGAAGCAAAAATCTAGGTTGTTTGTGGTTATTAAGTCATTGACTAGAAATGATTTGTTCTTAAGTGAACGGATATTTAAAAGTGCTAACTTAACAGTATTAATTTTTTCCCCAACAGTAATCTTAGTTTGACATGTAATAGGCAGCAGATTAGATGGGTTTGCTATACGGTCTGAGAAGGTCTTACACTTTCTATCACGTAACAGAACTGAAATAGAGAAAGAGACAGGCACACTGGGTTCCTGCTCTGTAAACATTTGATAAAGTTACTGTTATCATGGCGGGACCCAACACACATCACTGAGAGCTGGTATCAGTTGTTTTGGGTTCACCTACAACAGATGGAGGAGGGTGTTGGCCCTGTCGTTGTGACCGAAGAAATCTCACAGGAGGAGGCTGAGAGCGAGCTGGGCCCACAGGCTTTGATGGTTGTGGGGCTCGACGCTCTTTGGTTGATATCTGGGGCTCGCAGAAATCGAGTGTGATAGTCTGGTTCCAGCATAGACCATTTGCTCCATTCTCTCTGAGAAGCTCAGAAGGGGATGCTGGTGAGAGGGATAACATGTCTGGTGAGGGTGGCTGTTGTTCTGGTGTTATCGGAGGCTGAATTATGTTATCATCCATTTCATGGAGTGACTTAGACATTTCATGCAGTTTCCTGTTCAGACTAGTCATAAAGCGTAACAGTTCACTAGTCTGACCCCTTAGAGCCCACCCTTTGTGCACCTCCACAGTATGGGCAGAGATGTTACTGTTCAGTCCCTCAATCTGTGTTAGTTCTAATATGTCACAGTCTGTCTGTGGTGAGCACTGTGGCGGGACTCAGATGGGAGTGTGTCCGTGAGCAGTTGCTGTTGTGGCTGCGTGATGTTATCAGTGTCCTTGTGGAGTGTGACAGCTGCATGTCCATTCAGATGCTGATAATGAATAGCAGGTATTTATAGGTTGCTGTCACTTTAAAAACTAATGCATCAGAACCTGATCCAACATAATGATTCACATCCGATTTCTTTCTCAGCTATTTTACGTTCACATGAATTCTTGACGAGACATGTATTTTGTGTGTATGTGTCCGTTCAAGTGTAAGGAGATGTGGAAGAGGAGTCAATTCGGTGTTTGCGCACTGGCTTAAGTGCAACTCTCTATGTGTGCACTTCGTGTGTGTGTGGCTGTGTGCACAGATAACAGCTTGTGAGTACTGAATTGAGTTCTTTTTTACCTCTTCTTTCACCGGAATGGTTTAAAATTACTTGACTGTATAAATTGTCAAGACAAAATGTGCAATTGATAAGATGTGACAGTTAAACTTAAATTAATCCACGAATCACATGCATGCCGTGGGGCCTAGTCCGTAGAGATCACGGATCATACACAGACACACACACACACACAATGATTTCTGTGACACTGAAGAGCCAGCAGTTTTACATTTTTACGTGCAGTATGCATGGATCAGATGGATGTCTGAAACCAGAGGTCAAGAGGGCATAAGTAAAATTGCATCCCATTATTAATTTTGAATGAGTGAGGGCAGAATATGGTCTCAAACTCATAAAGTTCCTATGGCTGGAGGCTCAAAATGACTGAAATGTTATAATAGATACTGTAGTTCGCAGCCAAACTACATATTACCCACAGATGTTATCTTAATATTTCATAAAAAATAACACTCTGCGTTACATCCTGCATGACAGCTATAAATTTAAGTGAAAGGAATGACATAATTAACCAAGAGTGAACAATTATGTCTGGTTTTTCCCATTGCAATGACAGACTTGGGTTAATAACAGTCTGTGTTGCCATTTTAAATGTCATGGTGTGTCGTACATTTGCGCTTGAATCTCCAAAGCAGTTTAATCTTGTTTTTGGAGACCAGAGATTATAGACGTCTCTGGCACGAGGAAGTAAGTTAGGCCAGAGCTTTTCTGTCTGGGTATTTATGAGGCCTCAGGGGTGTATGAGGAATAAAATGAGGTGGCGCTTTTCTCATGTCAGCATGAAAAAATGTAAAAGGAAAGATTGCAGGGATGCTGAACAAAGGTCTGGCAGAGTAAATTGCAAGGGAGCAGCTGCCATGGCAACCCACTGATAGTGAAAGCTGCTGCTGTGAACCCTGCTCGGGGGGAGGGAGTGGTGCTGTTAATTACCCCTGTAATGATGGATCATAACTGCTTATTACATGCACACAAACAATACCTGCACTCCTGTACATGTGTATGGGTATACACGCACACACACACGCATCATTACAGATGTTTAATGGAAAGTCTCACAAAAAGTGTGTTATTTAACCCCAAAATGTTATGAAAAAAATACACTAACGTTAAAATGTTAAATGTAAATTTGTATTAATTCTTTCATTTAGTAAATACACAATATATTGATAAAAAGTAACAGTGAAGACATGCATAATGCTACAAAAAAGTTATTGTAGTGTATATATACCATTTAATAATACCATTAAGGTTTATTCACATTGAGACATTACTTCCATTACAATTCAAACATCAGTTATGTGAAATAAACCTGATTTGTGTTACTTAAATGTAATTGTAATGCAGCGCTGAAAATCATCCTGTCCAGAGACTTTTATCAGCATAAATTCACCATTGCCATTACTTACTGCTTACTGTCATACTTTCCAGTTTTTGTCATGAAATTAAAGCAGTTTTTATCTTAAAATATTTTTCACTTTGTTTATACAAAATATAGTTCCATTTTCTTTTGACTTTAGGGTAAAATATTTATTTCCCATTAATTATCCACATATCATCCATTAGATCAGATTTAATCACATTACTGCCTATGATATATATTAAGGAGACCTTCATCGTTATTGTTCTGTCATATGGATTGCACTGATGTTAGAACTCATACTGGGTGGGAGAGGTTAAGCAGAGGCATTCTGGGAGTCCTGTCAGAGCTAGAACAGACACATCAGCAAAAAAAAAAATTGGTATGGAAATGTGTAGATGAAGGGAAGTGTAAAGAGTTAGATGGACAGATGAAGAGACAGATGCTTATACAGGTCAGTGTGTCCTTTCTGCACTCACTGAGAGAAATGCTCTGACATCAGCATACATCTCAATCACACACACGTATGACAGCTCACCTGAAAAATGCACATACATTGTTTATAATGCATTATGTATTTATTATGTATATTGTTATTTTTAGGTTTTCATGACTATTATCCACTCTCTCCCTGACTCATAGCAATAAATAATCTATTCTACTTTGTCCTTATAATAACCTCACCATAACTGGATTGGCCAAGTTTCTGATGATCATATAGACGTCATTAAAATGTGCCACCATATTTTGATGTGTTTGTTTGTGAGATGTCACAAATTTGCAGAACGAGTGATTTTTCATTCGAGTCAAGTTTGTTTGCAAGGCTTAGGGATCAAGGAAAGCTTGACATTTTAAGAATATTGTTCGGAATCCATTTATTTTATGTTCACTTTTTCCAGATGCTGCTCTTTTCATGTAAAGTTTACTATATGTCACTGCTGATAGTTAAATGTACAGTACACTGTAAATCCTAATGCTTGAAATACTTTTGGTTTGAGTAGAGCCAACTCAAATTAAACAAATTAGTTCAATCAAATTAACTTTTATGAGTTTTTAAAACTTTACAAAAGTTCACAAAACTGACACATTTTAAGTAATCTGAATTGTTTCATTGTTTTGCGATTTATAAACTTTTATGAACTTATGAGACAAACTTAAATTTAACTGAAACTGGGCTGGGATTTCTATTTCCCACCATGCCTCGCCATGACACTCAAAATGGAGAGTAAATGCTACAATTAAGTGTTATATTATGTTTTTTTGTGCAAGATTAATGTTAAGGTGGAGATTTAGTAGTGTTTCATGTTTTGTTATGTTAGTTTACAAGAGTTTCTGTTATGTGTTTTTTGGGGGGGGAGGGTTACCATGGTGGAGTGGAGCGGAGCGAGTGGAACAGTGGAGCTTAGTTTGAGAACCGATATGCAGTGTGTTAAATGTTTTATATTACTATACTCATTCAGCAAGTGCTATGCTATGCTAATGCTGCACTCAATTTGGCCAACTTAAAAATGTAGGTGTGACCAGTCACTATAGAGTGTTTTAAATTGGAGAGGCCTGTAATTTTTTACAGTGTTTCAAAGCATTGTTACCAATTAGCAAGGTAGCATTTATTAAATTAGCTAGTTCAAGCTAGCTAAGTTTCCACTAATAAAAATATTTAAGTTGATTGCTTTAATTTAAATGTTTGAATTAGCTTACTTAAATAAATACAAAATATAAATCTGAACTTTTTTTAAAAAAAAAACATTTTTTTATTTTTATTTTGCCAACTTATTTGGGTCTACAGTGTAGGCAAATATTATTTTTTAACAATTTTATGTGTTTATGAAATCCCCCTGCTTTCCAGTAATCTCTGTCCTCTGTATAAATCATCCCAGTTCCCTTGTCACCTCCATAAATACAGCATAAACCCGGGCAGAAAGCATCACCACACCAATCCCTGACAGTGAGTGATGGATATGGACTTCCCATCTCTAATGCTAATGATCCATCAACCAGGGTTGTGAGTTAACATCGCTCATGCGTTTCTCATTAATAAACCTGCCGTTATAAATCACTGTGAGCCAAGAGAACAACTTGTTTCTTTTGCAAGCATCCGTTTATTTAATTAATAATCCAGGTTGTGTTTTCATATTTCAGTTTGTTATTGACGTCAGCAAAACTGCTTGTTTTTAAAGAGAGGATTTGATGATGATGTGTCTCTGTGGAGAGAAAGACCTTCGCTGAAAATAGTTTCTCTGCCTCTGTGACTCTGTGATGGTGAGATTTTTGAGCCAAGGGGCATTGGCAAGGCCAACACGTACAAGGGCCCTTCAGACACACAAGAGGCGCTAGACCGAGATACTGACAGCGCGACATATGACATTGCTTTGCATAAAGAACGGGACACTTGAGAAGCAGAGAGAGAGAGAGAGAGAGAGAGAGAGAGAGAGAGAGAGATTGCTTGCTGAGGCAGCTGCTGACTTGAATTATAGGGGCTGTACTGAAAAGTGTGCCATCCTGGAACAACATAGGATGGGCGGAACAACATAAAGACTGCTTTATTTAAGCCTACTTGTTGGCTTAAATCATCATCATTTTATTTATTAATTCATTCAAGATATGGAACTTTGGTGCTTACTTTGGTTATAACCCGTGAAACATAAATATACCTAAATGTATTTGATTTTTTTTTGTAATTTTGGTACTAAACTGATACACTTAAAGTATGCTAAATTGGAAAAAACAAATTTTGTACTTAACGCACTTTAGTTATCTGGAAATAGCGCTGAGGTCCAACTAAAGATTTACTTAAGTGTATTTGATTGTGATAAAGTGGAACTATTGCAAGTATATTTTAGGTACACTTTAAATATCTTGCATTTAAAGACTGATATTATACAGAGATCATACTATTCTTACTAATAGTGTTATTAAAACACATTTTAGGCCTAATATTAAGAAATGTGCGTTGTGCAATAAAGACGTACTCCAAATAAAGTTTAATTATATTTTTATATCTGTAAGTTTCAAGTGATATGAAAAAATGCATTTAAAATACATTTTAATATAGGATTTTTGAATGAAGTCATAACAATGCAAACCTTCCCTTAATTCTAAAGTCAACTAGGGTAGACTTGAATTATACCTTCATCGAAGCCACAAGATCAATCATTTTATTATTAATATTTCTTATATTTGTGTAATATTTAGTTTTTAATATTTAATAAATGCTGAAAAACATGTTGTTCATTGTTAGTTCATGAAACCCGATGCATTAACTAATTAAACCTTACTGTAAAGTGTTATATTGGGATATTTCACGATCCTCCAGCTATCTGCAGTTTGAGATCCAGTGATATAGAGAAAGCATGAGATAGCAGCACAGATGCAGAGAGTCAGTAATATGGCTCTGTCACTCACACACCGAGGGCGGCAAAACCCACAGCCGAGGCATGCTGGGAGACCATTCAGATTGGGCCCAGGCTGTGTGTTGCTGTGGCAACAGCTCTGCTCTTTGGCGGGGGAGTCCTGGCATGGAGTACCAGCCATCCCCCTCCTTCTCCCCGGCTTGCTTTTGGCAGCAAACACGACTAAGAGTGCAGAGGGAAGCATTTGCCTCCAGACAGCCAGATAACCAGCACTGCACTTTTTGGTAAGAGCTTTGATTTTTATAATGGGTTGGTTAGAGGGTCTTTCTAGGTTTAAGTGGCATCCCTGCACTGGAATTACTGGTGGTTAGCATATTTGAACTTGTGGAGAAGTGCAGATTGTGTGTATATATCGCATGTTAGCTGAAAGTGCCTGCAAATAGATTTGAATTTGACTCCTACCACCCCTCTAAGGGGGAAAAATGATCTATGTGAATCACACCTTAATCTTCTTAGGTTTGCAGCTGTGTCTGTGCTACTTTTTGGGGCATTTACCTATTGTGGTTGCTGAGATGTCTCAGGGATGTGAGCTATTGTTTGCTGGAGGCAAACCCATCTGATCAGCAATCCGAGCACATCTCTCGCAGACGGGTGTGGACAGGGCGCAAGAAGGGGAGGGTGCTGGGTAGACACACCAGCACATCTGTCAGACACAAAGACTGTGATAGACTGGCCAGCTTTGCCTTGAAAGTGAATCTATAGTGACACCGCTTTACAGACATCTAACAATGAAGTAGGCGGCCAAGGAGAGAGAGAGCTATACTGAAAAATAAAGAGTTGAAAGATGCCAGACAATATAGTTTTATGAGAGCTAAATATGAATCAGTTCGCTCGGTCTCTGGTCATGTTCATATTCTCATGCCCTCCTGTTGAGTCATGCAGTAATCAGCTGTGAAGATCAGCTTATGTAATTCGTTTTTTACATATTCATTATTGCATAGTAAACATCTTTTTTTTAAAGAAATGATGCAATTTATTACATTTTTCAGCAGCTGTATTTATAGATGAAAAACACTTGTGAAGGATAGTTGACTCAAAAATTCTGTCATCCTTCACTCACCCTGAAACTACAAAAAAAAATGTTTTCTACAAAGCATAACGTTGAAATATGGTCACACTTTAGATTATGGTCAAATTCTCTCTATCAACTAACTGTTAACTACGACTTTTGCCTCAGTAAACTCCTAATTACTGCTTATTAATAGTTTGTAAGGTAGTTGTTAAGTTTAGGTTTTTGGTAGGATTAAGGGATGTAGAAAATGGTCATGCAGAATAAGTCATTAATATGTGCTTTATAAGAACTAATAAACAGCCAATAGCCCAGTTATATGCATACTAATAAGCAAATAGCTTATAGTGAGAATTGGACCCTTAACTAAAGTGTTACCTGAAATTTCAATTAATTTTCATGTAGCTCCTTTCCATACAATGAAAATGTAGAGTAACCATGAATACCATGCTCCAAAAATGACTATTCATGGCCACAATTAAGTAGTCCAAATATAGTCCATGTCTTCTGTAGTCAAAGTTTTATGCAATTTAAACAAATTAAATTTGTTTAAGTCAATTTTGTTTAATGCAATTGTCATTCTCATTCTGTTGTGTAGAAAAGAGCTATAATAAAAATTCTTAGTCGGATCTTTTTAAAGAATCGGGTTGATGCAGTGCACAAAACCTGTATGATTCAAAACCTGTATGAAGTTCGACCCTGAATCAGTGTTTCACTACTCAATGAAAGTAAATAATGATTTTTATTTGTATCTGTTCATTCGATAAAGTCAAACTTTTTACACACAGTTTCAAATTAGTTTTACAGTTTTCATAAAGCTGTTGTATAATGTCCAAATTACTTGTCTTCTAGTTTTCGCCCTTTTAAACTGTAAACCAAGGACATTATTCAGAAATTCAAATTTTGTGTGAAAAAACAACAACATGCGTGTTTGAAACAACAGGAGTGTGAATTTAAGTTTTTGAATGGATTATTTAATGCGACTCTCCTTTAGAAAAGCTGGTCTCAGTCTTACCACGGGTTATCACGAACCCGAGTCTGCGTGGGTGAATATCCTTCTAATGGCATCTGAACAAAACTCTGTTCCCTTTCTGTGCGTGTGTGTATGTGTGTCTGCGAGTGGGTGGGCGGAAGCTGGGGCTGTAAGGTGGGCGGAAATTATGCCTGAAAAGTGAACAAGAAACAAAAGCGATGCATTACTGACTCCCATCATGCTGTCTGTTTGCACTGGAGAGAGAGTAGGAGTAGCAAATGGTCCTTAATCACTTCGCATCTCTTCAGAAAGCTTTGACGTAAGCCCTGCTGCAGTGTTTTTCTGCGTCAGTGCTAATGTGTCAGCCTTGTGTCTGAACACATGTTAGCTGATCATTGCAGCATCAACTTCGATTAAATCAAAGTCGCCTTGTGATTGCATGTTAAATGATTAATGTTTCAGATACAGTAAAGATTCATGGCTGTTTACAACATTATGCTTAGTTTGTCATTGCACCAAATGTGCTTTTGGGACGTACTCCCACACAGTGCCTACACAGTTGATTTGTAGGCACTGTCTTTTGCAAGACACTATGGATCAGCTATGGGTGGCCATTACAACACTAACTAGATCCATCTTGAGGTTAAAATCAGACTATTGGTGCCACTGAAATGTATCTCATCATCTCTGATGTGTGTTTGTAAGAATTTAGCAAGTGTGTTAGTGTCTTAAAAGTGCTGAGGGATACTTTTAATAGAGCTGTTTTAAAGCAGAGTCTATCCCTGGATGCGTGTTGCCAGCCAATCCGTGGGTTGTATTCTGCCTGCTGCTTAATCGGTTGCAGTCTCTTCTTATACCTCCCCAATCTGCTGTTTCCATGACAATTTACTCTCTCAAAGTGCTGCCAATTTTATTGCCATTTTGAGCTTTTTCCTTTTCTTTTTTTGAATGTTTGCCTCAGTTTAAGGCCCTCTGAGTTAGAAGTTCAAATTAATATAGTCTGAAAGGACAGAGATAAGACTGATTTGCACATTGGAAGTTCATTTTATTCGGTGTGAATTTGTATTTAAGGAATTATATAAAAGAATAGTTCTGTTCTGTAGACTTAATCTTTAATAATGTGCAGTTATGCCTTCAGTTCGTCTTGCTGCAGTTAATTGGATATTTCATTTGTATTTTCTAACACGGTTTCCTAATCAAAGCGACAAGTGATAAAAAGTGATCTCTTTTAAAATAGTGTTCTTGTCTTAACAAGCTGTGATTGCCAGAAACAATGAGCGATGGGACGTTTTATCGGGCCGCTTGGTTTAAATTACTATATGCTTACTGTCATTTTTAGCTTGAGTGTAGAAAGATAAATGTTACTGTAAATGTCTCTGCAGCGTTTATAAGACGTATTAATTAGTGCCATGCTCGCTTAATATGATGAATTAAATGATAATTTTAAATTAAGCGAATTGTTCGTTTGTCTCTGTAAAGATTATTTTGCTTCATTTGGCAAAATTCACTACCATTCAAAAGTTTGGAGTCAGTAAAAAAAAGATAAAGATATGCTATTAAGCAAGGATGCATTAAATTGATCATAAGTGATGGTAAAATACATTTTTAATGTTACAAACAATTTCAATTTCCAATAAATGCTGTTCTAGTATTCAAAGAATCCTGAAAAAATATTAGTTTCTACAAAAATATTAATTTGCATTTGGTCCCCCTCAGCATTTGGTGCCCTACGTGAGGCACGCTCGTGGCGGGAGCGGCGGCACTGGCTCTGTGTTTTTTTACTGAGAAACCTCTGAAATTGACCAAACAATTTAAAACAATATTAAAAATTAATATTGTTATTTACACCAATAAAGTCCTTAATTGTGTGTGTGTGTGTGTGTGTGTGTGTGTGTGTGTGTGTGTGTGTGTGTGTGTGTGTGTGTGTGTGGACTGGTAATCCCTACGTTATGGGGACAAAATGTCCCCACAAAGATGGCAATATCCAAAATCCTTGTCCTTGTGGGGACATTTTTTGGTCCCCATGAGGAAAACAGGTTATAAATCACACTAAGTGATGTTTTTTGAAAACGTAAAAATGCAGCATGTCTCCTGTGATGGGTAGGTTTAGGGGCAGGGGCAGTGTAGGGGGATAGAAAATACGGTTTGTACAGTATAAAATGCATTACGCCTATGGAATGTCCCCACAAAACATGGAAACACAACATGTGTGTGTGTGTGTGTGTGTGTGTGGGCTGCCATATGTGTGCATATGTCTTTGTGTGGACTTGCGATGTAATACAATCTCATTCTCTTTGGCTCAGTGCTCATTGTTGTTACGATTATAGACTCTTATTTTGATATTCAGCTTTGTTTCTTTTTGTTCCTGTATCCCTTCTCTGTTTAGTTTTGGTTCCCTTGTTTCTGGATTATACCCTTATTTGTTCCTATGGTTGCATATTTTCTGTACCTGTCTATTATATTTACCTTGCATTCCATGTAATGATTAGTCTCTGGTTAGTTCTTATTTTTCTTATGTTTGTTGATTTATTGAGTGTTGTGAAATAAAGGCTTTTCTTTCTGATACCCTTCTTCATTGTGCGATTGTTACAGCCACTACATGTGACAATTGTAGTCTCTTGTGAGGACTGCTAGGACGGTTAAAAAGTAGTTAAAGAAAGTATGACAGAAGAAGTGAACAAATTCTGCCTGGATTGATACAGAAAGTATGTGTAAATATTTGCCAGTGTACATGCTCATGTTGGCGTGTGTTGATGCATGTGTGTATGTGTCGCACAGAGCAAGTGTCGGCGCGGATCGTGCAGGAGGTTACGGCCGAAGCGGTAGCGGTACTGAAGGGAGAGCAGGAGCTACATCCGGACACTGCCGTCAGGCTGCCTTCAGGTAGGCCTGCAGGAGAGCATCCTGGGATACTGGAGGTTGGCCACTCTCAGGTCTGCCCTTAAAGGACTTTATTGTGTTGGTGAGACATGGAAAAAATGGAACACAATGGGAAAAGTAAGGGTTTGTTTTGGTTCCTTCTCGGAGGTGCTTCTTAGAAGGCTGTGTACAGACACACTGAGGATGTAATTTGACCATTTATGAGACTTGTGATTTATTTTGAATGTTAAGGTAATTTATTGAAGAGCTTACATAGGTTTTAAGAACAACAGTAAATATTCCTTAATGTAATAGTTCACCTACAGATGAAAATGTTTCCTTTATTCAGCAAGTATACATTAAATTGATCAAAAGTGACTGTAAAGACATTTTTAATGTTAAAACAATATTTCTATTTTAAATAAATGCTGTTCTTTTGAACTTTCTATATATCAATGAATCCTTAAAAACAAAAGGCATGGTTTCCACAAAAATTTAGCAGTACTGTTTTCAACATTGATAATAGTAATAAGAAATGTTGCTAAATATTAGAATGAGGATCATGTGACACTGAAGACTGGAGGATTGGCTGCTGAAAGATTAAAAATATATATATTTTAACCAAAATATAAGTGATTAACCTTTGTCAGTGAGTTGATTTTGAGAAATGGATCAGTTGTATTTATTAATGCATCATTCAAACCAGTTTTGTGAACTTTCAGCTGATTTATGAAAAATTTCCAACTCAAAGATTTTCAGTTAATTTTCATTTTCGGGTGAACTGTTAATTGTTTACATATTTTCATGTTTGTCAAACACAACATGGAGAGACAGTCCACAAATAAGTTTAATTTATCATTTTATATATATATATATATATATATATATATATATATATATATATATATATATATATATATATATATATATATATATATATATATATATATATATATATATATATATATATATATATATAATCATTGTTGTTGTGTCTGTCCGTTTCCCATACTGTGTTTAAACTGATCAAAGCTGTAGAAAGCATCACCAGGCCACTTTCTTTTCATATAATGGCATATCTGCCCTGACAGCTGGCCTGTCCCAACTCCTTTCTGCTTGCTTTCTGTACCCATCCGCCCCTGGCTATCTGTGTTTGTGTGTGTGTGTGCCAACACAGTGAGAGGGTCAGTGTGAGGGTGAGCCTTTGGGTCCTCGCTGTCTTCTTGCTAGCGTCCTTGTAAAAGTGGTGGACATTTTTTTCTTGGTTTCTGTGGTTGTGCTGCATGTCTTTGTGACGTGGATTTATCTGAGCTTTCTTGGTTTTGAAAGTTCATTTGTGTGTGCTGATACTGTTACGTCAGTTTCAGTGCTTTGACAGTGACTTTAGAAGGACTGTGCAGTATGCTGGTGACATTAATGATTGTGAATGTATGTAACTTCTGAAATTTGTTGTTTGAAATGTATGTGAGGAAGGAAGAACTTTTTGTGATATTGTGTATTTGTTCACTTCATAGTGAGCTAAAATAGTAAAAATGTATTGCATATACAGTAAATGGCATGAACTTAGATCAATACAGGTTTGCTAATTTGCCGTCATCCTTATTTTTCTTTTTAAAATGCAGTCCATATCTTTGGATGCTTCATTGTCAGACTTCAAAAGAAAAAGGGGAAAAAATAAAATCTGTAGCTTCAAGTTTCCACTTGCTGTACTGGAATTAGTCAGCAAAATTAGATAATGTTTTCTGCACTAACACGCTTGATGTTGAGTCAGTCTGTCAGAAGAGCTCAAAGGATTAGTAAGCATTCGGCATACCAATCCTGAGCACAGACTTCTCTCTTCTCAGCACATCCTTAGAAACTCGCACATGCTCATAACCCTGCATTTATATCTTTAGGGAGAAATTTTACAATCAAATATATTGTTGTTAAACTCTTTGCTCCTTGGTGTCCCGTTATAAGATAATAGAAGCTAATTGCACTTGCATCCCTTCATGGCTCTATTTTTTCTTGTTAAAACATGCCCACTGGGTTTCACAGGGTTTATTTTTCTTGTTTGGACACTTAAAGAAATGTTGCATCCTTAAGATTAAAAAAATGTCACTCCAGAGCTGGCTTGCATTTCCCGATCTTGTTCCCTCCATGTACATTTTGTACCCAATGTATTGTTTCTTGTCACTCTTTACTATTTACCTTTAAAAGGCAATAAATAAATATGTGAAAAAATGTCACATTTGTTAGCTCTGTTCTAAAACCTAGTGAGTTGCCTTTTTACAACACAATCTCATGACAATGCGTATCAATAGTACGAGTGTGCAATCTCGTGGAATGTATACGCCAAAATGAGTTTTTGCGTGCATATGATACGCACTTTATGGCGTGTATATGACACGCTTTTGGGTAGGGTTAGGTGTTTTGGGTTGGGTGTGGGGGGTTCGTACGTATAATACGCCATAAAGTGGCGTACCATATGCATGCCATAACTCATTTTGGCATATACATTCCATGAGATTGCATACTCTTATTATTTATACGCATTTTTGTAAGATCTATGGATCTATACCTACACTACAATTCAAAAGTTTCTGGTCAATAAGATTTTTTTAATGTTTTTTTAATGTCCTTCGGAAATCATTCTAATATGCTGATTTGCTGCTCAAGAGACATTATTGTTATTACATATAGCATTCTTATTATTATCAATGTTGAAAACAGTTATGCTGCCTAGTATTTATTTTTGTGGAAACAATGATACATTTAGCATTTTAAAATAAAATCTTTTGAAACATTATAAATGTCTTTACTGTCACTTTTGATCAGTTTAATGAAAGTATTAATTTATTTTAATATCTTGCTGACCCTAAACTTTTGAACAGTGTATGTAGGCAAAAGGATTGGAAAAGGATGTGACCAATTTGGAATGCCTGGGAGACTTGACTCACAATTTAGTTTCATAGAGTTTGTTGTCAGTATTTTATTAAGCTATTTGATGCTCTTGTAAGCATAAAAATACATAGAACTTATAAATATTGGGTAAAATGGTCAATTTTTCTAATTTATGTTTATCTTATTTTATGTATATTATATTTTTAATCAGTATTTCTCTAGCTTTGCCCACCATCGGATGGATTTTTTCCCCCCACTGAGATTGCCTTAAAATTCTTCCCCCGTCCACTAGGTTTTGGAACAGAGCCAAAACGGGACGCCCAAACTGCAAATGTGTTGATCTGATCTTGGACATTGTCTTGATCTCTTCTTCTGTTTGTTTACAGTGGAGGACTCTGCAAACCTGCCACCCTCACCTCCTCCGTCCCCAGCAGCAGAACAATTTGGGCCGTTTGATCAAGGTAGGGTCATACTTCATGTGTGTATGGAGAGAGGTGAGGTGAGAAACACACTGGAAAAATTTGAACACCTTTTTTTCCCCATGAGTATTCTAGTCACTCTCTGACCCTGGCTTGAATGAGGGTGTTCTATTTGGAGACATCTGCTAGTCCCACCCCTTCCAGGCTGATTTCAACCCTCTCACAGTGCCCTACAGATGCCCACGCTCCGCTGATCTGTGGGGCTGGTCCAAAGATTGATGGAGTTGTGTTTGCAGGATCAACTTTGCCTCCTTTGTTGACATCATTCAAGTCGATCTCCTCTTCCTCATCCAGCATCTTCAGCTCTTAAACATGGCCTCATCTTCATAATTGCTAACTCTGGAAGCTTACCTTGATCAAAAACCCAAGCCAAAGTGATCCCACCCCTTTCTAGTCCTCCTAGCCAATCAAACCCAACCCCTCCTTATATCCCGCCGAACCATGGATCTTGACTCTGCCCTGCATGAAAGCCTTAAACCTTGAACTGAATGCTGCACTGTCTCACCTGCAGCGGATGTTTCCAGGCTGTTGCTGAAACCGTGTGGCATTCAGATTGCCTGCTCATCCTCTCTCCAAAGCCCACCTTTAGAGATCTGTTGATTGCTCCAAACCTCTCTCAGTTCCTCTGTGCGTCCCTGTCTTTGGATTTGCATGTTGTATTGTAGGTGCTGTTTATGTTGTGGGCTTGTGCTCGTTCGTCGTTTTGACTGTGTCTGTCTCTACTGCCTGTGGTAGGTCAATGCCATGCTCAGATCACTCTCTGAAGCTATACTAAACTAAACATTAATGCCATTAACACAACCACTAACAGCTTTAAGGAGAAGCTTCGCCAAACACAGTCGTTAAGCAGATACTTAAAGTTTTCATGAAATCAAAATGGACTCTTTTAAGTACATATTCCTTGTATTATTGTGTGCAAATCACCAGTGCACATTATTCTAAATACTTAAATCATCACATTTTTGAACTACTTTCCTTTGTGGCTGAAGCTTGGCCATATGGGTGGTGAAAATAATCTTAACCAGGGATGCAGGATATATACTCATAATCAGTTATTTACTGATATTACTGATCTTTTATTTAATTCATAGGTATGGGTCCAATTTTTTTTTACATGTATGCTTTTTATCTATTTTGTCATTTATTGCTCAAAATGATCGAGGTGGCTAATCAAATCAAAGAGGGGCAATGCTCCAACGCAATGTTTTTAGCTGTGATGTAAGAAGCTATTAAACATTAAACATTTAATATTTAAAGGTGCACTATGTAACATTTTTCTCAGTAAAATATCCAAAATATCCAACAAAATATTTTGTTCAATTTAGTACTTACAATATCTCAAATGTCTTCAACTATTTGTAAATCGTGAGAAAATTGCTATTTTAACCAATGAAACGTGTGAGGGAGTCGCCTGTCAATTGTGTCGTATCTACTTTACCCTTGGTTTCCAGTTTTATTTTGCAAAAATGCTTTACTCTTACTGCAGTGTGCAACAAGTGTCATAGCAGCCGCTAAGTGAACACACAGAGTAACGTCATAACATCATTTTCAACACACTCTTGTATCTAATATGATAAACAGAGCTGCGTTACCTCATACTCATGACAGGAAAAGTGGAAATGGTGACTGCGACTGTGGCATAATAAAAGTCCCGCTGCTCGCAAGCCGTGTATTGGGGTCATCTTATTAACAATCCCTCCAGTGGCCTCGCTCAGCTCCCTCAACATTCTGTCCTATACAGTAACATTAATAATCGCATCCATGAAACTTGATTTCTGCCCGAGTCATATCCTGATTCTTTTCCACCGGCTGTGAGGTGAAGACCACATGTCCCAAGACCCTCAAATTTTGCGTCATCAAACTAAGACTTTGTTTTCAATTGACGACCTCTAGCGGATGGAAAAGTAACATAGTGCACCTTTTAAAGTTAAAATTAAATTAACTTGTAGCATTACAAGAATCTTTTAGTTTCTTTAGTTTGATTGTATTAATTGTATTGTGCTGTGAGGCTGATAAACCTAAATACAACAACATTACATTTATTCAAAATCAATACTATCTATTTTAGTTATTGTGTGTTATTTTGTGTATACATATAGAATTTTAATATCAGCCAGTTATCGGTTATTGGCTAAATAGTGAAAATGATTATCGACTATCAACGTATCAGCCAGAATTGAAATATCTGGGCTTACCTAATATCACTCATTGACCCTTTACCAAGCCTTTTTCATTTAATGTTTCTCTCAAATATATATTTCACATTACAAAAATAAAATGGGTTGTGAATGGCTTTTCATGTTGACTTTAAGCAGACAATAAGGAATGATACAGTTTCATTTCAGTTTAGAGATACAAACCTATAAAATGTCATCAGAGATGTTCAGACTCTGGTTATGGCATAGCGCCACTGCGGTCACACTTTGTGTTTCTCGACACTGTGTGTTTGTGTTTTGTGTTGTGTGTGTGTCTTTCTCTTTTCCGTACACATTACACATACTCCTTTCTTGTTTTTTTAGCTTTCTTTTTCCTTATTTTCTCTCTCTCTCTCTTTCTCTCTCTCTTTCTCTCCTCCCTTCCCCCTCAATTTCGGCATATTCTGATTTGCCTTTTTATTTTCTCTCTCTTTCACTTGTTCCTTTTCTCCTCCCTTACTTGCTACACCTTTTCTAGCCTCCTTTCTATTCCTCTCTGTCTCTTTGTCTCTGTCTCTTTGTCCAGATTTCCCTGCAGTTCTTTTCCTTGTGTCTATTTGTAGATGTAGGGGATGAGGAGGAAGCAGGTCCTCTCCGCCGCTTCCAAAATTCTCGCGAGAGGTGCAAGTTCCTCGCCCCCTCCATCTCAGTGTCTGTGCCTGAGGATGACCCCTACCACTCTGACGAGGAATACTATGAGCACCCTTTATTCAGCCCAGAGTGGACGCGCTCTGGCTCTCGCCCCCCAGGGCAGGCCGCCGCGTTTAGACAGATTGAAGGTGAACCTCGCATGGTTCCTCTCTGCCATTCTCTCCTCCCCTCCTCCTTTTCCTCTCTCTTTCCTTCCACTTCTTTCTTCAGCTCAGCATCAACACCTCTCTCTCTCTTGCTTTCGCTCTCTCTCTGGTCCGCCTCTTCCTGTCTTTTGTCTCCGTTGTGTCGTGCCCACTCTGACCGAAGCGTGTCTTGTGGGGGTGGTATCTGTTTTTGTACCTTGTTCATGGCAAGTCATTTGGATTTTGTGCAACTTTTGTGTCGTGCAGTAAAAAGGCACAAGCGTTTGTGTTTTTAGGCAAAGTCCCAGCAGCTATGTAGTGCTTAGTTAAAGGAGGAAAATCACTGAGTCTGAAAATGAAATCCAAATGACTTGCAGCATCAGCAGGACATTTGTGCATGCTGTGCACATTTACTACTTTGCCTGTTTGCCGTCTTCTTGTCTTTGCATCTGTCTGCCCGTATGTTAGCCTGTCTGTCCATTTGTATTTTTGATTGTCCCTCATCAGGCCCAAAACGTACCCATGCGTCTCAACAGGCCCCTCACATTTCTCCAACCTGCTGATGTACACATGCTGTAGATCACAGGATGACTTTCAGCTCTTCACATGGTGACCCACACACACAAGCATCTCTGACCTTATCAGTGAAGAAGGGTTAAATGCCTTCAGCATCAAAATGACTCGCTGGGGGTTGTGTTTACAATTTAAAGGAGTCAATGAACTGCATTTTTGTATTATTTTATAATGTTTCCTGAGGTGAACTTATAATGTTAGTATGATTTTTACATAAAAATGGTCATAATTTAGAAGTAAAAGGTCATTTTCTACCCTGATTTTGGCCCTTTGATTTGAATGCTCTGTTGGAAGGGGCGTGTCTGCTGTGAGACTTCAGTGTAAACGCCCACTGCTATGATTGGCTAACCACCATTGACATTGAGGGGAACAAGTCTCCCCCTACCAATAATTAGAAATGGCCACAATATCTGATATTCTTTATGCTACTCTACTGCACTCCATTACGCACAGCTCTGTTTGTTGTTAGGATGACAAGTTTTAAAAGTAATTTTTTTAGGCTGTTCTGCCTCAGCAGTCTAATAGCACTTATCAATGTCAAAATGATCGAGGCGGCCAATCAAATCAAAGAGGTGCAATGCTCCAAAGCAATGCTTTTAACAGTGATGTAAGAAGCTATTTAACATTAAACATTTAATATTTAAAGGTATATTATGTAAAACTTTTTCAGTAAAATATACAAAAACCACTAAGCCAGTGTTAAATATTTTGTTCAGTTGAGTACTTACAATATCCCAAATGTTTCCAACTTTTTGTAAATCGTGAGAAAATTGCTATTTTAAACAATGAACCGGGAGTCGCCTGTCAGTGGCGTCATATCTGCGTTACCCTCGGTTTCTGGTTTTATTTAGCAAAAAATGCTTTACTCTTACTGCAGTGTGCAACAAGTGTCATAGCAGCCTCCAAGTGAACACACATAGTAACGTCATAACATCATTTTCAAAACACTCAAATGTATCTAATATGATAAACAGAGCTGCGTTACCCCATACTCATGACCGGAAAAGAAGAAATGGCTTGGCGACTGTGGCATAATAAAAGTCTAGCTGCTCGCGAGGTGTGTTGCATTCATCTTATTAACAATCGCTCCAGCGGCCTCGCTCAGCTCCCACAACACTCGGTCCTGCTGTGCTTCATACTACAGTAACATTAATAATCGCATCCATGAAATAGATTTCTGCCCGAGTCCTATCCCGATTCTTTTCCACTGGCTGTGAGGTGAAGGCCACATGTCCCAAGACCCTCAAACATGGCGTCATCAAACTACGCCTCTGTTTTGAATAGCCAACCTCCAGCGAACGGAAAAGCTACATAGTGCACCTTTAAAATGCTTTACTATAGAAATGTTCAGTGGCCGACAGTAATATCCACCAGTGATGCAAACTACATGGTTATGGCCATGTTATTATATTTGGAAATAAGTATTACATGTGGAACTTTCAACATAGCTAACAGTTCAAACATGATGACTGTAGAGTGTAGCATTGATTGGAACGGGAGTTTTGGTGAGTCCAGAACCAGTCACTGATTGACAGCTCCAGCGATTATAAAGGGAGGGTTCTTTGATCGCTTTCTGAATATCATTTAATCACAATTTAAATAACAGATTATTTTCATGCTACTAAGAGAAACAATGTTTTATTTCATTGAGTTTAGTCATTGATCCTGTATCTCTCTTCTCATCTCAGGCCCAAAGACGCAATGATGTAGAAGTAGGCGTTGATTTGATTCTAAAGAGACGGTCTTTTTTTGCATGTCATAATGCGACAAAATTCCAAACAATTCGTTTTCTGAGCTTGGATTCGACAAAAGCTGTTTTTGGAGTAACAGGAAGTTTTGAGTTCTGAAACTTACTGAATGTTTTAACATTTATAATGAAAAAAGATCGAGGAAAATTGTATTTCTCAATTCATGATCACTTTTGGGGATCAAAAACATAGGCAATACTGCAACCAAAGGGTTTTCAGCTGTTTTTAATGGTTTCTAAACAGCTACATTGCTTCATTTTCGCTAAGCTGCGAGCTTGCATTCTGAATCAGATGTAATGAGAAAAACTGTGTGCAAAATAACAATAAGCTGATAACCCACTCTATTGCAACCAGTGCAGTCCGATTCACGAATGTGTCTCTTACAAAACAAATCTTTTTAATGAATTGGTCAAAAGTTTTCATTTGTGTCCAATCGGAAATTAACTGAGAACTGAGAGTAATGTGTGATTATTGTTTGTGAGATAACAGTGTTGTTATATCATTATCGATATTCTATTATAGTATTTTTGCATTTGAACTTTTATATTTTGAAAGCAAATTGGAATTAATAAATGAATAATAATCAAATTCATTAAATTAATTTAATTATTAATTACATTCTAATGAATAACTTTATTTTTGATTTAGCTTATATTTTTATTTGTTAATTTATTTAATATTAGTTTATATCAGTTTTAATGTTAGTAACTTTAATTCTTTTTACTTTTTATATAAATATATTTTATTTCATTTTTATTAATACGTTATAGGTCGTGTTGCTTCCTCAAAAGTACTAAAATAATGCATTAACGTGATCAATGGAATTATTAAATCCCTTAGAACTTTCTACATTTGACATTGAGTTTGCTGCCAATTTGTCCTCCTCTCCCTTTCTCTCTCTTCTCTCTCCTTCCACTGCAGCATCCTGCTGAGATATGACCTGGTGTGGTCTGCGTCACCATATCTGGCTCCCAGCAGAGACTGTTGCAGTTCCTTATCACCTCTCTCTCTCTCTGAAAATGAACTACTTCATAAGCTTTGTTCTGAGGAAGAATTCTGCATCTCCGGTTTTACATTCATTCTGACATCTCAATAACTCCCTGACCGGCATTATTATGGTGCTGTGCGTTTCATTGTGTCTCAGTTGTGAGAGACAATGCAGATGCACACAGCGTTGTGTGTTGGTGTGTTGTTTATTCTTGAGTCATTTTTCATGTTCAAGAATAAAATTGTACAAATGAAGGAGCTGATATAGAGTATTTGTCATAAACTTTTGAGCATTGATAATGTAACTGAGAGGTACATATTTAGAAGTGAATAATCTAAAAGGCAAAGATTTTTTAAACTCTGAATTTCAGCTCGTAGGGAACCCCAATTGCTTACTGGCTGAAAAACTGATTTAAGCAATATTACAAGATTGTTTTTCTTTTGAACATTACCATGATATTATTGGCTTTAGGTAGCAGTTCTGCTTGTTTCATTTGATACACAATATGACCAGTATTTTGTCTCGTTTTACTCTTTTAACTATAATTCCAAACAGGCCAAAGTAAAATTAACTGCTGCATGTTACAGAGCAAAGCACAGCGTGTCTGAAACACTGCAAACACAGACAAGTGGAGTGGTTCATAAAGTGAGACTGTCACTTTAAATTGCTAATATATAAATTCTAAAACATTATGTGCAGAATTAGATTGCATGGACATCTTCTTTATCCGCCTTTATCTACTACCACTTAATATACTCAAGGTCAGAGAAAACACCCATACATACTGCAAAAGTCATAAATGGCATAACTGATAGAGCTGAAAGTGTCCCACCTTTTAAGTAACCCAAGTCTGTGTTGTCTATAGTCTTGATGTTTCCACTTGTCTCCCTCTTTATGAAGAAGAGGAGACCATAGAGAGTCTCTCAGCTGCGGAGGAGGAAGAGGAGGAGACCTCAGAAGCCGCAGCAACAGCAGCAGCTCTAGAGGAAGAGGAGGAGGAGGAGCAGTGGAGTGGGGAGGAGCCTGAGCAGGAATTCCCATCTGAGCTCATAGAGCGGGCAGAGGTCATAGGCGAGGCCCAGGTTCTGCCCGGCCCGCAGGCCGAGGCTGAGGTTCACACGCAGGCAGCTACTGCTGCTGACGAGGCCCCTAATGGGAGACCTGAGGAGGCAGGGGGGCAAGAAAGCCCTGCAGAAGGTGTGTCAATCCTTCTCACAACCTGCATGTTTCTCTCTCCCTTCACAAAAAAAGCAAAGCGAAAGCATCGTGAGAGCTTTCTAAGGGAATGTGGGTGGATGGCTCAAATACTGTATCTCCTCTATCTGCTGATGCTGCAAGGCAACACAGGCTTGATGGTGACCAGCTTCTGTGGCCAGAGCTGTGTGTCTGTCTGTCATTGTCTTTCTTCTAAAATGCTTTTCCCAGAGCAGCTGCCATCTGCTAGCTTTCTGATGAAGCCTTTTCTGAACTTACTGCTTATTTCTCTATTGATGCTACTGCTGCCAGGTCGACCTCTTTCATATATATTGTTTTCCATTGCTCAGTACATTTTTATTTGCCAGCTACATTGCCAGTTTGTGAGTGATTTTTGCTGCATGCGCCAACAAAACACCTGTTTTTACATGTGGGATTCTTTGAGAATCCTATGTTTTTGTGAGATTGTGATATTGTGTTATGCTTCATTTTCAAAGGTATTTGAAAAGCCAAGCTTGTTGATTTAAGTTTTATTTGTGAATTTTAATTTTCTTCAAATGATCATTGTCATTTCACATGTAAATGCAGAACAATTTTGAATAAAAAAAACTTTGTATTATTTAATGAGTGGCTCTTTAAGACAATTACAGTCAGCCACATCTATTTTATATCTATTTGGTACTTAAAATGAGCCTCATTAAATGTACCTTGCACATTTCATTGTTGAGATTTGTTATATTTCACCAATATTTGACTGATCTTATGAAAATCAGACCCACAGTGCATTCTCCATAATCGCTGAAGTTTTTAGATCAGCTATTCCATCTTGCTGCTGGTGTACTGACGTCAGTATCGTGTTCGGACCACTTCCTTGGATATTTCATCCTCATTTTCTGGACCTCATCCAAGCAACATTAAATGTTCTGGGTCTGCATGCTGGTCCTGTCATATCCATGCCATCACTCCATCACTGAATTGGTATGTGTGTCTCATCGGCTGCTGCTATTTGACAATGGAAGTTCATTTTACCAAGAGCTTTGGCTGTCTGTGTGGTGGTTGGCCTGGCAAACATATTGTACTTTGAATTATTGATAATTCAATACAATGCAGACTACTTGAGATTTGCTTTCAGCTGTGAAGATGGAAGCAGAGCGGCCAGACAGCGAGAGGACAGATCCCATTGGCATGGACTTCACTGATTCTGCAATGCATCTAGATGATGAACTCCCATCTTATCAGAGCCTTGCCAGAGACACAGATATGCCAGAAAGCCCCTTTGCTCGAACATGCCCCATGGAGGATTTTGAAATGCCCCCAAGTTACCAGGTTCATGCCAAAGAACCAACTGAAAAACCTGTTGTACAAAGTGGTGCTGCGAAACAGCCTTCAACCGAAATGTGTGACACCAGCAGTATCCAAGAGGTCAAACCAGGGCAGATTCAAGACAAACAAATGGAAAAAACAGCAACAGAGGGTGACATGAAGGACAAATCTGGCATGTCTGCTTATTTTGAGACCACTACAATTAAGACGGATGCCACTGGGTCTCAAGGAGAAGGGTATTATGAGCTGAGTACTACATCAGAAGAAGAAAGGGACTCTATTGGTAACCTGCCACTTCCTGAAATCAGCTACAGCACTTTGGCTCAAACACACTCTTTGGAAGTCCAGCCAGAAACTCCAAAAAGTAGCGCAGACACACTACATACCACTTCACCAGCAGACAGAAGAGATGACTGCAGACTGTCTCCTGGAAAACTGGCTCTAGAGCAACGAAGTTACTCTTTGAATATCACCATTGGGGCTGTGGATCACGGTGATGCCCAAGGACGTCCCAGAAACTTCTCTCCATTGGCCACTGACATCATGTCTCATACTAGTGGGAGCCTTGACGAATCTGCCGATTACCTTCCTGTCACAACTCCCTCAGTGGAGAATATCCCTCAATTTCCACCACTGATCTTGGAGACAACTGCCTCTGTCACAACTCCATCCTCTTCACCTCCCCAAGCAACAATCACTGATGTTAAGACAAGTCCACAGATGGAGTCTCCAGAGTCACCCGTCCAAGCCAAGTGCTGTTACAAAAATGGCACCGTCATGGCCCCAGACCTCCCTGAAATGCTGGACCTGGCAGGTACCCGATCAAGGTTGACATCTGACAACACAGAACCAGATATCATGAGGAGGAAGTCTGTCCCAATGGACATGTCTTCTATGGTGAGTGATTCTTTAGCACATTTGTTTAAAGGTGACCAGGGCCAGATGGCTTCAAAGAGAGAAATGCAGCTGGAGGAGCAAGGATATTGTGTATTTAGTGAATACTCTGGTCCCATGCCATCCCCTGCAGATGTGCATAGTCCAATGGACTGTTCTCCTCAAATCTTCAACACAGTATTATCAGAGGAGAAGGAAACTGGTCTTGCATTTGGAAAACAGGAGTCTCTATCGACTGAAGATATGAAAACAACAGATGTTGTTACAGCACAGGTAGAACCAGCAAAAGAAAAGCCAAGGAGTGAAGATTCCTTTGAAAATGAAAGTGCTGGAAAACTTTCTACAGAGACTAAGCAAGATGAGCCTGATCTTTTGAAGACTGAACCCTTGGAAGAAATCAAGAGTCCAACTTTACCTGATAATGAGAAAGGACAGTTAGACAAACCAGCTGAAACATTTATCACACCGAAGGTGACGGTTACTCTTGAGGAAGCAAAGCCTGATTTTGATGAAGGCGCTCAACTTACAGCTGAAACTGAAGCTGAAATAGCTGCCTATGAGAGGCAAATTCGCAAATTGGAGATGGAGGACCGGCCTCTGAGTGTAGAGGAGGAACGAGAGCTCCAGGAACTCAGGGAAAAGGTGAAGAATAAACCAGACCTTGTGCACCAGGAAGCTTATGAGGAGGTGGATGCGGAGGATGCGTACCAGCTCACTGGAGCTGCAAAGGACAGAATTGCTCGGCCCATCAGACCATCTCCAGCATCTTCTGTAGAAAGTGCCACAGATGATGAGAAAATGCATGTTGGTGAGACTGAAAAACCTAGATCACCAGGTAAGAAAGATGTTCTCATAACAGATCCTAATAGATTATCTCCAGTTGGGTCTTTTGAGAAATATTTTAGAGAGGAAAGACCTTCTGAGCAGGAGGTAAAGCAGAAAGACTCAGTGGAGCCCCCCAAAGAGAAAGTTGCTGAGGAGAAACCCCAGCCAGCTCCATCAAAGACAGATGAGGGTTCTGTTGACACCATAATGGCACAAGAATTAGAGGAAGAGGTAGAGCTTGCCAAGGAGCCTGAAGAGGTTATGCCTGAAACAAAGCCAGCTCTAAACTTGGATGAGAAGCCAGTGGTAGATAAAACTGAGCCAGTTGAGGTTGTGGTTGAAAAAGAGGAGGTCAAAGTGATTGAGAAAGAAGAAGTGGAAGATGAGGAAGTCTTGGAAGGGGCCAAAGCTGCAGAAGACACTGTTGAGCCTCGTGCTGCAATTGAGTCAATCGTGACAGTGGAAGATGATTTTATCACGGTGGTGCAGACCATCGATGAGAGCGAAGTCTCTGGACACAGTGTACGGTTCTCAGCTCCTTCTGAAGAAGAACATCCACAGCTCCTCCAAGAGGACGAAGAGGAGGATGAGTCCGTGGAAATGGCACAGGAAGTAGAGATGGAGGCTCCCAGTTTGGAGGAAGTTGTAGATGTTCCAGACCCTGTTGAACCTGCTGTATGTCCAGCTAAAGAGATAGAAGTGCCAGAGAGTGAGGCCCCAACTCAAAGTTACGATGACTACAAAGATGAAACTACCATGGATGACTCCATCTTAGACAGCTCATGGGTGGACACTCAAGGTGTGATTTTAATATCTGTTTTGCATGAAATTTGCTCAGCAAATGACAAAACCTTTCAGAATTAAGTTAACTTGACTTTCTTTTTAGGTAGTTTGAAACATAAATCAGCTGGCTTGCCAGTATACAGCAATACAAATTGTCATATTAGCTTGCCTGTTTCACTTCATGTTCTCTGTAGATGATGATAAGAGCATGGCTACAGAGAAAATTGAGCCTCTACCCAGAGTGATGAGCCCTGTCAAGAAAGCACCCGCAGAGAAACCAGTCAAACAGAGGGCTAAAGGTGGCAGGGCAAAAGGACGAATCACCACCCCTGAACGTAAACCTATTCGAAAGGAGCCGGTACCCATACAGAGGGATGAGATGAAGAAGAAAAAAGGTTTTTGTTGTTGGAGTGACATTGTTTTTTTATGAGACCCCCCTCCCCCATGTATATTCTGTGTTTATTTTTTCCATTATGTTCCATATGTTTTTTACAAATTAAATATTTAAATTAAATAATAAATAATGTTTATGTCATCTTTGGATAGATGTCATGTATCAAATGTAAAATTATTATTATTTATAGACAACAGAGGGTCAGATTTAAATTAACTTAAAAGGTGCATACAATTGTTTTGTTGTTTTTAAAATAAATTACATTATTGTGACTTTTTTATTTTAATTTCTCTTGCTTCAACAAATCACATTTTCTTTGACCCCCACCCCCATGACATCTATGTTACATTAGTCTTTTAATAAAAAAATGAATTGATCTTTTAAAGGGAGTGACTGCAACTCCTGTTGTCCTGAATTGTTCAGCTGCTGTGACTATCCTTGATTCTGTCTCCTCTTGTAGCTGTGATTAAGAAGGCTGAGCTGACAAAAAAATCTGATATTCAGATGTGCTCTCCTTCCCGGAAAGGTGTTTTAAAGGCTACCGTAAGGCACCCTAGACCTACTCAACATCATGCGTGTGTTAAACGGAAACCCACAGGTGATCTCTGTCACAAGGAGCTGTTTTGCAATGTGGCTGGCAAACATGAGCATTGGCATGTTGTTTTAAGAGTTATGCTTGTCTATTGTATTATTTGTTTTTCTTTTTATGTATTTTATATAACATATTGTATTAGTTGTGCAAGTTTTATGTTCATGCAGTGTTTATAATGAGGCTCAGTGGTGTTTTATTCAGTTGTTTTATTTATAAGGTTTTCATTTTCTTATAGTTTGACCTTTCATTTGGTTGTCTGCATGTATTCTCAGTTCACATGCTTATTCACACTTTGTTTTTCTTTTCAAAGCGGTACTGCTTATTGAATGTTGTGCGTGTGTTTGTTTATTAATTTTAAAGGATGTCCTTCTGACTTAAATGTGTTAGACAATTTATGAGGTGAACCACACAGTAATCACAATTTCCTCCCCTTTTGTAATGTTCATATTCTGTTGTATACAACATACAGGGATTGCATTGGTTGCCAGGCAACTGGTGGTTTGAGTGAGTTCTAGGCGGTTGGTTAAAAGAAATGGCCTCCATCTGTCTGGAGGAAAGGAACCTACCGTGCCATAATGAAGTTCCATTGTTAGCTTTCTGGGAATTGTGCTGGAATTCATGGTAGACATCTGATACATTTCTGCAGTGCCCCAATTAGACTGAAAAGCCTCTTATGTAATACAGTTCATTTTCAAATTCTCTGTTATGCTGTGCCAAGTTGTTTCAGAGCAGAGCTTTCCAGTAGCTAAAAAATATTCAGAGGAACAATTCATTTCATATTTGATCCTAAATAGCCCAATTGGAAATACCTTGGCTTGAGCATTTAAAACCAAATCTCAGTTAAAAAACCTGTGACATTACACACTTCAGCCTTGTGATATAAGTATAAAATAAGTATAAAAAGGCTTTAAAACAAATCAGACTAAACTTCCATGTACACGTGGCTGCTTTTGCTTGTGTGTAATTTTCAATGCGCTTCATCATTATAAGAGGATATTCTGTATCTCAATGGTCATGGTCACAGTATTTCTCTTTCTCTGTATCATTCTCTGTCTCTTTTTTTTCTCTCTCTTTCTCTCTGCAGTGTCTGCAGATGGTCGACTGCCCTTCAGTGTGGCCAGGCACTCCAGAGATCGGGTATCTGTAAGGACCATACTTTAAACAAATATAAAAATCCAAATTCAAGTGTAACATTTGCTTAACCGGTTGTCAATAGATTGAGTCTGTATGCTAGGGATTAGCTCAAGTACTCATCAAAAATATAATAGAAGTGATTAATTATGAAAGACATATCATGGCTTGGTTTTTACACAAACATACCAAGGGTTGTAGTTTGTAAATATAACCTATATACAGGGCTTGACATTAACACCCGCTAACCCGTCAAATGCGGGTGAATTTCAGCATGGCAATTCTACATAATGCTTATTAAATTTCATTTATATATATATATATATATATATATATATATATATATATATATATATATATATATATATATATATATATATATATATATATATATATATAATCATATAAGCATTTCTCAATTTAATAATGAATAGGTCACATCGCTTGTAAACAGAACTAATAGAATGTGACAGAGCTGCATTTTGAACCTCTGTACGCAGTTCCTTGGTTTCCACTCTTTGTATTGTCTGTACATCACATCTCATTTCTGCATTGTGTTTGTTTTACAAGTTTGCATGACCATTTTCCATTATTTCCTTTATCCTTAAAGTGATACATTATCCCCCCTCAAGCAGTTTAATGGCCCATGTACTAACACTACATTCATTGAAACTAGACATATTTTTTATTTTTTGTGCTTGCTCGTTTTTAATGCCTGAGTGGTTATGCATTCTGATAAATGCCCTTGTATCCCCAGTTGTGTGGTCAGATGTTGCTCATTTTATTTGTGTAAACATTCTTTCATGTTGAATTTGATTTCATTCTCTGTCGTGTTTTTGGGTTCATTTTCACTGTGCATGAATCGCTCATCTGTCCGTGTTCCTCTCATCATAGACCTCCAATCCCACAACACTAACAAAGATCCCTACCTCTAAAATTCGGGCAGAGGCTTTGTTGCCGGCCCGGCCAAACTCCGCCAGCTCTTCCAATAAAAGGAGCCCGTTGGTTGAGGCAGATCTTTATGAGCCCCGTCCTTCTTCAGCGGGCCCAGTATCGCTAAATATATATGTTGTAAAGGTAAGAAGGGAGCGAGATGGTTCGAATGACTATTTGCTTCTGCACAATACTAGAAACTTGAAACTTTCCAGAGAAAACGGCATCCTAGAATTTGTTAACCTAAAAGTGAAAATGAATGATTTTCTCACATCATGTTGTTCATGACTTTCTTCTGTGGAACACAAAAGGAATAACAGTATGAGAAGTTTATTGACAAAAAGTTAAGATGATAGAATTTTCATTTTGGAAGAACTATTGCTTTAAGTTCACCAGGATTGCAACAGGATTATTGATTCTGTCCTCAGGATGGTGGTTCCCGGAGCCCAGAGAAGAGGTCGTCCCTGCCGCGTCCAGCATCCATACTAACCCGTCGCTCACACATGGCTGAGCATGAAGAAAGTTCCACTTCTATTACCAGTTCTGGGTCCACAGCCCCACGCAGGCCCACATGTAAGAGGCTTTCTCTTGTACCTGTAGAAATCACTGTTTTTCCTCCCAGTTTCCTTCCCTTTTTCCCCTTTTGCACAACAAGCAACCACTCTTCTATAGGTTCTTCGGACTTGCATATTTTAGTGAGGATATTGGGTAGTTTGCAATACTGATATAGTAATTAAATTCATAAAGTAATGACAGTGTTATAGTAACATACATACACTCGCCTAAAGGATTATTAGGATCACCTGTTCAATTTCTCATTAATGCAATTATCTAATCAACCAATCCCATGGCAGTTGCTTCAATGCATTTAGGTGGTCCTGGTCAAGACAATCTCCTGAACTCCAAACTGAATGTCAGAATGGGAAAGAAAGGTGATTTAAACAATTTTGAGCGTGGCATGGTTGTTGGTGCCAGACGGGCCAGTCTGAGTATTTCACGATCTGCTCAGTTACTGGGATTTTCACGCACAACCATTTCTAGGTTTTACAAATAATGGTGTGAAAAGGGAAAAACATCAAGTATGTGGCAGTCCTGTGGGCGAAAATGCCTTGTTGATGCTAGAGGTCAGAGGAGAATGGGCCGACTTATTCAAGCTGATAGAAGTGCAACTTTGACTGAAATAACCACTCGTTACAACCGAGGTATGCAGCAAAGCATTTGTGAAGCCACAACATGCACAACCTTGAGGCGGATGGGCTACAACAGCAGAAGACCCTGCCGGGTACCACTCATCTCCACTACAAATAGGAAAAAGAGGCTACAATTTGCACAAGCTCACCAAAATTGGACAGTTGAAGACTGTTGTTGGAAAATTTTGCCTTGTCTGATGAGTCTCGATTTCTGTTGAGACATTCAGATGGTATAGAGTCAGAATTTGGCGTAAACAGAATGAGAACATGGATCCATCATGCCTTGTTACCACTGTGCAGGCTGGTGGCGGTGGTGTAATGGTGTGGGGGATGTTTTCTTGGCACACTTGAGGCCCCTTAGTGCCAATTGGGCATCGTTTAAATGTCACGGCCTACCTGAGCATTGTTTCTGACCATGTCCATCCCTTTATGACCACCATGTACCCATCCTCTGATGGCTACTTCCAGCAGGATAATGCACCATGTCACAAAGCTCGAATAATTTCAAATTGGTTTCTTGAACATGACAAGGAGTTCACTGTACTAAAATGGCCACCACAGTCACCAGATCTCAACCCAATAGAGCATCTTTGGGATGTGGTGGAACGGGAGCTTCGTACCCTGGATATGCATCCCACAAATCTCCATCACACGCTATCCTATCAATATGGACCAACATTTCTAAAGAATGCTTTCAGCGCCTTGATGAATCAATGCCACGTAGAATTAAGGCAGTTCTGAAGGTGAAAGGGGGTCAAACACAGTATTAGTATGGTGTTCCTAATAATCCTTTAGGTGAGTGTATATTTTTATTTTGAGCAAAACCAGTTGCACATCCTGCCATCTATAATACAGCACTTCTAAAGTCAGAATAATGTGGCATATAAAAGTAACAATAATCTGCAGATGAGCAATATGCATCTTTATTTCTTGAATACAAGTACAACCACATATGTAATAATATTTGACATCGATCAGACTTAATTATCGCTTGTTTTGATCAAAATTACATTTTATTATGCATGGTTTTTATTTTACAAAAAGCCAGTATGCGCTGCAAGAATTGATGAATAAAGCACTAATCTAAACTCTTGTGAGGTGCCAAAGAATCTGAATTGCTTCCTTGAAGCTTTTTGTAAGCATTTGGATCTATTTTAGGACACATCTTCAATCTCTGCTTCAGTATCTACCGACTTCCTTTAACTCATACTCTATATACACTCACACCCTTTCTTCCCCTGCTCCTGTAGCTTTCCGTACGGAAGTCAAAGCAGAGCACAGGACAGGCAGGTCTCATAGTATGACAGGTATAGAGTATCATCCCTACTGTTTCACCCTGTTTTTTGTCAGTCTTTCATACCTGCTGTCCTGTGCAAGGATACAGTCACCATACAAATACAGTGCCATTTAAAGTTATTCACCCCTACAGCACATTTTGTTATAAAAGTGGAAACTACAGTGTACCACTAATCTATGTATGCACTCATTTTAAAAGGTGAATAATTTTCATAGGTACTGTTTTACATAGGTATTTTCTTTTATTTTTGTGTATACTGTACTTTTTTCAGTTATGCATTTGTGTATAAACACTTTTACACTTTTTGTGTTTGTGACATTTAAAGACTATTAAATATTTATATACATTATAAAATTAAAAAAAGATTAGTAAGATTTGATATCTATCATTGTCATCATCATGTGGGTCCAAAAGTCTGGAAAAAGTCCACTATGGAAAAAATGACTTCTGACTAGTAAAATTTACTTGAGAAGCAACAAGATATTATGACTTGTTTTCATAATCTCAGCTTTTACTTGTTTTAACTTGTTTATTCATACTAATCACGTTAAAACCACCTTTATTTGATAAAAAATACAATAAAGTAAGTGGGAAATATTATTACAATTTTAAATAATATTTATTTTATTTTAATATATGCATTATGATGGCAATGCTGAATTTTCAGTATTCAGTCTTCAGTATCACATGATCCTTCATAAATCATTCTAATATGTTGATTTGGTGTTCAAGAAACATTTTGTGCTGCTTAATATTTTTGTGGAATCCATGATACTTTTTTCAGAATGCTTTGATGAAAGTTAAAAAAAGCATTTATTTTTGTTTGTGTAACTTTATAAATTCCTGTCCTAACACTTTTATTTCGTTTTTTATGCATCCTTGCTGAATATTAAACATACATTCTCTGAAAACAGGTCTCAGTATAATATCTATTGTATGATTAGGAAAAAGCGAAATGGGAGCATTTTCACTAGTGGACTTTAGACTGCACTGTATTTATGTGAAAAAATGTGTCGTCTTCACACACTTATGTTGATGCCGCACTAAATCCTAACATTCAAACCGCTAATTAAGTTCTGTTTCAACTGTAGGCACAGAGTCTGCTCGGTCCCGCTCTGCCCGCAGTGGCACCTCCACACCCCGCACCCCCGGGTCCACGGCCATCACTCCCGGAACCCCTCCCAGCTACTCTTGCCGTACTCCGGGAACCCCCCGCACTCCGGGCACCCCCAAATCCCTCAGCCTGCTGTCACAGGAGAAGAAAGTGGCCATCATTCGCACACCTCCAAAATCCCCAGCGACTACACCCAAACAGCTGCGTGTCATTAACCAGCCGCTGCCTGACCTCAAGAACATCAGATCCAAGATTGGTTCCACTGACAACATCAAGTACCAGCCCAAGGGGGGCCAGGCAAGTCCAAATCCGATTTCATCATAACTGAGTCTAATAGCCAATGTGACCCCCCCGTCATCTGTCTTTCTTGATGTTGTTATGCTCCTTCAGGGTCGATTCTATTCCTTGTGGGCACACCGTCCTTTCAAGTGTTCTTTACTGTGGCTCGCACTTATCCGCATGTATCAATTCACTGTGTGCATGCTAATGGCTGCACATAATAGCTGTTAGGCCATTTCACTCATCTTTTTTAAATGACTGGTCAGTTGCTTGACTGAAAGGTATTAAAGCACTTGTTCTCGTGACATGGAGCAAATCATGTTCCCAAACTTTACCTCATATTATTTATTTAATCTTTTCTTTATCTTTTTAAATGTTAACATTTGCACTTTGAGATGACCACAAGGATGCTTTTAAATAGCTATACAGTTAAATAAGTCTCTTCTGTCCCCAGAGAGTGTATGTGAAGTTTTAGCAATTTTTGTGTGTCCCTTTAAATGCAAATGAGCTGCTGCCTCTGGTCCCCTTTTGGGAAAAAAGTAATTTTATAAAGAAAAATAATATAAAGTTATTTTATTTCATGTTATTTTTTATGTTGTAGAAGTATATGTATATTTAAATGTAAAAATAATACATTTTTAACACTGTCATATACCATCAGGTATTGCCCCAGTGCTAAAGAATAAGTTCTTTGTCTGACTATCTATTATTTCTTCTTCTCTATTTCAACATCCCATATAGAAATATCGGAGAGACTGTTCTATACAGAAGACTTTTTAGAATTATGTTTGCTAGATAGCCTTGGGTTGCATTCTGGGATTATAGAAACTACAAGAATACACACATGAATGCATATACACCCATGCAAGAAGGTTGTTTTCCTCCTTTGTCTAGGACACACTGGTCTTGTAGGAGGTTTGTTGTCCAGGATGAAGAGTTCTTGGGACGATGGGGACAGGCTCGTGATGTAAACACCCCTTGTGTTTATAGGTCATTTCATGCAAGCTTGCTATAATGAGTTGGGTGTAGGGTGCGTGCTGGAGTGACATGTTTATGTCTGGCTTGTGGCAGAGTGCAGCAGTGCAGAGAAAAGGATCTCGTCAGCCAGAGGAGTGGGAGATTGTGAGGTTATTGGGGTGGGAGACTGCAGTGATAAACTATAAGGAAGGACATTGGAGTAATTGACTGTGTCTATCTTATATATCTCAAAGACAATGTGTTAAAAATGATGCAAGATCTGTTTTTTGTGCACTTTTGAAGTGAAAACTTTGTGACAAAACAAAACTCTTTTGAAATCATTAAATGGAGAAAAAATGTTGGACGGGGCTTGATCGGGAAATGATTGGATTGGGGGAAATGGGTGTTACATGTTTTTATAGGATTTTAAGAATTATTTTGATAACATTCCTTTAAATTATTAAATAATTTTTGTCATTTTGAAATATTTTATATTGTTAGTTGAGTTTCTATTTCATCAAAACTTTTAGATTTGTGTGTGTGTGTGTGTGTATATATATATATATATATATATATATATATATATATATATATATATATATATATATATATAGTGTGAAAGTTTTGATTTCATATTGTCTTTAAAAGTTAAAAGTACAGTAAAAAAAGGTCCAGAGAGTGAATAGATAAAACACATTTTTTTATCAAATAAATAAATGTAAAACTAAATTTTTTGGCTGTTTTTGATGAAAAAATCTTACATAATAAAATAATAATGAAATTCAACATAAATGTAGTTTGGGTTACACTTTATTTTAAAGTGTACAGTGTAATTGTATATTTAAGTACAATGTAATATTAACAACATGTACTTACTATAGGGTTAGGGTATGCTTAGGGTTTGGTTGAGGGTAAGTTGCATGTAATTATGCATAATTTACTGTTATTACTATGGTAAGTACTATTAAGTAACTAGTAAAGTAACGCATTACTTTTAAAATGTACAACTTTACTTTTTCAATTAAGTAATGCAAGTTTGCATTACACTGTTTTCCCATTTATTGACTGACAGCTCTCCTGTCCATATGTTGAGACAACTCATAAGTGCAGAGGCATTGTGTTTTATAATGATTACTGTATTTCTAGACTAAATGTGAGATTGCACTTGCACAAAAAAAAGATTCAGTATTCCTCAAAATTAATAAAATCAATGAAATGCAAAATCAGAATACTTTGCAAACCTCCAATAATTAAATTAGTTAAATAAAACAATACAATATTTTTATGCATTTAATCTCACTTTATTGACCAATGTACTTGCTGCTGACCTTTCGAAAAACAAGCCCAGGTCAGGTGAAAAAAGTAACGCAAAAATAATGTAACATTACTTTTCTTTAAAAAAACGCAATTAGTTACTTTTTAAGGGAGTAACTCAATATTGTAATGTATTACTTTTCAAAGTATCTTTCCCCAACACTGAATATATGTAACAGTGGCACTGTAAATTAAAGCGTTACCATAGATTGACTGATAATACTGAAAAGTAGCAATTAAATCATCATCACTTTCTTTGTCACAAGTTTATCTAGTCTTTGTGATTCCTGTTGTCTTTAAACTGATGAATCATGTAGTGAACTTAATTTAAGGGCACTCAGGACACCCTAAGGAGGGTGTGTTGTATAACCTATGCCACGGCCTGAATCTGTCTGGACCCAAATGCTCCTTCACCCCTGGATGACGGGTGTCTCCCCAACATAATCACTCATAGAACAGGTCTAAGAGACAGTGACATGAGCCAAAATCTCTCAAGGTTCAGTGAGCGGGCATGTGGCGGCCACTGCCATTCTGTGTTTGCCCAAGGGTGAGACTGGGTAAGAATGCTGCGCCTGTCTGTGCCTTAATGACATAATATGTCTACTGAGGGCCACTGAAGCAGACGGGGACAGTCTGAAACCCTGGAACTGGAAAACTCGGAAAGCATGTGCATGTTTAATAATGTCAGAAGATTTCATTGAACGTATATTCAGACAATATTAAATATTTATTTTGTAATGCTATTAATGCTGAAAATTTTTACAGTATATAAGATTTTGATAAATTGAGAGATCGTATCATATCTCATTTCTTAAATCATAAGGTCTTAAGTCATAATTTAGTTTTTCATGATCATATGTCTAGAAATACATATACCGGGTGTGCTACTGTGCCTTTACTACTTCTTGTTTAAGAAAACATTGTTAAAATATAATTTAAAAATTACACATTTTTTTATATCAATAATTTTACTGTCCTCAAACATTTTTGTTTTTTTGACTGGTCATTAATTTTCACAATAATAGTAAGAAAAATTTGGCTTTTAGTATACTATTTTAGTCCTGCAGAGTAAAATTCCCATTAAGATGCACTGGTCATCTCATTTTTAAAAATTGTCCCAGTATGAAGTCCATCTATAATGATAGTGGAGTTCCCTTTCGAAAGTAAGCTTAGTAACCTTCGTCGGAAAGACTCGTTCCCTGTTCTCAGGGAACTAAGGTTACCGTCGTAACCAGAGACGTTTTTTGTGCTACTGTACCTTTAAGACTTCTTTGAAAACTTTATCGCTGAAAGTTCAAAACATGCCATTTTTGCAGCTTTCAATAAATGCCCTTAATTTTGGTGGAAGTTTTTTTGTTTTGAAAGTTACAGTATTTTAATGTAAAAATATCTCAAAGCATCTAAAAAAATGTGACTACTCATTTAATATTGTGTGTGTGTGTCCTGGTAAACCCTACATTCTTTAGCTTTATAATTATATATTATATTATATATAGAATATACAGTTTGTACAGTATAAAAATCATTATGTCTATCTATATTGTGTGTGTGTGCATGTGTGTGTGTGTGTGTTTCATGGCACTTTTCATGACTCAGACAGAGTTGACCTTACCACATTTTACTGTGTCATAGCTTGGAGAGTGTATGTAAAATTAAGAACTTTCATGACTCATGTATCTCTCGAGACCAAACACAGACTCTCGCTCTGGCTCCAGTGCAGCTGTCTCTCTCCCTGAAGGGTCATCATCTGCACATTGTTCTCTGTCAGCCCCTCTGCGTCTGTATTATGTGCACTTCATTCAGGTTTGCGGTATTTCAGTTTATTGGCATGTGTGCAAGAGTGTGTGTTCAAGAGATTTCAGTAACACTGACAGTTGTTCACTTTGACCTGCTTTCTGAACTAGCCCAGGTCCAAATCCCTATTCCCTAATAAATTGACACTGTCTTAGAAAACAGATGAGGCCAGTAAAAAGCATGCTACTACAACAGCCAACAGCCCGGTTCCACTGCAATAACAGCTAAATGGATTATGCCAGATGATGTGTGAAACTTTCACTGTACATTGACTACAGCAGTCAGATGTCAGGTGTCTGATGGAATAATGTACATTTAGCCTTTATAGACTATACGTCGCACCGACTGATTCATTTCCGTTGGCCTCTTAGGTATTTCTTGTTCTTGCACCTATTATATTGGAGAGGAGCTTCTTGTATTAAAGGGCACATTAAAAGGTTCTCCTTATTTTCTTTCACTATGCAAATAAATGTAATAATGCATAATTTCACTTAGATTTTCTTAGACTTATACATACCGATCAGGCGTAGCATTATGACCACCTTCCTAATTTTGTGTTGATCGCCTTTTGATGCCGAAACTGCCCTGACCCTTCGAGGCATGGACTCTATTAGACCCCTGAAGGTGTGCTGTGGTATCTGGCACCAAGATGTTAGCAGCAGATCCTTTAAGTCCTGTAAATTTTGAGGTGGGGTCTCCATGGATCGGACTTCTTTGTTCAGCACATCCCACAGATGCTCGATTGGATTGAGATCTGGAAAATTTGGAGGCCATGTCAACACCTCAAACTCGTTGTTGTGCTCTTCAAACCATTCCTGGACCATTTTTGCTTTGTGGCAGGGCGCATTATCCTGCTGAAAGAGGCCACAGTCACCAGGGAATACTGTTTACATTAAAGGGTGTACATGGTCTGCAACAATACTTAGGTAGGTGGTACGTGTCAAAGTAACATCCACATGGATGGCAGAACCCAAGGTTTCCCAGCAGAACATTGCTCAAAGCATCACTGCCTCCACCAGCTTGCCTTCTTCCCCAGGTAAGCAACGCACATGCACCCGGCCATCTACGTGATAAATAAAATGTGGTTCATCAAACCAGGCCAACATCTTCCATTGCTCCGTGGTCCAATTCTGATGCTCATGTGCCCACTGTTGGCAATTTCGGTGGTGAACAGGGGTCAGCATGGGCACCCTGACTGGTCTACGGCTATGCAGCCGCATACACAATAAACTGTGATGCACTGTGTATTCTGACACCTTTCTATCAGAACCAGCATTAACTTCTTGAGCAATTTGAACATTTCAAAATGTTTACTTGCTGCCTAATATATCCCACCCACTTACAGGTGCCGTGATGAAGAGATAATCAGTGTTATTCACTTCACCTCATCATAATGCTATGCCTGATCTGTGTGTGTATGAGAAATCAATGTTAAGTGGATTTTTTTCCAGGGCTAGCTATATATAAAAGTCAGTCTGACTTACATTTTTTCCTTATAAAATAATTACAGCTAATTAAATTAAATTAATTAAATTTGTAATGTTTATCTGGAATTAGTACATCCATGTTCATCTATTCAGCCATTCAGTGTGATAGCTTAATTTAATGGAGAGACTTTCAGCATTAATTAGCATAAAATAAGTGTCTAACTTTTGGAAACGGTGTCAACAATGAGTACAGTTGCAGTTTAACCCTTAAGGGGAGTTCATACTGACAGTGATTAAATCATCACGTTTCTGTACTGATGGTTGCTTGTAGACAGGCATTGCTCGCCACTAGCCACATTGTTTTACTTGCTGCACATTTGCATAAAGTTGACCTCTGCTCAACTTTGTTGCTTTGTCAACACTTTACTTTTAATCACTGGGTATTGCCCGGTTGATTCTTGGCTGCAGGCGCAGTAAAGCACCTAGAGACGGGTCAAGTTCATCTTTACGGTTTGTTATTTGAACCACTCTTACTGATCTGTCTCATCAATGCACGGCTACCATCTGTATGTGTGTGTGCTTGCAGGCATATATTAGTGTGTGTTTCCATCTTCATTAAAAGAGCCACATATCTTTGTATTTTTCTAGATTCAAATTTTAAACAAGAAGCTGGACTTCAGTCACGTAAAGTCAAAGTGCGGATCCAAGGATAATCTGAAGCATTCGCCCCGTGGAGGCAATGTATGTACTGCTCCATCTATCCCTATGTCTCTCTCTCCTTCTCTTCCAAAGCCAACAGACCTCCACGGTCTACTCTGTCCATTAAGATTAAATCTGGATAACCCTAACATTTCGCTTTCCTTTTGGATCTGAGATTCCTAGAATTCCAACTTTTGTTTTGGATACGTTTCTGCTGCACTGGATGCTCAGTAAGACAAAATGCATACCATGGCAGACGACCTTGAATGCACACACACATCAGATATATCTTCACACATGGGCTAAAATGCTAAACTGAAGTCCCTTCTTGTTGTTCATCATGTGACAATATATACACCCTATATGTATATATTTGTAAACTGTAATGTAGGTGTTTGATGGTGAGGTGACCCATCAACACTTGTGTGTCTACTGTATGGTAGTCATAACAAAATAATACTAGGAATCACCCTCCTTTTCAGTATCTTTAATTTCTCTGTTTGAGAAAATGTTTGGTAACGTATATGGTTATTTTCATGCTGAAACAGTTTTGATCAACAGCCTGTATCATGAAGTAGTTGCTGTCAACCTTTTCATTCTTCTCTTCTTCAGGTTTCAAGGTTTCTTCTATTATACTTACTTTTTAGGTTCTGTTCCAAAACCTAGTAAGCCACCTTGCTCTCTGCCGCCTACATAGGCAGCATCCTAACTGAAATGGAACCTCATAAGTTACTTATTTGAAGTGCTCCACAAAGGCAGTGGCTCAGTGTGTTACAGGGGGAGAGCTGGGCACAACCTAACGCTTTTTGACTGTTTGTGTAAATCCAGTTGGGGTTCAGAGTATTTATTTTCCCCCATATTTATGTACAATTTTATACATTTATAGTACAATTATGTGGGGTTTTTTTCATTAATACAGTGTATACTTTTTTTCTTGATTTTCCCCGAAAGAATGGAAGTGAAATGTGACAACATGCCCCATAGATGGGGCATATATGGGGTACATTGTAACATGTGAGAGGGCACATTGTAACATGACCAAATGGCAGCTTAACATGTTGTCTGTTATAATACATTAAAAAAATCCAAGACAAACTATAATATTGTGTCAATAAAATACAATTATTAACTTTTTTAAATAAAATAATGGCATGTTTTAATCCTTACAAATATACAATTTTTGAACACATTGCTAAATACAGCTATACAGCATAGTTCAAAAATAATAATAATGAATAATGTCTGAACATTGACTCCCATCTTGGTTTCTAAAAATAATTAATAAAGTATAGAATATAATAGCGTATTTCTAATAGGGTCTCATTGTGTTACAACCATAGACTGTATAAAAATAGGGTTACAATGCACCCCACCTGCGCAACTGGGATTTAAATTGCTTTTTCTGCTGGTTAGATCAGCATTAAATAACTATCTCAACTTTTAAATAACAGATATAAGATTACAATAATATCAGATTTGTCCTATTTTAAATAAACAAAAAACAGAGAGGAAAAATAAAATGAAGTAAGAAATTTACTCTTGCTATGGTTAAATAAATGTTCAGTGATATGGAGTTTTTTTTTTAAATCTCAATAATGTTGATATGGCAACTAGTAAATACACTAAGCTTCATCATCCTGACATGTGTGGATGGTTTTAAACCATGCGTGTTACAACTAACCCTGTGTTAGGTTGTACCCTGCGCTCCCCTATACAGAACATTTTAAGTTAAGAGTCTTTAGATTTAATCTTTTAATTAAAGTCTCTAATGTTCACAAAGGCAAAAATACAGTAAAACTTGTAATATTGTTATTACAATTTAAAATAACTTTTAGATTTTAATTACACCAGTAATTACAGCCATACTCTTGTCACTCTGCACCAAATAAAATATTGCTAGCATTATTTAACACATTGCTTAAATGTTTTAGCATTTTGATAGCATAATTAGCATTTTGCTATCATGCATGATTTAACATTTTGTTTGCCTTTTTAGCATTACTGGCATGATTAACTTGCAATCATATTTGCTAACACAAATTAACATGTTTATTTAACGATGATAGGACGTTTAGCATGTTGATAACATGATTCGCCTATTGTTAACATGTTGATTTCACGTTTGCTAACACAAATTAGCCTGCTGCTAACCTTATTTAACATGTTAACATATTAATAACATGATTAGCATGTTAAAGTGTTGCTGGCATTTTTATCATGTTGTTAGCATGGTTTTAGCCTATTTTGCTAGCTTGATTTAACATTGCTTGCTGTTGCTAGCATTATTAGCATGCTGACATTATTTACAATTTTGTAGCATTTTGTTAGCATGATTAAAATGTTGCATTCATGTTTGCTAACACAAATTAAAATGCTGTTAACATTATTTAACATTGCTAGCATGATTTAGCATGTTAATAACATGATTAGCATGTTGTTATCGTGTTGCATTTATGTTTCCTAAAACAAATTAAAATGCTAACATTATTTAACCGTGCTAGTATTTTGATAACATTTTAACATTTTGTTAGCATGATTAGCATGTTGATAATATGTTGTTAGCATTATTAATATTTTACTGCTAACACAATTCAACATGTTGTTAGCACATTGCTGACATGTTAACGTTATTTAACAAATTGCTGACATGTTACTAGAATGTTTTAACAAATTACTAGCATGTTTTATAATTTCGCTAGCATGATTAGCATGTTGTTAGCATGAATTAACACATTCTTAGATTGTATTAGCATGTTGATAGACTGATTATTATATAGATAACATTAACATGAGTAGCATGTTAACATGATTTAACACATTGCTAGCATGTTTTAGGACATTGTTAACATGCTTCTAACATGATTTATTATATTGCTAGCATAATTTAACATTTGTTGCTAGCATGATTTAGCATTTTGTCCTTTATTTACATAGCGCTTTATTCAATATGTTTAGTTTCAAAGCAGCTTTAAAGTAATAACAGGACAATTATGCATTTCGGCTGTTGTTCAGCTGAAGTCAGATTAGTGTTGATTTTGTTCCGTTGGAAGGATCATGAATTATTAAATTTGTTCATTTCATCTATGAAGCAGTTGTCATTGTCCAGCTCAGTTCAGTTCTCATACGGTCAACTGTCAGTACAGTCAGATCAATAATACTGTTAAATATTATTTTGTCCACGGATTCGCTATTTACATGGTGGAATTTGTGAGTGGAAAGACAAAAAATTTCTCCAGAGTGAAATCCTTTTATTTTTTTTATATTTAAAAATGCTTGTGTGCTGTGCGTGTCCCTGTGTGTGTAATAAACAGAGTGTATGCACGTTGTGGACCCACCTATATGAGCAGATTACTAACATGCCCTTTAAATAACACAAATACTGAGCTTGAATTTAGACCAGGTTTCTGTTGGTCAATGGCACAGTCTAAGTTACCTTAAAATAGCAATGCGCCAACAATGCACCTGCGCCACTTTGTTTTCAGATCAGCACGCCCAAGGGCGCACATTCATTTACTTTTTAAACGGTGTATGATAGGGCCCTATTTTTAATGTACAAAAGCCACTCAATAAAAGTCTATGGGAAATGTCGTAGTTTTGATCATCCATTTCATGAAAATCGTGAGGTAAGTTAGAAAAGATATAGCAACCAAAGTCAGAATAGTCTGGAGTTCTGACCTGAGTTTGGTGGTGATAGCTTGAAAGCCCTAGGAGGAGATATGTTTTTTTAGTCTCAGAAGAAGAAGAAGAAGCTTAAATAGTAGATCAGTATGTTGGCTTTGTCTAAACGCTAGTGTCAAAAGTGGTCTTCATGTGAAATGCACAGTAAACTGGCCGCGGTGGTGGCCTAGCTGTCATCTACCGACAGGACCTGGAGTTGTCCTCCATCACGTTGCCTGTAATATCTTCTTGCGAGTGTCTAGCTTTTAAATGTAAGCCCCAGGGACGTCACTAGGATTGGAAGACAGGGGGGGCTTAGCCCCCATGTAACTTGTGTTTGCAAAATCTTTTTTAGTAAACTAATGACATTAATAATATAAATACCCAACTTACAGATATATTGTGTAAAATACATAATTTTGAGTGTTTTTATTAATAATTTTTATTAATAATTGACATTTGTTTCAATTTGTCTGCCATCCTGATTTTTTTTTTACTAAGCGTGTTGCAGTTATGCCATTGCTTTCGCTGCAAAGGATAAATGCAATGCAGCCTCACAATTTGATCTAAATAAATGTTCTTAAAGGCAGCATACTGATGCCCAAAAAAGCTGCCTACATAGTCAGCTCACTAGGTTTTGGTCTCTCTGTTCTTTCTGATTGTGCATATTGCTTACTGAAATGTCTTGACCAGTGTTTTCAGAGCTGGTATGTGCTGAGTCATGTCTGTACTTCAATCAGATTTGCTTTTTCTGCCCCTTGCAGCAGCAGCGGTCAGTCATTGTGAGTGACTATTACAACAAAGCTATAATGAGCACACTGTGTAGAGCATGGCTACTAAGTTCATGGGGTTAATCCCCACAAAATATTACTGTTAAATCTGTTTAGTTAAGGTTGGAATATTCCTTAAGTTTCTGGAAGTTAGCTAAATTTCTCTTATTTGTATCAGGACAAAGGTCAAAATCTCATTTTAAGTATTTAATGATTTAGTACACCAATCTAACCAACCCAGAATTTACTTTGCCTGAAAGTCTGTCATCAAGAATTTGTGTCTTTGTGATATTATTGATGTTATGACCTCTTTAGCATTTTGATCTGTGCAGCTCAGATAACATGCGTTTAGTTGTGGAGTGCTACTTTTTTTGTATGTTGCAGATTCATATGTGAAGAAGAACCGGAGTGACTCTTTGCCTTTATTATTCCATTTGTGTTTAATCTTTTGTAATCAACATCTGGTGTTTCTTACAGGTTCACATTCAGTCTAAGAAGATTGATCTTAGTCATGTGACCTCCAAGTGTGGATCCTTGGACAACATCCGCCACAGGCCAGGTGAGCATGCTAATGAATTCTGGAAATTTTAGACCCAGATTGGAAATTTGCAGTGTGATACAGATTGTGTTTAAAACATGCAACACCTGAGCTAGGCTATTGGATGACTTAACAGCGCCATCTTGTGGTTATATTTTAATTTCCTACTTTGCCAAACCCATTTAAAAAAAATGTGCCATTATTTTATGCTATAAGAATCAAGCAGACTTTGTCCAGTAATTAACAATCTGTATTTTAAAAAATAGATATTTTGTGTGTGTGTGTGTGTGTGTGTGTGTGTGTGTGTGGACTGGTAATCCCTACGGTATGGGGACAAAATGTCCCCACAAAGATGGCAATATCCAAATTTTTGTCCTTGTGGGGACATTTTTTTGGTCCCCATGAGGAAAACATCTTATAAATCACACTAAGTGATTTTTTTTGAAAAAGTAAAAATGCAGCACGTCTCCTGTGATGGGTAGGTTTAGGGGCAGGGGCAGTGTAGGGGGATAGAAAATACGGTTTGTACAGTATAAAATGCATTACGCCTATGGAATGTCCCCATAAACATGGAAACACAACATGTGTGTGTGTGTGTGTGTGTGTGTGTGTGTGTGTGTGTGTGTATATATATATATATACAGGTCCTTCTAAAAAAATTAGCATATTGTGATAAAAGTTAATTATTTTCCATAATGTATTGATAAAAATTAAACTTTCATATATTTTAGATTCATTGCACACCAACTGAAATATTTCAGGTCTTTTATTGTTTTAATACTGATGATTTTGGCATACAGCTCATGAAAACCCAAAATTCCTATCTCAAAAAATTAGCATATCATGAAAAGGTTCTCTAAACGAGCTATTAACCTAATCATCTGAATCAACTAATTAACTCTAAACACCTGCAAAAGATTCCTGAGGCTTTTAAAAACTCCCAGCCTGGTTCATTACTCAAAACTGCAATCATGGGTAAGACTGTTGACCTGACTGCTGTCCAGAAGGCCATCATTGACACCCTCAAGCGAGAGGGTAAGACACAGAAAGACATTTCTGAACGAATAGGCTGTTCCCAGAGTGCTGTATCAAGGCACCTCAGTGGGAAGTCTGTGGGAAGGAAAAAGTGTGGCAAAAAACAAGGGCAGGGTCAATGCAGCTAGCTATCAGGAGATTTTGAAGCATTTCATGCTTTCATCTGCTGAAAAGCTTTATGGAGATGAAGATTTCGTTTTCCAGCACGACCTGGCACCTGCTCACAGTGCCAAAACCACTGGTAAATGGTTTACTGACCATAGTATTACTGTGCTCAATTGGCCAGCCAACTCCTGGCCTGAACCCCATAGAGAATCTGTGGGATATTGTGAAGAGAAAGTTGAGAGATGCAAGACCCAACACTCTGGATGAGCTTAAGGCCGCTATCGAAGCATCCTGGGCCTCCATAACACCTCAGCAGTGCCACAGGCTGATTGCCTTCATGCCACGCCGCATTGAAGCAGTCATTTCTGCAAAAGGATTCCCGACCAAGTATTGAGTGCATAACCAAACATAATTATTTGAAGGTTGACTTTTTTGTATTAAAAACACTTTTCTTTTATTGGTCGGATGAAATATGCAATTTTTTGAGAATTTTGGCCAAAATCATCAGTATTAAAACAATAAAAGACCTGAAATATTTCAGTTGGTGTGCAATGAATCTAAAATGTATGAAAGTTAAATTTTTATTGTTACATTATGGAAAATAATGAACTTTTATCCCAATATGCTAATTTCTTTAGAAGGACCTGTGTATATATAAATATATAGCATAGCATATACATTCAGTACCATTGAAAAGTTTGCAGTCAGTGTTTTTGTTTACTTTTATTCATAATTTTATTCAACAAGTAAGCATAAAATTGATCAAAAGTGACATTAAACACGTTTAACATGTAAGATTTATATTTGAAATAAATGAAAAATATTCTTTTTAAGAAACCAGAAAAAAGAAAATTAAGCAGCACGTCTGTTTTCACCATTGATGATAATAAGAAATAATTATTGAGCAAAAAATCGGAATATTAGAATGATTTCTGAAGAATCATGTGACACTGAAGACTGGAGTAATGATGCTGAAAATTCAGCTTTGCCATTAGAAGGATAAATCACATTTTAAAATCTATTCAAATAGAAAACATTTAATATTTTTAATTTATATTTTTTACTTGTATTTTGAATGATGCATTGTCTTGTTTTGTGTTTTAGGGTAAATGGAAATAGTGTCTTGGCAGAATATATATATTTTTTTACAGTGTAGTTTTGATCAAATAAATGCAACTTTGGTAAGCATAAGAGACTTAAAAAAACAATAAAGAAGAAAAAAAAAGTAATGCCCCCAAAACTTTTGAACAGTATGGTAAATCTTAAATTAAATCAAATCCAGTTTTTTTTTTTAGTTTTTGGAAAAAAAAAAAAAAACACTGGTCTTTTAAGATCACACCTGCAGAGAAATGAGAAATGATTTGCATTGTGTGTGTCTGTTTCTCAGGAGGTGGTCATGTGCGCATTGAGAGTGTGAAGCTGGACTTCAGAGAAAAAGCCCATGCAAAGATAGGCTCATTGGACAATGCCCACCATACGCCTGGAGGAGGCCATGTACAGGTGAGTGCACGAACGCAACTGTTTTTACTGATCCGTGCCACATCATATATGAGGACGAGCTAAGTGACCATCACCAACTTCTATTTCCTGCTTTCTAAGATTGAAAGCCATAAGCTGTTGTTCCGCGACGCAGCCAAAGCACGTGTGGATCACGGGGCGGAGATTGTGATCGAGGCACTCGGGCTGTCAGGTGGCACCTCCCCTCACCGGCACAGCCACTTGTCCTCGTCCGGAAGCATCAACATGCTGGAGTCTCCGCAGCTGGCCACTCTGGCCGATGATGTGACCGCCGCCCTAGCCAAACAAGGCTTGTGAATCTGAAATGTCTCCGTTTAAATTCCCTCCACTCAATCTACAAAAGTCCCCTTCAGTGGTGTCCCGGTTGACCCTTCCTCCCTCTGGTATTTACTGAAGACTACAGATTTCACTACCGATCTGAGAAAAAAAAGAAGCATTTTATCGTTTTTTTTTTAAAGTTTTTTTTTTGTTGGTCAATTTTAATGAATAACGACTTGTTAGAGTTAGAGGTACCAGTGCTTTTTATTACCCATCTTACATGTGACTTTTTATGATTGTGTACAGACAGTGGCCTCAATGCTGGTTTAGGGTCAGTGTCAGGTGTGTTGCAAAAGTCGGTCGAACAGAATCTTTTATACACGGGAATGTGGCGCGCCGATCCCATGCTGCACGTGTTCTTTTGCCCATTCAGTGCATGGACTCTAAAACATCTCAACTGCAAGTCACGTACGATCAAACACGATATACACTATAAGGGAATATATTTATAAATATACCAGCTCTTTGTCTCAACATCTCATGCTCAATTGAAAAAAAAAGAAATGATTACTCCTTAGATAACTTATTCCTGTACAATTGCATTAAAAAAAAAAAAACTAGATAGTATGACGAGCATGTATTCTAGTACACAAAAGAGGCTATTTTCTATTTCAAGGAATTTTAGTAAGTTATTTGCTGAAACATTGAATAAAATCAACACATCATGTTTTGTAGATACTAGCGACGATGTTTAGTTTGTACATTATTTCAGATGACCGTTACGAAACGCGTTGCTTCCGTGGATCTTTGTCGGTACACAGTTTAAGCAGATTTGTGCTTTAACTTACAGTGTGGTCACATTAGCGATATCGAAGAAGTCACCTTCAGATTTCTTTCAGAAGTCACTGTCAACATGGTTAATTCGCCGTGACCAGCTACAACTTGAGCAAAATTGGCGTGAAGAACTCTTTCGCCCTCATGCCTAGGATCCTTTTGAATTAACTGGATTTCGCATGTGCAATTTCGCCGAGCAACAGTAAATGTGACCGCACCTTTACACAAACTATTATATTGCGGTATAACCGTACGCAAATACAATCGAGGGCTCAATCTGCTGTCTTGAAGTGTCAACCACAAACGACCGTCTTTCAGAGTCGAGATGGGAACAGACCCGTCTGAGCAAGACATGAGAGTTTCTGCGGCCCTCATTTTATTCTGAAACATAGGGGGCAGCTCCTCGGGGCGCTGTCTGTGATTTTAGGTCCTGTGTTCGTCTGCTGATTCCTGCTTGGATGATTAGTTTTCTTTCTTAGGACGTGGAAAAAGAAATAAATCAAAACGTTAAAAAGGATACTCCGCTTGCATTTGTTTGAACACAGTCCACCAGTATATTTTTCTCGTCATTTGTGGTTCTCCCCTGCCCCTTTTCCTCTAGAACAACTGTCATTCGTAGGCTTCTGTGTTTTCTCTGCCCCCTTATCTGAGCCTTACCTGCCCTTTCCCTGATTCCTTCAGCTGCTGTAAATGTATTTAAAAGGTCACATAGATGTACGCAGTTTTTCTCCTGTTGGTATGATACGGATTATAAATGCCCTTAACAGTTATGACAATAAAAATACAGAAAATGAGCAAAATATTGGTGTGATCTTTTTTTTTCCTGAATTTGTGTTTGTGAAATGTGTTATGACTTATGACTGGTATTATTGCCTCCTTAAAGGTTATATAAAAGCAATAAGCGATGAGAGGCTGTGCATAGTGATTTTACAAAGGGTAAGTGGAATTCTTTTGGGTGAATTCAAGAGTTCAGGACAAAATTCTACATGTGGGGTTTATAAAGTAGTTTATACTATAGTGCTATAAATATAACGTTCATCAGTCTCTCTAAAGCGATAGTTCATCCAAAAATGACCCCATGATTTACTCACCCTCAAGCCATCCTACGAATAAAATCAGGCCTTTATCAACCCCCCGGAGCTGTGTGGATTACTTTTATAATGGATGGATGCACTTTTTTTGGGCTTGTAAAATTTTGGGCTGCCATTCACTGGCATTATAATGCTTGGATTAGCCAGGATTATTTTAAATATAACTCTGATTTTATACGTCTGAAAGAAGAATATAAAAAGTCATATACACCTATGGCTTGAGAGTGAGTAAATCATGAGGTAATTTTCATTTTTGGGTGAACTATCCCTTTAATAGACATTTTTACAACAGCTTTAAATGTGCCTTGTTCAATCAGAATTTAGTCTGAACTTTTCATTATGAATAATTTGCTTTGCAGGCCTCTTAATTTGAGTTCAATGTTTACAGATGTCTGGTAAAATTACCATCGATTTTAAAGGGTTAGTTCACCTCTTGTCATTCCAAACCCGTAAGACTTTTGTTCATCTTTGGAACACAAGTGAAAATCTTTTTGATCAACTCTGAAAGCTTTCTGTGCCTCCATTGACAGCTAAGCAACTGAAACTTTAACGCTTCAAAAAGTTAATTGAGAGATCGTAAAACTAATCCATATGAATTGAGCGGTTTAGTCAACAAAAAATTCTAATGAGAAACGATCACTTTATATTGATGAACAGAGCGATTTTAGGCTTTTATTCGCAAATAAACTTTTATAAACGCACACATCAGTTGTGGTAAACAGAAGCTCAAGCAGGTTTGGTTGAGCTACTGTTTATGTTCGCTGATCAGTGTTCATATGTGACCCTCAATTCATATGGATTCATTTTACAATCTCTTTATGAACTTTTTGAAGCGTCAAAGTTGTAGTTGTTTAGCTGTCTATGGAGAGTACAGAAAGCTCCCAGATTTCATCAAAAAGATATATATATATATATATATATATATATATATATATATATATATATATATATATATATATATATATATATATATATATATATATAAATCTCTCCACTTCAGTTGTCTCGGGTTAAGTTCACGCTTGTACAAGTAACTATATTGAGTAATATTATTATCTAGTCATATTGAAACAATTATATATATATATATATATATATATATATATATAATTGTTTCAATATGACTAGATAATAATATTATTCAATATAGTTACTTATAATATAAACATCTATAGTTTTTTTATTTTAAATTATACTTTTTAAATCAATAAGGAAATATTTTACAGTAGTAATAACACCATACTGTAAAACAAAAATAAATCTAATAATGATCATTTCATACAACAGTAAAATTACTTAGTCTTAATTTCTTTGTTTTCATCAATGTTAAACCAGAGCTTTTATTTGGACAAAATCCCACAAGGAAACAAGAAGCTTCTATTTTTTGACAGCAGATTTATAAAAGATTGATGGTTGTCATGTTTTCAAAAGCAGGTCCCAAGGCTAAAATGTGACAAGTTTACACACCAGTCGTCTTTGAATTCTACCGGACATTGTACCTTGACCTAGATGAATGAAAATAGTCTAGGCTCTGTCTAGTCTTTAATTGGGTATTTATTTAACATTAATATTCTATGGTTATTTTAATGCTAACATAAACTCAACATGATGTCAAAATACACTTATTGTGAGCAACCTCAACATTTTTCCTCATCCAATCAATTCCAGATGGATAAAATCCACCAATTCCCTGTTTTTTCTTGTTGAATATTCACTCTGAATTACAACAGATTATGGAAGTAAAATAAATTGTGAATACGGTTTTATGTTGATTTAAGTTTACTACTGCTAAATCCACTTACTGTACCTATCACTTGCCTTTCTGCCTTGTGCGCTGAATATGAGAACATTAATCATGACAAGGCTGATACTTTTCGAAAAGTTTATTATGAGAATTGACAGAGGCGAAAAATAAATTAAGACTCTGGGGAAAGGGGAAGGAGGTTTTGCAGCCAGTCCATTAATGACAGTATATTTAGCACCTTTGACTTTGCGATCCAGACAGTGAGGGGTCAAGGGGGTGGTTTATATTTTTGTGTCACCATGATGCCCCCCACACCCCCCCTACCCCTCACAACCGTTCCGCTACGGAGAGGCTTGTCCCGGCACGAACATCACCAAGAATATTAGCTGGAAAAAATATGAATGGATTCCAAGAATGGACAAAAGAAATAGGAGTCAAGTGAAAAAAAAAAAAAAGGAAACACAAATAACAAAATAATTGTTTATGACTAACATCCCATGTCCCTTTTATCCGTTTCTGAGTTGGTTTTGGAAACATTGTGTGGATGTCCTGACATCATGGAATCTGGAGAAATGCTTCATTTTCTTCACAACCTCTTACACAGACATGATGTGTTTGACGAAAGCTGTTCAGAATGGAGAGAGAAATGTATATGTAAGCTTAGAATTGCAGGACAATAAACAACTATCTCTATAAATCGGTCAGTCATTATTGGGTTTTTACTGTGTGCAATGAGACAATGAAAGAATCTGAACTGACCCTCATAATTCACACAGCCATTTTCATCCTCCTGGCCTTGCATGAGAGCATCGATCTCGGCTTCAGTCATTTTCTCACCTGCAGGGAAAGAGAAAAGTATAGGTTAAATGAAGTCACTGAACAGTCTTAACTATCGTATAGGTGTCTAAAGTGAGCTGTTTGTATTTACTGCGTGATATTATTACTCAACTCAATAAATGTCAATGTGACACTCTTTAAAGTTTTGTGACAGATCACTGTTGCCGTCTCAATTCAAACAATCAATGATCTTTTTCCTCTTTACTGCTTGTTATACACTCTTAAAAGTAAAGGTTCTTCATTGGCATTGATGGTTCAATGAAGAACCTTTAACATTCATGGAACCTTTCCATTGCGCAAAAGTCTTCATAGTGGAAAAAACTTCTTTAAATTGTTAAAATATTGTTCACACCAAGGAACTGTAAATTGAAAGGTTCTTGGGGTAATTCTATAGAATCGCTGTGAAAACACTGAAAAAGTACAGCATGAAAATATAAGGTATGCTGAAAGATATGGTACAACTTGCTCAAATGTTGCTGAAACATGTCACAATGTTTGCCTCAGCAAAGTCTGTAAAAGTTATTAATATATGCACTATATTATACATGCATTATTTTTTATCTTAACTTGTTTTAATAATTTAATGTAGGTTATGTTTTAATAAATCATCTAATTCTGTCTGAAAATTGTTGGTATTCTTTAGACAATTTTCAATTTTACAATTTCAAATATATTTTGACAACAAGCTTGATTAGTAGAAACATTATAATAATATAATATATCAGTGGTTCTTAATCAGGGTGCATCAGGATGATTTAAAATGATTTAATTATATATATATAAAATAGTTATTGCTTTTAAAATTAAGGCAGAAATAAAGGAAATCTTAGCCAATGATGGTTAAGACCCACTGATATATCCAGAAAGATTGACACTTTGCTTTTACATTCAATTCATTCAATATTTCTAGGTAAAAAAAAAAAATGTTTTTGTTTGTCAAATTATCAATCCCATCTACAATAATTTTGGCCACTTACCCAGTGTTGACAAGACAATACGCAGCTCAGCACCCATTACTGTTCCGTTGCCCTCCTTATCGAATACACGCAGACCCTCAACGTAGTCATCATATGTTGCCTTATTTGGGCTGTTGATCACAAACTGCAGCATAGGCAGGAAACCCTCAAAGTCGACTCTCTTGTTTGCCATGTCTGTAAACAGGGACATAAGTGAATGCAGGAGTCATAGAGGGCAGATGTAGTGAAACATAATGCTCTGCAAGCACCTGTCATTACACCAACCATCTGCCAATTACAGTTAAACAAACAAGCATGTGAAATATTTCACTGTGACAGCTCCTGACAGTGCCAATGATGACTATAGGTACTTTCGGAGTAGCTAATTAAAAGGAAGGGGGGATCCACGTACCATCGGCAGTGGGGTTGCCCAAGATCTTTGAAACCTCTTTGTTGGTTGGGTTCTGTCCCAGTGCACGCATGATATCTGCAATCTGGTTGAAGGCTACTTTGCTGTCACCAACTCTGTCAAAAAGTCCGAAGGCCTCCCTGTAATCTGGAATTGTGGAGAGATTATTTTAGTTAAAGGTGAAGTGTGTCATTTCTGCACACTATTTTCAATTAGGTTTACTGAACAACACATTTCTGCTGCCATTGGTTGATAAAACAGATGGTCCCGCCCACAACTCACACCATGTGATTCCAGTTATAAACTGCTTGATTTTGCAAACTAGTATTAGATATCATTTTAATTTATTCATAACACGTGGGTTTTAGCACTGATAGTTGCACTTGTTCATTCACTGTGCTTTGTTTTTCTTCTAGTTATTTATAATAGTAATTAATCAGAAGAGTTATACATTCAAAAGAAGTATGTGTGAAATATCACAGGAAAGGACAGGAGAAACTTTTTTTTTATTACACACTTTAAATGTCTAATTTGAAGATTAAACTTTAGCCTATTTTTTAAGAAGGCTTTCTCACTTTTCTGCCCCAACAAAAGCAAAACTCAATGACTTTGACAATGGAAGTGAGAAAAATGGCTTTTTGAGTTGATTTGAATTTTTTTTCTAAATCTGTGCATATTAGGACAAAGATGTCTGCCATATTGGATTATAGTTTAGCTCAGTTTTGCTTATAACCAATTTTTATATACAAGACAAAATGGATACTTGTGTTTTTCAATTGTAGGCATCTACAGTGAGGATGATCATCAAAAATATGCATTTTATTTGCATCTCTCAAACACACAGGTGCACTGATAATGATAATGATAAATGATAATCAATACATGATTTTGTGGTGATGTAAATACAATTTAAAAATAATAAAATTAAGTAAAAATGACTAAGTTTTCTGATATTTGTGTTCCCATCATCCACTGAGGTAAAGATTTTAAGAATAATAATAAAAACTGTATTTCCAGTTTTATCATTGCTTTTGTTGTTAGGTTTATAAACTTGTCATTTTGTGACATCTGGAGTTCCATCTGGCGTGCATTTTCTACTCAAAATGACACATTCATACTCTAAAACTCGAATGTTACCGTCACTGTGTATTGTACCAAGTATTGAGATCTCTGTTTGAGTGGCAGTACTTCTATTATGTAGATATGGTGTCTACACAATATCTATTACATTATTTACTTAGATGTTTAGTGAAGCATACACTTTAAAAGCATGGCTTAAAAGCATGGTTATATTGTAAAAAGTGTTGCAAAGCAAACTTCTCCTCAGTGTGTTTACAAAACATCATGTTCCCTTTTTAATCACTACCTTTAGATTTGTGGGTTTCTGCTAATTTAAACTAAAGATGAGCAGACTGAGTAATAATCAGTGCTCAGTGTTTCTATGGCCATCATGGCTATTGGCTCACTTGAATTTGATCTGCTAAAAGATTAATAGCTTCATCTGATTTCCGCATAAAGCCAGCTGCCACTAACGACGTTGCAGGAGCAGGGGGAGACATTCAAAGAGTCGACTTGGAATTGATATGCTCTCCCAAGAATATAACTCCCTCCATATAAAGGCAGTACCATGTGAGGCCAGAATGCTGACTGCAGTGTAACTCACACCCAGGCTGCTGAAAGCTGCCCCTCACTGAGCAACGGCCACATTCTTCCACGTAAAACGCAGCATTGGACAACGGTGCAAATAAACTGTTGAGTTGCATTGAATTGCTTGACCTTTACGGCACAATAGAAGTAAATCCCAAACTACTTAAAATATTTTGAAGTAATTTGCTGGTCCCATTAAATTCCTGCCAAAAGGCAGACTATAATTAGATCAATTGAAATAGGATATTTAATATCTAATTATCCTTCTGCAGGAGTATTCTCTAATATATTTTTCATTATTTTAAGCACCACATTTCATGTAAACTATACATACAGTATGTGTAAGCAATGGTTGTGAAATCTCAACAAAAAAAAGAGATTTCCATCTCACCTTCCATCTGGTCCTGGCTGAAATCAAGCTGAAGGAAAAAAGAAGTACATATTACTCTATCCCATAAATCATTAACCAACATGATATATTATACCAATCAGTAGGCTATTTATGGTTATGCAAAACGTATTATTAAAGCTATTAAAAAGTCTTACCCAACCGTAATGCACATTTTTTTATATAAGCAATATGAGGAAATTAGAGGTACATTTTATTCTGTTCCATTTCAGAAGATGTGCATACTTGGACATATATTGACTAAATTACATCAAATACAAAAGTACAGATCTGTGTGCCATTTCTGTCTGTGTTATGTATATGTAAATGACTAAACAAACCAGTTAGTCTAAATGAGTTTAAACACAGTAATAGACTTTAGTTTAGATTACATATGATCTGTTTTCATTGTATTTTATAATAGGCCTATCATTATCATCACATTTATGAGTCAGAATATCAAAGGACAATAAAATATATTGGGAATGGTAAATAATAAGCGATGCTAATTTCCTCTACATGAATCAGGGAGACTATGTGCATGGCCTGAAGATGTGGAATGATTTTCAAGACCTGAGAAAATCCATCACATCACTAACACCATTATGACAGGTGAGTCATTCCCAAACAACTGCTTTAATAGAAAACTGAAGAGTGAGAGCCCCAGATCTTGGCATGCTTAATTTAGTCGCTCAGCTGCTTGCAGAACATTAAGGAGCTCCATGTTTGGCCATGTGAACCTTCTCCACATTTGGCTATCTTGGCCAATCAGAAAAGGGGTGTGACGTTTGTTTGTAGTTATGCAGGAAAAAAAACTGAACTTATCCGGAACTATCCGTGGTGCTGATTCCGCTAATAATACATATTTCAAACTGGCATTATGCAACAGAGCAACTTTAGGCAACTGCTCAATTACTTAAATCATTAGCAAACATTTTAATATGCTTAACATATTAGTATGTAATGTATTAAAAAATATGGATCAACTTTCATGACAGTGTAGTTATGTAAAATACATAATGAAAGCTATTATAAAGTGTAACAACCTTACTGCATTTAAGGAATGTGCATTAATATGCATGAAAATAAACTTATTATGAACTAACTGCTTAATTAATAGCAAATGCATGTGATCCCTGACGTAAATAATAACAGAACATTATTCAGTAGGCGGAAAATATGTATTGACCAATCAGCATTCAGTATACTGTCCAGTTGAAACATTTCTGATTTGCAATTTATTTAAAAAAAAATGCTATAACAAACTGCCTACTTCAATACCAGCTGTTGCTTCAAATATCCCTTTAAAATTTGAACAATGCAATGCACTTTGCACTGAAAACCTGTCTGTTTGATAATATGACAGGAATGGTCGTTACCTTCACGCCGGTCAGATCTACTGCGGCGGGTGCAGGTGGGGCCTCAGGTGCGGGAGCAGGTGCGGGCTCGGCCTTCTTGGGGGGCTCGGGCTTCTTAGCGTCCTTCTTAGGTGCCATTTTTTTTGTCTGTTTGTCGGCCGGGAACGAAGTTAACACAGGGAGTGGACCACAGCTTGGAGGATACTCAGCATTCTCAAGGTAAGTATAGATGTTTATATACGCGTATCATTTACTTCAGAGTTGATGTCAGAATGATGCACAAGCGGATTGGGTCGTTGGCCACAGAGGGGAGGGCTCGCGCGCCAAAAATGGAAAAGGGGGCGAAGGAAGTGCGGTGACTGCAAAGGGTCGTAAATCTAATTCAACTTCAGGGGGAGACAACAACCCGCGAATTTTCTTAAGAAGTTATGATGGCTCGTTCGGAGTGAATGTGTAGGCACCTGACTGCCGTTTCCATTGAGGTTTTTTATAAGATTTTAAGATGATTTTGTTGACAAAACACTTTTATTATCTTTATTACGGATTATAAATTATATATAATTTACATATCCTATTACATTTACATGTTACAAATATATACAGAAACACATTTTTGTAGCTTCATACTTGGTCTACACCTAGATTAAAAATGTCAACATCAATACTTTTTTCTAAATGCTTACATCCTCACAATAATGTTTCACAGAATGGGAAATGGCACCAGCTGGCCTAAAAATATCAGGATAGTTGGCTAGAATGTGACCACTTTCTCCAAAATAAACGAAAGTCTGTTGGTGGAAGTGACTAGAAAAAAAGGGAAGAGAAAAGCATCAATGCTCAACTAATGTAAATCATGTACAATTTTGATGACAGTGAATGTAAGGTGGCTACTCTCTCTCTCTCTATTTTTTTTTATATCATATTCCCCTATAGCATTTTTCTATTTTATTGTGGAGCTTTTTTATTCTATTCATCTCTCAAAATTCAAACTGTAGCTAAATCCATTGTATGGGTGTTTTTCTGCTCACATATTTTAATCTATGATGTCTGATAATATTTCAATTATTTTAAAATGGTATAGTAAGGTAAAACGGTAAAGTTATGGTAAAAAAATTATAAATATAAAAAAGTGTGTGTATATATATATATATATATATATATAAATTGTGTTTGAGACCGATCCTCTATGTGCAAAAAGGGTTTTCTAAGCTATGGGTCATAGTTTAGACGGGAGAGATGTTTTTTGAAGAGTGGAACTCTTCCAGCATCCAAATTTGCCAGTGTGTGTCATGTGGCATGTGTGTGAGCAAAGTGCAGACAGTATGAGAAATGATGAGAGGCAGAGAGAAATCAAACTGTGAGGTGAATGAAAGCTGATAGTGACAATGAGTGACAGTCTTTGTTCATCTCAGCCTGGACTCTTGGGAAAGGGAGCTAATGGAGTCTGGAAGTCTTAAGGAGACCTCAGCTGCTGATGCCCGTTACCTCACAAAGCGCATAGGCGAGTTTATCCCCCTCTCTCTCATCTAAATATGTCTTGCTGGCCCTTTCCCCACCCCCAGAAGAGGGCCATTAACGTAGAGACGTGAGATATTCATTCACCCTTCTCAACCTCCTGCTTTCCCCTTGGACCCGCTTTCTCTGACCCCCTTCAGTTGTAGCCCCCCAGCTGTCATTAGGGCTCACCCCTGCCATCTAGAAGAGCCTTCTCTAAGAACCGGCCCCCCTCCCGTCCGATCCACCTGCCAAGATCCCCCCTTAATGATTTTAGCAGCTTACTCACTTTTAGCCTGCTTGATTATTTGGTATGGTTGTTGGAGATGGGGAGGAATCATCAAGTTAGATGGAAGACTCAACATGCCCCAAGTTGACTTCTCTAGTATGTGTCATGTTTGTTGTTTGGCGTTGATTCCGAATTTTTGCCCAAAATGTATTTTTAATGTATTTGGTGCTAAATAAAGGTGCTTAAAGGGATAGTCCACCCCCCCCCAAAAAAAAATTATGTCATCATTTACTCACCCTCATGGTGTTCTAAACCTGTATGAGTTCCTTTCTTCTGAGGAAGAAACACAAAAAAAGATATTTTGTGAAATGTTGGTTACAAAACCATTTTGGTTCCCATTGACTTCCATTATATATATTTTTTACCATACAATGGAATTAAATGGGAACCAAAACTGTTTGGTTATACCAACATTCTTCAAAATATCTTATTCTGTTTTCCACAGAAGAAAGAATCTCATACAGGTTTGGAACGACATGAGTAAATCATGACAGAATTTTCATTTTTTAGTGGATTATCCCTTTCTTTGAGTTCAAACATGAACTGAATCCTATTAAGATGAAACAACAGCGTGTAAACCAATAGTATAAACACCTGTGAGTCGTTTTACGTCATTCAATGTTTTCAGTGTATCATGTGATCTGCACCAAAAATATTCTGTTTTCCACAGCAACCTGAGACAGAACTGTCAAAACATCAGTGAAGTATCATTATAAAACTCCTGCATCATAAACATGCTACTTTCAGATATGAAAACATCCCCATATGACTCTCCTCAAACTACACAAGCTGTACTAATGAAGTAGAAAGCTTATGTCCATCACACAGTAAAAAGCCTGCTGGGTGTCATGCTGAGGTGACGCACATCTCTGGATTAATATCTTTTCGAGAGTGCAACAGGGAGGACGTGCCAACCGTGTGGGAGGAGACAGACTCTCAGAGGAAAGGTGAAAAGGTCTTCACCATGTGTGGCCAAGGAAATTATGATGTTTTTCTTCGATAGCACACATTTTCCACCTGATAAATAACATGCGTTGACATGACATGATTTGTTTATATTATTTTTGGTTAAATCTGCGAAGATTTATACGTGGATTAATTTCTGATAAAATTTTTAATACAATTTTGTTAATTAGACAATAAAACATGAAGTATCAGCGAACTAAAGAGGCACATAAAGTCAAATGGATTGGTACAGAGTGTCTAAAAATATTTAAAAAAAAACTATTTCAGGTATCAGTCATGGGTGTCTTATAACATTAAGCGACACAGATATGGTATGATCATATTGCATATCTGCAACGCACTGATCCCAGCAATAGTTCTAAATGTATGTTATCTTATATTGGTGTCTCTCTTTTTGCATACGTTTTTGTTGTTGTTCTGTCTGAATGTTGACTGGCTTACAGTATCAGCTAACAACATATTGAAATTAGATTCAGAGGTGCTGTCTCTTTTATTGTCACTTCCTGTAAGTCTAATATCCTCATGATGTCACTGAATGTCATTGAATGTGACTCAAAATGACACAAAATGAAATGTAATCCCATCAAAAATCCCTCTGGCAACTTAAAAAGTTGAGTTTATGCCTTAAAAGGATAGTTCACCCAAAAATGAAAATTAGCTCATGATTTACTTACTCAACTCATGTATATGACATTCTTCTTTCAGACAAATACAATCGGAGTTACATTAAAAAATGTCCTGGCTCTTCCAAGCATTATAATGGGAGTGAATGGCAGCCCAAAATTTGGAGCACAAAAAAGTGCATCCATTATAAAAGTAATTCACATGGCTCCAGAGGGTTAATAAAGGCCTGAAGTGAAACAATGTGTTTCGGTAAGAAAAATATCCATATTTAACACGTTATAAAGTAAAATATCTAGCTTCCGACGGACCGCTTTCTGCATTTAACTTATGAAAAAGCCGGACTGATGCAACGATAATGTTGGACGTACCATAAGCACTTTAAACTGTGAGAGACTTTTTTCATTAGATGAATACGGAAAGTGGTCTGGCGGAGGCTAGATATTTTACTTTATAAAGTTTTAAATATTGATATTTTTCTTACACAAACCCATCGATTCACTTCAGGCCTTTATTAACGCCCTGGAGCCATGTGGATTACTTTTATAATGTTTTGGACTTCAAATTTTGGGCTACCATTTACTGCCAATATAATGGCCCAGGGCATTTTTTGACTCCGATTGTATTTGTCTGAAAGAAGCATTTCAAATACACCTAGGATGGCTTCAGGGTGAGTAAATTATGAGATTTTTGGGTTAACTATCCATTTAAACATGCCACCAAAAACACTATGATCAGATATATTTTAAACACTGCTGATATGGAAATGCAACGATGGACATTTTCTTACATCCTACATCTAAAAGACTGTGAATAATGTATATACCCCAGTAGGCTATTTGATTGAAGAGTTCAAGAGATATTGAAGGACAAACTTCACTGGGTGAATGAAACATAGTGCTGCTGTCTTAAGAATAGAGCAGGAAGTGACTGGTGTTATTTTCAGATAACCTTAAGGCAGAGCAACAGAAGCATTCTGACTCATAGAGGTCACAGTTAGTTTGGACCTCAATGGTTCTGATGTGAGTCCCCATAACGAACAGTTCCGCTCACGCTCCTGGACTCCTTACTAATTCCAGAAGGAATGAGATTGTAACTTAGCCCATGGACAGATGGGCCTTATTTATAGACCTTCCTGAAGAGGTGCAAAGTTTTCTTGGGATCTCTCTGAGGGAGGGCCACAGCTCCTTAAGGGGGTTGATTCAGCGTCACCTGCCTATCCCTTAAAGCCATCTCAGACAGATTATAAAGGGTAAAGCTAAACAAAGCAGCAAACAGCCTTGAAAAGCGGCTGCAACTCCCACCGAGGGTCTCCAAGCCATCTGAATGGCAGCCCCTCACTATAAAAAAATACCTATTATAGTTCATTGGAATTGCTTAAATCACTAACACACGCCATCAGAGAGGCCTACCCATCACTTCAGTTTTAAGTGCTGAGATGGAATAAGATACAAAGTAATCGTTTGCATATACTAGAGGCTGCTAGAATGTCCCAGTGCTGCATTTTATATGCTTAGATGTGGATAAGCTCTTCAGGATGACAAAAAAAAACAAACAAAAAAAACCCCTAAAACCGGCTGTTACAATGACACGCCCCAAATCATACACATAAATATATATCAAAATAGTTTGCTACATTTTCTGTAACGGAAACTTCCATTACTTCATAAATTAATCTGCTTTATTTTTACATGCATCATTTAAGTTGTTTTATGTTGAAAAATGGTCACTCATTTTATTCTGTTGTCATCCAAGGAGGAAAGACACAACTAAGGAGTTTCAATTGAAACCAACATGGCCTTGGTTATTTTCAGACCCTTGTATATGGCTGGGGATCTTTGAAAACAGCAAATGGGATCCCAGCTAAAATGGATGGGCTCCAGAAGAAGAAACTAACCGTATTTGTGTAGTGTGAGGATCCAGTGCTGAGCTGTAATAGAAAGCTATGCATTCCTGAAACACCCCATACCCCCTAATCACTTAACAATTTTCCTTCTTATTATGCCAGCAGCCAGCAGGCTCTTAGAATAGAAAAGGAGAACAGAAGTATGGCAGGCTATGTTAAAGACTGAGATGTTCTCTCCATTACATTTCTCATGTAGACACAGGGATCACATTGCAGGAGAATCAGATAATGTAAACATGATGATTTCATCCCATACTGAAGTACAGTGCTATTGCTAGGTTTAGCTAGATGCTAGATTTACATATTTAAACTAAGAGGAACTTCATTGGATATACCATATTCATGATAGTTAGGGTTTTCCCTCATAATAATAATAATGTTAAAACAGATGAGTTTTCATAGGATGACAACTAGAGGGCAGTGCACTGTAAAACAATGGAGTTTGGCTGGTTATTTTCTACAGTATTGCCCCTGCTGGTAGAGGCCATGATTACATCATTATGGTGTATGGCAAAAAGCTTACCGGTATTTCTCCACTGATGGCCATTAAAAGTAGCATACATTTTATTTATTTTTTCATATATTAATTTCCATTATTTTCCAATTTCCATAAATTATAGTACATGCTTTACCAGTTCCCCTTTCTACCTCAAAGATTTAGAAATGTGCCTACACATTTTGCCCCAGTCAACCTGAATTCACCCTAATATTCTTGATAAAAGTTTTGAAGGCTAATTTAAAAGAGTTTATAATTGAGATAAATTATATAGATAAACTATATATTTTTTTAAATCTAACAAAATGTTTGTAACTCAAGCATTTGAATGTGCTGCACATCTGTTACACAGAGTACCATGTTTTAGACACTGCTTACAACCTGCCACAGTTGATGTTTGACGTATATTGTTCCTTTCTGAAGACTTTGTCTTTGCTGAATGGTGCCCCACATGATGGGCTGTTTCTGACAGACTGCTGAATCCACCAGAGTGGCGGCCTTAGCACTGAGCCCTCCCAGCATGCTCAGCAAAGTCCTGCACCAGCATTAATCCCCTGATAGGGGTTCTCGCTATTGTCAGAAGGAGAGGAAAAGAGCAGGGATTTGCTCACTGTTGCAAACTGTGGATCTGGGTTGCAAATGTGAATGCATGGTTAGGAAGTGCTGTAGTTTCAACAGAAGTCTGTGTGCTTCTTCTTTTGTAGGCATATTAGCTTCCTTTTAAAAATCATAAATACATCATATGACATTTGCTTTAGCCTGTGCCCTTTGGTCTGAATTTTTATTTAGACTGTTGCAAGGTTTTGAATAGTTGGAATTATATGTACATTTGAAATAAATAAATCCACTGATGCTATTTTTACCACATTTTGCCACATCTGACCCCAAACCAATAGCCCCAACCCCAACTACACAATATGGTTGAAGTGCTACTGAAATTGCAGAACTAAACAGATTTATACATATATGTTATTCTTCTCTACAAGAAGGGTTGGTGATATTTGAAGTTTAATATGTGTTATAGTTTTTTTTATAAATAATGTGGATGTTGCCACAATGAATCAGCATTTTCTTTTCATCTTTGTAATTATCTGTTATTTTAGTATTATGTATAAAATATTATAGCATGTATTAATAATTTGCATTAGCTTTTGTATATTTTATATTATATTATATTCTGTTTTTATTTTTGTTTTATTTTAGTTTAACTTGAAGTAATTTGTTATCTTTTGTCAACTTAATTTGTTTTTAAATGTTTTTTTTCATGTAATATATTTATATTTAATTTGAGCTTTATTTCACGGAAAATAGTTTTTTAATCATTTTAGTGTTAGTTAACTATAAAAACTGCAGTTTTTTAATTGTGGTATATTTGAATAGCATCAGAGAAGAAGTGTATGGTCATGGAGTTCTAGAAATGATATACAAATTTACAACAGTTAGCATCGTCTTAAGCCATCGAAGTCAAACTGACCAATCAGAGCACAACGCGTTGAGTAAGCGATGAGAGTATCTCGTGCTCTGTCTCCAGGTCCAACTTTACACAGCGGTAGCAGGTGAACAGAACGCGCTGTTCACCGGTGCATGGAAATATTTTAAACCCTCTTCGAGTTGGTATTCACACACAGTTTGAAAATAGCGCATATTCTAAAGGAGAAAACCACTTCTGGACAGAATGTCAAAAATCTTAACAGTCTGTGGAGTTGCCAAATCTCTGAGGCTGGGATGGCGCAACTGGAGAACATCAACGAGGTTGCTCAGCTTTAAGGTGTGTTAACTTTCAGTTAATAGGTGAGCACACTCATTTACATGATATGACAATTTTGGTGAAAATGTAACTGAGACATGGCTGTCAAAATCTAGCCTCACATTTTGCTTCACGTTGCACATTATAAATTCATTGTTGCCACAGACACATTTGTTGCCTAAATTTAGTATAATGTCCAGGCTCAGACTGCACACCTGGTGCTTGAAGATGGGACCAAGATGAAGGGATACTCCTTTGGCCATAATCACTCGGAAGCTGGAGAGCTGGTCTTCAACACAGGACTAGTTGGGTAAGAAGGGACTATAGTTGTGGAAAGTGCAAAAGAGACAAATTCCCATATAACTAATAAGTGGCAACACTGTAATCAACCATTCTGTAACTCAAGATTAAATGTTTTAGCTGTAACTCCTTCAGATTTCAAGTACTTTAGCCTATTGTCAGTCTGCCAGCCACTTGGAACCACAGCATTTTCAAACTTAAAAAAGTTAACACAGAGAAGTTATTTTAAGATTACGAGGGCACATGAATAATAAAAAAGTGTAATGTGCATAGATAAATCATTTGTAATAAATACTGCAATAAAATGCTCTAAAATACAATAATTGCCCATTCTATTGAACATGGTGACTTTAAAGTTATATATGACTAATGCTAATTTATAAGACTTAGATGCTTTATTCTTTGTCAAGTCAATATTCACAGTTACATTGTCAAGTCAGTATACAAAGGTTACTGTCATATATTAGCTTTAAAGTCACCATGTTCAATAGAATGGGCAATTATTGTATTTTAGAGCATATTATTGCAGTATTTATTACAAATGATTTATCTATGCACATTACAATTTTTTTTATTATTCATGTGCCCTCGGAATCTTAAAATAACAACCTGTCGCTTACAAGATATTGCAGCAATAGCAAAACACAATGATTCCACTGAAAAAAAATCAAAATAGGGAAGAAAAGATTATAGCAAGTTTAGTTTGATGCTGACTTTAAGCATTATCTTAAAGTTGATCTATCTTCTCTACAGCTATCCCGAAGCTCTGACAGACCCCAGTTACAGAGGGCAGATCCTGACCCTCACCTACCCCATTGTGGGAAACTATGGTGTTCCCAACACACAGGAGCTGGATGAGCTGGGATTGAAGAAAAATGTTGAGTCTGATCGCATTCAGGTGAGCAGTGTAGCTCACACATTACTAGCAATGCTAAGTACATAAGTCAGTTTTGGATACAATTGTCTGCTAAATTTAGATTGGATTCATTAGATTAGATTCAAGTTTATTGTCATTACATATGTACAAGTACACTGCAACGAAATGTGTTTGGAGCAAGCCTCCGGCCTGCAGCTATTTAAAGTGCCACTGCACGCTCTCCAGAAAAAAATTATTTGCAAAGCATACATACATGCAAAAACACAATATAACAAAACATAACATAACACAGTACACGTGGTCACGTGATGGGATTTTTTAAAAATGTAAATATATTTTAAACAATTATCTGCAGTCATGATTGTTTGTTTCCATGTATTTGTTGCTGGAAGGTGTCAGGATTGCTGGTTCAGGACTACAGTCCTGAGTACAGTCACTGGAACTCTGTAAAATCACTGGCACAGTGGCTTCAAGAGGAGAAGGTGTGTCTCCATTTATTCTACTTACTAATATTCTTACTTCTACAGTATTTAATGCATTATTTTTATGTTTTTTGTGCAGGTGCCGGCACTTTTTGGGATAGATACCAGGATGCTGACAAAGATCATTAGAGACAAGGTCAGCATTTACTTTGAAATATGCACAGTTTGTCCTAAATACATTCTAAAACTATTTTTTTCCTCTAATAAGGGTACCGTTTTGGGGAAAATTGAATTTGATGGCCAGCCAGTGGAGATCACAGACCCTAACCAACGAAATCTAGTGGCTGAGGTCTCTACCAAGGTAACCAATAACCAGCATACTTGATCAAATTTCTGTCACTGCATTTTCAGTGAGTGACCCTGTCTCTTCCTGTTTTAAGGATATTCAAGTGTTTGGGAAAGGTAACCCAATCAAAGTGGTTGCTGTTGACTGTGGAATCAAGCACAACATTATAAGACTACTTGTCAAGGTAGGGGATTTTGGCTGTGGTCTTCTCCTGTCAAAGCAATAAACATATAATTGATCATGTTTCAAATCTTTTCATTTTTATATCCTAGCATGGAGCAGAGGTGCATTTAGTGCCGTGGGACCAAGACCTGTTGAGTTTGGAGTATGACGGTCTCTTCATTTCCAATGGCCCAGGAGATCCTTCACTGGCTAAGACCTTGATTCAAAATGTTCGCAAGGTATGATTGATAATATTCTCATCGTTTTGAACATTTCATTTGGAATCATTTATCTGAAAAAACTTTTTCTGCTGACATCAATTAGACCACACTGGTAACAAGTCAATTTTTTAAAACTTTTTCTTGGAAATATGTGACATTACAGAGGGAAAGTAGGCTGTGAACAGCAGTTGATGTTGACATTCACATTAGAAACCAAATGAAACAAATTATTATGTTCAGCTACGTAAACTAATATGGGAAATTGAAAATGAATAAATTGTCACACATAAGCATTGTCACCTCTTTAATTTTCATCCCGCCATCATAATGACATTCAGGTGCTGGAAAGTGACCGTCTTCAGCCAGTGTTTGGTATTTGTATGGGGAATCAAATCACAGCTCTGGCAGCTGGTGCACAGTCTTATAAACTACTAATGGGAAACAGGTACTAATTATTATTATTATCTGCTATATAATCTGGTGTATAGACCCAAATTTGATTTACTGTGGGTCTGGAAATGGAATAAAAGGCAAACATATTATGGCAGAAGAAGAGAAAGCATAACTTTTGTCATTTGTACTCTTTAAACTAATTAAAAAGACTTTGTTCTTTTTCTACAGAGGCCAAAACCAGCCAGTTGTGAACGTGATGACGGGCCAAGCTTTCATCACAGCTCAGAATCATGGGTATGGCATAGACAGCGATTCTCTTCCTCCAGGCTGGAGTCCTCTCTTCATCAATGCAAACGATGGAACCAATGAGGTCTGTGTCGCTCGATTTAACCTAAAAGGGATGCTTCACCCAAAACAATTTAAATTCTGTCATCATTTCATCACCCTTATGCCATTCCAACCCTATTCAACCTTCTCTTTTCTATGGAGCATGAGCAAAAAAATAGAATTTTTCCATATAATGAAAGTAGTGGGAAATCTCTGTCAAACTCAAAAACTTCATGTTGTCATTGTTGGGTGAACTGTCAGTTCAACTGTGACTGATTGTCGAAAAATTAATTAAAATTGCCCGGAAGGTTTATTAATAATGAATTCCGTTTATGTGGTTGACGTTTGTTTGACTACTATGGCCTCGGTCTTTATTGATAATTAACTCTTAGGCTGTTTAGAAATGTTCATATTTGTAAAAACCTTTTGTTTGCTTTTAGAGGAATCTAGGTTAACGTCTAACACTGTTTTCTCTTCTACTCTTCCAGGGCATTATGCATAATACCAAGCCAGTGTTCACAGCACAGTTTCACCCCGAGGCCAAGGGAGGACCCACAGACACAGAGGTACTGCAGCACTGTCAGAGGATTGTGAAGAGTCTGATCTTTTTGTTTTTCATGGCTGAATGTCCTCTCTTGATCATTTTGTGTTGAATCCTCCATAGGGATTCATACATGACTGCCCTACACAGCGGGGTGCTGATTATTTCATTAAAAACCAGCCAGTGTACTTGAGCACTTTCTTTAATTATCTTTTATAGTTCCTGTTTGATGCTTTCATCTCGCTGATAAGGAAGGGGAGGGAGGGGAGCATTGCATCTGTGATGCCTAAGAAACCTGCTGTTCCTCCGAGAATCCAGGTGGGGGAGACAAACTACATAAGTTGGAAGTCCTCTCTGCTGGCACTTTTTGTTGAGTACAGACTCAAAAGTTGTCCTTGTTTTACCCAGGTATCCAAAGTGCTGGTGCTGGGGTCTGGAGGCCTGTCCATTGGTCAGGCTGGAGAGTTTGACTACTCAGGATCCCAGGCTGTCAAAGCAATGAAGGTGAGCTGTTTTGTTTATTTCTGTAGGTTGTACCTTTTTGCAGTGTCCTAGTTCAGTCCTTCTCAAACCTTTCAGGCCAAGTACCAAGTCAGACCATACAAGTACCACTTATTTATAAAAGCAAAAAGCCCTTTATATACAGATTGTGTATTTAAGTAAGTGCTAGTTTGTTGCCAGTGGACTAGACAGATGTGTTGTTCACCAGCAAAAATGTTTCGTGGTAAATATGGTTGACCTAGGAAGTTTTTCTGGTAAAGCTAGCTAGTTGGGACATTAGGATGCCATTCTCCAAAACTCTAATCTTAATGGCTGTTAGTAACACATAATGCCATGTTTTGATTATTACCAATTTAAAAGTCTCATATTTTCCCAATAACATTTGTCTTGTAATTTAAGTATTTTATTTATATAATTTTAATTTTATGGTTTTTAGTTTAAGTTTGAGTAATGTGATTTTCTGTCAGGACCACTATTGTCAAACATGATTGATTGACTATCAGCAATAAGTTTGAATTGCCGGTATGTTTCAGTTCTGGGAAAGAACTCTCTGCGCATGGATAAGAGATAAGATCAGGGAGAGCAGCAATAACCCCCCTTAGGGTAAACAGAACAGAACCAACATAATGTATTGCAGATATAATTAATTTCAATATTTAATGTACAAAATAATTCAGGAATTTAGCCTGATTTAAGGGGAATTAGAATACTAAGAGGACAAGAGGAGGAGCGGGGGTGTGTGTGTGTGGGGGGGGGTGGTGTGGAGGAGGGTAAATGAACTCTGGAGAAACGCAATAGCTGCTGATATTACTGAAGGAGGTTATATAGTATGTATGCGGTGATAGACGCCGTATTTCTATAGGTAGACGTGATCAGCTGACAGACAGCTTATGTGAGCTTGACTAACGTGGTCTGTCAGAACTGATGCTATACACTTGGTTTTTCATATTTATTAGATATTTTAATAGTTATATTTAGCTTTAATTTATTATCATTATTATTAGTAGTAAATGTAGAACTTCAACTTAAAATTATTTCATTTTGATGCCAAGGCATTATTTTAAATTTTAGTTTTTTATTTAATATATTTATATTTTAAATCATATTTCATTTCATTTACCGAATAATTTTTTTTTTTGTTTGAGCACATTTAGCAGTATTTGTCGGTATAGGATTTTTATTATTATATTAAAAAATTAATTCTACACTTTTTTAAAGAGTTTAAAACAATAATTTCCACATTTCCAGAGTCAGTACAGGTGTTCTTTCTCACAGCAGTGTTTCTTGTTTCTGTCTACAGGAGGAAAACGTGCAAACAGTGCTGATTAACCCCAACATTGCCTCTGTACAAACTAACGAGGTTGGCACCAAGCAGGCAGACTCTGTGTACTTCCTGCCTGTCACTCCTGAGTTTGTGACGGAGGTGATCAGAGTAGAGCGACCTGATGGCATCCTGCTCTCCATGGGAGGACAGACGGCTCTCAACTGTGGTGAGCATTCAGCATCACACTTTACCAAATTTAACAGGACTGAAAGGATTGATATATGGTACATTATGTTCCTGTCCATGATCCCAGGGGTGGAGCTCTTTCAGAGTGGTGTCCTGCAGAAGTATGGAGTGCAGGTTTTGGGCACACCTGTGGAGTCCATCATGGCCACTGAGGACCGGCAACTCTTTTCAGATAAACTAATGGAGATCAAAGAAAAGATTGCTCCCAGTATAGCTGTTAAAACGGTGAGATGCAAAATGTGGTACTGCTCAAAGTTGTGATGCTGTTTTATTTGAGCTTTCAGAGAAACATTTAAATATAAATGCAACTTTTGCTTACTGTTTGAATAGAAATTTGTCTGTGCTTATGTACTGGTGATCTTTTTTGTCTGGAAGGTGGTAGATGCCTTGAAGGCAGCAGAGGAGATTGGCTACCCTGTCATGCTGCGATCAGCTTATGCCCTGGGTGGCCTTGGTTCAGGCTTGTGTGCTAATAGAGAGAAGCTAGAGGACACTGCTCACAAGGTAATAGACTGTGAAACATCACACAACATGATGTTAATTATTTCTATTAATGCTGATGCTCTGAATTTAAATATTATCTGCTTTATGATCAATTATAGTACACAAATAGCTTAAACTCTTAAATATGTTTTTAACTTATTTGTCTTCAGTATGAATGCTGTCGGATCCAGTACAATTTTTATATGCTTCATCCAGCAATAAACCCAGTAAATGTTTGTTTTTCACTGGGTATGAAGTTTATTTTTGACAGTTACAGTATGTGTTCATAGTACAGTCTTTTATCTGAAGAAGATCAAGGAAATTTTGATTCCTCTTGATATGGTCTCTTTTTAGTTGGTTTGTTATGATGAAAGTGGGTTAAGTCTGTTCACTCCTCACTCTGTTCTGTTACAGGCCCTGGCCATGAGCAGGCAGATCTTGGTGGAAAAGTCCCTGCTGGGCTGGAAAGAAGTGGAATATGAGGTGGTGAGAGATGTTGCTGATAACTGTGTCACTGTCTGCAATATGGAGAACTTTGACCCTCTGGGCATCCACACAGGTACAATACTATATGTAGAATAGAATCTTGCATATATTTATTTTTAAAATGTATATATTTTAAATATGTATTTAAAGGGGTACTTCAGCGCTGGGAAGATGAATCTGTATTTAAACTGGGTCATTAATGTAGTAAAAATGTGAAATTATTTTTGAATTTGGTGCCTTCTAGACTGAGAAAACACAGAAAAATTTTTTTTGTCTCATGGGGATGAAAGACAACAATTCCCAGAATGCACTTCGCTGCCCTACTGTAGGCACGGTTTATTCTGGATCACTTGCCCACTGTGTTCATTTTCATAAAATCAGTTCAGTTAGAGACACTACAATTAAAATCTGTGTCCAGAAAGTTCAAAACGAATATCATCGTTGGCAACGGGTGTGTCGCTAGACAGCCCACACATACACCTCGAAACATTAGATTTTTCCACACAGAGGAGCCGTGTTGATGCACATCCCACGAAAAGAAGACAACTGCAAATTACTGCAATTTCAGGGTTTACACAGAGATGGCGACAAGGAGGTAAAACTTAAGGACTGCAGCTTTAAATAATGAAAATTCTGTCATTAATTACTGACCCTTATGTCGTTACAAACACATAAGATCTTTGTACATCTTCGGAACACGAATTAAGATATTTTTGATGAAATCCGAGAGCTCTCTGATCCCTCCATAAACAGCAATATAATTAATACTTTCAAGGCCCAGAAAGGTAGTAAAAACATTGTTAAAAAAGTACATGTTAATCCAGTGGTTCAACCTTAATTTTTAATGAAGCGACAAGAATACTTTTTGTGCACAAAACAAACAAAAATACCTTTTACGCTGTTGACGTAGTGTAAACGGTGCAAACTCTTCCAGAACGCTGGCTTACCATTGGCTGACACTGTTCACGTGAACACCACGATGCATGCGCACGAGTCGTTCTGCCGTAGAACTAGGAAACACTGCACTGTCAACAGTGTAAGAGTCTGACATAAGCTAGAAGAAATTGTTGAATAAAGTCTTTATTTTTGTTTAGTTTTTGTACAAAAAAAGTATTCTCGTTGCTTCATAAAATTAAGGTTGAACCGCTGGAGTCACATGGACTGTTTTAACGATGCCTTTATCATCTTTCTGGGCTTTGAAAGTGTTAATTACATTGCTGTCTATGGAGGGGTCAGAGAGCTCTCTGATTTCATCAAAAATATTTTAATTTGTGTTCCAAAGATGAATAACGGTCTTACAGGTTTGGAACGACATGAGGGTGAGTAATTTTAATTTTTGTGTGAACTAACCCTTTAAATAGGATATATAGTATATATGACTTTAGGATATATAGTTATAGGTTAGTGTACACTTTCAAATTGGTCAAACTCCCATGATATTCATAATTTAAAAAAAATACTTTTTTTCTCTTGATCAATATTTTCAAAAAAATTTAAAACACACTGTTCTTGCATTGACTTGCATATATATTCTGGGTGTAAGGAAAATATTTTATTACTTTTTACCTCAACGATTGCACTACTTGACATGTTTAGAGTCATTAAATGAAAACTGTTGTTGAGACTGAAAATGATTCCTTAAAAAAATTAAATTTGGAGATTACATTTGAATAACTTGGTAGTTACATGCATGTTAAACTAGATTTTCCAAAGACTTTTTCTCTTCATAGTCTTGTACTTCCTTGTTTGGCATTGACCCCTGCATACATACATCCATATTCATAAACCATAAAGCCATGTGAATTCAGTTAATAACCTTCTCTGGTCATCTCAAAGGTGACTCCATTGTGGTTGCACCCAGCCAGACTCTGTCCAATGAGGAGTACCACATGCTGAGAGAAACCGCTATTAAGGTGGTGCGACATCTTGGCATTGTGGGAGAATGTAATATCCAGTATGCCCTGCATCCGTCCTCTCTGGAGTACTGTATCATTGAGGTGAATGCCCGCCTCTCTAGAAGCTCAGCACTGGCGTCCAAAGCTACAGGGTGAGATCTGCACACCACAGTATTATTGAAAAATACATCTGAATTTTTAAAGTGTGTAAACATGAACGCAAGTATTATGGGTAGCCACAGTTAGTTACTGTATGCCTTTAGGTACCTCACTGTGTTGTATTTGAGTTCATTTAATACTCTATGGTACAGATTTAAGAGTGTAAATTGCTTTGGCTTGGTTTAAGTTTTACCTGCGAAACAGACGTTTCCCTGTGATCAACTGAAGGTGTCAGTTTCACACTGTCTTTGGTTTTGAGTTTTTTGTCACCAAAATATTGAGAACTGACTGCAGCCAAAGTTCTGTGTATGCTGAGAGCCAGACTCAAAAAACACCCACCCACCTCTCTGTCTGTTCAGTGTGAAATTAATCTATATCTTTTGAAAGCATTGATGCCACACGCTCCATAAGACGACAAACAAATTGTGTGGAATAAACAGAACAGATTTTGTTGTCTTATAAAAAGATTAGTGTGAAGAGGCAAATATAGTTTTAATACCTTGTGGGGCAATTATTAATATTGTTTTGGAAAATCATTATGGAGAGATTTTTGGAAAGCATTGTTATTTAAATTGTGCTAAGGTTTATTATTGTTTTATAAATCCCAATAGGAAAAAATAAGTAATTTTAATTTTAAAAGTATCAACTTTCTCAGAGGTTTCTCCTTAAATTCATTAGGAGAAATACACAAATGAGACAATGGTTGACATACAGTAAGATATTTGATGTTTTATATCACAGCTTAGATAGTTTGATCTTTGGCAGTTTTGCAGACGTTGCGGTCTTGTTAAATCTGAACACGGTTTGGGAAACTTTTGAGGTCTTTTTTTTAAAATTCTAGACGAGACACACGTGAAATTACTGGGGTCTTTCAGTCACAATTGGCTCTTTGCAAAATTTCATTGCTGTCTAGAAAAAACAATTGAGATTTAACATTGTCCCATGGCTGCTTTCCGACCCTTTCTCATTAGGTACCCACTAGCATTTGTAGCTGCTAAACTAGCACTGGGCATTCCTTTGCCGGACATAAAGAACACAGTGTCGGAGAAGACCACAGCATGTTTTGAGCCCAGTTTGGATTACATTGTCACCAAAATACCTCGCTGGGATCTGGACCGCTTTCAAGGGATGTCTCTGGAGATCGGCAGTGCCATGAAGAGTGTTGGAGAGGTGCGGCAGTTGCCATGGCAATCGAAACCTGCTGCTTTCTAGCACAGATTAACACTAATCCAGGACCAAATTAGGATTTTGATTCTTTATGGCCAATTTCATTAAAGTCCGTATAACAGTAAATTCAGTGCTGGTGATTTACAGAAACAGGCAAAAACAAATGCTTCTGTCTCCATTCTTTCCTCTTGTTTCCTTCCCTCACAGGTCATGGCAGTTGGCCGAACCTTCGAGGAGAGCATCCAGAAGGCTTTGCGAATGTGCCACCCCTCAGTGGATGGCTTTGTACCATGTCTGCCTCTGAAAAGAGCCTGGGCAGAGCAGCGTGACCTGCAGCGAGAGCTTTCCATGCCTTCAAGTACTCGCATCTTCTCCCTCGCCCAGGTATGTGACTCAGAGCATTAAGAGATGTGCATTACAGTCTGTGCTCAACTCAATATGACAGCCATGTTTAATTTAGACTCATGATTTATGAGTCAATAAGACAACAATTTTTACATCAATCCTAAATCTTTGCATCCGGCTTAGACCTTTCTGGAGTTTGGGGCCAGTAAGGTTTTTTTCAACAAAGAATACATTTAATTGAAAATACAATTTAATACTTTTATAATGTTGCAAACTATTAATGTCAACTTTCTATTAGTCAAAGAATCCTAGAAAAATCAATCTGTTTTCAAAATCGATGATAATACTAAATGTTTTTTTGAGCACCAAATCAGCATATTAGAATGATTTCTGAATGTGACACTGGATGGAAGTAATGACGGCTGGAAATTCAACTTAAATTACATTTTAAAATATTATCAAATATAAAAAAGTTATTTTAAATTGTATTTTTTTTACTGTTACTGAGTTTTTTGTTGTTGATCAAATTGCTGAGGTGTATTTGAAAAACATTACAAAATCTTACGAACCCCAACCTTTTGAATGGTAGTGTATGTTATTAAATTATTTTATAATACAATTCTATTGTGTTCTGTTTCAGGTAAAATTATGTAGATTGTATCAATTGTATTGCCCTTACGAAACTGATTTAAAAGTTAACTTGTACTTGTACTTAAAAGTAATATTTATTAGTTGATTCTCTAGACAAAGAAAATGGCAATCTACCTTAGGGCATTGGAATTGTATACATTCTCTGTGAACATTCATTGTAAACATTAGGGTAATCATATATTCCCACTGGATATTTAACTAAACCTTCACTTTAAAGGGTTATTATAAGAATCCTTGACTCTGATTTGAAGTTTAACCATTAAAGTGTGTGATTGACCCATTGTCGCTGGCTACCAATTTCCTAGATTCTAATTGCTCTCAACAATCTATTCCTCTCCTTTTCCTGTTTCAGTTTAATCTGTTTATTTATTTGCCTTGTAAGTAGGTGTGCAGTATTAGGGTTATATATTATTGTACAGTTACTGTAGCCAGCTGGTCATTATTGCAAAATAACCCCTTTAAGATGATACAAGACAGCTCTGCATCAACTGGACATTCATTAAAAATTTAAATGACCTGTCTGCCTAAAGAGAAAACAACCTACTTCTCATCAAAAAAACGTGTCATGTGAGTGTCAAATGAACGCATTGATGCTGGCAGATTTATTAAGAAATAATAGGCCAAATCCTGTCAAGACATGAGACATCAATAACTCTCAAGGTTGGTCTCGCTTTTGTGACACTAGAGTTTGATGTTAGTCTCCAGGCACATAATTTCATTCAGAGCAGGTTGTGCCTCCTATTAAGCAGACAGGCTATTAAGTGCTGTGTCCTGATTGGCCAAGAGCCCCGTCCCCCTCACAGCGCTACAGCAACAGCAAGTTACAGCTCATTGGGCTCTGCTCTGTATTCAAAGGATACTGCAGCCTAACAGCCAACAATCAAGAGCTATTATTTCTCATTTAACAAATACCCAACAATTTCTTGTAGATTGCCATAATTTATTAGAAAAGCCTGTTTATGTTCATGGCATTTATAGTATTGTCTGCTGATTTTATGCATTATGTTGGTTGTTTTATTTCTCAAGGCCTTGCACAGTGGTGTGACTGTGGATCAGATCCATGACCTCACTGCCATAGACAAATGGTTCTTGCACAAATTGAGGCACATCACTGAGATGGAGCAGTGCCTGGGTCAGTACGACAGGTGAGAAAGGTTAACAGTCACATTCGGAAGCTCATAACTGATATTAACAGACATAAATAAACCAAGCACTTAAAATAAACATAAAATAAGCACATTTATAAAGTTATATATATATTCAAACATAAGTCCACACAAAAACCAACTCAACATTCCAAGGCAGTTTATGATAAAGATAGGGAGGACATCAACCTCTGTTGGGCCAAAAAGACCACCTGGGGTACCAAGCCCAGGAAGGACAAGTCTTCTCATTAGTCCACGGGCAGTTTCTTCCCTTCACCCATCGAGCAATTAATCTCTAACCTCCTGCTCTGTGACCACCATAAAAATTCCTCAAGACTCCAGCACTAACGGGAGAAGAAAGAGAACTCACAGAAACCATGTTACTCTTAAACTGCATCAAATCACTAAAACAGTGATTGTCAAACTTTCATTCAAACAACCTCCTACTTCTATATCATGTCGTGGCAGACCAGAGAAAATGGGTTAAATTCATTCAAGCCATCTAGACCTCTCCTCTCACTTTCCTTTCTTTTACTTAAGTTTATTTTCTTTCCGTGAGTCTCGTGTTCTAAGTTAAGTTTCGCCGCAACGTTTCTCGCGACAACTCTCCAGCGAGCGCGCTTCAACTTCAAACAGCCACGAGACCTTCTCATCCAGCAGCCAACACGCCACGTGATTGGCTTCCCAAGATGCCCATCAAAGACACGACACGACCTTCCGCGAATCACAAACCGGGAAACCCCTCTCCAGCCAGGACCGAAAGGGAATCCCCCGTTCAATGACGACACGTGCGACAAACGCAAGTAACCTCCAGATTCTAAACTGAACTGGTGCATTGATATCAAATTGAATAACCCCGCCTAAGTCAAGATCGGTGGTTCATTCAGGTCATGGCTTCTAAATGCAGATACTGCTAGAAACTTGGGACTTCATCCTTCTCTCTCTTAAAACTCACTCTTTCCTCACTTTCCTCCTTTCTGCAACGCTTGTGAATGTGTGTGTTTGTTTTTGTTATATACTACTTTTACGTGTTAGAGTAATCAATAAAGCTTTAAAATTAAAGATAGGTGTTCTTGTGTTATGTGCTTACGAATTTTAATGTCTTGAACTGCTGATCTAAGTTACCTGGCTGTTAAATAGTGTTTTACTATTCTATACTATTTCACACCATTATATGAGTTGATCGTTACGGCCCGTTCAAATGAACGCTGGACGAGTCATTTGCTCAGTCGTAAAATAGACTTGCAAAATTCCCTATGAATGAATTAATTCATTAATTTGAGCTAAATAGACCTGTTCCCTTATACAGAGTCCCCTATTTATATACTATTATATGTACTACACAGCTAAATTAATAATTAATCACACAACTAATACAAATTACTGTAATGCAAAAATCTGGTCCAAATTGACTTGATAGCATCACACATTTGTTGGCTGCACATCCATGAGGCAAATCTCCCGTTCCACATCCCAAATGTGCTCTATTGGATTGATATCCGGTGAGGCCATTTGAGTATATTGAGTACACTCATTGTCATGTTCAAGAAACCAGTTTGAGATGGTTTGAGCTTTTGATATGGCGTGTTATCCTGCTGTAAGTAGCCAGAATACGGGTACATTGTGGTCAAAAAAGGATGGGCATGGTCAGCAATAATACTCAGGTAGGCTGTGGCATTTAAAAAAATGATCAATTGGTACAAAGGGGTCAAAATTGTACTAAGACAATACACACCATTACACCATCACCAGCATGAACCGTTGATAAAATGCACGATGGATCCAATGTTTTATGTTGTTTATGCCAAAAAGTTGACCTTGCCATCTAAATCCAGACTCATCAGACCAAGCAACGTTTATCCAATCTTCTGTTGTCCAATTTTGGTTAGCCTTTGTGAATTGTAGCCTCAGTTTCCTGTTCATAACTGACATGAGTGGCATCCGGTGTGGTCTTCTGCTTCTGTAGCCCATCTGCTTCAAGGTTCAACATGTTGTGTGTTCAGTGATCCTGTTGCAGACCTTGGTTGTAATGAGTATTCATTTGAGTTACTGTTTCTATTAGCTTGAACCAGTCTGGCCATTCTCCTCTGACCTCTGGCATTAACAAGGCATTTTCGCCCACAGAACTGCCGCTCACTGGATATTTTCTCTTTTTCAGACCATTCTGTGTAAACCCCTAGAGATGGTTGTGTGTGAAAACCAGTTTCTAAAATACTCAGACCAACCCGTCTGGCATCCACAACCATAGCACGTTCAAAGTCACTTAAATCACCTTTCCCATTCTGAACTTCAGCAGATCATCTTGATCATGCCTAAATGCATTGGGATGCTGCCATGTGATTGGCTGATTAGATAGTTGCGTTAACCGGCAGTTGAACAGCTATACCTAATAGAGTGGCCGGTGAGTGTTATATATAGTGTTATATGAGTGTTATTTATACATTATACAGAATCTTGATTCTGATCAGCCAGTTGCAGTTTTCTGTAATATTTTTTTGTATTTTGTTTTGTATATTGACTACTAAAGTATATAATTGACTGTTGTCCTGGGCAACCAATTTTTCATACACTTTGCTAGTTTCTCAGATTGACTCATGTTGAAGTTATATTCTGATGGTTCACTTAAACTTACTCAGACCAACATCATGATCTTTATTTTATTAGATGCACAGATTTGGTCAAACTTTGGTTCTGGGTCTTCACAGTACAGTACATTGCTGTAGAACAGCAGCATCTTGAATCAGCCACATTACCCTGAGCATGACCTGTAGTTAAGCACTAGAAGATCAAAATTTGAACCATCATTTCAGTTACAACCCCTAACCACTAAGCTACTTTCAGGTAAGCGCTGACCTTTTGAAGTAAAGTCTCACATTTGGTGCGTGGGATAGTGAGGATTGGTTTTCTCTGTCGTTTGCGACTGACACTCCACCGTCTCACACTCCTGCTGTCCCATGCTGGTTTTAATGCTCTGCGTTGTTATTAAATAAATATTTAAACCATGACCAGTATATGAAAGGCTTGCTGTATACATTGCCAAAAAAAGATCTAAAAGAAATAGATAAACCCCCATCCCCCCAAAAATTGATAAAATGATGTTTTGATCACCTGAATTGTTTTATGCCAATGCAGCACTTATAAAACATGAATTTTAAGGAAGAAAAAATCTACAAGTTTTAATTCCATTACCCTTTGATCTTCGTTCAAATGTTGTATTGATTTGAAAAAAAAAAATTGAAGCATTTTTTGGGGGGAGATTTTCTTTCCTTCTACGTACACTGAAGCTTGAACTATCTGATGATCAAAGGTCCACAGTTTGCTATTTATCCTAAACATTTTTCTCTATTGATTTTGCATCACCCCCCACACAAAAACACACAAAAAAAAATAATTAAAAAACAGCTTAGAAAACGCTATGTAACCAAGCAGTACAGTTCAACATTAAAGTGTAAACATTCTGCAAACTTTGTGACGGCGCATTTTTGTCATGTTGAGTTTCTTCATGCTGTTTGCACCCTCAGCACCACAGTGCAGAGAGATCTACTTCTGAAGGCCAAGAGGGATGGTTTCTCAGACCGACAGGTTGGCAAGGCTCTAAACATCTCAGAGGGAGAAGCTCGGGCGCTGAGGCTCAACCAGAACATCCGACCTTGGGTCAAACAGGTTTGAGCCTATTGCCAGAAATATCCTTTTATTATTGAGATGCAGTGGATATAATAACAACTATTATTCATGATAAATGGCTTTTGTGCTCCCTTTCAGATTGATACACTTGCTGCTGAATACCCTGCAGCCACTAACTATTTGTATTGCACTTACCATGGTCAGGTAAACCAGTCTGTCCAACCTTTTTGTAGGGTCTTTGATGATTGAAGTGCTGGGCAATTTTTTTTCTGGACTTCTCCAAAGTAGCACAATTTTTCTTTTGATTTTAGTACACAGACAGAAGAAAATTTATTTAACAAGGAAAAGCTTTAGCAGCATGATTGTTAACATTTACAATATTGCCAAATCACATACAGAACTTAGAGCACCAAAATACACAATAAATAAGGTGTGTTCAGTAAAATGGAAAAATACGTAAAATGAAGGGGAAAATAAAAGTAAGTTTAAAAAACAATAAATAAATCTAAATGCCCTGAAATGGAAAATGATAATATAATACACTCACCTAAAGGATTTTTAGAAACACAATACTAATACTGTGTTTGACCCCCTTTCGCCTTCAGAACTGCCTTAATTCTACGTGGCATTGATTCAACAAGGTGCTGAAAGCATTCTTTAGAAATGTTGGCCCATATTGATAGGATAGCATCTTGCAGTTGACAGAGATTTGTGGGATGCATATCCAAGGCACGAAGCTCCTGTTCCATCACATCCCAAAGATGCTCTATTGGGTTGAGATCTGGTGAGTGTGGGGGCCATTTTAGTACAGTGAACTCATTGTCATGTTCAAGAAACCAATTTGAAATGATTCGAGCTTTGTGACATGGTGCATTATGCTGCTGGAAGTAGCCATCAGAGGATGAGTACATGGTGGTCATAAAGGGATGGACATGGTCAGAAACAATGCTCAGGTAGGCCGTGGCATTTAAACCATGCCCAATTGGCACTAAGGGACCTAAAACGTGCCAAGAAAACATCCCCCTCACCACACTGTTGTTGCCCATCCGCCTCAAGGTTGTCCGTGTTGTGGCTTCACAAATGCTTTTCTGCATACCTCGGTTGTAACAAGTGGTTATTTCAGTCAAAGTTGCTCTTCTATCAGCTTGAATCAGTCGGCCCATTCTCCTCTGACCTCTAGCATCAACAAGGCATTTTTGCCCATAAAGAACTGCCGTGTACTGGATGTTTTTCCCTTTTCACACCATTATTTGTAAACCCTAGAAATACTCAGACCGGCCCGTCTGTCACCAACAACCATGCCACACTCAAAATTGCTTAAATCACCTTTCTTTCCCATTCTGACATTCAGTTTGGAGTTCAGGAGATTGTCTTGACCAGGACCACACCCCTAAATGCATTGAAGCAACTGCCATGTGATTGGTTGATTAGATAATTGCAATAATGAGAAATTGAACAGGTGCTCCTAATAATCATTTAGGTGAGTGTATAATATAATATAATAAAGAAAAAAAGGAACAAAATAAAATACAATTTGTCATGGAAATTGTAGCTTGTGGTATAAATACAATAAAACAAAACAATAAAATAAAATAAGTTATATAGTTCATTGTGGATATTGAAGCTTGTGGCATGTATGTGAGGATGAACCCAATTTTTTGCCCTTTTCAACAGGAGCATGACTTGGATTTTAAGGATCATGGTATCATGGTTGTGGGTTGTGGTCCGTATCACATTGGTAAGCTCAAATCTTTTTTACATAATAATCTTTAGAATTTTTTATTTTATTCCACTTTTCACCAATCCATTCATGTATTACTACGTTCATTAGTTTTAATGAGCAATTAGTGCAAGAGTGTGTCAGGGCAGCGTTTGCTCTACTCCTCCATAGGCAGCAGTGTAGAGTTTGACTGGTGTGCTGTGTCAAGCATCCGTGCCCTCAGACAGATGGGCAAGCGTACAGTGGTGGTGAACCATAACCCGGAGACGGTCAGTACGGACTTTGATGAGTGTGACCGTCTGTACTTTGAGGAGTTAACCCTGGAGCGCATCCTGGACATCACACAGCAGGAGGTGAGAAGTCAAAGTTCAGCCCATGCATCTGGTGCATTTGGATAACTGAAAGGTATTATTCACTTTCATGTTTGACAAGGACATTGTTTTGATATGGTCAAACTTTTGAAAATACCATGCAAAATGTTTTATTTTAAAGTAAATAGGTCTTGATCGAAAATCTGATTGGATGAGCCACATCAAACAACCTTATAGATGGGATAAATCAGTGTATAATTATTATTGCTAATAAATGTAATTCATTCAAAATGTGCCTTTAATTATTGTGATTGCTGACATTTTATTAAAAAAAAAAACATCTAAAAAAGTAAACTTTGTCAAGACATCTGTGCTAGCTTGCACTGCTTGACAAAGTTCTGTTTAAGAAAGGCTCAAGGTTAAATCACCATTGTGTTGTTTGAGGACTTTAAAATCTATTTTTCATTAAGGGATATTAGATGGATTGTTGGATTGGAACAGCTTGAAGAACTGTGCCGAGTTTGGTGCAGTGCTATTTTAGTATTATTTACATACTATTATAGTATTACTTAATATTTTGAATTGGCTTTTATATTTATATAGTATTTTTTAAATTTATTTTAATTTCAGTTCAAGGTTTAGTATAAATGTTCTAATATTTAGAAAATTAGTATTATAATAAATATCTAATATTTGTTTTATTTTATTTCAGCTTTATTTAATTTCTAAAAAAAGTAGCAGTGTCTTTTATATATATAAAAAAGCAAAAAGCTGCAACAGAGTGTCTGTAGAGTGTAAGCAATTCCTCATTTTCTTTTTTGATTTTTAGCTATGTGTGACCGTAGACAAGAGCCGCCTGGTCCACTGCTCTTAATATGAATATCACAGCAGGACTAACTTCACAACTATTGCCACCAGCACGGGACTGTTTATGCAGCAGTGTGCTATACAAACAAGATCATGTGTTTCCAGTGCATATTAATTCTTTAATGTCTGGGCTGGTATTTTAAAATCTCCTTGAAAAAAGAGAAATTCGAACACAACATGATAGCCCGCATTTTCAGCTCCATAGGCATTTCGAAATGAATCACAACATACAGATTTGATTCTAAGCCAAAAATGTTTTTTAAAAACAGAAAAATAGACTGTTCTGCTACGTATGTTCAGAATAGCATACCACCATACAATTCCTGCAGTAAATACTATTATGATTCAGAAATACAATATAACATTAATAATACAACATACAACTATTGACTTTCAATGATTTTAAAGAGCACCTATCATGGAATTTTGAAATTTACCTTTCATGTAGTGTGTAACATAGATCTAAGTGAACAAAAACATCCTGCAAAGTTTGAAATATAACAGTGCACCGTATATAGGGTTGGGAATCGTGAGAAATTTTCCGGTTCCGGTTCTGGTTCCGATTCCGCCTAATGATTCCGGTTCCGATTCCGGTTCCATTAAAACTATTAAACAAATAGTGGTAAAGGAAAAAGGCATAATACGCAACTCAAACAATCCTTTTTGTGTTTATTACATGTTCTTTGATTAATTTACAGGTTGGCAATGTCAAAAAAGTCCTGTACTGTACATATATTACAGTATTAAAAGCATTCTTGCAAAAATATTATATATATATTAGTTATATTTATTAGTTATTTGTATATTAATTTAATAGAAATTCAGTTATTCAGTGAACTTGTAAATAATAAATGGTAATTCAGCATTAATCTAGATTAAAATGGCTCATTTGAATTCTGCCGAAGGCATTCAGAATATGTGTGCTACCCAAATAATGACTGGTGCTTTCACACTTGGTTCGATTGCCTGGACCGAACCCGAGTTCGATTGCTCCCTGGACCGTGTTCATATTATATTTTCGGGTCCGAAACTGAGGTGCGTTTGCGTCATCAAAGCAGCAGCTGTTTACCCCGTTACTTGGTAACGACGTCAAGCGAGGAGGTGGCAGAATGAATAGCGTTGTTCACCTAACTTTTATATTTTTGTTTTTGAACCGTTAGTTTTGTTACCAAAGCTTCAGTAGGTAAAGGCACTTGCGTCTATCTGCCACGGATGTACTGCAAATACTCAAAAGAATGCTGACGACGAGCAGAAATTATATGAACAGCTCTCTGCTTGCAGTATGTCAGTCACGCTCATCAGGACTCGAGAACGGTTCGCGGGTGCGCGCCCGAGTTCGGAAGACAGCGTTCACGCTTGATGTGGTAATCTCACAGCATACACGCAGGTTCGAAGACTTGTTCTCGCTCCCTAAAGTGCAATTCGGCTAGGTAGCTATACATCCGCGCTAAAATATCACTGTGAAAGTCATCATAGCTTGCGTAGTATAGACCCAGCTCCCAACCCAACTTTGAGAATAGATTAACGGCGATATGTTTTTTATCGACCGATAAGAGTCTCACGTTAACGCAGCACGTTAACGCCGATAACGGCCCACCACTAGTTAATTGTTTGCACTTCTGGAAGCGGCAGGCAACGTAATTAATATTCATGATGAGGTTAGCTGTCGCCCGCTATTAAAGGATACGCTCCCAGCGCTTCGCACACACATTGCACCAGAGAACCGTTTTCGGAACCGAAACTCAAGAATTTTGCGCGATTCCGGTATTTTTCAAAAATAAGTATCGGTTCTGCATAAGAACCGGTTCTCGGTTCCCAACCCTAACCGTATATAAAGTTATTGTCTTTAAAAAGTAACAGTTGACTCTGAGTCATTTTTATGAATCGTTAGAAGACCTAAGCTTTTTCTCTGACTAGATGAGGTCAACTTGTCAAGTTATTTGAATACGATATGCCCACTTATTGCGCATGCCAGTGAAAACTAGAAAACATCATGGCGACGAGACGCTGTGTTCTGAAGTGCGACTCAAAAGCAAACTTTTTTCATCTGAGCATTTGAAGACTAAGTGGCTACAATTCATATATACAACTGTACCACAGGAGTATAGTCCGAGCCTTGTGCTTTGTTCACCCCATTTTGAAGACGATTGCTTTACCAACTTAAATGCAATTAAACTTGGATTCGCGAGCCGGCTGATATTGAAGGAAGGTTCAGTTCCAAGTGTATTTGCATCAGCTTCCTCCTCCGTATCACAAACTGTAAGTGTTATTAATAATTGTTGCTTTTATGTTTTATGTAGCATGCTTAATAATTGTTTGGTTTGTTGTGTAAGCACCGTTTAGCTTCTAGGTCTTCAATGACAATTGTATTGAGATATGTGAATTGTTTGTTGTTGTTTTCTAAATTTTCTTTAAGAATAGACTCCTCGTAGTAACGTAACGTTACTGCATTTTTATTTATTTTTTGGTAAAAACTTTATGTTTATGCATCGAGTTAACGCTCCGTTGGCCTGAAGTGACAACTAACGTTACATTGATGCTTATTGCTTACTATTGAGAAATATCCTGCTCCAGTCGTGGTGTTTGCGATTAAGTTTGTTGATCATTCGCATCTCCAGACGTTTCCCCTTCATATTCAGGCTCAAATTGATAGGGTAAAATTGATGCCATGTTTGTTCATACACTTTATACGCGTTTAAACTTGTTAAACCGAAAACCATTTATGGTGATGGGTGTTCCGTTTCCGAAAATATCTGCATAGACTATACCAAACAACGAGAGAGAGAGAGAGAGAGAGAGAGAAACATGAGGATAGGAGTATAGATTGGGCCATGCCTATAAACGAATCATTTGAGAATCGCTGTCAAAACAGGTAAAAATAAATGCATATTATAAGAAAACTAAAGTCTTTTTTGTCATTGCATGCATGCAAAACTGTTGTTGGGGACTTCTAAAACAATATTTGGAACATTTTGAATGCCATAATAGGTGCACTTTAAGGGCTGCACGATAGCGAAGAAAAATGTCAGCCTTGGCCTGACTCTTCTCACCCTAGTTTGTTATGAGAGCATCACATCTATTTTCTGCTGTCTGCGCTGACCTAAAACTTTTGACATTTCTAAACTTTTAAAAGTATAACTTATTCTGTTGCTATTATGCATATTGCAATATGATTTTGTATATTTGTATATTTCAATCTTGCATCCCTGCTATTATAAGTTTCTTTTATAAACTCTCTAAAGACTGACTTATGTAATTTGCAAAGTTTTGCAAAGTTTTATTGGAATGGAATTTCTATTTCCACAGTAACAAACTTAAAAAAGGTACAAAAAATTCTCAAGAAAATAACCAGGAAATGCCTTTGAGCATCTAAGCATCTTTTGGTGAATTCATTTCTATTCACTTTATAGAGATAGAGCCACTCAAGTCTCCACTGATGAAGCTAAATCTGACTTCTCTAACAGCCATTGACTTTTCCATTCAGACAGGTTAAAAGCTAGTTAAAGTGGTGATTGAAGCATGGGCTGATCAAGGGTTTGTTGTTTTACTCAGAGTTGTAATAAATTCCCAGGTGCTGTGTAGCGGTTTATTACTCTCATATTAGCGTGCTCGGATAAACCTGGAGGGAAGTGCAGAGCTAGTGTATGTATGGTGAAGTGGGCATACATGTGGTTGCCATAGGAATGCAACAAACGGTATTAGAAGGTATATGACAGCTCTCAGAGAATAAAGTAATGCCGTGTCATGTCCCAGGGTTAGCTCCTGGGACCTAAGCTCATCTCTGAAACAACGAGAGAGAGAGAGAGAGAGAGAGAGAGAGAGAGAGAGAGAGAGAGAGAGAGAGAGAGAGAGAGAGAGAGAGAGAGAGAGAGAGAGAGAGAGAGAGAGAGAGAGAGAGAGAGAGAGAGGAAACATGAGAGGATAGGAGTATAGATTGAGTAATGCCTATAAAGAGTGGATCATTGTGAATTCATGCAATGAATGAGCAATGATTGTAGTCATTTCTGTCAAAACAATGCTTTGATTAAAACATTCTTTGCTTAAAAATGTTGCCATATTATGGGTAGTCTTTGGGCTTGGACAGATAAAATCAGTCATATGTTAAATTGCAGAGTCAAAACTATAACTATAAAATGCACTGGTCATTTTACAGATTTGTGTTTACTTGAAGGAGTACTTAGGTTTTAAATGAATATTTTGGATCATTTACAAATTAATTCCTATGGCCAATGATTTTCTCATGGTGTTGATTTAATGGTTTAGAATAATTTAGACTTGTTGCTCTGTTTGTAAAACCGAACAGACGTTCATTTAAAGTGCACACAATGAAAACAGAAATGTGAGGCTTGCATTTTTGTTAAAGCACATCAATTAGCCAGTAAAAACACTGAGTCTCATTCATTTAGTGTGTACTGGGTCTGTATTAATTGTTTAGTTTGAGTTGTTTGGAGGATGGCACACTTGGATATTGTTTGAGGATCATGCTGTGTTGTGCGTGCTCACAGGCGAGAGCATGTCTTTAGAGAGTGTCATGTTTGCTGAGAGTGGCGAAAGGAAAGGATGTGCGGAAAGCCCTTATATATGGACATGGTTTGGCCCTGTTTTATGCAAATTACTAACCATGGAAATGTGGTTGCTCATTTAGAATACTCCAAATTTGTACAAGGTTAAGAACAAATCCATGTGCGTACACACGTGATGTGAATTAGGTGTAGTCCAGGAATAATCCATGCAATTATTAGTATATGAGACCCATTATTTGAGCTGTAAGGTCTGAATAGTTCTTTTTACACTATTATTGGTAGATTAGCATCTAACTGTTGCCATTCAAAAATTTGGGGTAAGTTAACTTTGTAAACAAATAAAAAAAAAAAATATTTTTTTTTTTAATGCAAAGATGCAAAGATTAAATTTATCAAAAATGGTTTGGTTACAAAAACATTCTTTCAAAAGAATGCTGTTCGCTGCACTGCATAGCTTTCAACTGCAATAATAAAAATACATGTTTTTTAAAATGACCATCAAAGTGATCATCAATATTAGAATGATTCAATATAACAATATAATATTGATAAGAATCAATATTATAGTTATTTATTTCAAGTAATGGCTCCTGAAGTAATGGCTCTTGAAAATTCAGCTTTGCATCACATGAATAAATAGCATCTATTAATATAAAAAAATATATATTGTTTTACATTTGAATAATATGTCACAATATTGCTGTTTTTACTGTTTAATAAATGCAGACTTGGTGAACACAAGAGTTCTTTTAAAAACATTAAAAAAAAAGAAAATCTTGTTCACAGTCCACACTATTTACTTTATGGTCCATTTACATGCAGACCAGGCTTTTCTTCTCATCTTGACCAGGATAAACTGCAATGTGGATCTGACTATCGGGAATAATTCTGAAGTGTTTCATGCAAGACTAAGACTGTAGAGATTTTCCATCCCTCCACAGGGCTGCACAGGCTGTATAGTATCCGTGGGTGGGCAGATCCCCAATAACCTAGCCATGCCCCTGCACCTGAATGGGGTGAAGATTCTGGGAACCAGCCCTCCTCAAATCGATCGTGCAGAAGAGAGATCTGTATTCTCTTCCATACTGGATGATCTTGGTGTAGGCCAGGCCCCGTGGAGGGCTCTCAGCTCACTGGTAAGACCAGTTTCACTTCAAACACACTTTATTTGTTGTTTATTTCAGTAAAGATTAATTTTAAAATGCATTTAATTGAACCACTGAATAATTATTTTGCATCCCATAATCTTGATGAAACACATCACATTCCAGGATAAAAGAGACAGGATTTGCTGTCTGTTGATTTAGGTCAGTTGAGTAATAGCGATATGATTTTTCAGTAATAGTGAACACCATCTGCTTTACTTATGCATTTGCTTGGATGAATGAAGCAATGAATGATTAATTAAACAAGGATTTCAAGAAATGGCCACAGAGACGTTTTCCCAATGTAGTTACATATCTAGACTTTTCACTTTTACAAACGTTCCATTCACTCCAAATACTCCAGAGGTGTCAGAGTGCTTTCAAACAGCAAACATTAGAAGTGCTGAAACATGTTGACTTGAAGCATGCTCGCTCGTCCGTTAGCTACATCCAGCCTTCTTGCCGCGGGCCATGGAAGCGAAGAGCTGAAGTCAGTGTGATGAAGGGGAAGAGAGAGGGCATTCTGCCCCACGGCGCTGCCCACTCACCCTCCGCTGGTTTTCGTCTCGCTGCCGAGGAGGGTACATCCAGCATTTTAATGGTCTCCCTGTTGTTGAAACAAGCTAGAAAGGCAGTAGAGATCAGCAAAGCCTTTTGGGATTCTGCAGTTCACTCAGTGTGCTGTTTTGGGCTAGAAAGGCAGTGCCTAGGAAAGGTGAGGATGGAGGATACAGTTAGGTCCTTATGTCACACAGAATTTTCTGCTTAGTTAAAGAAGCAGTTCACAAAAAGTGAAATTTCGGCCAGCATTTAGTCATTGTGTTGTTCCAAACCTGTATAACTTTTGTTCTAATGCAAAAGGAGATATTTTTACACTCCTCTTTTCCTTATAAACTACACATTTTTTTTAAACAAAAAAACATAGTAAAAGTAGTCCATACATCTTGTGCACTGTACAACAAATGTTTTAAAGCTTTGCAATATTCATAGTTTTCATGTGACATCACGCTGTTATAGGAACGCCCACTTGGAGGGCAAAACATGGCTTTCCAAACAAGGTATTAATGTGTAAGACCGTGATATTAAAATACCAAATTCAATATACACCTTATTGATGATGCATACTTTGTACAGACAAGAAGATGAACAGAATATAAATGAAACAGCTAAACCATTATAAAGAAAACATTTTTCGTTCATATTCTGGGCTCATCTATTCACCTGTATATAGTATGCAGTAATGAATTTGATATTTTAATATCACTGTTTTAGTTCATTACGGCAATTTAAATTTGGGTTGCACAAATAAGGATTAAGCATTTTTAGCTTGGTTTCGGTTTACCCCCGCCTGTTCTGCACGATCAGCCCTTTGATTCTAACGGTTTTTCAAAATTGTTAATCTGTGTTTAAAGTTAAGTGGTGCAACACAACACGATTTAAAATAAAACCCATATCAACAAATCCTTGATTAGTGTTAAACTTTGCTTAATTTAATCCTTATTGGTGCATATTAATCCTACCCTAAGTGTTTTTCACGTTAAGCGTTTTAGAACATCCCACTGTTTTTAGTGATTGAAATACTGCAGCAGGTGCAGTATATTGATCACTAGCATCTTTTAAATTTTAAATCAAGATTAAAAGAGTTGTCTAAGCCAATCACTTAAGTACCATTAAAGTCATTTAATGGTGGTGACATTAAAAGCTATTAAAAAGCCTATATTTAGCTTTTTACTTCTGGTGACTGCATTTAGGCTTCAAAATGATAGAAGATTTATTCGTTTGGGGAGATTATCTTAATGAACTAAACATATAAGAATTAAATTGTTTTCTGCAATAATCCAAAACCCAAAGGAAAAATCCTGTTGGCTTTTTATCAAAGGAACCAGGGTGATGCCAACAAAAATGTAATCGCTGCCGAACTCTATAGATTTATGTGACATACAGACTGAAATTAAAGTCATTTTTTACTTGATCTAAGTTTCCTATTGAGAGCTACAATAGAAAGATAGATGTGCTCTCTTCTGGTTTAATTAAGATTAACATCCATTTGTACAATATAAAGCAGGGTTCCTCACATCAAAACCTTGTGGGGCTACTGTCCTGCAGAGTTTAACTCAAACCAATACTAGCTATCTAGACTAGCTTGTTCAGGTGTGTTTCATTAGGATCTGAACTAAACTCTGCAGGGCAGTGGCCCTCCAGGACCGGATTTGAGATATAAAGCTTTACTGGGTGCATTTTAGCTCTAGTTAGGTAGAATCTCCTCCAATACAATTTGCAAAAGATAATTCCACTCTAACTTCTAACTTCCACTCTTTATTCAGGTAGAAGGTTGTTTTATCTCAAAGTTTTCTCACTGTGAAGTAGCCAGTTCACAAAGCTTTAAAAGTAAGGTGAATAGATGTGGTCAGCGGTAATTGTCTGGCCCTTTGCCCACAGCCTGGAACTCAAATGGAGAAAAGAGCAAAAGAAACCTGACCTCATCTGAAACACAGACTAGGTGTTTCCGTGCAGCTGATTGCAAATAGATATCTAACTTTCTTTCTTTTTCAGGAAGATGCTGTTTCTTTTGCCAGTAATGTGGGTTACCCTTGCCTCCTGCGGCCATCCTACGTTCTGAGGTGAGTACAATGAATTCAGGATGCAAGCACAGTACGGACGATCAGCTGTGATGCTTTTGTATATCTCTGTGGCAGAGCATTTTGGCTAAAGATGTTTTCACACAGAGTTCACCCAAAAGGTTTTGTCCTTACTCACCCTCATGTAAACCTGTATGAATTTAATTATTCTGTATAATTAAATATTTGATATTTTAAATAATCTTCATGCAGTTTACAGCAGTTCAGAGATAAAAAAAAATAAAATAATAATAATTACAATAAAAGCTATATTCCAAATTTTTTTGGAGTCATACCACAGTTTTGTATGGCAAAAAGGACAGCATTTTAGTCACATTTCACCAATCATTTATTTGAACACCCTGCTATTTTGCAAGTTCTCCCACTTAGAAATCATGGAGGGGTCTGAAATTGTCATCGTAGGTGCATGTCCACTGTGAGAGACATAATCTTTTTAACTATTTATTTGCACGATACAGCTGCAAATAAGTATTTGAACACCTAAGAAAATCAATGTTGATATTTGGTACAGTAGCCTTTGTTTGCAATTTCAGTGGACAAACGTTTCCTGTAGTTTTTCACCAGTTTTGCACACCCTGCAGGAGGCCCACTCCTCCACACAGATCTTCTCTAGATCAGTCAGGTTTCTGACCTGTCGCTGAGAAACACAGAGTTTGAGCTCCCTCCAAAGATTCTCCATTGTGTTTAGGTCTGGAGACTGGCTAGGCCACGCCAGAACCTTGATATGCTTCTTACAGAGCCACTCCTTGGTTATCCTGGCTGTGTGCTTCGGGTCATTGTCATGTTGGAAGACCCAGCCTCGATCTATCTTCAATGCTCTAACTGAGGGAAGGAGGTTGTTCCCCAAAATCTCGCAATACATGGCCCCGGTCATCCTCTCCTTAATACAGTGCAGTCGCCCTGTCCCATGTGCAGAAAAACACCCCAAAGCATGATACTACCACCCCCATGCTTCACAGTAGGGATGGTGTTCTTGGGATAGTACTCATTATTCTTCTTCCTCCAAACACGTTTAGTGAAATTATGACCAAAAAGTTTTGTTTTGGTCTCATCTGACCACATGACTTTCTCCCATGACTCCTCTGGATCATCCAAATGGTCATTGGCTTAAGACGGGCCTGGACATGTGCTGGTTTAAGGAGGGGAACCTTCCGTGCCATGCATGATTTCAAACCAAGACGTCTTAGTATATTACCAACAGTAACCTTGGAAACGGCGGTCCGAGCTCTTTTCAGGTCATTGACCAGCTCCTCCCGTGTAGTTCTGGCCTGATTTCTCACCTTTCTTAGGATCATTGAGACCCCACGAGGTGAGATCTTGCATTGAGCCCCAGTCCGAGGGAGATTGACAGTCATGTTTAGCTTCTTCCGTTTTCTAATGATTTCTCCAACAGTGGACCTTTTTTCACCAAGCTGCTTGGCAATTTCCCCGTAGCCCTTTCCAGCCTTGTGGAGGTGTACAATTTTGTCTGTAGTGTCTTTGGACAGCTCTTTGGTCTTGGCCATGTTAGTAGTTGGATTCTTACTGATTGTATGGGGTGGACAGGTGTCTTTATGCAGCTAACAACCTCAAACAGGTGCATCTAAGTGGAGGTGGACATTTTAAAGGCAGACTTACAGGTCTTTGAGGGTCAGAATTCTAGCTGATAGACAGGTGTTCAAATCACTTGTTTGCAGCTGTATCATACAAATAAATAGTAAAAAAAAAAAATTATATGTTGTGATTTCTGGATTTTTTTTAGATTATGTCTCTCACAGTGGACATGCACCTACGATGATAATTTCAGACCCCTCCATGATTCCAAGTGGGAGAACTTGCAAAATAGCAGGGTGTTCAAATACTTATTTTCCTCACTGTATATATAAAATGACTGTTGATTGTCAAGAGCAGAGAAATTTCACTCCAGATTCTTCTCAGTGACAGCCTGTAAAAATACTGGGTAAAATTCAATTCACCCGCATTCTAAGAATCCAGATTGACAGGACTCAAACAGCTAATTTGCAATAATCAGACAGCAGGCATCTATTTTGAGTGCCTCGATGGAAAAAATGTCTTTCCTTTTAAAACAGTCCGCTGTGCAGCAAGTAGGTACAAAGAAGGTAATGCAGGTAATGTTGCCTTTTTACCGTTACCCAGAACATGTCTCAATCATAAAAGCACTTTCATCAGTGGACTTTCTATTTATTATCATCAGATGTTACTTTTTTTGTTTTAAGACCAGTTTAGTTTTTTTCAGGGAGCCACAGCAGTCAAAAATACAGTGACACATTGCACCAAGTGTAAAGCTAATGGTTATCAGTGTACCAGAGCACAAATTTCAGTATGTTTTTTTGTTTTGTTTTTTGTTACCAGATTCACAACATGAAACTGAAAGTAGATGAAAATAAAGTGCTTTAGCACATCCATTCATCTCTATATAAAATCTGTATACTGTTGTACAGTATAAACCAACACCCCCATACAGTATAGTTTCTTGCCGTGACAGTGATTTGCTTTTAGTTTTTAAGTAAATCCAACTGCCAAAAACAATACTTTTTTCAACTTCTTTTCATTTGTTTGAATATTTACTGCACCATGTGAATCCATCAATGCTTAGCTGCTCAGTTGAGGGCTATGTTTTGAGTCCTGCTCTATGTTTCTGAGGTGCCAACTGTGGTTTGGCATCATTATATTGCCTAAACCCATGCCTCAGGCTCAGACTCTCTGGGACTGCAGCTCTGACACAGAACCTGACAGAAACACTGCCAGTTCATCTGGACCGTGGAGCAGTTCATACTGAAGAGAGACGCTTAGGGCTGTCTCTGTATATTTCCCTCTTGTCTCTCTGTGTTGACTGTATTTTGATATGTTAGTGAAACATATTGCTGACTGTCAATTAAATAGTATGACAGTTAGCAGTGGTCACCTGTCGTAATATTTTTGTGGGTCCAACCAGTGTTCAAATTTAACTTTTTGCCATACCTACCAATAGTGAGTTATTTGAGATAGTTTGTTTTCCATAAATGTGTCAGTCTATGTAATGGGTGCCTTTCCTAATCTAAATTCATAAATTCTGTCTGTTGGGACATACTTATGTATTCAGAAATATATACAGTATTAATGCTTCTGTTATAGCCTTATGGTTGTGAAACAAAAGTTTGGGTTCAATAAGTTTTTTTGTATGCTTTACATACACATATATAGTATATAGACAGTTATATATAGTATATAGACAGTTATATATATATATACAGACAGATTGACAAGGGTCCATGGGGGTCCAGATATATGGATGATCATCTATTCACGTATGGATTGCTGTCACTGTTAGATGTCTGGTGACACCACACATGTTAGCTGCAGGGCTGATACCATTAAAATCACAGAAAACTGTCTTTTATTTCCTTCAATATAAAACACATTCAGTGATAATCGCCGCGAGGAGAAGTTGACCCAAATATATTTCTCTAGTTGGCTTTTTCTCTCTTCCTTTCTTCTTTTACACAACTTTACATATTTTCCTGTTAGGTTTGACTCTAGAATCATCAAATTATGTTTTTGTCTCATATTATTTCCTGATGGATTTAAGTGTCAGAGTGATGAATGATAAGAATCTTTCTCTCTTTTCAGTGGCTCAGCCATGAATGTTGTGTATGGTGAAGACGAGATGAAACGTTTCCTGGAGGAAGCCACGCAGGTGTCACAGGTGAGGTCTACACATTTGGCCCAGTCGCAACACAAATAACTTAATGTGAAGCATTGTGGTTTTGTCACATGAATTATGCAATGGCTCAGTCATGAATTATGCACCCTGAATTTTTACCCGTTATCACTAAATGAATGACGCTCTTGAAATTATTTCATCCTATCTAAACACGCCCTTTAGAAAAAGATGCCCTAAAGATGTTTTTTAAGGCAGACCAAGTACATTTCCATCAGCTCCAGGTTTCCTGTACCTCAGGGCCAGTACTGATTTCCATTTCCCATTCCTGCTGCCCCTTACAGTTTTTCACTTAAGAGTGCAATAGTTTTCCTGAGTCCAGAAAAAACGATTTACCATCGCTGTCAGCATCGAGACATTCCTGAGTGCATAAGCAAGGATATTTAGTTTTTTTTTCACCATATCTTTTATTTATTACCATCTCTATTTAAAGATGGAAATTATCATTTTTTATATTGAGCTAGTAAAATATTGAGACTTGTAGCTACAGGATGTAGAGAACTATTGAAGTACTGTAATTCTTTGCAATATTTACATAAAGTCAATGATCTAGATTGGACCTCTGCCAAACACCAACAACAATTAACTTTATCTGAATAGTGAAGCATAGGATGTTTCACATCACCTCATATCTTAAATTTAAATGCCACATCAATGGATGAATGAGTTTTAGCCATGCCTCTGCTAATTCTAGCAATTTTGTAATACATTTAACCAAAAAAGACTGTCAGTTTGTATAAATGTGTATATTAGCTTAAAGAGAACATAGTCAACTTTACTTTGCTTGTTTTCTTTGTCACTGGTGTATAGATGGCATCTAAGCTAACAGATGTGACTAAAAGTCACAGATTTCCAAAAAATTATTTCATGAGGTCTGTAACTTTTCAGTCCTTTAATGGAGAAGATGTGAACCATTTGAAGACTCTGGCAATAAACTATTGCAAAAAACTTTTGGGACGCCTGCCTTTACATTAACTTTATATGAACTTTAATGAAATTAATCCATAGGGTTTAATATGGATTTGGCCTGCCCTTTGCAGCTATAACAGCTTAAACTCTTCTGGGAGGGCTTTTCACAAGGTTTAGGAGTGTGTTTATGGGAATTTTTGACCATTCTTCTAGAAGCGCATTTCTGAGGTCAGACACTGATGTTGGAGGAGAAGGTAAAATAATTCTGAATGTGCGGAAATTTAGTAATCTGAAGGCGGGTCGATGTCATCAGTAAACAGTTCCTCGGACCGAACAAGCAATCGTATCTATGTTTGGAGCTGATTCCCATGTGTACATAAACACCACTGATCCTCAAAAACTTCTCCAAAACACGCTTCTTCGGCGAGCATCCGTTGTAAAAAAGTACATTCATTTTGACAACTATGTGGATATATTGAACTGTGTTCATGCAGAAATACGGTGTTATAGCTAGCGATCAGTGAGCCGGTGGCTCGCCGGTAGGTTCTTTGTTTTAATCATTTTTTTAATTGATATAATTCTGGGTCTTTTATTATTTAGCTTATTAATAATACAATAAATTAATTATATTCATATATTTAAATTTAATTTAATTTATCTTGTGGCCCCCTGGAGGATCACAGAGGCCCCCTAGTAACCGTTACATTGCACTGACTTGGTGATGTAAGGCTTGGATCCAGCTGCTTGGTCATGGAAACCCATTCCATGAAGCTCTCTATGCACTGTTCTAGAGCTAGTTTGGAGGTCTGTAGCTATTGAGTTGCTGTTGTTCCCAATTGTTTTCACTTTGTTATAATACCACTAACAGTTGACCATGGAATATTTAGTAGTGAGGAAATTTCACTTATTTCACTGGTGGCAACCTATCACGACACCACACTGGAATTCACTGAGCTCTTAAGAGCGACCCATTCTTTCACAAATGTAGAAGCAGTCTGCATGCGTAGGTACTTGATTTTATACACCTTTGGCCATGGAAGTGATTGGAGCACCTGAATTCAGTGGAATGGAGGGGTGTCCCAATACTTTTGACAATAGTGTATGTATTGCTGGATTGAGAAGGAATAAATCGTTTTTTCAATCACGTAGTGTGTCTTACATCAAGTAAAGATATATTTGCTTAGTATATGATCTGTAGGCCAGGTTGTCTTGGAAAGTCACTCATATAACTAATCATGGTTATACCAATATTGAAATATAGATGGGTCTTTTAGACAGGTGCTGAGTATAAGGGTTAAATCCTACACTGCATGATGCTTATATTTACCCAAGTAACAGGATGACCCTGTGCTGCATGAGACTAAGGTTGATGTGGCAATAAGAAACTCTGTAGCAATGTAGCAATTCTGGGAAGCAAACGCTCTGTACATCTATAGCCTTGAAAGACTTTTCGAACGAGTCTGTCAATACAGTGTTTTTAATGTATTTTGCATTACATTCTGAAGAAATTGTTTTTATCAGTGTTGTTATTTACTGCCTTTTCTCTGGAACAGGATCATCCTGTGGTCATCACCAAATTCGTCCGTGGTGCCAGAGAAGTGGAGGTGGATGCTGTGGCTAGAATTGGCAAGGTGAGCGATTCAAGAATCATGCTGGTGTTTTTATTCTCCAACAGAAAATGTGTAAAATGAGTAGAATGAATTCATCAGGCATTAAATAGAAATCTGTTTAAAATTGAAAGCAGAATGTGGAACACTTGGTTTTGATTGAAAACGTCTCGCCAAATCAAAGATCTACATTGCAGTGGTTTGATTGTTCAGAGGATGTGATTTGTTGTGGAAGACTTTTTAGAATGTTTTTTAGAACATTGCTATCCCACATATTCACTCATAACAAAAACAAGACAACTAAAACAATTCAAAGATGGCTCTGGCAGCTTCTTAGCTTGTACCTTGTAAAATGACTTTATCTTCTTTCTTAATCATGGCTTTATTTATCACCAAATTTTTTTGTGGCTGTTAATTGTAACTGTAGGCTGTTTTGGTGTAAATTGATGTAAAAATGTGTTGTCACACAGTAATTGCGTTTAAGTCTTCTGATTAGCTGAACAAAGAATCTGACTGCTCACACTCAAACAGATGCTATCCCAGGCCTGTGTGTGCTCAGTTATCAAATCCAAACCCCCCATCCCCCCACCCCAACCACACACACGCACACACACTCAAAAATTATTACATAAAACATAATGTGATTTGTAAAACATCTTACCCATTGAAATTGTTTGTTAACTGGAACAACTAAATTATAAATTTTAGTCCCGGTGTGAGAAATAGGGTCTCGTTTTGGACCCAGGTAATAGCTGTTTTTTATGCCTGATCAAAAGTTATTACAATATCTTGATGTATGGCTAATCTGAGATGTTGTAGCTTATAGCAGGCTATATTGGCTGTACAAAATAAAAGCATTACAAGAATATATTTTATTAATAATAATAAAAAAACGAATTTTAATAACTTAAATTATAAGATTAAATACTGAGACTGTTGTGAATATACGTATGTAGGGTAAGTGCAAATAAGTAGTGTATAAGCTAAGTTAGTAGGCACTAAAAAGAGTACCCTCTTGTTTGGAGTCCTAAAGGCTAATTCACACTTCACTGACAGACGCTGACCAACTGATCACCAGATTGTGGTGCGTAATTTCTCAGACATTCCAATACCCAACAAGTGCAGATTAAACAATCGACCAACAACAACAGATGGCGACAGGGGTAACACACTGTTCCGACAAAATACAACAAAGTGTCTGTTGCTGTCTGTCGGTGCAGTGTGAATTGGCCTTGGAGACCTGATCTCAGGTGAGGACTGAAACTTAGACTTAAAATCACTTCCTCAGACATCTGGAAATTACTCAGTAGCCTACTTAAGTGACTGGGTTTTCAATGTACAGGTAGTTGCATGTCTCATCTTGTTTTTACAAAACAATATACAGGTTATTTATGAATATATGACACTTGACAGCTTTTATCATTGACAAATGTAATGAAGACACTTTCAAATTTTTCAATCAGTTGATGATTGGTAAAAGAAATAAAATGACACACAATGATTCATTTTTTTTCTCCAAAAAGCAGAACTATATGCTATATGTTTAAATAAATTATAACTATTTAGCTGTTTTAACATGTGAAGGCCAAGTATGGTTTAACCCATCCAAGTTAGTGCACACACCTTAGGAGCAGTGAACACACACACTGCAAACCATGGACACACCTGGGGAGCGATTGGGGGTTGGGTGCTTTGCTCAAGGGCAAGTCAGCCATTTCCTGCTTGTATTGAGAATCGAACTCGCAAACTTTGGGTTACCAGTCTGACCTCTCTGACCATTAGGCCATGACTGCGCCTGGTGCTGAAACCCGGGAGTGTGGTTGTCGTTACAGGTGCTGGCTCATGCTATCACAGAGCACGTGGAGGACGCAGGAGTGCACTCAGGAGACGCCACACTCATACTGCCCACCCAGACCATCAGCCAGGGAGCTTTGGAGAAGGTCCCAGCCTCGTTTTCATTCAACAAAGCTTGCTGTGTCATTTTTGGTGAAGCTGGTTTGCACCTGGTTCAGACAGACAGTATTTTGCCTTTGCAGCACATTTCAACACATTTTTCACAAACCTCATCCAAACCATATTCCTAGTGTTGACCATTTTTTGTTATTTTTCTTTTCACCGTTCGTGGTACTTAGTTTTTTACATTAGGTTTTTTCTTTAAAACATTGTGTCTGCCACCCTTTAACATTTTTCTCTTTGGCGATTTAGGTACTGTCCTCATGAAAAATATAATGCTAAAACCTCTACTGCTAAAGTTTGCATCGCCACTATGAGAATATTGTGCTGTCAAAAACCACTGCAGTTCGAACAGGAAAAATCAAACCTGTCTACGTATAATTTGCCGTTGGTCTAAAAAAAGTCTCAACGTTTCTTTCCCTCCAGAATGGTGTTGTCTTGATTGTGTTTTTCATGACTTTTCATTCTCCTTCAAGCTGTCAAAAAGTAGTTTGTGAAATCCACAACTTAAAAACACATCTAACAAAGTGTGTTTATACCCAGAAAAGTTACAAACGGTCTCTCAGAGGGGCCAGCAGTTCGTCAAAGTGTTCTCTTTTTAGCTGCTTCGCTTTATCAGAGTTGATATTAAACTTTCTGTGCTTCCTGAAATGTTTCAAGTTGTACATTTAATTTGTGTATATTTGACAGGACATGCATAACTCGGACAGTGATTGATGTTTTCCGCCTGTGCATATGCAAAGACTTTATTAGTTGTAGTTTTTATTTATATATTTATTCCTTATTTTAGGTGAAGACTGCTACACAGAAAATTGCACTGGCGTTTGAGATTTCAGGGCCATTTAACACTCAATTTTTGGTGAAAGGCAATGATGTTATGGTAAGTTATTGGTTCACAGTTCTGCATGAAAAATGTGTCTATGACTTCTAAAGACATGAATTTGAACATACATTTTTCATGGCCAGTGGACTGACAACATTTGGAAACATTTTTGATCCAGAATGAACTATTTGTCAATTTATTTACTCTTTATTTACTCTTTCTTTATCTTCTTCATTTAAAATTATTAGGTCAGGAAGAAATTAATCATGCTAAGATTTTGAGTTTGCATTCAGCTTTATATTTGTAATTTGTTAAATATGGCTGCTGGTTACTCAGGACCATGTGTTTCTGTCTCAGGTGATAGAGTGTAACCTGCGAGCCTCTCGATCCTTCCCTTTCATCTCTAAAACAATTGGTGTGGACTTTATTGATGTGGCCACCAGGGTCATGGTGGATGAGCCAGTGGACGAGTCTCATCTGCCCTCCCTAGAAAACCCAATCATTCCAGTCGACTATGTTGGCATTAAGGTGTGTAAGGGAAGTGAGCTGTGATCTAGCATTTATTGCGCATGCTTCAGCTTTTGAGCTCATGTAAGAGAAGCAGGTTCAGTTGTAGTCTGTGTCATGTCCTTATTACATTCTTTTTGTCTCTTTCCCCCCAAAAGTAAAATTAAAGCTTTATGAAAGTTTAACAAGCAAATAAATAATAAAAAATAACTAAATATATTTTTAAACTATATATAAGTATTTTATATATGCGGTATCTGGCACCAAGATGTTAGTTGTGAGGTGGGGCCTCCATGAATCGGACTTGTTTGTTCAGCACATCCCACAGATGCTCGATTGGATTGAGATCTGGGGAATTTGGAGGCCAAGTCAACACCTCAAACTCGTTGTTGTGCTCCTCAAACCATTCCTGGACCATTTTTGCTTTGTGGCAGGGTGCATTATCCTGCTGAATGAGGCCACAGCAACCTGTGAATACCGTTTCCATGAAAGGGTGTACATGGTCTGCAACAATGCTTAGGTAGGTGGTACGTGTCAAAGTAACATCCACGTGGATGGCAGAATCCAAGTTTTCCCAGCAGAACATTGCGCAACGCATCACACTGCCTCCGCCGGTTTGCCTTCTGGTGCCATGTGTTCCCCAGGTAAGCGACGCATACGCACACGCACCCGGCCATCCACGTGATGTAAAAGAAAACATGATTCATCAGACCAGGCCACCTTCTTCCATTGCTCCGTGGTCCAATTCTGATGCTCATGTGCCCACTGTTGGCGCTTTCAGTGATGGACAGGGTCAGCATGAGCACCCTGACTGTTCTGCGGCTTTGCAGCCCCATACGCAACAAACTGCGATGCACTGTGTATTCTGACACCTTTCTATCAGAACCAGCATTAACTTCTTGAGCAATTTGAGCTACAGTAGCTTGTCTGTTTGATCGGACAACACAGGCCAGCCTTTGCTCCCCACGTGCATCAATGAGCCTCGGCTGCCCATGACCCTGTCGCCACCACTGTTCCTTTCCGTAGACCACTTTTGATAGATACTGACCACTCCAGACCGGGAGCATCCCACATCGACTATGTAGTTTTGGAGATGCTCTGACCCAGTCATCTAGCCATCACAATTTGTCCCTTGTCAAACTCCCTCAAATTCTTACACTGGCCAGTTTTCCTGCTTCTAACACATCAACTTTGAGGACAAAATGTTCCCTTGCTGCCTAATATATCCCACCCACTAACAAGTGCCATAAAGAAGAGATAATAAGTGTTATTCACTTCACCTGTCAGTGGTCATAATGCTATGCCTGATCGGTGTGTGTGTGTATATATACAGCCACTACTCCAGTCACATGATCCTGCATTCTAATTTGCTGATTTGGTAATCAAGAAACATTTCTTATTATAAACAATGTTGAAATCAGTGGTGCTGCTTAATATTTTTTTCCCTTCAGAATTATTTGAATATTATGTTCAAAATAAGAGCTTTTTTTAAATAGCAATGTTTTGTAACATTATAAAAGCACCCTTGCTAAAAAACACCCTAAATGTTTGAATAGTGATGTATATTTCCAGCATATTATGTAAAACCTTGGGAAACAGCACATTGTACCTGTTTGCAAACTACTGCCATAGATCATTGGTACTGCTGCTTAGAAGTTTATTTGTCTTCTCATGTAACAAGTTACTACTTAGCAAGCCAGTTAAGAGTGAGCTTTAAAAGTGATTGATTGTACAATTAAATTATTAGAGTGTTAGTGCTGGTTTGTATCACAGGTTCAGGAATCTGCCTGAATGGTTTCTCTATTCTCCTAAAGTAATTTCCTGTGAAATGATCGAGGAGTTTCAGTGCAATGGCCACAAAGAGGAGCCAATCACAAGGGAATAATCCCTGTCTCCTGCCAATCTCAAAGTTTTAAATACCTCATTTAGTGCTGAGAGGAATTTTAAACAGTTAACTGGATGTTTCGGTTAGGGAGAGATGTATAGGGGATTTACACTCTCTTGCCAGATTAAAGATTCATTCTTTCTCTCTTTTTAAAATGCATCTCTCGTGAACTTTTCTTCAGTATCCCATAGGAAAGAAACACCTTGACAGAGATATTGTTTATACCTCAGTTGTCTCTCCTAGACAGCTACAAGAGCAAATGGAGACTTCTGCTTTAGAATGTTGTGTGTATAGCAGAATAACTGTTTTCAACATAAATAATAAGAAAAGTTTCTTGTGTTTCTTCATATTAGAATGATTTCTGAAGGATCATGTGGCACTGAAGACTGGAATTTCTATCAGGAATAAATGTCATTTAAAAAATATAGAAAAGTAGAACGGAAATAGAACCGTTATTTAAAATTCTACTAATATTTCACAACATTACTGTTTTTCTGTGGTTTTATTGTGCTTGGTGAGTGTAAAAGTCTTCCTTAAAAAATTTAAAAAAATCATACCAACCCCAAACTTTTGAACAGTAGTTGATACATATTTTTATAATATTTCTCTTTCTTTCTTGATTTATGTCACTTGCGTAAAAGTAAATATGTGTGGTAAAGGTAAAAGGATCTTAAACTAATTGAATTAGTTAAATAATGTGGGAGTCAGGTATGGGATGACCCCAATAATGTGAATTAAAATGACCACATCAGTACATTGTCATGTTTCATGTTTCCTTGTCATTGTCAAGCTGGGTAGCGTCTGAGAAATAGTACACTTCCTGCCTAACAAGTCCCCTATGTGAAGTCTGCATTCCTCATCTTCACAGATAACTATTGGAGGAAAGTCGGTACTGTAAGAGCTTTTCGAAGTGCATGGACACACTCCATCTTTGTGTTTCATAAAAGTGCTCGTTATTCTTGTTTGAGAATCTCTGCTCCTCACATTAACCAGAGAACCATGGGTTATTGAGAAATGCGTCCACCAAGATGATTCTGATACTGTTTCTCTCAAAAGGTTCAATACAGATTTGCTCACTGACTTTTATTCAGCGTTCTGCAGGCATTATGTGGTACGATTGTCAGTATACAATATTTGCAATTTTCCTCTTGTAATGTATGCAGTGACCCATTGGGACCAGAAAGGCCTGGTTTCCATGCCAACCACCGGCCTTTAAAGAAAGCTCTATAAATTGGTAATAGGAAAGACCACTCTTTGCTGCTTCACCCAAGATGTTCTAAGATTCTCCTTGCAGGGTAGTGTGAATCCTCAGGGGGTTCAGTCAGTGGTAAATAATATATATGCTATCACGATGAACTGTCTCTGGAATAGTGCCCAGTTTGTAGTAGTAGAAGTAGTAGTAGTAGTAGTAGTAGTGTCCTTCACCTCCACTGTTCAGCCTGGCGGAGGTGCCCACTGGGATTCCTGCAACATTATCAGCCAACAATGCATCAATATCAGAATGTATCAGAGCTGCTTGTTTATTCCCACTGGTGCGCCTTCATCTCGCATTTACATCCGTAAGTGAGGCCGGCTTATCCTGGGCTGATTAGATGGTTTCAAGGATGAGTTCCCCCTGGTGGCACGCTGCAGCTGAGGCTGAGGTGGCGTGCTAATCTGTGTCCCGTGTCCCCTGTGCAGGTCATGGGAGCTGTCTGCCTTTAATTGGAGAGATAAGGATGTCAGTTCTCACAGGGCAATCAGCTCGCTCCGTCACTCGAAAACTGCATGAATAGAAGTCAGACCTGCTCCCCTGTTGGTCTAGTCCAAAACATTCAGACTTAAGCAGTCTCATCATGTTCTATCCACCTTTTTGTTTAACATAAAAGCAGATGCAGCCATTTGTAACTTAAATATGCAAGGCTTCTGGTCCCGCTTCCAGTTATTTTTAGCGTTACAAATCTTTTTTTTTTAGTCACTTTTTTGTTTTAGTTCATTAGCCACTTATAGTGGCTAATGAATCGGAAGTCTTGCACATTCACAGAAAAATAGCACCGAAAATTGAAACTTACCCAGCATCCTTTTATCCTTTACATATGTGCTCTGCTTAAATTGAGGTTTCATAACTTGACCATTTTAAATTGTTTCATTGTGCCATTTAAGTTGATATCTCTTCCTCAAATGTTTTTGTCGCCTGTTTGGTTGATTCAGGTTTGCTTATGTTTTGGCCTGTGGGTGGCAGTGGTGTAGCAGGTTTCCTGTTTTTTTATATACACTCTCAGTTCTCTTATAGTCTAATTTGATGGGTGAGAATCACCCTAACATGTCAAATGCTCTTGAAACCATTATCCCTATATTAAAAAATGGACACATTAGACTTTCATTAGGCTTGTTTTCTCGGTTTCTTGTTCCCAGGGTTTGTGATAAACCCTGAGCAATAATGCTTCACAGATACGTGTCAGGAAGGAAGTAAACAGCATTTGGTTTTTCTAAATAAATGTAGTACTACTGTACTTCTCCTAAATGGCAACGTTTTTTTCTTGTAGGTCTATATGCTGTTCAAAATCATTCTAGAAATATGATATAATCAGACAATTTTATTGCCAACAGTTTTCAATGTTTTTAGTGAATTTATATTTATTTTATAATTTTTTTAAAGCATTTTTTTGTACATTTTCAATTGGCAAACTAAATTTTTATACCTATATAATTCTCTCTCTTTCTCTCTCTCTCTCTCTTTCTCTTTATAAATTATTTATATGAGAGAGAGAGAGAGAGAGAGAGAGAGAGAGAGAGAGAGAGAGAGAGAGATAAGATTATAAGCAGAACAACTGCTTTCAACATTGATAATAATACAAAATGTTTCTTGAGCAGCAAATCAGCATATTAGAATTTCTGAAAGATCATGTGACACCGAAGTATATTCAGTTGAAAATTCTGCTTTGCCATCAGAGGAATAAATATATTCAAATATAAAATACTTATTTTAAATTTTAATAGTTCACTATATTACTTTTTTTTTTTTTAAATGTATAATGCACCTTGGTGTGCATTAAAGATAAACATTTTAAAACTTTTGAACAGTACTGTACTGTATATGCATTAGCCATTTAAAAAACAAAATTGAAAGACTACTTGAAATTGAATATTTTGATACTCTTTGCTAGGCTCCCATGTTTTCCTGGCCTCGGTTGAGAGAAGCTGACCCTGTCCTGCGTTGTGAGATGGCCTCCACTGGAGAGGTATGGAGCTGTTTTAGACACATTGATTGTAGTTACATCTGTCATTCAATTTGGAAGGCTCCAGCTCATGTTTTCATCCAGTTATCTGGAAAACAGCCCCACCATCAGGGATAAACATTTACATATTGTCCACTTGTAGCCCTATTAGTTTGAGGCGCTCACGGACACCTACATCTAGTTTTTCTGTCCTGCCTTTAAATTCAGCACAGATTATTTTTATGTTTCCATGCGGGCCGCTCTACCTGCTCTCCCTGGCAACGGGAAAACCATAGAAACCAGCCTGGAGGACAATGAAGCAGGAGGAGCGTTTTTATCGTGCAGCACTGATTTTCAGCTTTAGAACAGGAAGTATAATATCTCCATCCCAGATTTTATGATGGCCCCATTCTGTCCGTTTTTTTTTCGTAATTGTAATATCACACCAGTCTACCTTTATTCAGCAACATTAATATTTTTGATTTATCTCACCTTGGCTTTGAATATTGTACTAATGGAGATAAATGAATAATTTATCCAGGAGTTTCTGTATGCTGCATATTTGCAGATTTGCTCATAACCTTAAAGATCAAGATATTTCTTTTTTGCTCTTGTTTTTCATTCTCTTTTGCTCTCTGCAGGTGGCTTGCTTTGGACCAAACATCTATTCTGCTTTCCTGAAGGCCATGCTCTCTACAGGATTCAAGCTCCCACAGAAGGGGATTCTCATTGGAATACAAGTAAAGTAGAATTCTTTTTTCTTTCCTTGAGGGATGAATCTCAAAAGACTGACTGCACTGCATCCTCTATGATTTACACAGTAATACATAAACCTTTCTGGCTTGTTTTGATCAGAGCAGGCTGTTATTTCCTCATAAAATAATTAACACCATAATCTGAGGTTTTCAAGTAGAAAAGCAATTCCTGAAAATATTTAGAGAACATTAAAGAACTTAAAAGTTAGCATGGAAAAATATGAAATATGTATTGTTAGAAAAAGATTTTCTTTCTTCTGGGGTGTAAAAACATGTTCTGGTTGCTCTTCTAAACAACGAAAGTGAATGGAGACTAGGTTTGTCGCGCTACAAAAAACACCACTTGTGCATAGTAAAATATAATATAAAAGTCACCACTGACATTACCACCTCGGGTGTGCATTATTTTTCAATAATTCAACAGTCCGGAATCATTTATTCTGCTTATACTATGGTTATCACACCTCAAAAGATGATGTATTTCAAAACATTTGTCAGGTTTTTGTCCTTAAAATGCTCTTTCTTTCACATCTAATTCCAAGCCTCTGTTGCTAATTTCAAAATGTTATTTTCGCGGTAGTAGCGGAGGCTTGAGCCACTGATAACAGACTAATGTCGTTATTAGAGAGAGAGATTTAGCGTGTGTGAATTACCAGAGTCTGTGTGTCTCTCTAGTGTATTCAACAGCAGCTTCTCTGCTAATAGCGGAACTTTTTAGCAAATTTTATCTGCTCCAAGAACAGCAACGTTATTGCCTCGTTATTGAGAAATGTCATATAGCTTTTAAGTTATTGAACAATTTTACTGATAAAACTGTCAGAGCATCGCTGAAAACACGTTTCTGTGCATGTGTGTCTGTACTTTATGTATGTGTGTGTGTTTAAGTGGGAGAGAGAGTGGGAGAAAAAGACATAATAAAACTTAATTTTGTGGCAAAATTACACACCTTAGAACATTCGTCAACCAGTCAGATTCAAGCATTCAACAGCCCCGTAATGTAATGTAATATAATGTAATATAACAATGCAGTCTGATTAAACCCATAAGCCTTCATAAGGAAAAAAGACTTTGACTATCTTTAAGTACTTACCAAGAGTACTATTTTAATATTATTTAATATTTAAACCCTGCCAGATTATGACTCCCCTGCTTCTCCATACCACAACGGAAAAGGAGATGTGATATTGTGCTCTTAAACTCTTAAATTTCCCTCATTTGGATGTCAAAATGTGTGTGAAATTCAAACTGCACAATTATTGTCACAAATAAACCGCAAATAAATACGACTGGATCAAATAACAATGATCAGACTATTAATCAATAAACAGTAAATAAACAGTCAAGCTGAAAGTGTTTTGTGTATATTAAATGTCCTGCTCGGATCTGATCCAAACTTTTTCCTCATCATTATGTGAAGCCACAAATCGCAAACATTGATTATCCATAAATGAGTACTAAAATAAGAAATGGGGTGCAGAACAGATTGAATTTATTGCATGTAAATCTCCCTGAAGCTGCACATGAAAATGTAACAGTCCCGAAGGGGCGAATACACAATCACATATATTCACTGTAATCACATATATTCACACGATATGCATCCTGGATCGCCCTGTTACAGTGTTTTATGTTCTTGCAGTACTCTTGTTTTCATTTCAGCGAGTTTCACGTGATTGAGAATCATAGTTAAATGTCTTTCCAAATTCATCTTGAGACACAACCTCAGGATGTATTAAACAGGCTTTATAAAGAATTTCCCAAATGCTTAAAACACAAATCACTTAATAGTTACGATCTGATCTGTTTCCTCAAATGGATTTCTATAGGCAACATGTTTTTGTGATTCATTTTCAGTGGGTGTAACTGTGTGATGTTCACACATCATTATAAGCCTCGACTATGACACTGGAATTCAGAGGCTTTGTTTTAAGTTTTGATGTAATATCATCATCAACATGCCCTCTTTCATTTCCTCCTGTGCTCTCTCAGATGTTTACGATTCATGCCCACTCTCAGTGTGGAAATCAAATATCTTGTCAGGGTCATTGACGATGCTCAGACAGCATTGTGTTCTAATGGAGTCTCGGGTATGAATGAGAGCATGAAATTCCCATTCGAAACAAACCTCCGGATTCTGTAGATGTTACCTGCCTGATGGCCGTACCTGGGGACTGAAGATCTGACGTGCTTTTTAAAGCCTGATTACCAGCCCGTGGTTAAGTCTCCGTGAATACAGAGCTGTGCTATTGATCTGGAAGTGCTTAGAGGAAGACTTTCTTCTAGAAATAGTCTCCTGCTCTGTCTCCATCCACAACAGACTGCCTGACCTTTTGGCTTTTATCTTTTTTTCTGCCCGGCTATCTTTATCTTTCTGTTTTCTTACTTTTATTTATTTATTTATGTTTTTGTCACTAGCATTCATTCAGGCCTAACTTCCTGTCCACTGCTCATCAGCTTCATGAGGAGGGCTTCAAGGTGAGTCATTTCCATCCACTTCCTTTGTTGGGATAGATATGCAGTTAGTTTTACTGGCATTAACCAACAAAACAAACGCTGTTGACACACTTAACTAGCTGAATTACATCTCACACGAATAATTAACAAATCTGCTTCGATTGCCCTGTCTTTAGCTCTACGCCACAGAGGGTACGTCAGCTTGGCTTAATGCTAATGATGTTCCAACAATCCCAGTTGCTTGGCCAAGCCATGAAACCAATAACACACCTTTACCAAGCATCAGCAAGTGAGTACTTTTGACTCTTTTTTTTCTTTTCACTGTATTTTTATTAGCACTATAAATTATTATAAGTGCTATAACAAATTTAATATATTATTAGTAGTAGTAGTATTGATTGTGATTTAATGTCATACATTTTTATTTTTATTTTTATTTACAAATTATGAAAATATGGGGTTCTTTAATGGCAAATGCATATACCGTACCGTTCAAAAGTAAGAAGTCACTTATGCTCACCAAGGCTGCATTTGTTTGATCAAAAATACAGTCATAACATTAATATTTTTAAATATTATTACTATTTAAAATGTTTTTATTTTAAAATGTAATGTATTTCTGTGATGCAAAGCTTTATTTTCAGCATCATTACTCCAGTCTTCAGTGTCACATGATCCTTCAGAAATCAATCTAATATGATGGATATTCTCAAGAAACATTTCTTTTAATTAATGTTGAAAACAATAGTACAAAATAAATTTTATTTGTGGAAACAGTGATCTATTTTTTCAGGATTCTTTGATGTAATTGTAATTTTCAAAAAATGTAATTGTTTGAAATTCAAATATTTTTTAACAAAGTCCTACTGAATTATGAAACAGCGAGTTATGCTGCTGTAAAACGTAGTTGGGATAGTAGCTTCACTACTGTGAATTACAGTGGTATTGCATAATGCTGAACTTGATTGTTGGCTTTGTTTAGCGGAAACATTTAGCTGTGGCAATGACTGATCTGCTGTTATGAGGCCCAGGAAACCAAGCCTGTCAGACAGAGGATCAGAGGATCAGTCAGTCACCTTTTATGCGTCCAGGCATCGTTGGGCTAGATTTACTAAACAGGGCAAATTAGTGTGAGAGCACAAAACCACAGAAGCGCAGATTCTGCGTGTGATCTACTGACGACGTCCAAATTGAAGAACACAGACGCAGACGGATCATCTCCTTAATGACCAATGCAATCTACCAAGTGCAGTGCAAATTAGTGTCTGGTTTAAGACATTCTTTGGGCGGTAAATAATGGCGCAAATACCAGTAAATTGACTAGCATAAACCTTAGTAAATCACCATGTGATTTTATTTAATTACTCTCCTCATAAACTTTGCGTCTGAAAGGGAAACTCCTACAAATGCATATGCAAGAATGTCAGTCACAAAAATAACCCTGTCCACGCCTTTTTAGTGCTATTTTTTTTCACTGCATGTCTTTAGTAAATCCTGGCAGTAGATTTTTAATGCCAAAAGAGGGTTTACATTAGCCTGGATGCCGGCCGAATTTAGCCCAGCCCACACATTTTTTTGCTCGGGCAATTCGGTCTGGACTCGATCCATAGAGGAGTTATTATGCCCGAACAGAAACTGTTCGGACCAATGAAATTGTCAGGGCGGGCTTTAGACGATGATGGACAGATGATCAACAGTAATGTAATCATCCACGTCATCAAAGGCGCTTTGGGTTGAATTTGCTCTTATCCTAAACGGAGAACTTGTTCGTATATGCATTCACCTTCATTATTTCTCTCAGAAATGATGATCGTGATGGTAAGTACGTGATGTGTATCCTTAAATTATTTTATTACAATACTGGCAAAGATCGTTTACACTCATCTTTTTCTTGTAACGTTACTTAATCCAGCACGCGTGCAGACAGGGTTGGCACATTTTTTTGCAATGTCCCGCACAATTGCTACTCAAAACTATAGCCCAAAACAATAACTTACCGGGGGGTTCTCCGGAAAAAAATGACGTTTGGTTGGCAAAATATGTTATTTTGGCATGGTTGCCTGCTAAAATTCGCATTCCTGGGTTTATATAATCACATAATTGGGGTCGCTTCAACCCGTGGACATGGAGATAAACACAGACTTGGCAACACAGTGCAGTTGAGTTCTGTTGACATTTGACAACTAACGTTACGCGTCGCTCCGTTGCTCTGATTGGTTGAGGGTCTATCCAATTAAGGTCTTTCCTGGCTCGGTTGAAACACGCCCCATAATCAAAGCTCAATGGAGCGGTACCAGACTCATATTCTGACTAGAATTGAAGTATGGCCACGCCAGGCTAGGTAAATCTTGCCCTTTGTGTCACTTATGTTAGCATTATGCTTTGGTGCACGGCTCTGTCATAGCAAAATGCTTTCAGAGACTGCATACTGAGATACAAGTATCTCCCCTCAAGGATTTCAGTAAAAGATGTTTACTAAAGTCAGATCACTGATTCAGCTAATCACATTTATAACAAATCAGAATATATTATTTGAGACTTGTGTACACAATTTAAGGCTTGGTGTCTAGTTTGAATATTTGATTAACATTTTTGATACTTGTATATTTTTACTCTATCCAATTGAGGTCTTTCCTGGCTCGGTTGAAACACGCCCCATAATCAAAGCTCAATGGAGCGGTACCAGACTCATATTCTGACTAGAATTGAGTATACCCTAAATAATGAATAGCACTTTTGGAAAATGGTTCAAATCATGCATACTTGAAAGAGAATCTAGTTATTTCAGTAGCCTAATAAAAAACACTTTAGTTTACATTGAATCGGTTGCCTCATGGGACCAAAAAATGACTAAGTATACCTTTTGATGTTTATAACGTATCACTCTTTGCATTATGCTTTAAATAGACTTATCATTGAAGGACACATTGACCTAGTGGTCAACTTACCGAATAACAACAGCAAGTTTCTCAAGGACAACTTCCAGATCCGGAGAATGGCGGTGGATTACGGAGTCCCTCTTATCACAAACTTCCAGGTCAGCCTTGTCTCTTCGATGTATCATAAATGTATCATAATTTTGATTCTAGTATTAAATACCAATTTCCCTTTTCTACAGGTAGTTAAGCTGTTTGCAGAAGCCATTAGGTATTCCAGTGACTTAGACGCCACCAGCCTGTTCCACTACCGCCAACGTGAACCTAGACTATCTGAGAGCTCTGCTGCATGGTTAACTCGTAACCTCTGAATGGGAAACTCAAAAGTTACCTGAGGTGGCATTATTCATCCATTGGGTGCCAGTTGAACTGTTATAAGTGTTTTAACAAACATGAATCTAACTAGACAGGGCTCAACAGTAATGTTTTTTCTGCTGGCCCAGTCAGGACAGGAGCAGGTCTCGTTGGCCTCACTTCAAAAGTACCAACTTCAGTACCAAGTCAGTAATGAAATGTAATCAATGTGATGCTTTGAGCATTGTTGAGCGGAATAGTTAACACTTCTGATTGCCCACTGTGTTCACACGCTCATCGGACACGCTCATTCTAATTTTCTGAGATACTGAATTTGGGATTTTCCTTAGTTGTCCGTTATAATCATCAAAATTAAAAGAAATAAACATTTGAAATATATCTGTCTGTGTGTAATGAATGAACGTAATATAGAAGTTTCACTTTTTGAATGGAATTAGTGAAATAAACCAACTTTATGATGATATTCTAATTATATGACCAGCACCTGTATCTGTGTTAGCTTAGTGCAGAACACCATTGATAAATATTTACAACATATTTTAAGCGTTGATCATTTTAGCCAATCACAGAAATATTTGATGAGCGCGTGAGCACAATAGCCAATCAGAGATTCCACTCAACAGCATTCAAAGCACCACATTTTTTAAAATTTCAGTACAGACTTGGTACAGAAGTCAGTATACTTTTGACATCACAATTCTTTAGTAACTTTTTATATTTATTTCATTTTAAATAATTTAATTGACTATAATTATACTACCGGTCAATTGGTTTTTAATGTTTGTGAAATATTTATTTGATCAAAAATGCAGTAAAAACAGTAATATTGTTTTAGTCATACTTATTTTAAAATGTAATTTATTCCTGTGATAGCAAAGCTGAATTATTTTCATCAGCTATTACTCCAGTCTTCAGTGTCACATGATCCCTATTTATATATAACATACAACTATAAATTAATATCAATGCACTTCAGGAAAACATTACTGATCGTCCTTATTGTTGAGCCCTGCTACTGTTATTGGCACAATTACAAACATTTATCAATGTTTTGTCCATTTCTAATGATACTGCGTATGTTCAGTATCTACCTTATTTGACCAACAGACCAAGACAAGCTAACTATTCTTAACTATAACCATACTGCTTGTATCTAAAATCTAGCGAGACCGAATCAAAGCTTCCTGGCTGTTCTTAACACTCAGCACTGTCTGTTCAATGTACCAAAGAGCGAGAAACTGCTGCTCTCAGCACAGAGTAGTGGTTACACAAAAAGAAAATTATTTCTATGAATGTGTCCATGTTTGTGCCTGTTATACCAGAGTGAGAGTGGAGAAAACATCTAGACTTCATTCCTCAATAAATATTAACAAACATTGCAGAAAGTTATTTTACGCTAGAGCAGATCTTCAAGAACAGGTCATCTATAATTAACATGTTTAGTGAGATGGAGTGTCCAATAAAAATACCCAAAATATTCATGCACCATTTCATAGCCTTTTATTTTGTGCTTTAATTTGAAATGTTTCATCTAAATTACAGTTCATATCACCAAGATGAATGAATGGATTTGAAGGCGATACTGATATGGTTTATAGTCGTTTCTTAATCAATGGAATGCTATTTATTAATTTGCTCTAGCCTCAAACTAATGTCATTTCATGAGTGAAACATTTGAAGCTTCTTGGGAGATTCCTCATTCAGCTTTATTAGTCTTCCAGTAATAGAAATATCAAGCACTTGGCTATTTATTTCGCACACACGCATTATGTTTATCACTTAAACATCACTAAAACTCGGTGCTAATTGGAAAAAGCTAATATTATGACCAAACAGCCCACTGAAGTGTTGCACATTATCTAGTGGTCTAGATATTGATGCCACAATTAAATCCCAACACATCTGTGTTTGTGTGGGAGCAAAGTATGAAACATGTCACAGCTCATAGCGAAGAGAGATTGCAGAAAGGGAGAAATTAAACGGAAATTGTGAAAAACAGCAGTAGAGTGTGCTGCAGACAAACAGAAACCACAGTAATATATTTCGGTGGAAACGGGGCTTATGTCACACAAAGGGACAGTTCACAGACACAACACACAGAACGAAAAACAGTTTGTATCGACATGATGGTGATTAAACATTCATTTTTATTTTTTGGGTGAACTGTTCCTCAAATGCACATTAGTTCAAAAGTCTCCGTTTAAGCAGTTACAGACTGAATCTTTGAGTTCATTAGCTCAGCGGTAATCATGGATCTGGCACACAGGCATTTGTAACACCAGCAGGCAGATGGCACCTTATGCCAGCCAGATGAGGGGGCACCCATGTGGCAGCGATAGAGTTCATATTTAAGCCATTTCATATTGGCTAATGGCCATTCATTTACAGCAGGGCATGTTAAGGCATTATTCTGAATATGCCCATTTTGACCCTGATGCTATTTTGCAGCTGTTGGATCAAACCAGCCCTGTGCTGTACATCTGCACAAATGGATGAAAAACTGGAGTTATTTTATCGTGTTGTAGGATATACTGATGAAACAAACAGCCTAATGCAGGTTGTGTGCAGTGTAAACGTTCAGCAGTTTTTATTTCTGTTCATTATCAGGCCCAGATGGAATCTTGATTTTGTTGTTTTTGATTTTGAGGGAAATCTGCAGAATTGTAATGTGGGATTTATTTAAACATGGTTAAATGTGTTAAATGAGGCTGAAAGTATTCAAATTAAATTAGCCAAATAAAATGGAGAATGTGTAGGATCAGGAGAATGATGGCTGTGATAATTCTGCAAAATATAATTTTTTGCGCTGAAATCCAGTTATTTTTGATGCAGCTTTACACCAAATAAATCAATTACATTTGATATGCATAAGTTGTTAAATATCATGACATTAGGCTTATTACAGTGTTGTGTGGTGGTGTTTTAAAATGAGGAGGTAAAGTCTCCCCACATTTTTTTCATATATCAAATGTAAATTTATGTCTCTGTTACACTTAATTTTCCTGGTCAAATAAAACATTATATAAAAAAGAGACCAAATACAATTCTATTTTGTATTTTTACACTAACTATGTAATGTTCTATTTATTCATTGCCTCCTCTCATGTGGCTTGTCCGCATTCACCGTACACTTTGGGGGGTCTGTAAAAAGTCAATGGGCCCAGGGGAGGCAAGCCTCCTGCTGTAACTTCACCTGTGGGTGTCGCTGTTGGACATTGTAACTTTATAAAACTGAGCGCCTATTTACATTAAGTGCAAATAGCCCACCTTGTTGGCAGAGGCTATGTTAACTCAACGTAAGTTTTGACACAAATCGACCCGAGTTCGAATCCATCTTTTGCTGAAATTGCTCTACTCCCTTTCCCCATCACATTTCAGATTGTGAAGGCATTTATTTTCAATAAGAAAATATTCGAAAAGTGGAAATGTCTGTTTAATAATATCGGTTAGGGTTAGGTGTAAGGAGCGGTTTATTTTCTCGATAAGGCAGCATCCATTTAATAATTTTAATAAATATAATAATTTATTATATTTTTATAATTGCATACCTTGTGCAACACTGAAGTGCAGATAGTAGAAATTATTTGTCTTGCACAAAAAGCAATATCGTTGCTTCATAAAATTAAGGCTGAACAACTGTACACAGACTATTGAACTATTTTACTACCTTTCTGGGCCTTGAAGTATTTGCAATCTATGTGGGGTTAGAAACCTCTCGGATCTCATCAAAAATATCTTCATTTGTGTTGCAATGACATGGGAGAGTAAATGACAGAATTTTTAGGGTAAACTAGTCCTTTAAAGTTAACAAATTGAACCTTCATTTTGTGTATGAAACTGTCTGTATGACTGAATGATCAGAACATGTAGTGAGGAACAGGCAGTGCATTTCCTGTTCAATCATTATTGCAGGTTTAGACTTGTTCTAGATCTGCCTCAGGCTAATTTATTATGTGCTCTGGGTTAGAAGAACAGAGCAGCCACACAGCAACTCAAGTAAATTCTCCAAAGAATCAAATGATCCAAATTTGTTTAAAGTGCAATGCACTCTGTTTACCTTGTAAAGAGTTTGAAGGGGTCTTGAGGTGTTATTTAAGCAAATGGGGGTTAATTTGTTTTAGTCAGGGGCTCTGTTTAAGTTCTTTACAGATGGCAGGACTGCACCGATAGCATCCAATTTTCACAGACCTGTCTACATCCATTAAGAAAAAGGACGGTACAAAGCGTGTTGTCGTTAGAGCCTGTGAGGAATAGTCTACAGCCTCAAAAACAAGTTGAACTGAAATCTCAGCCTGAACCTATAATAGGCCTAGCCAATTTCAATAAATCCTACAGAAAACTCCCTGCATTAACCAGAATTTGTCTATAAAAAGAGCCTACGAGAGGATTAATACGATAATAGCGTCTCCCACGTTGTCAGACTCAGGGCAAAGCTACTTTTATTACTTTAAAAAAAATGCTATAGAACAATCCAAATGTGCAGAAGCTAAACTGTTGCAGAAAGGGCGTATAGTGTAGAGACTTGCGGACCCTGAGGGGCACTTCGTACATCGTTGCTGACAACAGTGTCAAAATGGATCCTTAACCCTCTTCACATTATTACCACTTGAAAATGAAAAGCAATAGAGGGAGAATAGAAGCGAGAAAAGCTGCCGAACATAATTACCACAACGCATAATGGCGCACGTGATATTTTCCCCGCCATGCAAAACCTCTCTGTGGATTCCAAATGTGCCTTGATATTCCGTTTGCTGTGAGAACTTTTAATTATACATGAATGAGTTTTAGTGCTGCCTCTCGGTGAGTACCTCCGAGAGTAGAACGCCGTACGCCGAGATTCCAGGGGTCATGATTAGCTAGTCACACAAGGCTGAACGTTTGATTGAATTTAGCCAGGAAAATTAAATGCTGAAATTTGATAGGGAGATTACTGTACAAGAAACTTACACAAGGCCATCAGGAGAGTGGTGTACTTTTAAGGGAATTGAATCAGAGTTGCTTCCAACCCTCTGAGGGTCGGCAGAATATTATAAAAAGCAGAGTAACATTGATTAGAATGATATTAGATTGATGCTGATCCCACTGTACCCTGGTACATGTGACCTAAAAGCTCTTTAATGAGATAGAATGTGCATTCCCCCTAACTATAAGTCTCTTTAGGTTCAGAAGTAATGAAAGACATCATGTAAAATGTGTTAGTATGGCTATCAGTATACAGCCCCAAGAAATTGCTATGAGAAGCCAAAGATTAAGAGACTGGTTTTATGTGTGTGTGTGTGTGTGTGTGTGTGTGTGTGTGTGTGTGTGTGTGTGTGTGTGTGTGTGTGTGTGTGTGTGTGTGTGTGTGTGTGTGTGTGTGTGTGTGTGCGTGTGTGCGTGTGTGCGTGTGTGATTGAATGTGGTCCAGCTGCAAATGGAGATGTAGACTTTGCCTCAGGTTGGAGATTGCTCTGCCATTCATCTGCATATGCCAGAGGCAAGGAATACATTTTTAATCTTTATTTGACATTCTTTGGATACTGCAGTTTAGGTAATTTAGATCATATGGGCGATGTAATTGTAATATTTCCATTTAATATGTGAAATCATGTCACTTCACATCCATTAATTCATTGTGGCTTTTCATTTTTTCTTGACAGCATATATATACTGTATATATATGTATATATATATATATATATATATATATATATATATATATATATATATATATATATATATATATATATATATATATATAATATTGCATATATATTTATCTCTTTCTGTCTCTCTCACACACACACACACACACATGCTGTTTTATGGGTACTTCTCATAGACATAATGATTTGTGTACTGCACAAACTGTATATTATTTCCCCCTACAAAACTAAACCTACCCATCACAGAAAACTTTCTGCATTTTTACATTTTCAAAAAACATCACTTAGCATGATTTATAAGCTGTTTTTCTCATGGGGACCAAACCATTTTTTGGGATATTGCCATCTTTGTGGGACATTTTGTCCTCATAACATGGTTTACCAGGACACACTCACACAAACAGTTTATTTATCAATTGCATATGTACTTAATCAGAACCCCTGGTTAAAATAAATTATTTAGTATAATAATTATTAATTGATTTGTTTACAGGCACAACATGCAATTTTCACCGCTAGAGGTCGCTTATTGAAAACAAAGGTGTAGCTTGATGACACCTTGAGTTCACAGAATCATGGGAGTAGTTGTCTTCACCTCTTTAGCCGGTGGAAAAGAATCCCATGGGACTCATATAGCAGAAATCATATTCATGGATGAGCTAATGTATTAAAGATTTATTAACGTTACTGTAGTACGAAGCAGGGTGGAGTGGAATGAGGCCACTGGAGCAATTGCTAATGAGAGACAAGCATGACACACGGTTTGAGAGCAGAGGAGCATTTATTATGCCGCAGATGATCGCTTCCACTTCTTCCGATCATGCATAACGCAGTGCTTTTAAAAAAATCATATTAGATACATTTTAGTGTGTTCAAAATGTGGCTATAATGCTACTATGTGCATTCGCTCGGTGGCTACTATGGGACACTTGTTGCACACTACAGTAAGCTAGATAAATATCATGCATGGTAAAACACGATACTCGTGAAAATGAGATTTAATCAATAAGACTAACTGTTGAGCTATATAACAATGATTAATTTTCTGCCGATGAATATATCCAAACTGTTGCTCACCTGTCTAAATAAAACATAATATATTAAAGCATCTTTGGTGTTTCCATGGTTTCTACAAAATAAAACCGAGGGTAATGTGGGTATGATGTCATTGATAGGCGACACACTGACACGGTTAAAATTTCTTAATTCTCTGGATTTAAACATTCTTGGAAACAATTGGGATAATGTAAGTACACAAGCCAACAAAATAAATAACATTGTTCTAGTGGTTTTTGATATTTTAATCCCAAAATCTTACATATTGTGCCTAAAGAACATCTAAGTTTAAGTCCAATTCAGTCATATCCAATGCATGATGATCACTACAGCTGCCAAGTTCAGTTACAATGAGCCACATATTAGGACAGGATTTGAACCTGGATCCCTTTTGCGTGCTAAAAAACAACTGTTCCACGAAACCAAGGCAATTGTGAGGAATTGTAAAGTTTCAACAATATTCTGAGAGTGTCAATGAAGAATCAATTGACATGAACTAACATTTGGAAAGCATCAATTACTAAAACACAATTATTTAAAACTTTTTTTTAAATTTAATTTTAAGCAAAAACATCTACAGTTGTATTACTGGTAAAATTAATACTAAATCAGATTTTGGTTGTACCACAGATGGTGTATGCTCCTCAAAAATATAAAAGAATTACTATTGGAGCATGGTCCTTGAGATTAAAGGGGTCCTGCGTTGTGGTCCCTGAGCTTTCTAAAACGGTGCATAACACACAGAGTTTCTGCCAGCCTCGTGTTAGTACGTATAGAGTAGTATTGCATTCTTCATATCTCCGAATATGCACTTACGCACCAAATGCCAACAAAACCATCATTTGAAGCAGTTTCACTCAACGCCTGCGGTTTCGATTCGTGACCGGGAACAAACAAACACACTTGCGGCACTCCATTTGTGTTCCGGAAAAACTGCATCCACTGTTTTCTTAAAGGAACTGTATGTAAGAAATGTATTTCAATTAATCATAAAATGGCCCTGATATGTCACTAGATAATAAGAAATCATGTTAATTTCAAATACTTATATCACTGACAACAGTAATCCGGCCAGGATATTGTTATTTTAAAAGTGAAGTTGCAGCCCTCAACTGATGTTGACATGTTGTGTTTTGGCCTGAAGCTCCACCCTCCACCGATCTACCAATCACGAAGTCAGTAGTGTTTCGGCATCCGGGTTGCCAGCTCTGCTCTAGTTACCACAGCTGCAACTACTAACTTTTTGGATAAAAAATGTCTAACTTTACGAAAAGACATAGCATAAACATAATTAACAGAAAGAAAAACCCAACTTACTGAGCAGGACTCGTCTCTTGCCATTTGAAGCTCCTTGTAGCAGCCTATGTTCCTGTTGGATCCTGCAGCCTATCTGGCAATCTCGAGTCAGGGGGGAAGGGGAGGGGATACAGCACTCTACAGTAATTTGAAAGTGATTGCAGTACCAGTTTTGGCCACAATCCTACATACAGGTCCTTTAACGCTGGATTCTTTGGGAAGCTGAACAAGGTTATTTTTCTCTCACAACCAGAAACACACTTCTTATTGTTGACATTGATTTCGAGGGCCATAACAAAATTACAGCGCTGCGTAACCCGAACGAAGCTCATTGATAGGCGTGCTCTTGCTCTCGCTCGTGTTGATGTGCGCATGCGCTCATCCTGGAAAAGTGCCCTTACAACCAATTCCACCCTTTATGGGCCATACTCGAAAAAAACTTTCCGAAACTTGTTCGAATCCTGAAGCAAATTTTGGCCATGTTTAGCATGAGAATCCAACTCTTTAACAGTGTAAATAAGTCAGAATGCATGAAATAGAATTAGACCCCCCACCCCCAACTTGAAGTTGAAAGGCCTGAAATCAGTGATTTAGCACTGTTTGAGCAGGACTGCAGAAAAAAGAAACCCAGATGACTGTAATTGCATCTCTCTTTTTTTGCCATTTTTAACCCTCCTTTAGTACGGATGAGTGAAACTCGTGATACTACTCTCTCTGCCTCACCGCAGGTGAGAACAAATTTAGCTGAAGCTCATTAAGGAAAGTGTTGTGACGGTGGTGATCTAACCTTCAGCCGTCTCTCAAAGGATTTCAGAGGCGGCTGGGCAGCTGCAGTCATCTCTGTCCCTGTGCCGATCGAGTGTGCCGACTCAGCCATACTGAATAATGCACGGCACCTGCCTGGGCTGAAGGAGGCCTGCTGTGTGCTGAAGAAAGAAAAAAACGGCCCGCTAATTGACATTGGTTTCTCATGCTGTGCTAATGAATTATCCATGGGGCAGGGATGAGGCACAGTGCGTGCCGTCCTGTGAGGTGTGTGCTGGTATCTTCAAGAGAGGTTAACAGATAAATGATGGGGGTTTTTAAGTGCCATCTGATTTATGAGCCATTATGTTCCTGTGTTTCGTTATGTCGGATGAACGAGATGTCAGGGAAAGGAGACGTCAAATTTCTTTAGTGAAATTACAGAACGTGTTTTCCATGTTCAACTCATGACACTATCATGATGGTTGTTATTACACTGAAAGAACCCCAGGCCATTAATATGCTTGGGACCCCTTTTCCTACACCTTTTGATGTTTAAATATTTTGCATACAAATATTTAATAAAAAAAAAAATTGGTAACACTTTACTAAAAGCCTTTATGTATAATGCATTTTGTCAAACATACTCCAATAATCTGCTTTATTTATAATTCAGTATCACTTATAATGCATTATATATAAAGGCTTTAAGTAAACAGCATTTTTAATGCATTAATTATGCCTTCTAATGCACCTTATAATTGCATTGTATGATCTCATGAATAATTGTAACCATAGTTATAATACTTTTTAATATTTAACTATTCATTGTTACACCTCTAGAAAGTATACTGCATAAAAACACGACAAACAACCAATTTCGTATTTAACCAGGAATCTGCAAATATTATAATGCTTTTTATATCTTTGGTTCCAATTTATGAATATATGATGAAAACACGTTATTGCCGTTTTTGTATTTGTGAAATTTACTTTTGAATTTGAGAATTGAAAACACGCATGTATGCTTTTGTATTTTAGAGGTGTATACTTGCAATTTGAAAATTGTTTCAAAGTGTAGTATGATTTTTTTATATATATATATATATATATATATATATATATATATATATATATATATATATATATATATATATATATATATATATATATATATATATATATATATATATATATATATATATATATATAGTACAGTGAACTCATTGTCATGTTCAAGAAACCAATTTGAAATGATTCAAGCTTTGTGACATGGCGCATTATCCTGCTGGAAGTAGCCATCAGAGGATCAGAGTGTGCCAAGAAAACATCCCCCACACCTTTACACCACCCCCACCAGCCTGCACAGTGGTAACAAGGCATGATGGATCCAAGTTCTCATTCTGTTTACGCCAAATTCTGACTCTACCATCTGAATGTCTCAACAGAAATCGAGACTCATCAGACAAGGCAACATTTTTCCAGTCTTCAATTCCAATTTTGGTGAGCTTGTACAAATTGTAGCCTCTTTTTCCAATTTGTATCGGAGATGAGTGGTACCCGGTGGGGTCTTCTGCTGTTGTAGCCCATCCGCCTCAAGGTTGTGCGTGTTGTGGCTTCAAAATTTTTTTGCTGCATACCGTAACGAGTAACATATTCTGTAACGAGTGGTTATATCAGTCAAAGTTGCTCTTCTATCAGCTTGAATCAGTCGGCCCATTCTCCTCAGCATCAAAAAGGCATTTTCACCCACAGGACTGCCGCACACTGGATGTTTTTCCAGTTTTTCTCAGACCGGCACGTCTGTCAACAACAACCATGCCACGCACAAAATTGCTTAAATCACCTTTCTTTCCCATTCTGACATTCAGTTTGGAGTTCAGGAGATTGTCTTGACCAGGACCACACCCCTAAATGCGTTGCTAAACTGCCATGTGATTGGTTGATTAGATAATTGCATTAATGAGAAATTGAACAGGTGTTCCTAATAATCCTTTAGGTGAGTGTGTGTATATATATATATATATATATATATATATATATATATATATATATAAATTCCCTTTTTAGAACCACTTGGCTCCACTAGGCAGGTCCAAAAGGTGGTCAGTAAATGAAATTTTGTTCATGTCACATTATCCTTGGTTTATAGGAGCTACTATCATACTTGGAACAAAATAGGTCACCGTCTTGAGAGCAATTTCTTTTCTGCATCGTGTGTAGTGATCTGGCAGATTTGCATCCAACAGAGCACAGAAGGAATTGAAATTCCTTTTCCACGTTACGGCAGATTTTTTTCCTGCTATCAGTTCCTGTAAAACACATGGGTAAAAGGTAAGATATCCTTTAGTTATTATGAAAGATTTTGATTTGATTTGTTGGGTCCAATTATACCTTTTTAATGTATGTGTTAGCTCTAGCTCTCAAGTATTTGATATGCACAAAGGCCTCCTGTACATTCTTCTACATGCTTATTGCAAATAATAGGGTATGACGGGGCTAAAGGCGCTCTGGGGTAAAAGGCGCATTTGATTTTTTTCTCTTTTAAACCACTAGATGGCACAATTCAGCTCAGCACTTTTCTTGACAGGCACATTTAATGATGCACAATATATAAAAATAAATATATCGTTGTTGTCTTCACCTATAGGCTTAAATATAGCGTTCCAGCTATATAAGCTACATCTGCATCCTTTACGTCATACGCTGGAACGCCAGTTTTTCGTGAATGCGTGTAGACAGCGGGAGTTAGAGATTACAGTTTGTAAAGTTTTAAATAAGGATATTTTTCTTACACAAACACATAGCTTCACTTCAGAAGGCCTTTATTAACCCCCCGGAGCCGTGTGGAGTACTCGTTTAGAATGGATAGATGCATTTTTATGGACTTCACTGCCATTTTATTGCATGGATTACCCAGGACATTTTTTTTTATAACTCTGATTGTATTTGCCTGAAAGAAGAATGTCATATACACCTAGGATGGCTCTAGGGTGAATAATTCTTGGGCTAATTTTCATTTTTCATTTTAAAGCAGCACTAGGTAACTTTTCAACCTTCATAATATATTTTCAAGACTATTGTGATGATACATCGACTTACAATAGGTTGAATGACACGTCTGCCATAGCCTGATGGGGTCTGTATCGTTTTTAATCATACTTTTAAACTTTGGGTTTCGGGTAGTAACCCGAGAAAAAAAAGAACTACAGAATTCGACTGCTTTACGGCATATTCGTCACTTCCACCATCACCCCCACTTCCTTAAAATCGGACGTGCGAGCCCAGCTATCCTTTGTTTGCCGGATGTTATAGTCATGGCAGAGGCAGCACAAAAAAATAAGAAAGCAAAGGTTTTGTCGGAGGAAAGCAAAAAGAGGAAACGAGAAAGTGATCGTATTAAAGGCAGGACGAGGATCAACATTGGGCCAGTGTTTGCTCGTTGGCGTGAGCTGAAAGAGGAGGAGGGGTGCCCAACCGATGCTGACGGCTGTCATGCGTACAAAATCATATTTTAGGATACCTAACATGTCTGTGATATTTGTTTATTTGCCTTGCCTCAATCTATAATGCAAATAGATTTTTTCAAATTTGCAGATTCATCTATGGTAGCTTGATATTATAATATTGACGATATATGGTTATTACCTAGCACTCAAACATTGAATTGAAGTATCATATAGATTCTGTAAAATGGTAAACAATAGACTAGACTACTATAATGACGCTGGCTTGTAAACGTGAGCATTGCTATCATTTGGCATTTGAAAAAAAGAAAAAAAAAACATGAAATTATATTCATATGACATGCTGAAACATATGCCACTGTACCTGAGATGAAGAGATTTGACGCAAGCAGAACACCTGCATGTGAACTCCTCCTGCAGTGTTCAGGGCTATCATGGTTGTCATGTCAACAAATGCACGTGCGCATCCCCTGATGTAGGATGAGAGTTTACGACAGTAGTAGAGGACAATACTGTTTCCAAACTGTAGAGGGAGCCCGAGAGCAAAAGTTACCTAGTGCTGCTTTAAGTTTTTCAATAACGGAAGAATATGTAAAAGTATGGTATTTGGGGTAAAAAGCCCCACCTGCAGTTGGGACGGAAGGCCCAAAAATTAACTTGATGATAAATAGATGGCTGACTTTTCGCACAGTAAAAAATGTTACACACTATCTCCTTAAAAAAAAAAAAATGATAACAATATTACACATAATATTTTAAAGTATTTTAAAGTTTTAACAGTTTTTTTTTTTTTTTTGTGGAATCTACCTGAATAAATTTACTAAATTTCCTATAGCACATGATGAATTTAATATTATTAGTGGAATGTGCTGTAATGTGTTGTAATTTGAGTTAACTTAAAAAAAGGGTATAAATTAGAGTAAATGGAATTGACCAGTTTATATTTGACTTTGAGTTATGTTACACAATTAAAGGGGTACTTCAGCGCTGGGAAGATGAATCTGTATATGAAACGGGTTATTAATGTAGTAGAAATGTGAAATAGTTTTTGAATTTGGTGCCTTCTAGACTGAGAAAACACAGAAAATGTATTTTTGTCTCATGGGGATAAAAGACAACATTTCCCAGAATGCACTTCGCTGCCCTACTCTAAGCACGGCTACTGGATCACTTGCCCACCCCGTTCATTTTCAGAAAATCAGTTCAGTTAGAGACACTACAATTAAAAACTGAACGTGTCTGTTCAATATAATGTGAGTGAGCCGATTGAGTGTCACGGCACAAACGCAGCAGGATCAGATTACATTCAACACATGAGCTGAGGTAATCGCGGGATATGACGATATTTGCGTCATCGGAGGATTTTTTCCAGAAATAAAATACATAATTCTCTCGTATCAGGGGGATATGAAGGGGGAAAGTACGATAATTTGAATATACTCCCAGGTTTCTACTGATACAAAGCTTAATGCTAATCGCTGAAGTAACCCTTTAATAGACTGTATATGCTGCAGCAAAGCACAAGCAGAAAAAACTTGTTACTGCACTAGCATTAGCAAAGTTATTGCTCTTTGAACAAAGTAACATGCTTCATAATCATAATAATAATACATGCAGTTATTCACATCACAACCTAACCATAAACTCTACTCTTCTGCACAATGGTAACGGTCAAAACGTTAACATAACAGAAATTCTTTCAAATGTCAAACATAACTAAACAATGAACTTAAAGATGTTACCATTCACTCAAAAACACATAAAATAACATTTCCAGCCATATGCAAAGCATGCTGGGAACTAACAATGGTGTCTCTAAATGAAACCATCAGATTTATAATGAAACTATCATATCTAAAAATATATTAATCATATCATATAATAAAATATACGTAATATACTATATTAAATAATTATGGGATCTCATCCAATGCTTTCAGAATCTTTATTTTTTAAAATAATTTTCTGTATTTTTAAAATGAACATATTTAAATGACAGTAGCCTATATTTATTTATCAAAATAAACTGAAAATACAAACTTTTCTAAAGTGATTGTTTTGAACAAGTATTAACTTATTAAAAACATAAGCCTACTATTTTAGATTATAGTAAAAATAAATACTAAAATGTGCATTTTGTCCCATGGTGAGCCCACGGTGATCTGTGGGGTAAAAGGGCCACCTTGCCACCTTGTACATTTATAAAAAAATTACAAATAAACAAACAAACCACTTTTATGATTTATTTCCACACAACAAATCTGTTGCTCCATCAGTGTTCAATAAAAACATATTTTTCTGCAATAATAGACTATTTTTTTCTTAAGGTGTGCCTTTAGCCCCGTTATACCCTTAAATGCACCATATAATCAGATCAAATGATCAGTTTAGAACCACTGATCTGATGCTCATAAAATATATTCACCTAAAAATACAATAATATGATCGATTTTTTTTATATTGCCATTCAAATAACCATATTTTATCAGATGAATAACAGGCTGTTTATAATGTATCTACAATCAGTCAGTCTGGAAAGTGAACGTCAAACACATTTTATCCTGTGCATTATTACCCACAATAGGTGCTGATGTAGACAAACAAGCAAGAACCAGCCGTATGCAAGCATGTTTAAATCACTGCAGAAGCCAATGTGCTGCACACAATGACAAGCCATTTATGTCTGTTATTGTAAATTGATGCCGCTCACAGCTTAGTTTCATACTCGTCCGCTTTCTAATTCACTTCTTATTCTCTCTGTGCTCTTATCTGAAATTACAGTTCAAAATTACTGTCTCTTATGAAGAATTTAAAACCCTAATTAGTCATACCTTGTCTCAGAAAACCAGAAATGTAACTCAACAATTTCCCTGTCATATTTTCTGTGAAGCCTCAGAAAACCCAAAATGAGCCACTCTGTATTTCGTACAACAAAACTGCCTGTAGTATTACTTCCCTTGTTTTATGAAAATATGAATAATTAGACATAGCTAAGAAAAGTGATTAGTATTCCAGTGGCAGTGAGAGACTCAGTACAAGTTCAACTCAATAAAAAAAAAAAAAGTAAAATTCAACAATGCACAAGGCCCTGAGAGTAGAGACTTCCTTTTTGGATTAAAAGCATCTAAAATTATGCTACATTGTTAATAGTGGCTAGGCTACACTCAATAAGCTAACTTTTCACCCTCTAATGGTTAAAACAAAAACACATGAATTTTGCAGAAGAACATTGTTTTGGTTGTGACTGAGCAGATAAATAATGACCCTTCACAATAGATAATGCTTTACAATGAACAGTTAGGGAGCTGCATATAGAAGTGTATCTGTTCAATAAAATACCTTACCTGTTGAGTAATCAAAATATCATCTCCCATATTGCTTTCACAACATTTCAAATTCCTCAATATTTGCTATCTGCAAAAAAAGCCAATCCTATGGAAGCCAGTTTCTATGGAAGCCCGTTTCCACCACTAAATAAAAAAATAAAAAGAGTAATTGCGACTTTTTATCTCAGAATTCAGACTTTTTTCCCCTCACAATTGCCAGTTATAAAGTCAGAATTCTGAGATATAAACTCGCAATTGCGTTATAAAAGGTCACAATTTTGAGATATAAACTCGCAATTGTGTGATATAGAGTCAGAGACTTTTTTTCTCACAATTGCAAGTTATAAAGTCAGAATTGTGTGATATAAATCAGAATTCTGTGATATAAACTCGCAAAAAAAAAACATTTTCTCAATAAAGAATTGACTTTATATCATGCAATTGCATGTTTATATCTCAGAATTGTGACACAGAATTCGCAATTACTCTTTTTATTTTTTTATTTAGTGGCAGAAACAGGCTTCCATACCTATTTTGAATCAGGGTAAGACAAAAACATGTTTTGGAAGGATTGATGATGTATTTACTAGTGTATTTGTAAATGAAGACAGACTTTAAATGTTTGTGTAGACTACTCTTTTTAACTGTATTGCAGAAGATGAAAATACAAATATCGAGTTCGAGAATGTATGCTGTTTTTGTATTGTGCTTACAGATAGAAAAACTGTCAGAAAGAGCTGTTCTGTTTTTCCGGGGAAAGGACGTGTGGCTTATACTGTGTATGAAGAGCAGAAGGGGGCTTTCCCTCTTCCTCTTCTCACCTGTTCTTCTCTACAGGCTGTTTTCCTACAACTGTGGCACTTGATGAACTGTGCCAGCTAATAGACCAGGGCGGAAAATCAATACCTGAACTACAACATTCTCAAGCCGTTTCCCAGTCCCAGTCAGGTGCGAGACCCCCCTGCTTCCAGACATACACCCCGTGCTCTGTTTCCTAATAATTATTTCGCTGTTGTTTTCAAATGGAGCTTTTTTTATACGTTCTTAGTTGCAAAATCTTTCTCTAAGATGTAATCAGATATTCAAGACTAGGGAGATCAAATGTAAAACATTTACCCCTGGTTTTACAGACAAGGCTTAAGCCTAGTCCCAGACTAATGGTATGTTTAAACAACATCATTTTTTGAACTGAAAACTGCGCTTTGGCTGTTCATTTACATGACAGCTGCGTTTTGGGGGCCTGAAAACGTCAGCTTTTGAAAAACGGTTTTCAAAGAGCAAGGTTTTGAAGACGATGCCTAAGTGAGTAAGGCCTAAGAATCTTACATTGTAAAATAAAGGTTGTTTGGCTTAAAGAGATAGTTCACCCAAAAATGAAAATTCATTATTTACATTTACACATTGACTTGCCTAGTTTTTCTTTTCCATACCATGGAAGTCAATGGTTACCGTCAACTGTTTTGAGTATCTTCTTGTGTCCAACAGAAGAAAAATACTGGTTTGGAACAACATAAGGGTGAGTACATTTTCATTGGGTGAAATATCCCTTTTAGGATTGAACCTGTCGACAATTTCCTTGGTTTTGAGAACCAAGGAACTGACCTATAGCTCAAAATATCCTGAACTCACATACTTGGACTATTAGATTTGTCTCACTGTGCAAATATATCAATGACTGCTCTCTTTCAGGCAATCTCTAATGTGTGTCTTATTCTGCACATTTCTCTTTTACATAGTGGATTTGATAGCTTACGTTGCTTGTGTTCTGAAATGTTTTCTACAAACTCCAGCGTGCATACAGTGCCTTCATTTGCTAGACATTGTCAGAGAGAAGGAAACAAGATGATTACAGGCTGAGTATTTCTCCTCTGTGACTTTTAAACATTAGCCCACATTCAATTCTCTTTGCTGTGCTGGTTTTTTTTTTTTTTTTTCTCTCATGTTATCTCGGTCCTTTCTCACAGAATCCTGCTCCTTTGCATCTCTTTTTAACAAACACCCACTAAACTTCACATCTTAGTTTGAGCTATAATTTAAAATATTAATTATATTTAATATAAAATATTAAAGTCTCCAAAGTTTTTTCGTCTTCTCAGAACTAAAAGTAAACATCATATGATGTGCTCATATTCAGTGTGGAATAAATGCAAATATATATTTTTTATATTTTATTTAAGGGCCTTGTGGCCTTTAGTTTACATGATAGTTGAAACTGACAGGGATATAATGGGATTGTATGGAGCCCCTAAAGGGAAATGGTGGTGTTCTCTCACAAAACTTTTGTGGTTCATAGTTTTATTTTGGACTTAAGTATAAAGAAATACGACCAGTGCAGTTCAAAGAGTTCAGTAAAGTTGGCAATATACAGTATATTAATAGATTTGAACTTCCCGGAACAATAACTTGTGAGCTAAACATTGTTAAAACACAAATGACACCTCTTTAACGTAGACAACAAGCAGGCAGCTGAGAGACAAGTCCAAAGAAACGGTCTGCAAAGTGCAAAATACGAAAAGTGTTCATTAACTTCAATCTTACACACTGTAGTGTTCATAAATTCAGTTTACATCAATGGTCTTAAAGATCACTTCATCTAGAAAGCATCTGCTGTTTACAAACATCTATTTCAGTTAGTCTATGAATAGCTTAAGCCTTGTCTGGGAAACTGGGGGAATATGTTTTAAATTTTTTCTCCCATCTCATATTTTTTGCATCACCATGTTCCCTGTGTGCCCACATTCCCCGATATCTATCTATCCATCTATCCATCCATCCATCCATCCATCCATCCATCTTTTTTTAACATCACCCAGCCCATACTTATCATTGGGTTGGTAATATTATAAGGTACTGTTGTACACTCAACTCATGCATTGGTACAGTATGTGCAGATCATCTTGAGCTTCCTCGATTTACTTTTATACCACCTTTAACCTTAATAAACTAATGTTGTCATGATAAGCAAAAAACTTTCTCTTTGCAGTTGTAGCAGCCAATCAGTTAAGCTTGCCATCTCGCTGTTGTGGGGTGAGCTTTTGTAATCTGTTGAGTGAAGCTTAATAAAATGCGTGAGTGGAGAGGGGTGCTAAAGCCGGGCCTGTTGTTGATGGTTTTGTATATCCCTCTAAAGCCACTCGAGCAGGTCTGAGGGTGGGCTCACTTTCAATATTTATGAAATTGGCTCTGTGTGAAATTGGTTTTTGCCTAATGGATCCTTGCATGACTGCACTCCTTAAAAGACACTGAAGTCACAAGAAAGGAGAGATGAAGAGAGCAACAGAGTTGAAGAGTGGGATAATATGAGAGGAGTGAAGAAACTGCAAAACCCTCAAACCCAGGCCTACTAAAAATATTAATACATTACATGAGAGAGAGAGAGAGAGAGAGAGAGAGAGAAATAAAGCAGTAGGTTATCACACATTTTAAGGAATTGTTCAATGAAAGAATACTGACACTACACATGAACCCAGTTATCTCACCCAACATTTCCTATTTGCAGATTTGTCAGCTTTCAAAATTTTGCCTTGATTTTATGACTGACCCATTCGCTTCAAATGGCATATCAGTAAGTTGCAAGATGAAGTCACCCAGAACGCCGAACGCAATTTACACCGTTTTCAAGAGAAAGCCATTTCGCTGCATGGAGGGAAGCAGAGGCTTTCCAGAGAGCTCTTTACGCTGGTTTTATCGTCTGGGACCCAACCAGCCGGCTAATGAGGATGACCGTGAGCTTGCTCACTGTAACGGTGATATGGATGCCGGGGAAACTAAAATGTAAAGCTGCCCGGACAGAATGGCACGCACTATAATACCGTGGTACATTAAGCAATAATTGGAAGGACCTCCTGATTATGAAGTCGGCCCATTTGGCTGGAGTGCCACATCTCCCCTTTCACAGATGGTTAGCTTAGATTAAGTGGGGGAAAATCAAATGTACGGGCCCTATCTCATCAGGGCAGTGCTGGAGCATCTTACTCAGCGGCCTTGGTAATTTACGAGGAGGACGGGGCTCCATGGATCCCTCTGTTCCTCCATATGTCTGCATGTGACATTTACCAGACTATCTGGATTAATTCGTTTTCATGGCCCATACGCACGGGGCATGTTCGGGAAAGACTGTTCACAGCCGTTTCAGCTTCCGACTACACCAAATCATCAAGCCATTTATATATGAAGTGTGACCTGAGGAGGTCTGAGAAGGAAAGATACCCGTTAGCATTCTTGTTAATCTTAACGGTAGTTTACAGGAAGTATGTGATTTGAAAATGAACATTTTCTTATCATTTACCACATTGGTAAATTATGAAAATTCAAATTTTTGGGTGACCTATCCATTTACTAGCCATACAAAGAATGGGCTAACTAGGCAAAAAAAAATTTCAAAGAAGTTACCCAAATGCTCCCTCCTTCCACACAAACATATAGTCCCGCCCCAACCACCATTGTTTGAGATATTGTTGATGTCCGGCTCAAACAGAGTAATATGTTGATTGCATCATACACAGGGATTTGGAGGAATTACCAGTGACTGACTTACAGTCGTCTGGCTGGTGATGAAATACAGTATCGCAGTATGTGGCCTGCTCAAGTGCGAGCGAGTCGCTGGCCCACAATGCTTGCTCCAGTGCCCCGTGTTAAATGGGAAGGACCGCAGGAGGAAGCTCTTCATTATACAATCGCTTAAAGGAGCAAAATGCCTCCAGAAGGAGGGGAAGGGAATGAGATAGGGCAACTGACACACTCATCCCTCTCTGTCTCTCTTCATCCATCCCGTGTGCTCAAGACAGCTGTAAGCCAAGCAGAACGCTCCTGCCAGTCTGGTAATTTATATTCCCAGCCTGCTACCAGAGTACGGGATGGGTTGGGAAGATAGGACATGGGGAAAAGTGAAGGATTAAAAAATTATGATACTTTTGTTTAAAGCCAAGGAGAGAGTTTTTAAAGAGGAATTAAAAAGATGGCCAAGCCATAAAAAACATTAGTCACATCCCATCAGAATACAGTGGTGTATGTCAAGAGTTTGAAATCTCTATCTCAAAGCTGAACTATTCCAGCTCAAAAGGTTTATGGTACCATAACCATCTGCTCCATCTGGCAGCAAAACATTTCCTTCATTGATGGCCATTCAGTATTTTTAAAATGTATTTATTAAAAAATAATTTAATCACTTTTTATATTCCACTATATTAAAGGGCTCAACACTGAGGACTGGCCCGGTTGGCCCCACACAAAATATATAAATAAATAAAATACTTTTTGTTTTGTTGTTGTTTTGACCCATGTAACATTGTATTCTAATAAATAAGCCACCAACATTTTAGATACTGTTAAAATAAAGTTCAAACATAAGTGAAGACAGATGAGTCATCAGAAATAAAATAAACATACGCATAAACACAATATAATTAATCTATATAATCTAAAATATAAGGCTACAAAACGTGCTCAGCTGCACTTTAAGAGCTGCACGGATCCAATATACTCAGTCCTTCCAGAAAAACGTGATTAGGCGATCGCCTGATTTTTGCAAATACACCGCACTTTCGCCATATAAATTGCTGATTTCGGCACGTAAAATATGCAGGGCTTGCATGATTTCATAATCCCTGCATTTTCATTGCAAAAAAAGTCATATATATCTTAGCAGAAATTTGAAAAATGTTGTCTACTTCACACAAGAGCAGCCATTTCCTCCTATTGTCATGGGAACTTTATGAAGTAACGTGATTACACAACGTGAACATCATCGAAAAGCTACAAACCCGGAGATTGATGTTGAGGGAGAGGGGATGGAGGATGAGGATGGCGAATGACTGGCCTGTGTTAGAGGCTACACAGCTATAGTTTTTATTTTCACAGTGGACTGTTGAAGTTTCATTCAGGAGTTGATGCAACTTTACAGTTGTATGATTGCACTTTTTTGTTACCGGTGGGTTAAATCAAAGTTTCAAAAACCCTACAGTTGTAAGTATATTAGTAGTATGTAAATTTATGTTACAGTAAGAGATTGCACTTAATTTAACAGAAGATGTCTGTTTTGTATAGCTACCTTTGTAAAACAGGAAGCACACACACACACACACACACACACACACACACACACACACACACACACACACACACACACACACACACACACACACATATATGTATGGTGTGCATAATTATTAGGCAACTTCCTTTCCTTTGGCAAAATGGATCAAAAGAAGGACTTGACAGGCTCAGAAAAGTCAAAAATAGTGAGATATATTGCAGAGGGATGCAGCAGTCTTAAAATAGCCAAGCTTCTGAAGCGTGATCATCGAACAATCAAGCTTTCATTCAAAATAGTCAACAGGGTCGCAAGAAGCGTGTGGAAAACCAAGGCGCAAAATAACTGCCCGTGAACTGAGAAAAGTCAAGCGTGCAGCTGCCAAGATGCCACTTGCCACCAGTTTGGCCATATTTCAGAGCTGCAACATCACTGGAGTGCCCAAAAGCACAAGGTGTGCAATACTCAGAGACATGGCCAAGGTAAGAAAGGCAGAAAGTCGACCACCACTGAACAAGACACACAAGCTGAAACGTCAAGACTGGGCCAAGAAATATCTCAAGACTGATTTTTCTAAGGTTTTATGGACTGATGAAATGAGAGTGAGTCTTGATGGGCCAGATGGATGGGCCCGTGGCTGGATTGGTAAAGGGCAGAGAGCTCCAGTCCGACTCAAGGTGGAGGTGGAGTACTGGTTTGGGCTGGTATCATCAAAGATGAGCTTGTGGGGCCTTTTCGGGTTGAGGATGGAGTCAAGCTCAACTCCCAGTCCTACTGCCAGTTTCTGGAAGACACCTTCTTCAAGCAGTGGTACAGGAAGAAGTCTGCATCCTTCAAGAAAAACATGATTTTCATGCAGGACAATGCTCCATCACACGCGTCCAAGTACTCCACAGCGTGGCTGGCAAGAAAGGGTATAAAAGAAGAAAATCTAATGATATGGCCTCCTTGTTCACCTGATCTGAACCCCATTGAGAACCTGTGGTCCATCATCAAATGTGCGATTTACAAGGAGGGAAAACAGTACACCTCTCTGAACAGTGTCTGGAAGGCTGTGGTTACTGCTGCACGCAATGTTGATGGTGAACAGATCAAAACACTGACAGAATCCATGGATGGCAGGCTTTTGAGTGTCCTTGCAAAGAAAGGTGGCTATATTGGTCACTGATTTGTTTTTGTTTGGTTTTTGAATGTCAGAAATGTATATTTGTGAATGTTGAGATGTTATATTGGGTTCACTGGTAAAAATAAATAATTGAAATGGGTATAAATTTGTTTTTTGTTAAGTTTCCTAATAATTATGCACACTTGATATAGGGTGTTGATGTCATTAGACCACACTCCTTCTCATTACAGAGATGCACATCACCTAATATGCTTAATTGGTAGTAGGCTTTCCAGCTTATACAGCTTGGAGTAAGACAACATGCATAACGAGGATGATGTGGTCAAAATACTCATTTGCCTAATAATTCTGCACTCCCTGTATATATATTAGACATGTGCCGATATTCGGTAATGCGATATATCACGATAACGAATATGCACAATATTGTTATCGTGGGCACTTCGAATACCGTAAATAATAATTTATTAACAAATAAATTATTTTATAATGCATTAAAGAATACTTTGCCCATCAACCGTATAAAATGCTCAACACCGCTGTATTCTGCGTCAAAGGGTCACGCGCTCAGATGTAAACAAGCCCTAAGTGCATGAGGAGACGCACACGCTGAATGAAGTGCAGTTCACTCTCTGACAGCAGAGGGCGCTGATGGAACTGCAGAATGCAGCGGTTACCCCGGAAACCCCACAAACAAAGCAATTGCGCTAGTGAAGTTTTTCAAATGCTCCAAACAGCCTTTCATTTTTAGTAATTTCAATGTTGTTCATCACAGCACCAAATACTTAATACTTAAAGACTTAACAGGCTATTTATTTTCAAACTTAAACATTTTTATATTTTAAATTTGGACTACAGCATGCCCTAATGATTAGACATTTTCTGATTATTTGTTATTGTTCAGTAAAACTTTGAGACATACGGCTTCATTAGTTAACATGTTAATTCACTATTACCAAACAGTTGTATTTCTTAACTAACTTAAAAAAACTTTCTGTAACAAATGTAGCTATTGCTCAATCTTAGTTAATGTTACCTGTTGTTCTTTATAGCCTAATTCTTTTGCACTTAAAATTTAACTTTTATATATTTTTGGTGCATTGTATTATTGTATTTAAACATTCAGAGTTATTTTTGTTATTACAAAAAGAGTTCTTAAACCTGTTATACTATTACAACACTTTTTTTGCAACTTATTTCAATATCGTGATAATACCGTATACCGTGATAAAGCTTCAGCAATTAATCGCAACATGAAAAATTGATACGGCACATGCCTAATATATATATATAGGCTATATATATATATATGTCCAGTTTTCTACTAAGCTATCTGCTATAGCTCAATAAACTCCCCACTGGAAGGGTTTCAGGACAAGCACGGGGGATACAACTCGAGTCACTTTTGAGTTTTTACTGCGCACACATACACAATCAATCATCAACCATAAACTAGGTAGCCTGGATAAAACCGCTATGCTAGCCTATCAACTAGATATTATTTACGTTATCCAGCTCGTCAGTTAGCTAGTTAGTGCGTAGATTGTAAACCTGCAATGAAACACAAACACCAAAATTAACTAATGAAGTTACACAATTATGTAATATTAAATTCTGATCTGAATTACTAGCAACTTCAGTTTATAGTCACTCACCGGCAAGGCGTGCCAGTCCTGACCATCAAGAAAACGGTCCTGACCATTAAGAAAACGTGCAGCAAAATCAAGGATCTGTTTACATTCAGTTGAGACATAACTGACAGTGTTTGTGTGAATACTCCCAAAGACTGCCAATTTTGATGTGTGTTTTTTCCATTCAAGTGCAAGAAGATGCAACACAGAACTGGTTTCAGTAATCTCAAGATTCTTTTTCACAGTAGGTGAGGATCGAGGAGTGAGGAGGCTTCCTGAGGAGTCTAGAACGAAGTGTTTTATTGACTAAACGTGACACGCATTAATTCGCCTCCCCCTTCACATCTTGCCACAGTTTATTCATTATTAGGGCCCAAGCCCAAAGGGCGAAGGCCTTATTGTTCTTCTAAAAACGATTTCGTTTTTTCGACTATTTGAGCAATTTTGGGGTCCTTACCATGCTCGAAAACTCTTGAAACATTGCACACACATCGGAATCTACGGCCATCAGGGCCGGACCAAAGGTACCCGGGCGTGGCAGGGGGGCTTGACAGCGCCCCCTTAAGTCTGGTCTGAAAACTTAGTTCATATATCAAACACACTTGCACGTAGATGTATGAAACTCAGTACACATATATATCTCATCGGGCTGAACAACTTTCTAAGCTATGCGTCAGCCCAACAGGAAGTGAGCTATTATGGGGTTCTTCTCAATTCTTATTTGTGCATAAGCACCCCATATGTACACTTCAGGCAGCTCCATATACCACAATGCAACACGATTGTGACGTCACCACTTATCACGTTTAATTTACTCCACAAACAACTCTGTGATATTTAAAAAAAAAAAAAAATATATATATATATATATATATATATATATATATATATATATATATATCCATTGCAAAGGTTCTACCAGTAGTGGGCACTCATGCAACGTAGCCTAAGCAATGACGCACATCCGATTAAACGAGACGAAGGGAAGTTAGCGAGTAAAGGGCATAATAAAATCGAACTATGGTGGCACTGTCCCAAATGGCACACTTCATGTGCACTTTCGATCATGTGGACGTACAACGGCCGCTGCGTGCGCGTGCGCGTGTCCGTTAAGTCCACAAGACCGTAGTGTGTCCCATTTCATCATTTAAGCATAGACTGTATAAAAATAGCATCGTGAGCGCCCCCCTTGCGGCTGCTATGACCCCTTGATGCGCACTTCAGCTGAGCCCACAAGTTCGCGAGCTACGCAGAGGATTTCTACCTGGCAGTCAAAGTGGCATTACGTCATGAAAGTGCGGACTCAGACCGTGAGGGTTTAGGCAAGGGGGTAATCCAGCCCCCGGAAAGCGTACCTCCCATAGGGGCGGCCATTGCTAACCAAGCCATCACCTGCTGTTAGCATCCCATTGACTCCCATTCATTTTGGCGTAACTTTGACAGTGAATAACTAAACATCTGAGGCGTTTAAAGACTCCATTTGTCCATTGTTTATTTCTAAAGAAACACGACAATGAATAATAGGCTCCATTACCTTGTATCTTACACTATCGCCCAGTAGAAGCCGTTTTTGTAAAAAAAAAAAATAGGCTAACGATTGCGTCATAACCAACGCGACTCTGTCTCGCAGTAGAGAAATTACCATACAGACAGGAGGAGAAGCTCGCAGGCAATTTTTTACTGTCTATGAGGAAATCGGGGGGACGTGGAGTAATAAATTCTGATAAGGCAAGGGAGAAGCATGTGGAGAATGCCATAGAGAGCCAAAAACAACGGGACAAGATATTTCAACAATGTGATTTAGATTTCAATCTGCACAACTACTAGAGGACATACAACTGTCTGACAGGTTGTGTACGTCACATCTACGTCGTCAAACTCAGTCTGAGTCTGCGCATTATGCTCAGCCATCAGGAAGGAAGTGCTTCTAACTTCAATTCTCTCCGTTGAAGTCTATGGGATCACTGTATCCATTTCTTTTACTGTCTATGGGTTTAGGGTGCCATTTGGGACAGGGCCTATGCTGCGTTCCACTCCACTTTTAGACACGCACTTGCGAACTTCCCTAAGCACTTCCCCTCGGGGGAATCCCAACTGCCATTTTGAAGTGCGTTTCATTTTGTGAAGTGGACAAGGGAAGTTTATATGGATAGACCTTTGCTCCATCGATTTTGACAGAGGGAGCGAGTCTACTTCATATGTACACTTTAGGCAGCTTCATATACCACAATGCGACACGATTGTGACGTCACCGCATATATCGCGTTAAATTGACCCCAATTATTTTTTTAAACATTTAAAACAACCCAAACACACCTATATACATATAGAACGCTGCATTAAACAGTTTTGTAAAAGAAAACAAAACAAATAATAAATCAACTCCATAGTGGATTCAAAAAGTGATCAAGGGCTTATGAATCCAGTTCAGTCCATTGCAAAGATTCCGCCAGTAGTGGGCACTCATGCAACGTAAGCAATGATGCACAATCGCACATCCGAGTGAATGAGACGGAGGGAAGTTAGCGAGTGAAGGGCATAATAAAAAGGAACTTGAACGCTGCACTGCAGAGTTCAGATCCAACCCAGATCAAACACACCTGTCAGCAATTATTAAGTGCTCCTGAAGATCTTCATTAGCTGGTTAGTTGCGTTTGATCAGGGTTAAAGCTGAATTTTGCAAGTAGCATATAGGAATAGCATTTCCAGAAACAGGATGGGGCAAACGGCTCGGTTATGTATATAACCCTTGTTCCCTGAGAAAGGAACGAGCACCGCGCCGAACGACGATTTGGGGATGCTCCCTAAGCATCAGCGAATCTGAAGTCTGAATGAACACTAGTCCAATCCGATTGGTCGTGCCTGATGACGCCATCGCGGACGGCATACCCGAAGTATAAAAGGGGAGCCGGCGCGTAATGGTGGCAGCTATTGCTCTGAAGCATGCGCTCCAGGCGTGAGGTGTGGCGATGCGACGCAGTGCTCGTTCTCCTTTCTCAGGGAACAAGGGTTATATACATAACCCGAGCCGCCTTCGAGGAACTCACACCGCGCCGAACGACGATTTGGGGAACGAGTACCCACTAGGCCACACCGAGGGTAGCGCCTGCCCTAGTGTGAAGCCGAGACCGGGCACAACTAGGACTGGAGCACCCTAGCGCCAGGCGTAGGGGAGATGCAGGCTATAAAACCTGATGAAGGTGTGTGGGGTAGCCCACCCAGCCGCCTCACAGATATCCTGCAAGGGGACCCCAGAAAGGAGGGCCACCAAGAGGCCATGCCTCTGGTGGAATGTGCCCTCACGGCCATAGGTGAAGGCAAACTGCGCACCTGATAGGCCATGGTTATCGCCTGACAATCCAGCTACTGATTGTCTGAGTAGACGCAGGCAACCCTTTCTTGGGTGAGCAAACACACCAACAGTTGTTGAGATCTCTCCACTGTGCCGACTTCGCCAAATACACTCTAAGCGCCCTAACTGGGCAGAGCAGGTGAAGTCTCCTTCTTCCGCCCCACGTGAGGCGGAGGATGAAATGCCTGCAGAACCAAAGACCTGACCACCCTTGATGGGACCTTAGGCACGTAGCCTGGCCTAGGGTGTAAGATGGCTTTTACTCCACCCGGGGCAAACTCCAGGCAAGTCGGCGTTAACGCCAAGGCCTGGAGATCACCCACTCTCCTCAGAGAGGTAATGGCGAGGAGAAAAGCCACCTTAAGGGTCAGGTTCTTTGGTTCAGCCGACTCCAATGGCTCGAAGGGGGCCTCAGCCAGCCCTCCGAGAACCACTGCCAGATCCCATATTGGAACTCTGGATTGAGCCACAGGCCTCATCCTCCGAACCCCACGGAGGAACTGTACAACCAGCCGGTGCCTACCCAAAGGCCCATCACCCGTAGGAGTGTGGAAAGCCGTAATGGCAGCCACGTACACCTTGAGTGTGGACGGGGTTAGACCCGCAGAGAAGCGATCTTGGAGGAACTCCAGCACTGAAGCCACCGGGCAGTTAACTGGGTCCACCTCACGCCTCTGCACCAAGTGGAAAATACATTCCACTTGAGGCTGTACAGTCTCCTTGTAGACGGAGCCCTGGAACTGAGTAACGCTCTACCACCTCTGCCGACAGGCCAGCCTCTAGGTACCAGACCCAAAGGTTCCAAATCTCGGGCCGGGGTGAAATATTGCGCCGCCGCCGAGACAGGAGATCCCTCCTCAGAGGAATCTGCCACGGATGACCTGCCAGCAGAGCTATGATATCCGAGAACCATACTGGTATGATATCCGAGAACCATACGGCCAACAGGGTGCTACCAGAAGTAGGCTGACCCCTTGTCGACGGACCCTCCAGGACTCCCGAGCAGAGCAATCAGGAATGCGCACAGACGCAGCCTCGGCCACGCCTGAACCATGGCATCCAACCAGCGGGCTGGATGCGTGAGGGAGAACCACAGTGGACAGTGGGACGCCTCTCGAGACGCAAAATAGGTCCACTTCCACTGGGCCGAACCTCTGCCCATGGCCTCCACCACCTCTGGGTGGAGTCGCCACTCCCGGGCCTCAGCCCTGCCTCGACAGGATGTCTGCTCCTGATTTTGGACCCCGGGACATACATTGCCCTAATGGACAACAGTTTCCTTGGGACCACAGGAGGATTAGATGCGCCAGTCTGCACAGAGGGCGCGACCTGAACCCTCCCTGATGATTGAGGCACGCCACGACAGCCGTATTGTCTGTCCGCACCAGGACATGTTGGCCGCGGAGGTCCGGGAAAAGCTCCTGAGAGCTTTGTAGACCGCCAGCATCTCCAGGCAATTTATATGCCAGGAGGAATGACGGCCCTCCCATAGGCCCTCACAAAGCGGCCGCCCATGATCAAGCGCTTCAACCAGTGAGGGAGGCGCCTGTTGAAACGGATCTCCGCAACAGGACGCCCCAACACTGGCTGGGACAGAAACCAAGGTTCCTTCCATATGACTAGGGAACGAAGGCCACTGCGCGTTACCCTGATCATACAGAATGGATTTCCTCAAGGAAAGTCACCTGGTTTACTTCTGTATCAGGACATGGTGGCCGCGAGGTCTGGGAAAAGCCCTCAGAGCTTTGTAGACCGCCAGCATTTCCAGGCAGTAAATGTGCCAGGAGAAATGCCGGGTCTCCCACAGACCTCTCGCAGCGGCCGCCATGACCACGCCCCAGCCAGTGAGAGAGGCATCCGTTGAAACGGTCTTCCGGCAACGTGATGCTCCCAACACTGGCTCCCTGGGACAGAAACCAAGGTTTCTTCCATATGACTAGGGAACGAAGGCATCTGCGCTGCTACCCTGATCATACAGAACGGTTTTCCTCGAGGAAAACCCCCTGATTTCCAGCCACCACTGTAAGGGTCTCGTGCAGCAGGCCAAAAGATATTCTGTTGGACGCAGCCGCAATGAGCCCCAGCAGTCCTTAAAACTGCTTCACAGTGATGCTGTGGCCTAGCTTCATTTTAGAGACCACCGCCCGTATTGACTCGGGAGCACGTGCGGGAGACAATTGTGCCCACAACGAGAGAATCCCATACAACTCCCAGGAACACAGTTCTCTGGGAAGGCGCCAACACGCTACGTGTAGAGTCTCAACCCCAAGCAGTGAGAGCACCCAAGGACGACACCTCAATGCCGAACTGCTGCTACCACTTACTTTGCGAGGGGAAGGGCTAGGCCGTATAGAAGAACCCGATATTGGCACGCTTTGCCCCAAAAGCGAACCTCAGGAACTTCCTGTGACACAGAAGGATGGATACAGGGAAGCATGCGTCCTCTTAGACTGTCGTGACAGACCAGTCCTCAGACTGGATCTGAATCACAACGGAGGAACTGTAAGCATCTTGAATCTGAATCTCCTCAGAGAACGATTCAAGTACCTCAGATCTAAAGTTGGACGCAACTCGCCATCCTTCTTAGGAACTATGAAGTGCCGGCTGTAAAACCCGGACTTCCCTGTCTGGCGGAGGAGCACATTCTGTGGCCTCCTTACCAACGGGAGTGAACTTCCTGTTCCATTACCCGAACCTGCAGATATATCCGGAGGCATAACCCCGCGCCAAGATAATCTGCTAAGGGAACCAGCCTCTCGAGGCCGGCCTCGGTGTCAACGAGCCTCCTCCCGACCCCCTGAAGCGGCTAACCGGCAGGGCGAAATCGAGGAAGATTTTCGTGTGCGACGCTGTCGCGCTGGACCGCCGCAAGTCTTGCTAGAGGCGGCTGGTGCAGCACGCTGCGGCGCTGGGAAGCGATGTGGCCCGAAGCATACTAGATGGCGGAGCACAGCATCGATTCCCGAAAACTCCACAGGAGGTGACTCGATCGCTCCGACCCGGGAGAGGGGGCGTTGGTGAAGACGAGCCTCGCCCCCAACCCCTGAAGCGGCTGACCGGCAGGGAGTAGTTGGGAACGAGCCTCTGTGTGCGGACGCGTGAGCTGCCCAGCCGCAGGTCTTTTCAGAGGCGGCTGGAGCAGCGCAGGCCATGGGAAATCGATGTGGACCGGCGCCATAGACGGCGGGATTACCACATCGATTTCCCCAGAGCGCCGCGGAAGAAGCAACCTCAGTTGCCCTTCGCGGGAGCCTCATCTAAGGGAGCAGCTCTACAGGGCCGCACGCTAGGGCGGACACTGGGAATAGCAATTGCCTGAAACTGATGTGTCCCGCAGGGCCACAAGGCGTAGAACGACATCAACTTCAGGAGGGCTCCACCTAGATGAATATCCAGACAAGTCACCTGGTCTGAATGATAGGCTGAATAAAAATACATCTAACTCCTCAAAGTCAGATAATATTTTAATTTAATTCCTTGGAATTAAATACAGCCACAATAAGGTGAAACATGGTCTGAATGATAGGCTGAATATCTAACTCCTCAAAGTCAGATCATATTTTATTTAATTCCTCAGAATTAAATGTAGCCATAATCCTCAGACGACACTGTTTTATTGTATTTATACGGACTCATAAACCACACGTTGCCTCAGCAACGTGGTTCAACTCCATAGTACAATTGGCTTTCATCGCCGAGAAAAAGCCAAACAGTATCACGGTGAAACATGGTCTGAATGACAGGCTGAATATCTAACTCCTTAGAGTCGAATAATATTTCATTTAAATCCTCAGACTTAAATGCAGCCCTAATCATCAGGCAATACTGTTTTATCGCCAACCAGTATTCCATGCACACCGATCGCGTGTGTTCACCTTAATAGCAGACCCATACCTGCACGCTGCCTCGCAATCGTGAGATTGAGTCTTGCATATAAGAAGCGCGAGCTCGTTATAATCTCGACTGCCCCGATGCTGAGCACGCCTAATTCCCCAGAATCAGACAGTTCACATCGGGTCCTCCGCCCGGGGAAGAAGCCGCATCGCGGGCTTCCACACGGGAAGGAGAACATCTGAACTGACAGACAAAGACTGGGAAGATGCCTCAGCAGTCCCAAGTCTCGCTGACATGTCCATCCGCGGAGCCCCATGACCGGTCTCGCCGCACCGCCGGCGCACGCGGACCGATCCACGGGCTCACGAGGCTGGCCGCCTCATCGAACACGGCCAGCCGAGACGGAGCAGCCTGAGTGTCAGCTCACAACGCCACAAGCGGCTCCTCGAGAGCCGCCCGAGCATGCTGAACACCCAGGCATTGCACACAGCAGGTGTGCATCCGAGCCCAAATGTAGCGGGACACGGATGCACACACTGCTTAAACTCTCTTGCTTTCTCGCCTACTTCTTTCACACACTTGCACAACTGGACAAACAACAGTAAATAGACAGACAATCACAGAGAGCGCTATGCTGAAGAGCAATAACTGCCGCCATTACGCGCCGGCTCCTTTATACTTCCGGTATGCCGTCACGATGACGCCATCACGCACGACCAATCGGATTGGACTAGTGTTCATTCAGACTTCAGATTCGCTGATGCTTAGGAGCATCCCCAAATCGTCGTTCGACGCAGTGTGAGTTCCTCGAAAGGGAACTCTAGTCTACCAGCTACAGTAGACCAGTACCAAACCAGCATAACTCATAATATGTTTGTGTCTGATTTGTCCTTTTCACGTGAGATCTAGACAGAGAGAACGCACCTGCTCTGCCGTTGCGCGACCAGTTGATATAGTTGTAGCCTATGTAATTCTCCATAATAGGAGATCAGGCTCAAGGCTGTTAGCAGTAATGAGAACATGGTACCGTGCTTCTAGGGCCACACTCTCTGATGTTCCTTTTCTTTTCACCAGACAAACAAGTCTGAGAAATAGCTCTTATAGCCTCAGACTGCACCTATCTTATTTCTGTCTCACACAATCAAGCTGGTAGAATATGTCTGCTGCCTGCTGGACTTTTTTTGTTTGTTTGTTTTATAAAGATAAAAGAAAGGATCATTCTCCCTCCCTCAAGGTAAGCCAAGTAGACCTCATGGATGGTGTCCTTTATTTGTGAAAGATTTAGTCATTTGTCACAGAGCAGAGATGTTCAAGGTTGTGTTCATCATCCCAATGAAGTGCTGAAAAGCGGTCTATGTTTTGTTTTGATAAATGCTTTTGTAAATGACGTTCACTCAAAGCCTACAGTTTTGCAAGTAGGCTATGACCGGGTTATTTTGTTATAATGTTCATTTTGCTTAGGCTACAGGTGAAATACATTTTTCTTCTCACTCTCATATAGCCTATAGCCTACAGGGTTTCAAATTACCTTTTTAACTAATCATAAAATAACCAGCTCTAAGAGGGCTTTTGATTCACTAAAAAAGCTGACTCATATGCTGTGTCTGAAATCACTCAATCATACACTCATTCACTGTTCCCTATAGCAAATGACTTATATGGGGAAGAAGTGAATGAAAATAAATGAGTGAATTTGGATGCTGTGGAAGTCATTCATTATTGGAATTACACTGGCTACACTGTTCACGCTATATGTTTGATTCGTTAAAAATATTACACCCTTTGGCGGGAGTTTGTTTGACAGGCGATCTGACCAATCATAATCCGCAATCCGCCGAATCAGCCGTTTTGTCATACAAAGCAGGAGGAGAGTTTGTAGATTTTGCTGCCTTCACGTGCTGTCGGAATTATCGTAAATACTATTTTCATATTTTAAAAATTTAACATGAACTCCCTCTCAAGTCAAAATTTGAATGAGCTCATAATCACGACTTCAGAAGTGGGAAGTACAGCATTTTCGATAGCACGCAAAGGCAGCATTAACTTGAACTTGAAAAACTTTGTGTACTGACGTCTTTCCGCGTTTGAAACAACAGTTCGTTCATGTTTATTTGATAATTAACTAGAAGGAAGAGCTGACCAGAGCAGCTTGAGGCGCTACAGTGATCCAAAGAGCCACAAAACGGTATTTGTTTACATTTCTTCGGTCATTTCTGACTGAAGTTTTGAAAATTAAAAAATCACTGCTTCATCGGAATGATATGAAACTTGGTGACTTTTTTAGCATTGGATATGTAAACACACACAAAAAAATGGGTTCATGATTCGAGCATGGTAATTGGTCGTAAAAAAAAATTAATTCATTCATTAATTCATTAATTAATTGTCTTCGGTCAAAAATGACCGACCATTGGAAATGAATGGGAAATCGGCAAAAACACAATATCTGAATATTTTGCATGATTCTAGCATGCTAAAAGTGGTTGTAAAAAAAACTCCCACTTGTGCTCTTCGGTCAAAAATGACCACCATAGGAAATGAATGGGAAATATGCAAAAACACAAATTTACAGAAAAAAATATTTCTAACTATTTCTTTTAAGATTTTTTTTAAAACCTATATTCTAATCTATCTAAAACATTTTTTTTATTAAATGTGTTCAAAAGAGAACTAGGGAATTCACAAGCCGCTCCATAGAGACCTCTACCCATGGTTGCATAATTTCTTAAATATTTTTTATTTTGAATTAAGGCCTAGTCTCTAATTTAACCTGAAATACTACAATAATAAATAATAATAAAAACAATTACAAAAATATATATTTTTTATAATATTCAGTGGCAAAATAAACCATAACTATTGCATAAATATTAAAAAATACCATCAAATCATCTCAAAATACAAAATTAAAAAGAGAAAATATTATTGAAGAAAAATAAATTGCATTGGTTTTACTGGGGTGGAGGAAGTTTAATTTTTAGGTGTCCGGTCCCTTATGACCAGGAACACAACCAATGCAACGCCTAAACGTAGAGAGCACCAGAGGGTGAAAAAAAAGACACAATTTGAAATTAAATGTAACCTGTCCTGTCTGCGTATGAAAATTAACCCTAGTTTTATTATAGTAAAAGTGTAGTTACCATGTTTTTTTTGTTTAATTGATTACCATTTATACAACCACAGTTTGACCACAGATACAATGGTTAAACTATGGTTAGAGTATGGTTTAACTAATAACCATGTTTTTTTATTTTTTAAATAGTTTTTATGGTTAATTTTTGTAAGAGCAGCATGTTGTCAGTGTCCTCTGGCTTGTCGGACATAGCAACAGTAACTAAAGGGGCGGGTCTTTGCGAACGGTCACGCTTTCTGCTTTGAAAAATCCAAGATGGAGCTGTGGAATGAAAACGACCTACTCAAGGTCTCCAGATGCGTTTTTTGAATGTATGAACCTATTTTAACTTTGAGCGCCATTTAAAAAAAAAACTGGTTAAAGAACATTTTTTGCATGCTGCCACACTACTTTCCTTATTATTACTTTTAGTTTGTCTATGCCTAGACGAATGTGTTTGACTTTTGCACTGGCATCTCACCTCTTTTGAGCTTGACATTCTTCTAAGTATGATTAAAAGTCCAAGACGTGGGCAGTGTTAAAGTGAAAAAAAACAAAAAAACAGATACAACATAGATTTAAAAAATTGTTCAAATGAAGACTGCAATGGATCGTAGAATCAGTGTCTTTACCCTGCCCTAATTGCAATTGTCTCACTTTGTCCTCCAGACCTGCACCTTGTTCATGGAGAGACAGGTTGGCATATGCGGTGCTGCCTGCCGTCCTCTGCCTGGCACATGTTCCTGGCACAGGGATTGCAGTGAAGACCCCCTCCTGTCCGTCACATGTCACTAGCATGTTGCCAATGCCAGGTTTCCGCACCCCTGCTGAGCACAGTGAGTGTGATCACATCACCCTTCTGCTTGAGTCTTACACACACCTGCAGTAGTGTCAGTCCATGAGCAGGACAGCCACCATAACAAACACAATCAGTCGTACACACACCCGCCCACACACGCGTTCACACATTCATTTAGCATGCATTCAGAAAGGCACAAGCAACTCGGATTTGTGGTTTCCTCACAGCTTGGTTTTGCAATGATTACTTTAAAAGTACGTTTCTGCAGTTCAATGCACTTGAATTGCTACATTGGAACAATACATCATGCTCTCGTGGAGTGGATGGTTGATGGATAATTTGCTGGAATTACCAGGCACAATGAATGCCTGCGAAACAGCAGCATAAAAAGGGACTTTATGACAACCAGATGCTTTATTGTTCTCTGGTAAATCGCAGATCAGAATTTGCTCAGGGAGGTAGAAAAAGCTGATTGGGAAATTTCAGACCAGGCCAAACATTCCCACAATCTAGATCCTATGAATTCCACAAGGAGGCACTTTACCTGCTTTCACGTTTGGTCATCACCTTCGGTGCCATTTTATGTCATGTATATGGTCAGTATAAATAAATATGCCACTGAATCAACTGTTGTGCATTTAAACAATTTTCATTTTGAAAAAAACATTTACAAATAAAATAACTGAACGTAACTGCATGTAGTAGACCATATGAATAGATCATTCACTGATCATCTTTGCTCTGCTTTCAGTGAGGCTGCTTCACCAGCAGAGGGCACTATTGCTGCTTCTAGTTCTGAAAAATTGTTCTTGACATCCCTGTCAACCTTTCTTGCTCACCTTTTCATAAACATCCACATGATATCATGTGCGAGTCACATAGGGTGTTGTTAGTCATGTACCCATTTGCCTCTCCTAAAACATTAAATCGCAGTGGATAAAAACAGAGTAGCAGCAACATTCAGATGCTTTAATGCCTAGACTTCGAGGCTTTGAACAGTTAATAAGATATGTCAACAAGAATTTAAAGCAAAATGATCATTAGTTTATCTAGTAAGACTTTGTTTTCTCTCTGAGAGCTCTTATGTAAGTGCATGTTGTCATTACATATTTACTGGTGCCGTTGCATGCCAAATTACACATTACCGTATGCATTGTTCATTTCAGGCGACAAAGGGGATTGACAAAGCCATAATTTTAGCCCTATTAGATGTTATTGTGTACAAATGCTTTTATTGGCATATGATGTAAGTATTAGAATTCATATATATCTATAATTCATTGCACTTAGAGATTTAAACAGGGTTGTTAAAACAAAGCCGACAGCCCTCTTTTGACTCTTTACAGAGAGAAAACTGATTTAAAAAATACTTTTCTGAGTATTAAAGGGATAGTTCACACAAAAATGAAAACTTATAAAATCCAAATGACATGGAACACAAAAGGAGATATTTATACAATGAAAGTTAATGGTGACCCCAGCTGTCAAGATTTTAAAAGGTAAGTTTTCCCAATGAATAAAGAATTACATTTTTGTCTGTTCCTCACAGAAAGCTTTCACATGGCTTTAGAGGATTTATTGTACAGTATTCATACAGAAGACATTTATGATGCTTTTGTGGTGGGGATTTTTTTTGACATTGTTATGAAAGAGAGCATCAGACATTATACATAATGTCTTTTTTTGTTGTTACATGGAAGAAAGTCAGTCTGTGGATTTGAAACAACTAGAGGGTGGGTAAATTGACATTATTTTCGTTTGAGCGAACTGTCTCTTTAAGATATGCAAATGCATAGTGTAAACATTATAATCACCAGATCCGTGATATGTATATGTCCATGACTAATATATGTCCTAATTACTGTATGTATTTCACTGTTATATAAACATGAATGCTAAGTCTTATTTTGAAAGGGGAAACTAAGATTTCAGAGTCTTTAGTACAGCTGCCATTGAGATTTTCATGTCTTTCTTCCGGCTCAGTGAGGCTGGTCTTTGAAATACTTCAAGGACCTCCTTGCCATTGGTGTACATATTATCATTTCATCTAAACCTATGCTGCACTCCATCCAAATTAGGCTTATTATTAGCTCAGATACATTCATTATTGATCCCAGGCAGGAGGGGGTATGACCAATTAGAGGCTCTTGGATCTATGCTGAGGAGCAACATGCCAATGTGTGTATAGTAACAGATTTGTTCAGATGTGTTCATAATTGACACAGATCAGTCTCTTTGTGAATATAGAAGACATTGTACGGTATGTGGCTTTAATTTGCTAAACACCTGAATGTCTGAATAGTGAAGAGTAAAAAAAAAAAATTTGTTGAGAATTTACATTCTATTCTCTTCCGCGTGTGTTTGAATCCGCATTCACGAGTCCACAGTGACGCTGCTGACGTAAGACGAGCGCAAGGCCTCCCTCAGACTACATGGACGCTCTGACGGACCAGATAACACAGCAGCAGCGTCTTACGTCAGCAGCGGGATTCAAACAAACGCGGAAGAGAATAGAATGCTGGATAAAGTCGTAGTTTTTGTTATTTTTGGACCAAAATGTATTGTCGACGCTTCAAAAGAGTCTAACTAACCCACTGATGTAACATGGACTACTTTGATGATGTTTTTCATACCTTACTTCCTACCTTTCTGGACACGGACTGTGGAGTGGGCATTCACTTTCAATTGAAGGACAGAAGGCTCTCGGACTAAATCTAAAATATCTTAAACTGTGTTCTGGAGATGAACGGAGGTCTTACGGGTTTGGAACGACATTAGGGTGAGTCATTAATGACAGAATTTTCATTTTTGGGTGAACTAACCCTTTAATAAATAATGTAGTTTATTCCTGTGATGGAAAAGCAGATTTTTGGAGCCATTACTCTTGTCTTGAGTGTCACATGATCGTTCTGATTTACTGCTCAAGAAACGTATTATAAATGTTAGCTGCTTAATGCTTGTGGAAACTGTGATACATTTTTTGGGGGGAATCTTTAGCTGCGTTCCCACCGCAGGAACTTTCCCCAGGAACTAGGAACTTTGAGGTGGTACTCGGTGTGTTTCCACCGCAGGAACCAGGGTCTAAATGAAGTTCCGGGTAAATATTTCTCCGATAGTCCCTGCTCGCGAGGTAGTACTTTTTCAAAGTTCAGGAACTTTCGGGGGGTGGAACTTGGGCGCTGAACATGCTGATTGGTTGAGTACACGCAGCATTTTATTTCAACCGGAATTTTTAAAAGTAACTTATCTTGCTCTTTAAAAGTATTGCTCTTTCTGTCCGGTGGCGCGTGTTCGTCTCGCCATCTCACGGTCAATGTCCATAATAGCTGATAATATCATACGTTGTCTTATTTCAAATCGAGCTTTACACACGCTTTAGTATCAGTGCTCTCTTTTCCGCCGTTTTGTTAACTAGACTACCTCTTTAGTTAGCCAATACATAACCAGCAAAGCAGCGCTGCTTGAATCTCCTCCATACTTGTTATTGTTGCATACAGTGTCACTCAAAAATTATTACTGTCCGTCGGTGACGGAGGAGCAGTCGCGCGCAATCCTACATCACTTGACTAATAATTTGCCTAATCTTCACGGTACTTTAGACCGCGGTGGAAACGCAGACAATAGCAGGTCTGGGGGAAATTTGTTCCGGGTAATTTCGGTGGAAAAGGGGCTAAAAGTTCAAAAGAACATGCGTTTTTTTGTTGTAAAGTTGTAAATCACTTCTGATCAATTTAATGCATCATTTAATTAATACAAATATTAATAATAAATAAATAAAATAGTTCTTACCCCAAACTTTTGAATGGTATGCACATGAAAAATTACCTTGAGACCAGTTGGTTAAAAGTAAATGATAGTGTCTCAAAAGTTAGTTATAGTTAAGTTCAATAGAATAATTCAAAAATAGTCTTTTAATTCTGAAAAGTATTGATTAAAGATTATGTATTTATAGGTGACATTTTTTTGACTGAGCCCACTGAGCTCATTGTAGTGAATTCTAGGATTGCCTTCTCTACAAATTTCCCATGCAGTGGTAGTTTAGAATTTGCTCCTCATGTTGACTAGGTAGTTTTTGAACGCACTCTTAGCATTTAGGTGTAGCAAAACATTTTATTTTCTGTTGGGCATTAGTGGTTGAACTCAGCACCTGACCTGACCTGTGCTGAAATGTTCAGAGATATGTAGACTGCATTGCATTGCTCTAACCAAGTCTGAATCCTTTCAGTCGCTGATGCTTTAGAATAAAACAAAAGCATATAAATAAACCCACACAGGCAGTGATGTTCTGAAGGTTTAAGACTCATCACACGTCCCTCCACTCAGTAGCTGAAGTCACTGCAATACTTTCTGTTCTGCTCAATTGGGTTTTTTTTGTCTCAGGATATGAGCACATTGTTCGAGTGAAACACCTGAGAGCTCTTTTTATCAGGTTACACTAAATGAGCAAACACAAGCACCGTGAGCTCAAATGAGGTTACACCGAAAGACGCCCGCCACTGTTGTCTTCCTCCAATTAAGACTGTTTATTCTGCATGCAGCCTTTTTTGGCTGTGATAAGGCGCAGCACGTTCCTGGTTCTTGCTGTTCCTTCAAGCATTTCCGATTTATCCGTGTAGGAGCAAGGAGACAAGCGGCACGCATCCATAATTACAAACTGATTCAATCATCATTGTTGTCATTACCGTGACTGATACATGCTGGTGATGATAGCACAGCAACGCAGGAGTGTGACACTCAAAGACAATGCGCTCCTCCAATAACGTGTGTGTGTGTGGAGAGGGCGAGAGATCAGATTGAAAGAGCCGGCTTTAATAAAAGCCATTGTTCTGATTTATGAAGTGTGACCCCAGATGATTCATCTGATCAGATGGTGCCATATGAGGTACAGGCATGTCACAGGACTCGCTGTGTGTGCCACCTTTTACATGCAAGATAATATGAAATTGAAAATTGTCATCATGTCAACCTTAACATCATTCCAAACCTGTATCACTTTCTTTAAGAATGGATTTTTTTCGCCCATCCAATGATGGTCAGTGAGGTCATTATGTGTTGAAACATTTTGTTTTTGGTGTCTACTAGAATAGGTTTTTCCAGTCTGCCAGTAACGGTCTGTTTAGTTGGCCATCTCTATGGCCCTGTTTACACCTGGTATTTTAATCCATCTCTTTTGTCCACTTTCATGTTCAACCACTTCTGTCCTGATTTCTTAGAGGGGAGGGTCTATGGGCGGGTAAATGTAAAGTGTTTCTAGATCTTTCAATCTAATTGGACAAAATAAGATTGTGCAATCTAGACTCACCTAAAGGATTATTAGGAACACCATACTAATACTGTTTGACACCTTCAGAAGTGCTTTAATTCTACGTGGCATTGATTCAACAAGGTGCTGAAAGCATTCTTTAGAAATGTTGGCCCATATTGATAGGATATCTGGCAGTTGATGGAGATTTGTGGGATGCACATCCAGGGCTCGAAGTTCCCTTTCCACCACATCCCAAAGATGCTCTATTGGGTTGAGATCTGGTGACTGGGTACCATCAGAGGATGGGTACATGGTGGTCATAAAGGGATGGACATGGTCAGAAACAATGCTCAGGTAGGCCGTGGCATTTAAACAATGCCCAATTGGCACTAAGGGGCCTAAAGTATGCCAAGAAAATATCCCCCACTCCATTACCCCACTGCCACCAGCCTGCACAGTGGTAACAAGGCATGATGGATCCAAGTTCTCATTCTGTTTACGCCAAATTCTGACTCTGCCGTCTGAATGTCTCGACAGAAGTCAAGACTCATCAGACCAGGCAACATTTTTCCAGTCTTCAACTGTCCAATTTTGGTGAACTTGTGCAAATTGTAGCCTCTTTTTCCTATTTGTAGTGGAGATGAGTGGTACCCGGTGGGGTCTTCTGCTGTTGTAGCACATCCGCCTCAAGGTTGTGCATGTTGTGGCTTCACAAATGCTTTGCCGCATACCTCGGTTGTAACGAGTGGTTATTTCAGTCAAAGTTGCTCTTCTATCAGCTTGAATCAGTCGGCCCATTCTACTCTGACCTCTAGCATCAACAAGGAATTTTCGCCCACAGGACTGCCGCATACTGGATGTTTTTCCCTTTTCACATCATTCTTTGTAAACCCTAGAAATGGTTGTGAGTGAAAATCCCAGTAACTGAGCAGATTGTGAAATGCTCAGACCGGCCCGTCTGGCACCAACAACCATGCCACGCTCAAAATTGCTTAAATCACCTTTCTTTCCCATTCTGACATTCAGTTTGGAGTTCAGGAGATTGTCTTGACCAGGACCACACCCCTAAATGCATTGAAGCAACTGCCATGTGATTGGTTGATTAGATAATTGCATTAATGAGAAATTGAACAGGTGTTCCTAGTAATCCTTTAGGTGAGTGTACATGTGAACGGAGACAATGGAAAAACACAGAGAGCAGCAGCTTTTGTTTCTTCTCTGACAGCCACAAGAACACTGTGAGTGCGAAATCAGGAATGGTGAGAACATTGTTCTTTATGTATTTCGTCTTCAAACCAAACTTAGGCCTTCAGCAGCCAATTTTAAATCCTGTCTTGCTAGCGCACTTGCCATATTTTCACATAGTAGGTGGCCTTTTGTGGCTGTTCTCGAACACATTCCACCACATGAGCGTTTACACTATGAAAGCAATCCGGTCTAATGCGTTTTCAACTACCTATGGAAGTTATCTTAAGTGAACAAGCTCAAAACATTCTCCAATTTTTCCACCTACGCAATAGTGCAATGTGTGCTGCTGATTGGTCTGCTAATTTCAACACACCACTAACAACTCAATCATGCCTCGCCCCTTTTTTTGCATATGACTTTTTTAAACAAGGAATTGTGATGTGTGCATTCCTGAAAGTAAATCTAGGTTTAGATTAGGACTGGGCGGTATATCGAGTTTGTAAAATATATCGATATATTTTTTAGAAACTATATGGATTGAGGCAATACCGTTTATAATGGCTAATATGCTTTTTGTTTTTATTTTCATTTTTATCTTAGAGAATTTAAAAACCAAATTATTAATAAAATAATAATAAAAATTAATTAATAAATTAATATAATACAGATTTTTTAAAATCCAAATAGAATAATTTAGAAAATACGGGGATATATACTGTGTATCGCCATTCAATCAAAAAATAGAGAGATATGATTTTTTTTATGTCCATATCACCCAGCCCTAGTTTAGATTAGAATTACACTTTAGATTAGGGTCCAATTCTCACTAATAATTAACTATTAACTATGGCTTTTCCCTCAATATACTCCCTAATTACTGCTTATCAATAGTTTGTAAGGTAGTTGTTAAATGTATGTATTGGGTAGGATTAAGGGATGTAGAATTTGGTCATGCAGAATAAAATATGTGCATTATAAGTACTAATAAACAGCCAGTATTCTAGTAATATGCCCACTGATATGAAGTTAGACCTAAATTCAAGTGTTACCGAAAACTACAATGTAGCATTTCAGGGAGTCCGAAATAACTCACTTTTGGAGTGGCTTCGTGCTTTGTTACCTTGTAGATCTTTTTAATGCTCAAACAGTAACATTACACACTAAAGAAAGTTTAAAATGTAAAAAGCATAATAGACGAATGTTTTTGAGTGCCACAGAAGGAAGAAAGTAAGGGTCTGGACTTATATCAGGGTGAAAAATTAGGGAATTAAAATGTTTTCATCAACTATTCCTTTAGGCGGGTCGTAATTTCAGAAGTTTTATACTTAGGTAAAAAAAGGTTAAAGATTACAACCAACCCAGGATCAGATTGTTTGAGGAATACATACAGTGCAGCATTTAATCAGTTATTGACAAGATCAGAAGAGTTCCGGAATTTCACCAACGCTATGACCTCTACCAGACTTACTTGATTCATATTTTACTTTTTAGTTTTTGCCATTTCTTCTATTTAACATTCATTCAATTACTTTTTCGATAAGTCTCACTTGTCTTTCCAAACACGTAGCACAGGAGCAACATCTCACTCTGTTGCCGGGAGCGACACATTAAAAGCGCACCACTCACAATAGATATTTACCCGCAGACAGCCAAAATGACTTTTATTCACCACAGTAGTTGCTGGCCGTGACTGCTCCAGAGGGGATTCATCCTCATGGAGTTGTGGTTAGCATGAAATCAGAGTAAGACCATCTGTTGCTTAAACATCTGCAAGTAAAGAGGAAGAGCATCGGAAAACTACAATGACACTAAGTGTCATGACACAAGAAGAACACTTCATTACAATGAAAAGCTAGTCTGCATGACAACTTTCACATTAATCAGTTTCATTGAAACTGAGCTTTTCATACTAAATTGCCAGTGAGTGAGCCTCATTTCTGAATTGGACTTGAAATTATAATTGGTTCAATGCATGTCAGTGCTTTGAAACAAAAGAACATTTTGCTATTTAAAAAAAAGAGAAAAGTTTCTTCTATGTCAGTGGGTCTAATTTTGTTTAACATTGTTTTTTTATTAAGTACAAGTCATGCAGATTTGGAACGGCAAGTAAATGACAAATGTATTTAAATGTTTGATACACATAAATTATTGATTGAAAATTTGAAATTAAAGTGATACAATTTTAAGTTATATGAAAATTATAGAAAATTTCTGTATTTTTCTGACTTTAATGTCATAAGACATGCTCACATTTTTTGTGCCAATCATCTGACTTTTGACTTTTAATTAAATGAAAATGGTGCTTTTTGTGCCAAGAATGTGTATAGGTAAGGTATCTTCCATCAGGGCCATTCTTACCAGTTAAACCTTGATTCCATGATTCAGTTGTGTATGAATGACTTTAATTGATAAAAAGAACAGCAACAATGACCTCCAAATTATGTTAGTGAGAACCCCCTTTATGCCCGGAATTGTACGATTTTGGGCTGTCCGAGATAAAAGCTGACCAACTTGAAACAATTGTGACAATTTCTTTGTTCGTGGCACCTGGCCATTGTCACAGTTTTGCGACCAAAGAAGAAAAAAATTGACAGTGTCCGAAATTTAGGTTGACTTTCTCACAGTGTGTTTGCTGCTACGACTTAGATCTACTGACTAGCCAATAAAAATGCAACATGAAATGGTGCATTGATCAACGCGGCATTGCGCTAAAACTTAAATACAATAGAGGCGGAAAGAGCTAAGACCGGTATGTGGGATTTCATTATGGAAGAAAATCTTGTGGAGTTGTAGGCATTTTGCTTGTAAGCCATACGTTTTTCAGCACCACAATTGCCAAAGCACGATTCCTCTTGCTCTCTTTGTTTACCACTAGCACATGCTACATGTTTTATTCATTATTTAGCCTATGATTTAAATGTCATTGTCATCGTCATCATCATACAGTCTGCGTACAAAATACATCTAGATGCACATACATACTCATACACATAAATGAGGTCAGCCAGGAACACTTCCCTAACACCTGATGTACTCGTTACACCATAGGTGGATGGCATTTACAGAGATATTAGTCTCTGTTTATCCTGAGGTTTACCATGGGCAGCCGGATCTAGATCAGATGGCTTCATCGACGCAACATTTTTTTTTTTCACCACCAAAAGGTTTTCCTCTGTACAGATGAAAACGTTATCAAAATGATTCCCATTCATGCGGGTTTGCGGAAACTATTAAAATGCTGTATTATGCATGCCAGACAAGTAATTTGCCGGTCACTTTGTAAAGAAAGACTATGTGCACATACGTGTTCGAATGCGCATGCCTATAGACTAAACGAGGGGGCCTCAGTGATCCTCCGGCTGGGAGTATTGATACAGAGAGGAGGGGGGCCTTAGAGTAAAAAAGGTTGGGAACCACTGGACTAAACAATACGCATGTGCACGTCGTCGCCGGGTTTCACAGATTCACGTTTTGAAGTTTAACACGTACATGATATCGGTTTTGTTTTCAAAACTCGTTTAAAAAAAAAACTTGCATTTCGAAACCCATTTCAAAGTTTGTGTTCTCAGGCCACCAAAATGCTGGTAAATGAACAGCCAGAATGCATAAAAGTTTTCTGTTTTCAGTTGAAAACGATGTCTTGTACAGCCAAATCAATCTTTGTTGCAGTAATTTCCTATTATCAGCTGCTTTAAAACAATTTGTATTGTAAAAAGTGCTATAAGGTGACTTAACCTAACATACATACAAGACTAAAATTTAACTAGTATAATTTCTGAAAATAATACATTTTAGTAAATTTGTGTAACTTCTAAAGTTGTCTTTAACTAATATTCATCTGTGTGAATGTTTTGAAGGATTTAAGGGGAAACGAAGTTCAAAAAAACTTTTTTTCCCATGCAGTAGTATACATTCATAACACATTTTTAGGCCAGTCTGTGGAATTTTGAAAAATAACACTTTCACATTTCCCCTCCATTTTGTTATAGGGTGAACCTATATTCAGGTGTGATAACAGTAAACGTGTGGATAACACGTTCAAAAGTGTTTGTAGCAAAAAAAATCATATCATGTAAGACAGTCCAACTTTTTTACAATCTAAAACAATGCCAGAGAATGAGGAGGGTAGGGGGGGGTTCTGGAATGTTGCAGTAATAATATTCTGTGGCTGCGCTTGTCTCTGAAGATTTGTAACTTGGTTTGAGCACATTAAAGCCACTCTCATCTGAACAGCAGGCAGGCGCCAGCGCTTTCATCTCCAATGCAAAACCACTCATTTTTTACAGGATAGGTTCAATGAGTTACATGGGTGACATCAGATGGTATATCTCAGAGATGGATATAGCAGGTTAGAGAAGGCTCCGAAAGCAAGTAAATACTATAATTTCTGAGGGAGTCAGCAGGGAAAGAGAGAAATGAACATTAGAGAAGTGCTTGATTTAGAGCTGGTACTGTGGAAGAAGTCTTTCAACAGAGGACACCAGACTCATCTGTTTCTGCTTTTGTGGAAGCGAGTCTTTAAACTTTTGCCAGTTGGTATATAGGTACTTTGGGCCTTGTGGACATTCAGAAATGGAATTAGTACATAAATAGTATTTTCTTGTAAAATGTCCTCAATCTTTGATTTACAACTTCCTTTTTTTTATTATTATTATTTTTTTACTGTGCATCTATAACTATGCAAATAATAATAAAAAAATCATCCAGCCTTTGAGTAGGTCATTGATAAACATGAGATCCCATGATGGGAAGTCCAGCCAATAAGCCATTTCCCTAAAGAAGAGAGGGTCACGTGCTTGGCAGAAGGACATGGGGGGTTTCATTCATAGCCTTCCAAAGAATTTTAACCAGTTCTTCAAGTGAAAACCATAAAAGAACACGCTTTATCTGTGATCTGACCTCTGACTTTCTTTCAGAAAATATTCCCTAAAGAATCCCATTTGAATTGAAGTTCCTAATTTCTGAATTTAAAGTCCATTGAAATACAACCCCAAATCAGAAAAAGTTGGGACAGTATGGAAAAATAGTGATTTCTACATTTACTTTGACTTGTACTTAATTGCAAACAATATGAACAAAAAATATTTAATGTTTTGTCTAGGGGTGTACCGATCCGATATTAGGATCGGATATCGGCCGCGATACTGACAAAATAGCTGGATCGGGAATCGGGAATCGGAAAAATGAACAGATCCAGGTCTTTTTTTCTTTTTTTCCCGCTGCAGATCCTACGTCATTCCTCAGCTTCACGTGTGTCGCATGCTAGAAGCAAAATGAAGCGAGCAGTGCGCTGCAGGGTTATCAACTGTCACGCATTTCTGTCATGCTCTCACTCTGCCCAACTTAATATCACGCCAAATTGTCAAACCTGCTTTTGATATTAAACAAAGCTTAGCTTTTACATTTTTCAAACAATAAATAGAGTTTTGGCGCTAATGTGGCACAATATTAAAGCCAGAGGCGCTGAAAACCGGAGTTGCGCATGCTCTCATCTCCCAGCGGCGCGCACTCACGTGGTTTATGAAGCGCTCAATACTTAGCACTGTGTCAATGCATTTGAATGGCTTAAGCGGATACACAAGTTTCACTATACAGATGTTTGCAGCAAGTTTTGGTAAACAGTACAGAATAGTGTGCATTGATTATTAAGTCAACCATATTTACAGGATCGTTTTATCATGAAGAGTGATAGAGATGCAACATTGTTAACATTAATGTTATTCTTGTATTTAGCCCTCAGGTATTCCTTACTAATTGGTTACACTCATACTCATTGGTGGTCAAATGTGACCATATATCGTAACTGTTTTTCAATTAATTAAGAATTCAACACTTTACATACATCTGTTATTTTGTCTTAGTTATGTTTAGTTAATAAAGTCTGGTACCTTTAGTCTCTTCATGAAATGTAAGGTGGAAAGTATACAGTTTATAATTAATTCAACAATAGTATCGGATCGGTATCGGGTATCGACAGATAAACAAAGCCCAGGCATCCGTATCGGGACTGAAAAAGTTGGATCGGTGCACCCCTAGTTTTGTCTGGTCAACTTCATGTCATTTTTAAATATGCATCCTTTCCTGTCATTCAGACCTGCAACACATTTAAAAAAAAGTTGGGACAGTAAAGCATTTACCACTTTGTAATGTTGCCATTCCTTTTCACAACACTTAAAAGACAATTAGGGACTGAAGACACCAAGTGATGAAGTGTTTCAGGTGTAATTTTGTCCCATTCTTCCTGCAAACAAGTCTTAAGGTGGGCAACAGTACGGGGTCTTCGTTGTCGCATTTTGCGCTTAAAAATGCGCCACACATTCTCTATTGGAGACAGGTCGGTACCCGTACCCTCTTCCTCCGCAGCCAGGACTTTGTAATGTGTGCAGAATGTGGTTTTGCATTGTCTTGTTGAAATATGCTTGGACATCCCTGGAAAAGATGTCTTCTTGAAGGCAGCATATTATCCTGTCCCAACTTTTTTTTTAAGTGTGTTGCAGGTCTGAATGACAGGAAAGGATGGATATTTACAAATGACATGAAGTTGACCAGACAAAGCATGAAATATTTTGTGTTCATATTGTCTGCAATGAAATGCAGACAATCACTACTTTCTTTTTTTATTTGCATTTTCCATACTGTCCCAACTTTTTCTGATTTGGGGTTTTAAAAGGTTTTTAAGTTTTTACATATTTTCAAAGAAATCAACTATGTTGTATGGAGGCTAAAGAGTAAGTGCTTTTGATCTCTTTAGTCTTTTTTTTAAATTCTCTTTTTTAAATACGCAAGAAATTGAAAATGAATTAATTTTAGCTGGAAAGAGTCCTTGATATTGAGCCAACAACAGAAAATTAGTGAAAACCTCCCTCTCCATACAAAGTATAAACTGAGATGGACCATTAGCTTCAACAGAAGCTAATATTAATTCTCTGTGGATACACAAACCTGGAAATGAAGAGGTAATGTTGCCATGGCACTGTTTACAATGTATTTGCATCTGTGAGAGGCTTGTAATTATGCAGTTTAGCTGCTATCAATGATCACTGTTAATATTAGTTCGAAATGCCTCTGACCTTCGCCTGAGGAATCTGCTCTCCACCTCCAAATAGTTTTAAAGGTGTGATTTTAATTCATTGTTGCCATGGTAATATTGTAACAAGGGGACAAAGTCCATTACACTGCATATAAGCATAATTTTTTTTTAATCGACTATTGCTGCATATGCTAAGTTGCATAGTTGTTTTTGTTAATGACAGACAATAGCATTTAAAGAGGCAAAAGTATATTTTCAAGTTGCATTACTTCAATGCGAGTCCCATAAGAAGATTTAAGGGCCTTTTACATGGTACACAACAACCAGGCAACAAGCTTTGATTGCGGTCTTGAGCGCCATCTCAAATGCATTGATGCTTCTAGTGCCCCTTGCTTCATCAGCTCAACGCTGGCAAATGAGAACATGCTGCAATTCTAAATGAGGTGATTTGTGTAAGTTAAAGGGGTCATGAACTGGCTTTAAAAAAAGTATACTGTTGTCTGAGGTCAACTTGACTTTAGCATGGTTTTTACATTCAAAAACATCATAATGAATAAGTAATAAGCTATTTTCTACCCTGGTTTTGAGGCTCTCTCAAGAAACGTTTGGTTTTGGTAATATTGTCTTATTCTGTATATCCTTATTCTACATCCCTTAATCCTACCAAATACCTAAACTTAAATGCTACAAAAACTACCTTAACTATTAATAAGCAGTAAATTAGGAGTGTTCCTCCATAGTAAAGTTTTTAGCATAAAGGCCTTTTCAAACCCGATGCGTAACGGAAAAGCGACGCGAAATATTTTCGCCGCAATGCAATTTGATCCAACATTTCAGAGCTCCAACATTCCAAAACATTCGGTGACAGCTGAGGAAAAATGAATGGACACATCCTCAAAAAGAAGACTGAAAAGAAGGTTTTGGGTGCACCCAGTCTTAAAAGAACAGAGAGTCTGAAGGGGAGTATGCTAGTCTTGTACAGGAGCTAAAACTTTATCATGGCCGGTTCTGCACTTACTTTCGAATGTCCGTGGGACAAATTTGAGGAGCTCCTCCAGAGACTGTTGCACAGCATCTGACGAGACAAACCACAAACTTCAGGTAACCATTTGATCCAGAGCAGCTATGTTTGCATTTGAGTCACAATTTAAACATTTAGGTGCCACGTCGTACTGACGGAAACATTCACTTTCCATAGTAGCGGACAGAATTAGGTTAAGAAAAAAATCAAGTTTTAAATCAAAAGGTTATGTTATCGTTGTTTGTAGCCTACAGCAACTTGCATGTACTCTCAGCTGTAATCTTGTGAGAAATTGCACCTGGCAAAGGTTAATGTTGATTGAATAGCTAGTGACATCTACTGCACCTTTTGTTTTCTTGTATGTGATTGGCTAAAGCCTTTTCTGTTCCTGTGAGTTAAAAAAAAAAAATTAAACTTGTTTTTTTGCCGCAGCGCATTAGCGTTCGGTGTGGAAGCACTTATTACACAAACAGCTGATCAAAAAATAAATTAAGAAAGAATGTGGTGAAGAATCTTAGAAATCAGAAATTCAGAGTTTTAGTGTAAATTGAAATTATATATATATTTTAAAACTAATTAATGGTTCTGCAAAATGCAGATTGGGTGATAATTGCCAAAAAAAGTGTTCCATTTCACATTTGGAAATAAAATCTAAAGGCTTGAATATTTGGAATAATCATATCATTAACTAAAGTTGTTTTACTAAACGAGGTTCGGGAGGAACGTGTCAGATAATTGACACAGGGAGAGTACTCAGCTATTCAACAAAAGAGGTATATATATACGCAGTCGTCTTACCTCCATTTTGTTGACAGTTTTTCAGCAGTTTTTCATCCCCAGGGATCCACCGCCGCATTCCGGATATCCAACTCGAGCCCCAGGCTTCTGTGCGCGGTCGCACACCTGCTCGAACGGGCCTGCGCTCGACTAGACGCCGGGGCCAGTCTTCACCACCCCCGGCAAGATCTCCACTCTCCTCCCCGGCCTCCTCCTACCGCTCGACCGTCCCAACAATCGGGAAATGGACCATGGCAGGTTTAAGGCAAGCGCTGGGTAACTCAGATATACAGGCTTCGTGGAAATTAAACAAAGCGGAGCTGTTTGATCTTTGTGTCTCTTCAGACAACTAACCTCTCTCCTAAAGGCACACCAGCTTCCAAAACGGCCCAAAGGCAGAGCAGAGCCCGCAGAGCTCAAACACCACTATCATCTTCTCGCACAGGATCCGGCTCGCTTCGCCCCGCGAGTCTCAGCAACAGGCCTTCAGCAAGCCTGGGCCGTGCTCCAGATCCTGCTGGAGCTGGGCTGCGCCCACTTCCCCACGCAGCTCAGCTTTTCACGGCGGCTTCTGCGGCCGCAGCGCCGTATGCAGCCGGGCCCAGCGACCTCCCTACAGCTTACCAATGTTATGCTCCTGCTAACCATAATTCATATTCTTTCCAGTGTTCTCCAGCTCCCGTTGCAGAGCCCGACGCTAGCGCGCTGCAGCTTCCGCTAGAAGCACAGGCCCAGCCAACAGTATTTTCCAAAAGGATATAACTCCGCCAACATCCAGTGGCTTGTAGCTCCAGTGGCGCAAACAAGCGCGAGCCTTCCTCCGCTTGCAGCACAAGCACACAATTCACTCTATCACCCTTCATCCAACTAAAATTCCTTTTCAAACCACAAAGGGAAACCCAAGCGTGAGGCCGCTGCCGACATCCGCAGACCCGGTTTATAACCCTCCCACCTCCCTCTTGCAAACTAAATCCCAACACTCTGTCTTCTCAGCAATACCGATGCCCGTGCCATCCAACGCCCTCGCCATGGAACCGCCACCAGTTTCCCAGAACATCCGAGCACAGATCCGAGCAGGTGCAGACACAGATCTTTCTTCTCTTCTCTCCATGGTCCCCGCAGCCGAACCAGTCCGCCAAATAGACTGTGGGGACTTTTCCATTACCCTAAAAAATTCAAACAGTCATCCCACGTTCTTTCATTTCCCGAGTACGTAATCGCCTTTTCTCGCTTAACGGAAACAATCTGTTCAGTGTTCCCCAACAGGCGGCTGTCCTATGGAGGAAGCCATTTTTACACATATCACAAACTTTTCTCAGCCAAAAGCGCTGTGCAAGTCGTGCAGTGGAATCAGTGCACATACTCGGGTGCACTCGACCCGGATCTCCACAGCAGGGTGTTTTTAGGATGCAAAAACATCTCCTGAGTAGTGTGCAGGTCAGTTTCACATGCTACGGCATCGTGCCCGCAAATTTACCCTCGCAATCTACTGGAAAGTTTCCACGCGGCAAGGCAGCGGAAAGTTTCCACGCGGCAAGGCAGCGGAAAGTTTCCACGCGGCAAGGCAGCGGAAAGTTTCCACGCGGCAAAGGCAGCGGAAAGTTTCCACGCCGCAAGGCGCTACTCTCAAGGGCCTCCTGGTCAATCATCCAGGCCCCTTCTCAGAAGCCAGCCCGCCAAGCTCGGCACTTCTTGGGGGTATTTAGCCAGCCGGCTGTCCTATTGTCTTTTAGCTTTTGGGGCGTACTCTGGGTTCGGGCCAAAGTCTGAGCTCGACGCACTCCCGGACAGCACGCCAAATATGCCATTAAATTTACTCTCTAAATTATACGTAAGTGTGAACTAGAAAACAATCAAATCAGTGCTTAGGAACATTGCTAACATTGCTACAGACCAACACCGACAGTCACCATGATTACACTCATGATGTCACTTTCTCAGACATTCCAAGACCTGACAAATGCGGATTCAACATGTTCAATCGTTGAAAACGGGAGCCTACAAACTCTAAAGGTAACACACTGATCCGACTAAACCGACAAAGTGTCTGTGGCTGCAGTGAATGTTTGTGTGAAGTTGGGACAATTACAAGTTAGTTGTCTGAAACACAGCATGATTTGAATGCTTTAAGTTTCGAAATGGGAAATTTTAACTCGATTATTCAGACTTCTGATCAGGCTGATATTACTTTGCTTCATATTTTGATCATGCTTTGAGATGCCAAGATACCATTTCTGTCATGACAACTCTCAAAGTGTTTGGCATGGTGATCTATCTGGAGCTTCATGACAGAATAAATTTTTTTAAACACATTTTACCATGTTTTAATCCAATCATATAAACATCTCTCATTCTGTCTGTGACCGCCCATGACCTGACCAACTTTGTTCTGGCCTTAGAAACGAAAGTGTAGCCTGCATTGCTCTTATACAAAACAACAGAGAATTACTTACACCAGCTGACTACACATGAATGGCACCTCAGAAAACTTGACTTCATTATCTACTTTAAGGCTATGACAGTAAGTCTCGTCCTGACTTATGATGTCAGTCTCTCCTGGGTAGAGTCAGGGGAGATGTTTTATTTATCAGTGTGTACCATTCAGAGGCATTGTAGGAGAGTTCTCTAGTAAACACAGATTTAATGGGCCAGGCTCGTTTTTCGCTGTCTGGCAGGAGCAGCAGTGCTAGCGAAAACCATGTATAAGAAATGAGGAACAATGCTAGACTGGGCTTGAGAACTATAGGCGTGGAACGAGAGGCGACTATGGAATGTGCTGAAAGAGGGGAGATGTGAGTGTATGTGTTGTGTTCTCATCAGAGGCATGCTGCTGCTTCTGAATGCAGTTTGAACATACTGGGTATGGGCCTACCAGTCACTGAGCAGATGTAACATGTCAGGAGTTTTTTTTTGTTTGTTACATAAATAGAAAGGTGCAGGATTGCTTAGACAGTTTTTAAGGACAGTGAACTCTCAACGCAACATGACATCATAATTTTGCTTAAACATACACGCCACTTTCTAAAGCCAAAAATGGCATGTTATCTGTACGTATTTTGAGATATCCGTGTGTATGTCTACGCCGTATGATTCCGCGTGTATGTGTATGCCGGAACTAACCATTATGCGTGTGTCCACAATGTAAATGGATTTATAAACATACTAAATTATGTTTTTTTTGAAAATGTAAAAATGCTAAATGTTTCTTGTGATGGGTAGGTTTAGGGGTAGGGGCAGTGTAGGGGGAAAGATTGAAATGGCGTTGATAAACACGCTAAAAAGTGATTATGTGTCTTGATAGCACGCCAAAATGGCATTCAAATTGGCGAACGCCATTTTATGAGATCAGTCTGCTCAACAAATAAAAAAAATTACAAGTAGGTGGTCTTAAAAAAAAAAAAAAACCTGAACACTGTTTTTATATATGTTTATCTAATGAAGCGTTTTTCTATCCTAGTCCTGCAAAGCTCATGCAATGACTTTGTATATTCAAAATTATATTTGTGAATTTGTTCATATGGGTACACAACAAACTTAATTTAGAAACTTTGTTATAGTAGAGCTATTACATATTGCAAACGCTGAGTGGAAAACAACTTTTCAGGTGGCTAAATCACGTTGAGTCATGGAGCTTAGCAATCATGAGGTCTGACAAATAAACAGTGGAGGATATACGCTCAGGTGGTGAAATCTGAATAAATGGCACAAGCAAGCAAGAAAATGTTGATTACCCCAACATATTCATATTCATAATGCACCGACCAGCTATTACTCTGAAAAAGTGATCTCAAGACATTTCTCCATGGCTGCCCTCATCAGCGAGTTTTCTACGCTGTGTATCAAACGCCACCGCCATACTCTACCCACCCGAGCTAGCAGCAGCCGTCAGATGGGAAGCGCTACCGGGGCGAGTGGGGTTTGAGCAGTGCATCACCGGGAGCAGGTGCCATACATCAGAGGAGCGTAACCTGTCATAGCGTGAATGGGTTTTGTCATGAATGAATAACTACTGCAAATGTAGCGGCAAGGAGGAGAGCTTTACGCTACTAAGCCTTTTCGTCTTCTCTGATCCAGGCTTTGGGCCAGACAGAAAATAAACAGAATCTTCTACAAACACAAAATCTCTGTCCCAAATGGAAATGCTGTGCGAAATGCAGTTTTTTTCTTATTTTTTCAATTCTGAGACGAGGGACAACTGACACAGAGCGTGTGAAAATGTGAAGTCTATTTTAACTGACAGTATGGTTGTCTGCTTTGGGTTTTCGTGCGGTGGCAGCCGTCCCCTCTGGGCAAGTACAGCTGACTACAGTTGTAATCGTAACAGAAACATCCATTGGGTGTTTAAACCCAGTGAATAGTTTAATTCCTGAGGCGATACTTTATTTCCGCCAACTATAGTAGATCCATGCTGCATACAGCAGTTTTACACTATGCAGCAGCAGTCTGTGATTAAATTAATTAGCACTGTTGTCATTGTACAGCAGGTTATGACCCACAGATGGATGCTTTGCCATCCTTTCCACACAAACAAAAACAATTGAATACAAAAATATAAAATTAAGTTATGCACAAAACAACAGCAACAACATTAATAACCGTATACCGCTTGTTTGTTAATTGAATCTACTGCAGAAGCAATCGACTGGTCTGTGATTTCTAGAACGGGGACTCAGAATGTAATTTTTAGCCACAGGCCCACAAAAAACATACATGCCCCCTCATTTTGTGTGTTCTGGGACCAACCCTGCCGCAATCCAATGCAATATATCTTATTAGTGAGGCATTTTGTGTTTCAAAGTACTTTGACTTCATATGCCACAATGCAACAATATTTCTTATTTTTAACTACAATAGGTCTACTTATTTTTAAAATAAAAGATCAAGAACCTGCTTTCCATTTTAAAGAAAAAGTATTACTTTACTAATGAATACAGTAGTGTTCTCCTTGCTGTGGCCAGGTAGGGAAGCAGTGGATTAAACAGCCCTTACTGTGAAAAGAGAGGAACGAGAGAAAGGAAGGACAGATTCCTCACCACATTGCATGTATTTTTCCTCACTCCCAAAATACCTCCTGCTGCTATCCCATCTGCCTTGGCACTCTTCAACATGGCAGCTGGCACACAATCCCCACTAATATCAAAATGGCAACAATGGATTTACTAAAAAGAATAAAGCAAACTATAACTGTTTAAAGGGATTTTTAACTTATGGACTGTTTCACGTCAGTCACAGGCCTTCAAGGTACACAGGACAAGACGTGTGATTGTTTTACGCGAGTGATGGCGAAAAAAAACAATAATAGCTTTTCAGACTTTGCTCCTGGAGGTCAAATACTTTAATGTGTTTGCTGTAGAGATTCTGTTCTGTCAATTATTTAATAAACTGAACAGAGAATTTTTTTTTTTTTTTTACATGAAGACAATGTTTCTGCAGAGGTTAATCCATAGCCTACTCTCAATTTCTTTTAATGAAACGTCAGCGACAGATCTCATTGTGCACATGATCTAACTAGTGCTGTGCGATCCAGATATTTATCAGGTTTTTGATGCTATAGTAGGCTATTCAGTATATGTAAATCATGTTGTCATAGCAATCATGAGGTCTGACAAATAAATAGAGCTGCACGATTAATCGTTAAAAGATCGTAATCTCGATTCAAACACCCACGCAATCTTAATTCTAAATGACACTGATTCTGCTGTCTATTACCATGGCTGTTTCAGTTCAAATGCGTAGTATTTTGTTTCAGCCCATGTTAATGAATAAGAGAGCTGGCCGTCATGCTTCCGATGTGAATGCTCTCATTCCTTGATGTGGGCAGTGAAAACACATGCTGCTCACGCTCTGCTGATGCTTGTGACTTGAAACAGGCTTTAAACCAAAGACTTTAGGGACTTTAAAGTACTACCATCGCACTGCAACATTCAAATCTGCATTTGCGCTGCCGCTGATCCGAAGAGAGCAGCTGCCATGTAAATGTACAGATAAATGTCGCAGCCGCAAATCCTGCGATTACCTCAGCTCATGTGATGAATGTAATCTGAGTCCTGCTGCTTTTGTGCCATGACACTCAATCGGCTCACTCACATTATATTGAACAGACACGTTCAGTTTTTAATTGTAGTGTCTCTAACTGAACTGATTTTATGAAAATGAACGTAGTGGGCAAGTGATCCAGTAATCCAGTAGCCGTGCCTAGAGTGGCCTAGCAGGGCAGCGAAACAAGTGCATTCTGGGAATTGTTGTCTTTTATCCCCATGAGACAAAAATACATTTTCTGTCTTTTCTCAGTCTAGAAGGCACCAAATTCAAAAATAATTTCACATTTTACTACATTAATGACCCAGTTTAAATACAGATTCATCTTCCCAGTGCTGAAGTACCCCTTTAAATAGACTGGAGGAATGAAAATCGTCAGAACCTCTAGTAAATTGAGTGTTTTGTTTAGTCTAATGTTTTTTTTTCTTCTGAATTGTGGGAGAATCGCAATCTCAATTTTAAACAAAAAAAATGTAGTTCTCAATTTATCCAGAATTGTGCAGTTCTACAAATATATGTTAAATAAATACGTAGTGAAATGTATATACGTGGCATAAGCTAACAGAAAAATAAATGCCGCAAGCAGGAAAAAGCCAAGCAAATTCAAAATGTTTAATGCAGGATGTAAAATACAGGAAACATTTAGGAAAAAAAGTTAAAGATAGGGTAGGTAATCTTTGGAGAGGCTAGCAATCGAGTGGAGCAGATATGACATCACTTTGTAGACCAAAACGGGGAAACGAGTTGGCATTTTAGCACTTTGGGTTCCATCCTCTCGAAATTGATGTTTTTTTTTTTAAATGGGTTTTTGGTTAAAAGGCTGAAATAAGGTCTGTGGTGAACACAAGCTCAAGACACTGACATAAAACACACCCAAACCATCTCCATATAGGGGCTTTCCACACACGCTTTCCTTACAGCCTTTCATCACTCTCGTTAAAGTTCACTGTTCGAGGATGCGCTCTTGCCCGATCATCTAGCAATGCCAGTGTGCAATTTTCACGAGTTCACAATAAACAACTTTTATAAAAACCCAGATTACAGAGCTCTCATTAGCCAGCTGTACATACACGTATATATCTGCATTATTCAGAGAAACCTCAGCTGAAGTTACACTTAACAAAATTATAAACACAACATGTTTTTGCCCCCATTTTTTATGAGCTGAAAGATCTAAAACACTTTCTATGTACACAAAGGTCTAATTCTCTCAAATATTGTTCACAAATCTGCCTAAATCTGTGTTAGTGAGCACTTCTCCTTTGCAGAGATAATCCATCCACCTCACAGGTGTGGCATATCAAGATGCTGATTAGACAGCATGATTATTGCACAGGTGTGCCTTAGGCTGGCCACAATAAAAGGCCACTCTAAAATGTGCAGTTTTATCACACAGCACAATTCCACAGATGGCAGTACATCCAACCGCCCTCACAACCGCAGACCACATGTAACCACACCAGCCCAGGACCTCCACATCCAGCATCTTCACCTCCAAGATCGTCTGAGACCAGCCACCCTGACAGCTGCTGCAACAATCTTGCATAACCAAAGAATTTCTGCACAAACTGTCAGAAACCATCTCAGGGAAGCTCATTTGCATGATCGTCCTCATGGGGTCTCGACCTGACTGCAGTTCGTCGTCATAGTCAACTTGAGTGCAAATGCTCACATCCGATGGTGTATGGCACTTTGGAGAGGTGTTCTCTTCATGGATGAATCCTGGTTTTCACTGTACAGGGCAGCTGGCAGACCGCGAGTATTGCGTTATGTGGGTGAGTGGTTTGGTGATGTTTACGTTGTGGATCGAGTGGCCCATGGTGGTGGGGTTATGGTATGGGCAGGCGTATGTTATGGACAACGAACACTGCATTCAAAATGCCATCAATAAAACGCACCTGAGATATCATGACGAGATCCTGAGGCCCATTGTTGTGCCATTCATCCATGACCATCAATGCACAGCCCCATGTTGCAAGGATATGTACACAATTCCTGGAAGCTGAAAACATACCAGTTCTGGCCAGGATACTCACGAGACATGTCACCCATTAAGCATGCTTTGGATGCTCTGGATTGCATATATGACAGTGTGTTCCAGTTCCTTCGAACAGCCATTGAAGAGGTGTGGACCAACATTGCACAGGGTACAATCAACAACCTGATCAACTCTCTGTGAAGGAGATGTGTTGGACTGAGTGAGGCAAGTGGTGGTGATACTGACTGTTTTTTGGACCCCCCCCAAGTACAGTAAAACTGCACATTTTAGAGCGGACTTTTATTGTGGCCAGCCTAAGGCACACCTGTGCTATAATCATGCTATCTAATCAGCATCTTGGTATGATTTAGACAGATTTGTGAACAATATTTTTGTGCACATAGAAGAGGGCTTAGTGGTTCATGTGGGTTGTCTACAAACCGGAAGGTTGGTGGTTCTATCCCCGGTTCCACCTGACCAAGTGTCGAGGTATCCATCAGCAAGACACCTAACCCAGCTGCTCCCGACGAGCTGGATGGTGCCTTGCATGGCTGACATCGCTGTCGGTGTATGAATGACTGAATGAATGGCTGAATGTGAAACAATGGGGCAAAAAAGTATTTAGTCAGCCACCAATTGTGCAAGTTCTCCCACTTAAAAAGATGAGAGAGGTCTGTAATTTTCATAATTGGTACACTTCAACTATGAGAGACAGAATGAGAAAAATCACATTGTCTGATTTTTAAATAATTTATTTGCAAAGAATGGTGGAAAATTAAGTATTTGGTCACCTACAAAAAAGCAAGATTTCTGGCTCTCACAGACCTGTAACTTCTCCTTTAAGAGGCTTCTATGTCCTCCACTCGTTACCTGTATTAATGGCACCTGTTTGAACTCGTTATCAGTATAAAAGACACCTGTCTACAACCTTAAACAGTCAGACTCCAAACTCCACTATGGCCGAAACCAAAGAGCTGTCAAAGGATAGCAGAAACAAAATTGTAGACCTGCACCAGGCTGAGAAGACTGAATCTGCAATATGTAAGCAGCTTACTGTGAAGAAATCAACTCTGAGAGCAATTATTAGAAAATGAAAGACACACAAGACCACTGATAATTTCCCTCGATCTGGGGCTCCACGTAAGAGCTCACCCGTGGGGTCAAAATGATCACAAGTGAGCAAAAATCCAAGAACCACTCGGGGGGACTTAGTGAATGACCTGCAGAGAGCTGGGACCAGTAACAAAGGTTACCATCAGCAACACAGTAAAACATGCCCAGGCAGCGAAGGAGTGGCTTCGTAAGAAGCATTTCAAGGTCCTTGAGTGGCCTAGCATATTGTTTTGGTTTAGAAGGAAGTGTAAAAGGTGGCTGCTGTTTCTGGTTGTGGTGCTCGTGCTGATGTCTGTAACATATGCTGAATCCGAAATTGCCCCCAAACCCGTAATCACGATTCCCTACATTAGTCCAATAATACAGTTCACTTGAAGGAGTGAATGAGTGAGTGAATTCGGACAGAGGTTGAGTGTACATCGGCTGTACATTTGTTATTGCTGTACATTGTGGGATTGAATGAGTGCACTCGATAAGGTCCACTATAGTTTTGTATATAAACAGAGATACAACACCGGTCCATTTTTAGTAGCATACTAACCATTTTATGCAACCTGCAATCCAGGACCATGTTGTAACTGCCCACTTAAGAGCCCCGGCATCCACTTTAAACGGCCTAGTAAACAAATAACAAGGCTCTTGTCTGTTTCTTAACTAGATGTTCAATTATTCCTTCATAAAGCTCATATCTTCCCAAGTAAATTTTTATGAGAACCATACTTCATGTACATACAAACCCTTCAATTGCCAGGAGCTGAAGTTAAACCGGCGTCAGAGGGGATCCATAAAAAGTGTTTTGGGTTTGTGTGATTACTGTTGGTACAAATGTAAGTTTCATTGGATTTATGGAGCCATTTCCCTGGAGTGTTCATTTCCGCCTATACATAAATCTCCTGGATGACCAGCTCCCGAGGACCTGCTCAGAATGATGTAAAAGTATGACAATATGACAACATACTGTAACAATATTATGGCGGGTGTGTTTATCGGCAAAAGGCTTGCACTGCATTACGTCAGAGACGACTATAGATCAGCATAAGGTGTCTGAACATTATTGTAATGCTGTCTGTGTTTATGTCCGCCGTTATTTCAGGTTAACAATCACACACTCGCATCCACGTGCGTGCTCACACCTCACCTCTCGTTTCCCATCTCGGTGATTAGTTCATTAATCACAGTAATGGAATTGACCTAAAACAAAAAAATTCTCCTTTTCCAGCTTCACCCATAATGCTCCTTTATGCACTGAATGGGGCGGCACACTTAAGCTCAGTGGAGGGGAGGCGGGATACTCTATCAATTACCTTATCGAGGATTCTTACTCTGTCGGCGCTGCACCAGGACATTTCCCACAGGACACATTTTTTGAAAGTATTTCATTAAACAGCAATTAGGCAGCACTCTGTGACAAGAAACTGAAAATAAATTGCCATTACTAAGAAATATATGATTTGTTAGAACAAAATGTACGTGGGCATTTCTGCTGTAAAACATTTTTGGAAATAATAATTATATTTTAAGAGCTTTATTTTTCTTGGCCGTAGTACAAAGGTTAACCAGCCATTTAAAACAACAACTTTAAAGGGATAGTTCACCCAAAAATGATAATTTGTCATTCTGTCATTTACCCACCTTCAAGTTGTTCCAAACCTGTATGGATTTAATTGTTCTGCTGTACACAAGGGAAGCTATTTGCATTTATTTGGATTTGTAGCCAAACAGATCTCGGCAGCCATTGACTACTAGTGTTTTTTCCCCCCTCCTATCGTAGTCAATGGGGGCCAAGATCTGCTTGGCTACAAACATTCTCCCAAATATCTTCCTTTGTGTACAGCAGATCAAAGAAATGTATATAGGTTATAACAACTTGGGTGAGTAAATGATGACAAAATTATAATTTTTGGGTGAACTATCCCTTTAAGACTAAATCTGTCAAATGGTTGCAGACTAAAATAGACAACCGCAAAATTTGTGCCCACTTGCCTTTTTTTCTGCAAATAACTATAGTGCTTACATTTACGTTTATTAGCTTACATCATCTAATTAATATTCATTAGTCAGGCTTACCACATTAAAAAAATCATAGGCTGTCTGAAATGGCATACCCTCTGAGTAAGTACTTCTTTTTATTAAATAATTACTTTACAGGCTTTAAAAAATGTATTCTGTATAGTATGAATATGTGTAGTATGAATGTGACGTACTACATATGTCATGTGATCTACTAGAATCAGTTGCATTCACTGCCGTTCATAATTCTCTCCTGTGGCCTCATGGGATAGCAAAGTGCCCATCAGATGCGCATTAGGTGTTTTCACCTGTTTTATTAATACTGTGATTTTAGACATACACTTTTTAATATTTTTTTACATACTATATAGTAGGGAATTATGCAATTTTTATATGCAGACATACATTCTTATTATTTCTATTTGAAGGGAATCTCGATTTGAGTCATTTGCAAATCCAGATGAATGTTTTTTTTTTTTTTAAGAGAAATCATATGCAATTGACCTATCGGTAAGCACCACCCCCCTTAGTTACTGTTGCAAACTCGGACAAACGAACAGTCGCTTACTAACTTGCAATGAAACGTCAGTGTGAAAACTGTGTCTCAAGATGTTCTTGATAAATTTTGAACACAGAAGGGCCCCATCTCGTGGAGAAGCATTCAAGTGGGATATTTAAAAGATTTTAAAATAAATATGGTGGGTAACAAGATTAATTTAGTAGTGAGTGTTTACAGATCACAATGCACCTGAGATGAGGGAGAGGCCTCATGTTACGGTCGTAACAGCATTTGAGTAAAATCCAGGATGAAGAGATGAGCTGCAATGATCAATAGGCTAATTTCTTGCCACCTCATTTTCTTTCTTTAACATGGGTATGTGCATGCAGAACGCATCAACCCAAAAGAATCTGAACGATCTGAGCCTTTACCGGCGAGTTCTTTAAACAAGCATGCTGACAAGTTAAAGCAACTCCACCACAGGAGATGGTCTACACTCTCCTAAACATGACATCACACCTGAAAAATATCTTCCCTGTGTTCACGTATTGCTCGATTGCAGTCTCGACACGTATGGAAATGCAGACAAACACACTTCATCTCCCTGTCAGTATGCTATGAATTTGATGTGCATGCTGATTCTCGCAGGTAGTCTGTGGCTGTTTGTGAGCCGTGTCTGGTCTATGATACTCTGCTCCATGTCCATCACCTGTAAACTACACAAAGAACAATAATTGCTTGTCTTGGCTGTCAGCTCAGCTTTTGGGGAATCTACACTTGCTGACAACAAGCAGATATTTACACATGAAATGAAATTACTACCTTTTCAGTGCACGACTCCAGAGAGATGCAACTCACAGACCTGTCAGTCTGTTTGGGGCACTTTTATTTATTTATTTAATCTCATGGAATAATGGACAGCAGTCAGAGTAAAGTATTAAGAGTTGATTTTCTTCTCAAGCATGAAGAGCTCTCACTTGTTTGCATCCTTGCAACAGCAAAGAAATCCCAATCATTGAACTGCATTTGTTCAGTCTATCAGTTTTTTGTTACGCTTACACACAGACGTACTGCACAAGATCCCATACACAGTCAGAATCCCAGATTTGCAGTCATATGAAATTGTCTTATGATTAGGTTACATTCAGGTTGTGGTTAAATCCTCAGTTAACTTTCTCTTTTGGATGAAATACAGTATGATCCTGAAAGATAAGTAACAAAGAAAGACATTGCAGAACAAACGATGAGATCAGGAAGTGCATGTGAGAAAAAAAACATTATTACATTTTATTTTTTGTTTTATAAAACATTTGCCATTGTAAAAATAATGTCCCGAAGAGGCCTTCTCTTTCAAATGCGTGAGGATATATTGTCTTATATAAGATGATCTTTTCAGATGATCTCTGAAAATGTAAAAATAGCAGCCAATATTCGCAATGCTCTATTTACTGACTAACAGCAATATTGAAGTCAATTTCACCACCACCCCAGGCATATACGCCTGTCAAAGTGAGCATAACTTTTACAGGGCACTTTTCAAATGGCACCTCCCCTGGAGAAATTCACAAGGCTATGAAACCCCTTTTATATTTAGATGGATCTCAGGTATACATGACATTATCATTCAGCAGACCAGATACGTCATTCAATTGACCAATACACCAGGTCCAATGCTATTGCATTATACAAAGTCATTGTGGAGGAACAATTTAATTGTACACAAATGCAGTCCCTCCAGAAAAACGCAATTATGCGATCGCCTGATTTAATGCATAATTAGCCAGAGTATGCATATTTATGTGGCGGACGCATCTTTTCAAATACGCTGCAAAAATTTTAGATTTCCGTGTGCAAAATATGTGGGGCTTGCATGATTTCATAATCCCCGGATTTTCATAGCAAAAAAGTCACATATATCTTAGCAGAAATTTGAAAAATGTTGCGTCTACTTCACACTTCAGAGGGGATGGAGGATGAGGATGGTGAATGATTGGCCTGTGTTAGGCTACACAGTTATAGTTTTCATTTTCACAGTGGACTGTTGTAGTTTCCTTCAGGAGTTCATTTAACTGTACAGCTGGAAGATTGCACTTTTTTTGTTACCAATAGGTTAAATCATACTAAGTTGTAAGTATATTAGTAGTATTTACATTTACGTTACAGTAAGAGAGGACTTAATTGCACTTAATTTAACAGATGTCTGTTTTGCTACCTCTGTAAAACAGGAAGCACACATTTAAAAATATATATATTTTTATTTATTAATTTTTACAGAAGTTATAGCATATTTATTTTGCTTTGTAAAGCTACAGAACTTGTTTGACTCATCAATTTTTTGTAAGTTTGAGCCATGCGTTTATTAAGGTCTGAAATAAAACAAGATGAGAACTTTCTCAGTGTTTCTCAGCACTTTCTGTGATGTAGTATGCTTGCTTATCATAGGAAGTAATAGAAATTACTTAATACACTTTTTCTTTCTCTTCTTCATCAAACCACAGTTTTTGCAAGTTGCTGCAATTTTTCTGCATTTTTTTCTGGAAGGACTGCAAATGACTGTAAGGGACAGATGCATATTCAGTTTTTTAGCTTCAACTGTCTTAAATCCCAGACCCCACGCAAACCTCTTCAGTGTTTTCTACTCCATTAACATTAAGTTCAATACAGTAACTAACAACCTGTGTGTCTTTCTTTAATTCTGTAGGTACAACAGGTGGCTGGAGCTTAGAGATGCTCACATCGAGAGATGAGAGGAGGGAGAGAACAAGGCAGCGTCTATACAGACCAAACATGTGCGATTGGTGAGAATGCGGCACAGCAGTACACCGTTCAGCTGTGAATTAAGGGAACAACAGCACTACAGTCAATGCACTTTTGTTCATCTTAAAATGGAGGTGAATGTTAACCCAGGGATCATTAGACAAAAGATGTGAGGATCCTATGGCTTTCACATTGCACTCATAAGATAAGCAGCATGCATTAAGGCTCTATGCATAAAATAAAGCCATTTCTGTGTCTCTAAATTTAATATCTCCTTTAATAGCGGCCATTTGTCTGATGTTCAGTATGAGACGTTTTTGTAGCTTTTTTTCAGTAAATGTTTTTTTTTTTTTAGAGAAAGTTATGTTTTAATATACATCAAGCACTTTTATCTCAAAAGATAAATCATGATAAAACTTGTTTGACTTAATGCCGTAATCCTGGTACAGAGTCTGGAACTACATAATTACGGTTCTCCTTTAAAAAGTCACGATGTAACATTAACAGCCATATGTGGTATCAATATAAAGTCTACTTTTAACCTCAAAACATTGTTTTTTTAAATGTATTTTATATATTGCCGTATTTGAATGTTTGGACTACAGGAAATTTAGGACAGCGGTTTTATTTTTTTACTGTAGATCCCACAAACCACCATAATAAAAATGTATAACATATTATTAACTGTAAGAAGTATAATATCCTGGAAAATATTACCTAGGAAATTTAGATTTTTCTATTAAGATCTTTAAAGGTGTCCTGGAATGGAAAACTGTATTTACTTTGGCATAGTTGAATAATAAGAGTTCTGTATATGGAACTAACATACCATGAGCCTCAAACACCATTTCCTCCTTCATATATAAATCTTGTGCTTGAAAAAGGCCACTGAAAAACGCCACAGCATTGCAGCATTACGGCTACCGTAGTCAGTAAACACCGGTACTGTGCTTTTGGATAATGACGAGAGGGAGCCGGGCAGGTTGGATGCCATAGTTGCTCAACTGTTCAATTCGGACACTGAAGAAGAAGAAGAGGGATTCGTGGACGGCGAATGAACTGAAAAAGTGAGCTTTACGTGTTATACGTAACTGAACAATGTGGAGTTATGCACTAACGTTTGGTTTAGTGGTATCCGACTGTTTCTTTTACTACGTGTTTACCAAGGCTGGTAGATATTGTTTAAATGCACATCAACGTTTGAACAACGTTACCATGGGAGTGAACAGAGTTGTCAGAACGCTTAATAAAGTTGGACTTTATCTGACTGTTTTGTTGACATTCACTTTAGCACAGCTCCATCTAGGATGCATAATGCAAACCCAGTCAAATGTTTGACTGCAGTATCTTCTATTCTATGCGCCTTATAATCCGGTGCGCCCTATATATGAAAACAGTTCTAAAATAGGCCATTCATTGAAGGTGCGCCTTATAATCCGGTGCGCCTTATAGTGCGGAAAATACGGTACTGAAGTCTATGCCAGATACATATAGCCTACATTTTGAAATAATAAATGCTCAAACATCCATAAGCATGCGTATTTATTTTCCGTCAGTGAAACAGCCCACTACAGCCTGTAAAACATTTAAACAGTTGTCAGTAAATAATGGTAACCTAAAGAATTTAAGAAAATGTAATATTAGTTAAAAAGAAGATTTGTTTCATAGCCTATTTCCCCGCAAATGTATGCGCCATATGAGGCGCTTTGAGATGAATGTGGGACACAAGCTGGATAGAATATCTTCGTCTTCATGTTTTTTCCTGATGTTGCAAAGAAAATCTTGTTGTAAAAGGTCTGAAGAGAGAATTCTATCTTCCACAGGGTCAAGACATTTAGGCTAAATGTTTGATTATTCACTGCCAGAGAAAACGAAAGTGAAATTGCCGGTGTGTCAAATATGCGCTATTCAAATAAACTTGATGCGCCTTACCAAGTCTAATAACAAGCACAACATGTGTAAAATAAAATTTGAAGTAAAAAGGTATTCGTCCTATACAGTGTTTTTTTCTGCTTTACCACAGTAAAGCATGTGAATGGGTATAATAGACTTAAGAAGTCTAAATAAGACTTAAGAATGGGTATTAATAGACTAAGTGAAGATTTGGGTAAAGAAACACGATGTCCATGTCCAGTGGGATAAAATAGGACTAACTTTAGGCCTATTGTTAAAATTCACATAAATCGGAAAATCAGGTGACCAGATCGCAAAACAGAATAAAACAGCGGACAAATCTTAAATTGGGCTCAGCCTACCTCTCTCATTCGGGGCTGCGATGTTACAAATCTGCGAATTTATTTCCTTTGTAAACAAGGCTTGTGCTTCATGTAAAACAGCATTCACATACAAAACACTGGGCTAATAACGAAATTATAGTTTTATGAACAAAATAGTATTTATGTAAAGAGATATATTAAAATAAAAAGTACACAACTCTTCTTAAGTGGAAGGAAACTACTTTTTTTTTCTCCCTCACATGCAACTTAGTGCAGGTTATTTGGGTTAGTAAAATAACAATTATAGTTAAGTAGAAAATAGTATTTATGTAAAGAGATAAAATACAGAGTATAGTAAATTATATATTATTATATATTTTTATCTATCTATATATATATATATATATATATATATATATATATATATATATATATATATATTTTTTTTTTTTTTTTTTAAATGACAATATGATCCATCACGATGTTTTACTGTAAACATCGTCAACTGCCAATTTAGGGACATCACCCAAAACCCTACGTTTGAGCGATCATGCATCCGTTGCCAGATTTCAGTCATTTAAATCCCCAATCAGAGCTTTTCTGTTAAAGTCATGAAACCCCTCTTTCAGCTCAAATCCACCTCGTAATCTTTTGAAAAATGCTACTTAAATGGGCGTGGATGCCCGTGAGAAGAGGAGCGGGTGGGTGTGGTAGAGCGAGGCAGGGGGAGAAAGAGGGGCGAGCAACTGTCATCTGTCAGTGCAGTGGCCCATGCCAAATCTCAACAAAAATATGGGGTTAAACGTAACGAAATGCAAAATTAAAGTCCAATATAATACACTGACAACCGTCTGTTTGACCTTTAAAAGTAACCAAATCCCTTGCTACATATATTAGATTAATCGGAATTGTTTAAAATATAGAAATGCACATATACATTTATTATTGTCATTATAAATATATAATAATGTTTGTATATATACACAGTATAAATGCATATTTTTAAAAATAAAAAAATTATGGAAAAAAACCAACCGCTTCGTACATATAGCAGAGATCTAACTTACGTCCCTTAACACCCATAGTAAAGATGGACAGCGACAGTGAAGTTTACAGTGATAGCAGTACACAGGGCTCTGCTGAGGTGGAGGACTTTTTTTGGAGACTAGCCCTGGCAGCATCGCGGGGAAAGCCATGCAACACACCAACATTTACACCAGGGAAACAAACACTTACGACCCATGATCATAAACTCCTCTCATCTACTCCGTGAACACGCAGACTGTCACTTCTGTCATTGGAAAGAACCACCTGCTGTCATGAATAATTAAGAGACGGTGTCTTCTCATAGGATAAGAAAACTCAGTCTCATTAATAATAATGAGACAACGATGCGCCACGTAGCACTATAGTCCGCTGCTCGTCACAAGCTGTGACGTGGACGCAATGTAGTTTTTAAACCCGAAGATCGAAAATAGGGTGAAAAACATAAAAATTTACCCGTTTCACCTTTTAATTAAATCTAACAGATGCTAACATTATGTTCAATGATGTTCAACACACATACCTCTGTTAAAATCTCAAAAATTGCTGTAGGGTTTCATGACCCTTTAAAAGAACATTCTATTCAGTGTTTTACTTAAACGTGCAATCTGGCAACCATGTGCCGTGAGCGGATGATCTGAAAACACCAATAAACAATGTTAAAGTTCATGGCAGTACAATTAGAAAAAGACTGGACTAGTATGGCATGTTTGGAAAGCTTCTTTCTAAAATGCAGTACAGCTTAGGTTTGCAAAGTTGCATCTGAACAAACCTCAAGACTTCTGGAACAATGTCCTTTGGACAGACGAGGCCAAAGTGGAGATGTTTGACCATTATGCACAGTGCCACGTTTGACGAAAGCCAAACACAGCTGAAACACCAACTGCTAAGCATGGAGGTGAAGAGGCCGGGCAGATGATTTGGACTTGTTTTGCAGCCACAGGACCTGGGCATCTTGCAGTCATTGAGTCGACCGTGAACATCTCTGAACTTCTCTCTAAAATATGCTTGAGCCAATTATGAGGTCATCTAAAGAGCCAATGATTGATATTCTGTGGCGGGAACTTAAGAGAGCTGTGCATAAACTGATGCCCACAAACTACAGTCAACTGGAGAAATGTTGTAAAGAAGAGTGGGCAAAATTTCCTCCAGAACAATGTAAGATACTGATAAAGTCATGTAGAACCACCTTTAGCAACAATAACTTTAAGTAATAATATTCTATAAGCAATTAAATCGATGTGCTTTGTTTGTCACACAGGGCTTCTCTATTTTAAAAAGAAAAGCCACAATGGCATGGTGTAATAGCTTGTGTTGTTGTTGTTCATCTGAGGCTGTATTTTCCTAATTTTAAGACCTGTCATGATTTTTATTTTTATAATATTTATTTTCTTTTAAGATCTTTAATATCTTTTTCAACATTAGTGTACTGTTAGATATATAAACCAGAGGAAAAACTAATCAATCACAATATTACTCAAAATATTTTTTACAGTTATTGTACAATCAATCAAAATTATTTTATTATATTTATAATAATAGTTATAAAATAATTGTGATTAAAAAAAAAAAATGTATATGCCATTATAAGCAACATAAAAGGAAACAACTTTGAAAAAGTTGAAATGTGCCGAATTCAACATTGTTCATTGTTAATTTATATTTGAATTATTGTTACTTTTTTTTTAAATACAATTTTTTCTCTGAACTTTTCCACTGACCACTTTGCAGGCCTCCTGGAAGTCCCTGGACTGCAGTTAAAAAACCCTGCAATATTTTCCTCATCCTCAAGGTGGAGTTGAGTCTGCCTGCAGCCCCGGACGGACAGCTTAACTCAAGCCTCCTTCCAGTCTACCAACTTACAAGAGCAGCGGTAACCATGGTAACTCCTTCAGAACCCAGGGCAAACATTTATAGGGCAATGGATTTGCTTGAGAAACACTAAAAAGAGCTAAAACAGAACACAGCAGTATGAGAGAAGCATGCCTGTGTGTTTGCAGGACAGGAGTTTTTTTTTAGTTAATATGAACACTTGTCTTGATCCTTAAGTCTCTTTCCTGTTCTTTTTCTCGAAGCTTTGTTGTTTGCTTTGTTGTCCACCTCCTGCTTCTATAATTACAACATTATGAAGGACTTGTGAGTTTTGTGAGCACTGCCTGTGTTTTTCTTTCTCTCTGGTGCTGAGTAGTGGCAGTAATTTAGCATCACTGAAGCCTGCAGCAATAGGGGAGCATACAACACCATAACCCTCACTCAGAGGAGCACAGGTGAGACCAGGAGCAGAGCTACTATTACCTCAGGAAGAAAGATAGCCCTTATTGCTGTCTATTTCAAAGCCTGAGAGAGAACTGTCAAAGCTCGGTATGACACATCCTTGTGATAATACTGCATTATTAGGCCTAAAAGTTACACTAAAGCAGGGGTGTCCATACTTTTTTTTTTTAAGGGGGCCAGATTTGATGTGGCCAGCGGGTGGCCAATTTCTTTGTCTTTATTATATATTCTATTCTATTAAATGTTTTGTTTCTTGGAAACATGACAGATTTGACGAAAGCTTGAACTGACAGCAGAGTAGCTTGAGATAGGACACAGATGTAAATCAATATCTGTAAAACTTTTAACTACCTCGTTTTAAAGGGTGAAATCTAAATAGTTAATTTAAATAAGAAGAGTGTTCTAACGCAGTAATACTATTTAGATCACCACAGGTAAAACCACACATGGCACCTCACTACATACACTGTCAGAAAAAAATGTACATTGCTGTCACTGGGGCGGTACCCTAAGGTACAAAACCGAAAAGGTACTAATATGTACCTTTAAGGTATTAATATGTACCTTTTAAGGTACTAATACGCTCTCTTAAAGTACTGATATGTACCCTTTAAGGTACTAATATGTACAATTTAGAGGTCAGTAAGGTACAAAGATGTAACTTTTCACTTTTGTACCTTACAAGTGACAGGACTGTACCTTCTTTTCTGAGAGTGTAGTAAAAAGAATATTGTTTCTATATTAGTTTTTTTGGTATTTAGTATATCAACACATTTAATATAAATAGAAATGCGCACAACTGCAACAAGTTTATGGCAAAAAAAAGTCTGTAATTTGCAGATCGGCGACGTTTCTCCTGATTTCCACTGCTTTTGGCGCTTTTAATGTTTCCCTGGCCTAAAATTGAGTAGAGCCACCTTGTGTTGACATTGTGAAACTGCATGATTTGTAAATTATGCGTGGCGGGCCACATATAATAGTAATAGACAAGCTGCGGGCCGTTTGCAATTCATCCCCATCAGACACATTTGGCCTGCGGGCCAGACTTTGGACATCCCTGCATTTAAGAGAGTATTCCCTGTTGAAAAACCCAGTTTAAGATTATAGTTGTGTTTCTTTCCAAACTTGGTAGATGTTTTCAAGCTGGCCATAAGCTAGTTTTGGAACATTATTGCTAGTTAGTCCACTTTGAGTTGCTATGACCAAGATGGTCTCCCATATTCCACAACTTTAGCATAAGATGGATTTTACAAGAGGGTTTCTGCTGTTTGAGAGTGAGCAAGAGAGAAAAAGTTTAGAAAGAATGATTAGTCTCTGCCATGTCCCACTAGAACAGTCATCAGTATGGAGACAAGAGACGTTACACACCTTACATCAGTAAAATGATCCTGCTCATCAGCGCTCCTACTAATGAGCAGCCTAATTCATGATTGTATCACACACACTCTGACTAATGAGTCTAATTGCTAGTAAAGGAAGACAAACAAAGTAGAGCAAAGGTTTGCACAGGAAGACTTCAGCTGCACAATGCTGCAGAAAACAACTCGTGGTACAATAGCGATGGTTAGCATTTTTTTTTTGTCACTACCCTGCAGCAATAGAAAAATGCATGACCTTTCTATTTCTACTCTTATAATAATGACAAATGCAATGGAAAACTGTATTTACTTTGGCATAGTTGAATAATAAGAGTTCTGTATATGGAACTAACATGAGCCTCAAACACCATTTCCTCCTTCATATGTAAATCTTGTGCTTTTTATAATAATGACAAATGCTAGTGATCTGTATGCTTTTCTTTTGTATTTTTTATATCTATATACAGTTGGCAAATAATTTTATCCAAAGCAACATTTAATTCATAGTACACATTTTATCAGTTCATGCATTCCTAGCAATCAAACCCATGGCCTTGCTAGTGCCATGCATGTGTTATTGTCTGATGTAGAGAAACACACACTTTTGACTCAACATATTCAACCCTGGAGGTCTGTAGTGGAACTACAGTGTAATCTAAAATCTATGGTTTGTTGTACTGTTGAGCAGTACTTAAAAGGATAATTCACCTGAAACTAAACTAAAACCAGAGGTGTAAAGATTATCTGAAAACCATACTTGAGTAAAATTACAGATTCCTTACAACGGGAATGACTCCATTTCAAGTTACAAGTCACCAATTCCAATACAACTTGAGTAAAAGTCTTTTATTATTTTGATAAAAGTCTTATGGGAGCCAAAGTAGCCAAAAAGACACTTGAAGTATTTTACTCGTACTAAATATAGGCATAACGATGCACTAGTCCTCGACACCTAAGTTACATACCACTGAAAATAAGAATCAGTCGATTTGTAAGATGAGAAATCACGTTTATTTTCTAAAAATAAAACTGAACGCCTCAATATTGCAATAAATCAAAGTAGACACAACAGCCTCTTAAACGTCCACAAACTCTCAAGTCTCAGTTAAGTTCAAGTGCACAAAAAGGCCATAGGTAAATCAAACACTTGCAAATCATCTACTACCTGCTAATGCACTGGCATTCCTGTAAAGTAGCCTTGTTGACATGTTTGGTGAGGTAAAGGCAAAATGCACAAGATATAGTACCTTCAATGCCCTTAGATGGCATTGAACAAACTTGCTGCAGAAAAAAAGTTAGGTCCTATGCAAAATGTATGCATTACTCAACACAAATGTATTGAAGTACATTTACTTGAAGTACATTTACTAAGTAATTTATTCAAGTGGAATGTAAAAGTTGCTAATATCTTTAAAACTCAGTATAACTACAAAGTAGCCAAGAAGATACTTAAGTACAGTAACTAATCACTGACTAAATTTATATAAATAAATAAAACCTTAATATGAATGTTTAAACAAAAATGAATAAAAATAACAATCACATGACAATTAGATTAGAGAGCCTAAAAGGACATGGTATTGATTAAAAAATTAGATGGGAGGAAAAATTTGATTTAAATTCTTTTGCATTCTCTTGCAAAACATTTGTTTCCTTGAGAAACTTTGGATTCACTTTTGTGATCAAAATAATATGAGATGGGAGGAAAAACTGTATTTCATTGCTTTTGCAAGTGAACGTACAGAGCCCCTAAAAGGACATGAAGAGTGATGAAAAAAAAACTGATGGGTGGAAAAAATATTTCAATGTTCTCACAAAAGTTTTACATTCCCCCGAGAAACTTTGCGTTCGCTGACTATGCTCGCAAAACTTTTGCGTTCCCTCACAGAACTACGTTTTTATTCATCATGTCCCTTAAGGGGATATAAAAGTGAATCATGTAAAGCAATTCAGTCTTTTAGAAAATGTTGACTAAACCACTTGATTCATATGAATTATGATCTATTTATGAACATTTTGTAGCATCAGATTGTTAGTTGCATGGACTGTGAATGGAGGGACAGAAATCTCAGATTTGATTCTTGTGTTTTGAAGATGAACGAAACTCTTACGGGTTTGGATCGGCATGAGGGTAAGTAATGGATTACCCTTTGTAAATGAATAAATTAATTAACCCTTTAACCATCATTATAAGTCACTTTGAAACATATGTACATGCCATACATTTCTTATAAAAATTATTATAGTGTAGGGTAGGGAAACTTCTAAATAGGTGCTGGATCCAGTTCATATAAATTAAGTCCTGTTGTTGATAAAGTTGTAAGCCTATAGGTTTTACTTGGCTTTTACTACATGTCCAAAAAATTAAATAAGTATTGGATTTGAAGGTTGAATTGCACTGTTTTTACTGCATCAACTCAAGATGTAATATCTCGCACATTTGTTCTGGCTTCTCGTGAGAGAGCTTTGGAGAACAGGATTTGATATTATGGTGCTTCTGGTACAAGGACAAAACCCAGAGCGCTCTCTCCCTCTCAGAGTTTGTCCGTAATGAAGCGTGCGGGGGTAAATGATTGATGTCCGAATAAATTAAAGTGCAATAGAAGGACGGAGCGCACTGTTCAGACTGACATCCATCAATTTAACCCTAAAAACTTTTAAATGGCAATTACAGGACTGTGGAACAGAGGAGGAGAAGAATGCAACATACAGTAGCCATTTGTCAGGAAGACATGTCATCAGTCTATCAGCCCGGATTAACATGGCAACACCTTTGATTTATCTGCAGATGAGAAAAGCAATAACATTTCATACCCCTCATTTGTGTATATAGCACTGTATTTCCTTGACATTTTAACATTTCCAGTAATATCACATTATGCTTGGTAATAACAAAATGAAACCTGGGTGGGAAACCAGGTTGAAACACCAGGTTGAAACTGTTATCATTTCACAGAACAAAAGATAGCTTGGAGCCTGGGGGAGCCTACCTTTGGATGGATTGGATTGATTTCTATGAGAGTCTGGAACACTTGTTGGCTCGCTTTTCAGACAGCAATCCTCCAAGGGTGGATTTTACAAAGAGCGACTGTCACAGCATTTTCCCCTTCTCAGTTACTTACAGTACCTAAACAAATAATATAATATGCTAAAACTCATCTGAACATCTGGCATTTTTTGACGTCACAACACACGAATGCACATGTATTTATTTGACAGATGATTTTATCCAGAGTGACTAACAGAGAATAAAAGGTAACAAAATAACTAATGCTGTTCTTGCATTCCCTGAGAAGAGAACCCATGACATTGATATTGTTAGAGCCAAGGGAGAGTTATCTTTATATAGAGAAAGACTTGTACTCCTCCACAAAGTCATGCTAGGATGGTGATGTGAGGAGACAGAGGGAGATTGATACTGTCGTTTTGCCATTGGACGGGTGGAGGACACAGCCTGTATAATGAATTGTGACACTTCAATTAGCCCCTCTAAGATAAACAATACAAAAATAACCCATTGCCTTTTCAGTTTTATGGCTAACTATCACAACACATTATATTGTTGCCATAAATTATATTGAGGGCATCATTTCTACACTCTGGCACTACAGAGTCTTGGAGAAATTAGAGAAAAATATGTGTGAGTTACATCAGATTTGTTTATTAGCAGTGACACAAGCCTGTGCAAACTGCAAGTTCTTCAAGGATTCATCTCATTCGAGAGTTCTCAGCAGGACTGTCTGATACCCATAGAATAATAAATGAGAACTTAAAAAGTCACAAGCATTTTTGAATGTTAGTTGGAAGTATGAATAAACACTGGATATGAGGAAATAAAACTGGATAATGTGCAAGTCATTTGAATCAGTGTTCACAATCAAAACAAGGCTCATTGCATGTTTTTTAATTTTTTTTTATTATTGAAATATGTTCCATACTGTTCACCTATAATGTCAATAAAGTTTTTTGCATAAAAAATATATGCAGAATGATTATTTTCATCCTTCATTCTGGCGGCTTCTTTAAGGCTTGCAGTGTTTTGAAAACATCCATAAAAAACATAATTTACAGACAAAGCATTATGAAATTGTTAACTAACGATTTGTCATGTAGCTGCTGTCAGATCCATTGCAGTTGGCTGCTTCATCTTTCAACAAAAGTTTCTTTGTGAACTTTGCAGATTGCTTTGTAAATGAAGCAGTGTGAGATGCAGTCAAATGTTCAGAACAAACATGTAATCCTCCGACGCACATACTGCAAGGGCGTAAGGGATATTTGGAATTGATGGAGACTTAAAAACTATTTCATGTCATCTAAAGCCTTTATTTATTGATATGGCAGACTGTGGTCTCATTTATAAAATGTAACTATTGAATAGAAACTGTCCTACGTTTGATCTGACTAGTTTCATACACGTACGTTTTTATAAATATGAAAGTTAGTGTCACTTTTAGCGTATTCTAAACACTCTTCGATCAAATCTGTGCATATGCACGTTTTATTCACGGCCGCACAGTCATTCATTCTCTGCCGCACACCGCACATGCATTTATCTGTGAGTGAGATCCCACCCCCTATGGGTGGGTTGAAAACATGTGGAACTAGCTCCTCCTATTGGCTGTTGTTTCTAGCCTCTGGCCAAAAAAACCCCCTCAGATGATGCTAAATGCTAAAGGTTTTTTTTCCAGACTCAAAATACATAAATCTCTTGTCTCAGGGGGACATGAGGGAGGGAAGCACGGTCATTCCGAATATACTACTGGGTTTCTACTGATATAAAGCTTAATGCTAATTGGTGAAGTATCCCTTCAATAGAAGTTCTGAAGCGTGAAATTTAAATTGTGAGCTAACTCACTACACATAACGACTGATAACGACTCGATAAACTATTATTTTATTATATTTCAGAATAAACCTACATTGTTAGACAGGTAATGAACACAGCTAATATTTATCATTTAAGGCTGAAATGTTGCACGTATATGTAACAAGCAAAGTATTTATCATAATGTACTTTAAATAATAGTACAAGTAATGGAAAAAATATAAGTTCTGCTGATTTTCATAAATACCAGTACATTGTACATTGTACAATGAGGACGTTGTCTCGTTGCTGGAAATCGAGTCCTCTGTGTCCCAGTGTGAAGTGAGCCAGTGTCCTTTGCTGTCCTTACTAGTGCCTAAATTAGTGTACACAATATACTGATTCTCAAGCTTGGGAGCTAGGGAACTGATTGAGACCCTCAAATGATTAAAAAATACACCACTACAGCCACAGCCAATCAGATGATTTTAGATTTAATAACTAATGAGTTCCCATGATGGGGAGGGGGCTAGACACTGCAACATTTGCCATAAGAAACAGATTGACTCTTGAACTCAAAATTTGCATATAACAGACAGCTTTTATTGCTTTATTTTGGCATGTCTGTTCAGGATACAGTGTAAAGTTTTTGTCCATTTGTTTTGAAAATGTATTATTTATTAGTAATTAGTGCAGTATGCAGCAGTTCTTTTGTATGGAAGAGTAAACAAAACTCTGTGGTAAATTGTGCAAAGTGTGGAGCTAAGCATGTCTTCAAAAGTGCTAATGATCCACAGGGCTCCAGCTAGCACTGAGATGCATGATTGTGTGTTTATGCTGTCTGTGGGCATATTTACGTAATAATGCTGTATGTGTGTGCACCACCATTAGCGCTACGGGCTTGTCTGAAGCAGGGGTATAATTGGAGGTACAGTTGAGATGAAAATTAAAGAATACGTCTGTTATCTGCCCGGGGTTTGAATGAGAGGAAGGGAAATGAGAGGATAAGATGATGTATCTTAATGTAGAAACAATATAAAAAAAGTGAGGGGCCATATGATAAACCTTATCATTTTGACTCATGAATATTAATTAGATGTAAAAGTTATTAAACTATTCCTCAGTGTTTTCATTTGTCTAAGTAAATCTGACTTTTATCCCAGGATTTTTATAATTGGCTAAAACCATAAATTACATTTTTCATTTTCATTCAGTTGAAATAACTAAAATAGACCAAAAAAATGACCAAAATTACTAAAACTTTAACAAAAATGAAAACATAACAAAAACAAGCAATAATCTGTCAGTGATATTAAACTAACACTGGTCTATTAGGTTGCTACACCCCTGATCACAATTCATGTGCATTTGATATTATCAAAATTCAGAATATGGAAAAATGTGTGAGGCTATTTTAAAATCAACAAAAAAGTTGACACAAATCCTCCATTTTTATTTTTTTTTCTTCCAAAATGTGAGAAGATAATATGAATGAAATTAATTAACTGATGTCATGGTTGATTCTAATTTGTCAGATTTGCTGGCGGGGCTTTTTGAGGCTGAGCAGAATGGCAATGCAAAGTCGCTAACATCACACATCCAATGCCATCACTTTGTTAGAGCACAGACGCAAACATGCAGTCAACACAGTGGTCAGATGGCTGTTTATGAGCTGGAGCGACATGCTAATGATGTGCATTAGCAGCTCGCTCTGGCTCTGGGCCTATTCATAATGGCTCCAATCCTACAATTACTGGACATAAGCTTTTGCACTGAAATTACTAAAGCCACTTTGTTTTAGCGAGAGGCCATAGGCAGAGAAATGTTGACTTGAAACCCAGCGCTGAAGCGGTTATTATGGTGTTAAAAACCCAATAACGCTGTCAGAGGACATTCACATTTGTCCTGCAGGGATATTACTATTTTGAGGGAACTCTCAAGAGTTTGCTTTAGGCTGATGCTCATTTTCTAAAGGAAAACTGGACCAATAAGGCCCAGAAAGAGTGGGCGGCCCATTCTCAGTACCAGCCACCAAGCTGTAAGTAGAAATCTTCCATCTTTGACTCTACTTTCCCTATGGAGGAGGTCATATATACTATATTGCCAAAGGTTTTGGGACGCCTGACTTACATGCTCATGAACTTTAATGACATCCCTTATTCCATAGGGTTTAATATGGAGTCGGCTCAACCTTTGCCACTTCAACTCTTCTGCGAAGGCTTTCCACAAGATTTAGGAGTGTGTGTTTATGGGAATTTTGACTATTCTTCTTGAAGCGCATTTGTGAGGTCAGGCTAATTACATGCGATGTTTGCTTTGTGGCAGGCGCATTATCCTGCTGAAAGAGGCCACAACCACAATACCGTTTAAGGGTGTACATGGTCTGCAACAATGCCTAAGATTTCCAAGCAGATCATTGCCCAAAGCATCACACTGCTTCCGCTGGCTTGCCTTCTTCCCATAGTGCATCCTGGTGCCATGTGTTTCCATGGTATATGTTTTCTGTTTCTGTATTTGCATGTGTTTGTGCATTTGCTTTTGCATGCTTGTATTTTGCAGTGACTTTCTGTTGCTTTGCATTGTTTGCATGTGTTGTCTTATTTGCATGTGTTGTGAGTATTTGACATCTTTCTATCTGAACCAACATTCACTTATTGAGCAATTTGCAGTGCATTTAGTATTTTTTGTGTGTTAGAGTATTTGCAGTGCATTTCTGTATTTGCATGTGTTGTAGACATTTTTGTATTTGCATGTGTTGCTGTACTGCAGTTTTGGAGATGATCTGACCCAGTTGTCTAGCCATCACAATTTGGCCCTTGTCAAACTTGCTCAAATTCTTAAGCTTGCCCATTTTTCCTGCTTCTAACACATCAACTTTGAGGAAAAAATGTTCACTTGCTGCCTAATATATCCCACCCAAACAGGTGCTGTGATCATATTTATTCACTTCTCATGAGTATGTCGTCTTTTAATTGGTTACTCCCCAACACCGATATTTACAGCCCATATATGTGAAATGGAAAAAGAAAGTGTTTGATTTACTCCTTTCCTTGGAGGTTTGTTTTGCTTCAGCTTTAGTGTGTGCCATTTTGTTTTGTAAGGATATTTATCTGTAGCCATGAAGGCATTATTAGTAGAGTTCATGACTGAATATATTTCCCCATGCCTTGCATTTTTCATTGAATAAATTTACATTGATTGCTTGTTCTCATGGGATATGTTGGGAGACAAAAACATTCTCTGGACAACTACATTCAGAAACTTCTTGGAGCTGAGCTGATGATCTCCATGAGGCAGTATTGAGAGGTGATGAACTGAAATAGGTGATGCTCACCCAGGATGACTGAATGGGCTTCTCTCCTCTCACACATGGTCTCTCCTGGCTGTCTCTGCAGAGATATGTCTCATCACCCACCTGCAGCACGGAAGGTGTGACTCATGCCCTATGAGAGAGCTGTTTGTTGGCACTAGTGCTGAAGGCCACGTCGCGGGTTTATTTGCTTGCCAGGCATCAAGGAAGATTTTTGTCTTTGTTAGAGATGGATTCATGAACCATATATTCTGTACATACAAATTTGAAGAGGATAACACTTTATTTTGATGGTCCCTTTTGAACATTCTTTTGACTATAAGTAACTTTGCAACTACATATACACTAACTCTTATTAATAGACTCACGGCTTAATATCTGCTGACTCTTTATTGTGATCGTCCGTTAACACACATTCTACTACATATAAGTAACTAGAGTAAAAGTACATGTCAACTTATTCTAACCCTACCACTCTACTAACACTCTAGTGAGTTAGTAGACATGTAGGTGCAATGTTACTTATAGTCAACAGAATGTGTTAATCCCTTCCAATTTCTGTAAAACTTTCCTAAACGCCTTGAAAAAGGCATACCCAAAATAAATTGCATACTGTTCTTGAACCATTTGGACTATATGCATGGTTTTGGTCTCTCATGAAAGGTAACACTCTTTGTTTCTAAACAAGAATCACTGTCAGTCATACTGGTATTGGAGTAATTGAACTTTGAACACCCACACACACACACACGCACACACACGCACACGCACACGCTGACACGCACACGCACACACACACACACACACACACACACACACACACACACACACACACACACACACAAAACAATTCTAAGAAGATACATGCAGATGACTATAGCTTGGAGCTATTAGCTGGAAAACACAATGGGATCACAGCATGAAGCCTTACCAAGTCCAATTTCAAATTTGATACTACCTTTAGAAAATGTTTATGTCCAGGCGCTTCCTAATAAAAGCCACTTTGAGACCCCAAATGACCTCTTGTAACCACTGACACATAAATTGCTGCTATTCTTGAATGCTTTAATGTACAGTCATAATTTTGGGTTCTAATGAAAGGTTACACTTTAGAGGTATTCTATCCCTTATCAAGATTTAAAAAAAATTTGTCAATAGTTAATGACACATTGTGAATGAAACATTAAACATTATAGTGTTTTAGTGTATATTAGTATTTTTCCAATTACTAAACTTTGAGCAAATAAAGACAAAACAAGTGCTATGGTATTGAAACTCTTTAATATTAAAACTCACACTGATATATAATAATAATAATAATAATAATAATAATAATAATAATAATAATAATATGTAACAATTAAACTATTTGCACACTTTTACATTTTACTCGCTCCACCTCTGCCTCTTGTTGTTGAGTTTACATAAAAAATAATAACGAACAAAAAATAAGCATTCTTTTGAGGGGACATTCATGGTAGGCTATTTAATTTGTGTGTTATAACGCAGGTATATCGTCATTTTCTTATTCTTTTTTTTTAATAGTGAATAATAATGATAATACATAATTTTTGTTCAAAGAGTGAGGAAGATCAAAATTACATGAAATGGCTTCAGTCATACAAATTAAAACAATTTATTTGGGGGGATGAAAACGTTGCTATATGGCATCTATAAAACTATGATTTTCTCCTATTTAAATGCACATTTCTTTTAGAAATTGATAGATTTATATAATTGGAAGTCATGCAAACCAAAAATAAGTAGATAACTAAGTGGCTAACCCATTTAAAAAATTCAAATGATTAGCTAACTTTTGACAACACAAGTGTTATCCATTAATCCTGTACAATTATCAAGAAAAGATACACTGATCAGGCATAACGTTTTCCATCTCACTTGCCCAATATTGTGTTGGTCCCCCTTTGCATGCATGAAATGCAGTGTGTTTCTGTATTTGCATATTTTATGAGAATGTGCAGTATGTTTCTGTATTTGCATGATGTGGATTTTTGCAGCGCATTTTTGCATGTTGTGGACTTTTGCAGCGCGTTTTTGTATATGTGTTGTGAGTTTTTGTAGTGCGTTTCTGTATTTGCATGTGTTGTGAGTATTTGCAGTGCGTTTCTTTATTTGCATGTGTTGCGAATATTTGCAGTGCGTTTCTGTATTTGCATGTGTTGTGAGTATTTGCAGTGCGTTTCTGTATTTGCATGTGTTGTGAGTATTTGCAGTGTGTTTCTGTATTTGTATGTGTTGTGAAGTTTTGCAGTGCGTTTCTGTATTTGCATGTGTTGTGAACTTTTGCAGTGCGTTTCTGTATTTGCATGTGTTGTGAACTTTTGCAGTGCGTTTCTGTATTTGCATGTTGTAAACTTTGCAGTGCGTTTCTGCATGTTGTGAACTTTTGCAGTGCGTTTCTGTATTTGCATGTGTTGAGTATTTGCAGTGCGTTTCTGTATTTGCATGTGTTGAGTATTTGCAGTGCGTTTCTGTATTTGCATGTGTTGTGAACTTTTGCAGTGCGTTTCTGTATTTGCATGTGTTGTGAACTTTTGCAGTGCGTTTCTGCATGTTGTGAACTTTTGCAGTGCGTTTCTGTATTTGCATGTGTTGTGAACTTTTGCAGTGCGTTTCTATATTTGCATGTGTTGTGAACTTTTGCAGTGCGTTTCTGTATTTGCATGTTGTAAACTTTTGCAGTGCGTTTCTGTATTTGCATGTGTTGTAAACTTTTGCAGTGCGTTTCTGTATTTGCATGTGTTGTTAACTTTTGCAGTGCGTTTCTGTATTTGCATGTTTTGTGAACTTTTGCAGTGCGTTTCTGTATTTGCATGTGTTGTGAACTTTTGCAGTGCGTTTCTGTATTTGCATGTGTTGAGTATTTGCAGTGTGTTGTGAGTATTTGCAGTGCATTTCTGTATTTGCATGTGTTGTGAACTTTTGCAGTGCGTTTTGTATTTGCATGTGTTGTGAGTATTTGCAGTGCATTTCTGTATTTGCATGTGTTGTGAGTATTTGCAGTGCATTTCTGTATTTGCATGTGTTGTGAACTTTTGCAGTGCATTTCTGTATTTGCATGTGTTGAGTATTTGCAGTCCATTTCTGTATTTGCATGTGTTGTGAGTATTTGCAGAGCGTTTCTGTATTTGCATGTGTTGTGAACTTTTGCAGTGCGTTTCTGTATTTGCATGTGTTGTGATCTTTTGCAGTGCATTTCTGCATGTTATGAACTTTGCAGTGCATTTCTGTATTTGCATGTGTTGTGAGTATTTGCAGTGCATTTCTGTATTTGCATGTGTTGTGAACTTTTGCAGTGCGTTTCTGTATTTGCATGTGTTGAGTATTTGCAGTGCATTTCTGTATTTGCATGTGTTGTGAGTATTTGCAGTGCATTTCTGTATTTGCATGTGTTGTGAACTTTTGCAGAGCGTTTCTGTATTTGCATGTTTTGTGAACTTTTGCAGTGTGTTTCTGTATTTGCATGTTATGAACTTTTGCAGTGCATTTCTGTATTTGCATGTGTTGTGAACTTTGCAGTGCGTTTCTGCATGTGTTGAGTATTTGCAGTGCATTTCTGTATTTGCATGTGTTGTGAACTTTTGCAGTGCGTTTCTGTATTTGCATGTGTTGTGAGTATTTGCAGTGCATTTCTTTATTTGCATGTGTTGTGAACTTTTGCAGTGCGTTTCTGTATTTGCATGTGTTGTAAACTTTTGCAGTGCGTTTCTGTATTTGCATGTGTTGAGTATTTGCAGTGTGTTTCTGTATTTGCATGTGTTGTGAGTATTTGCAGTGCATTTCTGTATTTGCATGTGTTGTGAACTTTTGCAGAGCGTTTCTGTATTTGCATGTTTTGTAAACTTTTGCAGTGCGTTTCTGTATTTGCATGTGTTGTGAGTATTTGCAGTGCATTTCTGTATTTGCATGTGTTGTGAACTTTTGCAGAGCGTTTCTGTATTTGCATGTGTTGTGAACTTTTGCAGTGCGTTTCTGTATTTGCATGTGTTGTGATCTTTTGCAGTGCATTTCTGCATGTTGTGAACTTTTGCAGTGCATTCCTGTTTGCATGTGTTGTAAACTTTTGCAGTGCGTTTCTGTATTTGCATGTGTTGTGAACTTTTGCAGTGCGTTTCTGTATTTGCATGTGTTGTGAGTATTTGCAGTGCATTTCTTTATTTGCATGTGTTGTGAACTTTTGCAGTGCGTTTCTGTATTTGCATGTGTTGTGAGTATTTGCAGTGCATTTCTGTATTTGCATGTGTTGTGAACTTTTGCAGAGCGTTTCTGTATTTGCATGTTTTGTAAACTTTTGCAGTGCGTTTCTGTATTTGCATGTTTTGTAAACTTTTGCAGTGCGTTTCTGTATTTGCATGTGTTGAGTATTTGCAGTGCGTTTCTGTATTTGCATGTGTTGAGTATTTGCAGTGCATTTCTGTATTTGCATGTGTTGTGAACTTTCGCAGTGCGTTTCTGTATTTGCATGTGTTGTGAACTTTTGCAGTGCGTTTCTGTATTTGCATGTGTTGAGTATTTGCAGTGCATTTCTGTATTTGCATGTGTTGTGAACTTTTGCAGTGCGTTTCTGTATTTGCATGTGTTGTGAACTTTTGCAGTGCGTTTCTGTATTTGCATGTGTTGTGAACTTTGCAGAGCGTTTCTGTATTTGCATGTGTTGTGAACTTTTGCAGTGCGTTTCTGTATTTGCATGTGTTGTGATCTTTTGCAGTGCATTTCTGCATGTTGTGAACTTTTGCAGTGCGTTCCTGTTTGCATGTGTTGTAAACTTTTGCAGTGCGTTTCTGTATTTGCATGTGTTGTGAACTTTTGCAGAGCGTTTCTGTATTTGCATGTTTTGTAGAACTTTGCAGTGCGTTTCTGCATGTGTTGAGTATTTGCAGTGCATTTCTGTATTTGCATGTGTTGTGAGTATTTGCAGTGCGTTTCTGTATTTGCATGTGTTGTGAGTATTTGCAGTGCATTTCTTTATTTGCATGTGTTGTGAGTATTTGCAGTGCGTTTCTGTATTTGCATGTGTTGTAAACTTTTGCAGTGCGTTTCTGTATTTGCATGTGTTGAGTATTTGCAGTGTGTTTCTGTATTTGCATGTGTTGTGAGTATTTGCAGTGCATTTCTGTATTTGCATGTGTTGTGAACTTTTGCAGAGCGTTTCTGTATTTGCATGTTTTGTAAACTTTTGCAGTGCGTTTCTGTATTTGCATGTGTTGTGAACTTTTGCAGTGCGTTTCTGCATGTTGTGAACTTTTGCAGTGCGTTTCTGTATTTGCATGTGTTGTAAACTTTTGCAGTGCGTTTCTGTATTTGCATGTGTTGAGTATTTGCAGTGTTTCTGTATTTGCATGTGTTGAGTATTTGCAGTGTGTTTCTGTATTTGCATGTGTTGTGAACTTTTGCAGTGCGTTTCTGTATTTGCATGTGTTGTGAACTTTTGCAGTGCATTTCTGTATTTGCATGTGTTGTGAGTATTTGCAGTGCATTTCTGTATTTGCATGTGTTGTGAGTATTTGCAGTGCATTTCTGTATTTGCATGTTGTAAATTTTTGCAGTGCATTTCTATATTTGCATGTGTTGCGAGTATTTGCATGTGTTGTGAACTTTTGCAGTGCGTTTCTGTATTTGCATGTGTTGTGAGTATTTGCGTTGCATTTCTGTATTTGCATGTGTTGTGAACTTTTGCAGTGCGTTTCTGTATTTGCATGTGTTGCATTTCTTTATTTGCATGTGTTGTGAACTTTTGCAGTGCGTTTCTGTATTTGCATGTGTTGTGAGTATTTGCAGTGCATTTCTTTATTTGCATGTGTTGTGAACTTTTGCAGTGCGTTTCTGTATTTGCATGTGTTGTGAACTTTTGCAGTGCGTTTCTGTATTTGCATGTGTTGTGAACTTTTGCAGTGCGTTTCTGTATTTGCATGTGTTGTGAACTTTGCAGTGTTTCTGTATTTGCATGTGTTGTGAACTTTTGCAGTGCGTTTCTGTATTTGCATGTGTTGTGAACTTTGCATTTTCTGTATTTGCATGTGTTGTGAGTTTTTATGAGTGCATTTCTTTATTTGCATGTGTTGTGAACTTTTGCAGTGCTTTCTGTATTTGCATGTGTTGTGAGTATTTGGAGTGCATTTCTTTATTTGCATGTGTTGTGAACTTTGCAGTGCATTTTGTATTTGCATGTGTTGTGAACTTTTGCAGTGCTTTCTGTATTTGCATGTGTTGTGAGTATTTGCGGTGCATTTCTGTATTTGCATGTGTTGTGAACTTTGCGGTGCGTTTCTGTATTTATGCATGTGTGTTGTGAACTTTGCAGTGCGTTTCTGTTTTTGCATGTGTTGTGAACTTTTGCAGTGCGTTTCTGTATTTGCATGTGTTGTGAGTATTTGCGGTGCATTTCTTTATTTGCATGTGTTGTGAACTTTTGCAGTGCGTTTCTGTATTTGCATGTGTTGTGAGTATTTGCAGTGCATTTCTTTATTTGCATGTGTTGTGAACTTTTGCAGTGCGTTTCTGTATTTACATGTGTTGTGAACTTTTGCAGTGCATTTCTGTATTTGTATGTGTTGTGAGTATTTGCAGTGCATTTCTGTATTTGCATGTGTTGTGAGTATTTGCAGTGCATTTCTGTATTTGCATGTGTTGTGAGTATTTGCAGTGCATTTCTGTATTTGCATGTGTTGTGAACTTTTGCAGTGCATTTTGTATTTGCATGTGTTGTGAACTTTGCAGTGCTTGTATTTGCATGTGTTGTGAGTATTTAGTGCATTTCTGTATTTGCATGTGTTGTGAACTTTTGCAGTGCGTTTCTGTATTTGCATGTGTTGTGAGTTTTTATGCAGTGCATTTCTTTATTTGCATGTGTTGTGAACTTTTGCAGTGCTTTCTGTATTTGCATGTGTTGTGAGTATTTGGAGTGCATTTCTTTATTTGCATGTGTTATGAACTTTTGCAGTGCATTTCTGTATTTGCATGTGTTGTGAACTTTTGCAGTGCGTTTCTGTATTTGCATGTGTTGTGAACTTTTGCAGAGCGTTTCTGTATTTGCATGTTTTGTAAACTTTTGCAATGCGTTTCTGTATTTGCATGTGTTGTGAACTTTTGCAGTGCGTTTCTGTATTTGCGTGTGTTGTGAACTTTTGCAGTGCGTTTCTGTATTTGCATGTGTTGTGAGTATTTGCAGTGCATTTCTTTATTTGCATGTGTTGTGAACTTTGCAGTGCTTTCTGTATTTGCATGTGTTGTGAGTATTTGGAGTCTTTATTTGCATGTGTTGTGAACTTTGCAGTGCATTTCTGTATTTGCATGTGTTGTGAACTTTGCAGTGCTTGTATTTGCATGTGTTGTGAGTATTTATGTGCATTTCTGTATTTGCATGTGTTGTGCGCGTTTCTGTATTTGCATGTGTTGTGAACTTTGCAGTGCTTTCTGTATTTGCATGTGTTGTGAACTTTTGCAGTGCGTTTCTGTATTTGCATGTGTTGTGAGTATTTGCAGTGCATTTCTTTATTTGCATGTGTTGTGAACTTTTGCAGTGCGTTTCTGTATTTGCATGTGTTGTGAGTATTTGCAGTGCATTTCTTTATTTGCATGTGTTGTGAACTTTTGCAGTGCGTTTCTGTATTTACATGTGTTGTGAACTTTTGCAGTGCGTTTCTGCATGTTGTAAACTTTGCAGTGCTTTCTATATTTGCATGTGTTGTGAACTTTGCAGTGCATTTCTGTATTTGCATGTGTTGTGAACTTTGCAGAGCATTTCTGTATGTGTTGTGAGTATTTGCAGTGCATTTCTGTGTTTGAATGTGTTGTGAACTTTTGCAGTGCGTTTCTGCATGTGTTGAGTATTTGCAGTGTGTTTCTGTATTGGCATGTGTTGTGAACTTTTGCAGTGCATTTCTGCGTGTTGTGAACTTTTGCAGTGGATTTCTGCATGTTGTGAACTTTTGCAGTGTTGTGAACTTTTGCAGTGCGTTTCTGTATTTGCATGTGTTGTGAACTTTTGCAGTGCGTTTCTGTATTTGCATGTGTTGTGAGTATTTTGCATTTCTGTATTTGCATGTGTTGTGAACTTTTGCAGTGCGTTTCTGTATTTGCATGTGTTGTGAGTATTTGCAGTGCATTTCTTTATTTGCATGTGTTGTGAACTTTTGCAGTGCGTTTCTGTATTTGCATGTGTTGTGAGTATTTGCAGTGCATTTCTTTATTTGCATGTGTTGTGAACTTTGCAGTGCATTTTGTATTTGCATGTGTTGTGAACTTTGCAGTGCGTTTCTGTATTTGCATGTGTTGTGAGTATTTATGTGCATTTCTGTATTTGCATGTGTTGAGTATTTGCAGTGCGTTTCTGTATTTGCATGTGTTGTGAACTTTTGCAGTGCGTTTCTGTATTTGCATGTGTTGTGAACTTTTGCAGTGCGTTTCTGTATTTGCATGTGTTGTGAACTTTTGCAGTGCGTTTCTGTATTTGCATGTGTTGTGAGTATTTGCAGTGCATTTCTTTATTTGCATGTGTTGTGAACTTTGCAGTGCGTTTCTGTATTTGCATGTGTTGTGAGTATTTGCAGTGCATTTCTGTATTTGCATGTGTTGTGAACTTTTGCAGTGCGTTTCTGTATTTGCATGTGTTGTGAACTTTTGCAGTGCGTTTCTGTATTTGCATGTGTTGAGTATTTGCTGTGCATTTCTGTATTTGCATGTGTTGTGAACTTTTGCAGTGCGTTTCTGTATTTGCATGTGTTGTGAACTTTTGCAGTGCATTTCTGTATTTGCATGTGTTGTGAACTTTTGCAGTGCGTTTCTGTATTTGCATGTGTTGTGAACTTTTGCAGTGTTTCTGTATTTGCATGTGTTGTGAGTATTTGCAGTGCATTTCTTTATTTGCATGTGTTGTGAACTTTTGCAGTGCGTTTCTGTATTTACATGTGTTGTGAACTTTTGCAGTGCATTTCTGCATGTTGTAACTTTGCAGTGCGTTTCTATATTTGCATGTGTTGTGAACTTTTGCAGTGCATTTCTGTATTTGCATGTGTTGTGAACTTTTGCAGAGCATTTCTGTATGTTGAGTATTTGCAGTGCATTTTGTGTTTGAATGTGTTGTGAACTTTGCAGTGCGTTTATTTGCATGTGTTGAGTATTTGCAGTGTGTTTCTGTATTGGCATGTGTTGTGAACTTTTGCAGTGCATTTCTGCGTGTTGTGAACTTTACAGTGGATTTCTGCATGTTGTGAACTTTTGCAGTGTTGTGAACTTTTGCAGTGCGTTTCTGTATTTGCATGTGTTGTGAACTTTTGCAGTGCGTTTCTGCATGTTGTGAACTTTTGCAGTGCGTTTCTGTATTTGCATGTGTTGTAAACTTTTGCAGTGCATTTCTTTATTTGCATGTGTTGTGAACTTTTGCAGTGCGTTTCTGTATTTGCATGTGTTGTGAACTTTTGCAGAGCATTACTGTATTTGCATGTGTTGTGAGTATTTGCAGTGCATTTCTGTGTTTGAATGTGTTGTGAACTTTTGCAGTGCGTTTCTGCATGTTGTGAGTACTTTGCAGTGCGTTTCTGTATTTGCATGTGTTGTGAACTTTGCAGTGCATTTCTGTATTTGCATTTGTTGAGTATTTGCAGTGTTTCTGTATTTGCATGTGTTGAGAACTTTTTGCAGTGTGTTTCTGTATTTGCATGTTTGTGAACTTTGCAGTGCGTTTCTGTATTTGCATGTGTTGTGAACTTTTGCAGTGCGTTTCTGTATTTGCATGTGTTGTGAACTTTTGCAGTGCATTTCTGTATTTGCATGTGTTGTGAGTATTTGCAGTGCATTTCTGTATTTGCATGTGTTGTGAACTTTTGCAGTGCATTTCTGTATTTGCATGTGTTGTGAACTTTTGCAGTGCGTTTCTGTATTTGCATGTGTTGTGAGTATTTGCAGTGCATTTCTGTATTTGCATGTGTGAGTATTTGCAGTGCATATCTGTATTTGCATGTGTTGTGAGTATTTGCAGTGCATTTCTGTATTTGCATGTGTTGTGAACTTTTGCAGTGCGTTTCTGTATTTGCATGTGTTGTGAACTTTTGCAGTGCGTTTCTGTATTTGCATGTGTTGTGAGTATTTGCAGTGCATTTCTGTATTTGCATGTGTTGTGAGTATTTGTGCATTTCTGTATTTGCATGTGTTGTGAACTTTGCAGTGCGTTTCTGTATTTGCATGTTGTGAGTTTTTTGCATGTGCTTTTCTTTATTTGCATGTGTTGTGAACTTTTGCAATGCGTTTCTGTATTTGCATGTGTTGTGAGTATTTGCAGTGCATTTCTTTATTTGCATGTGTTGTGAACTTTTGCAGTGCGTTTCTGTATTTACATGTGTTGTGAACTTTTGCAGTGCGTTTCTGCATGTTGTAAACTTTTGCAGTGCGTTTCTATATTTGCATGTGTTGTGAACTTTTGCAGTGCGTTTCTGTATTTGCATGTGTTGTGAACTTTTGCAGAGCATTTCTGCATGTGTTGAGTATTTGCAGTGCATTTCTGTGTTTGAATGTGTTGTGAACTTTTGCAGTGTGTTTCTGCATGTGTTGAGTATTTGCAGTGTGTTTCTGTATTGGCATGTGTTGTGAACTTTTGCAGTGCATTTCTGCGTGTTGTGAACTTTTGCAGTGGATTTCTGCATGTTGTGAACTATTTGCATGTGTTGTGAACTTTTGCAGTGCGTTTCTGCATGTTGTGAACTTTTGCAGTGCGTTTCTGTATTTGCATGTGTTGTAAACTTTTGCAGTGCGTTTCTATATTTGCATGTGTTGTGAACTTTTGCAGTGCGTTTCTGTATTTGCATGTGTTGTGAACTTTTGCAGAGCATTACTGTATTTGCATGTGTTGTGAGTATTTGCAGTGCATTTCTGTGTTTGAATGTGTTGTGAACTTTTGCAGTGCGTTTCTGCATGTGTTGAGTATTTGCAGTGCGTTTCTGTATTTGCATGTGTTGTGAACTTTTGCAGTGCGTTTCTGTATGCATTTGTTGAGTATTTGGAATGCGTTTCTGTATTTGCATGTGTTGAGAACTTTTGCCGTGCTTTCTGCATGTTTTGAACTTTGCAGTGCGTTTCTATATTTGCATGTGTTGTGAACTTTTGCAGTGCGTTTCTGTATTTGCATGTGTTGTGAACTTTTGCAGAGCATTTTTGTATTTGCATTTGTTGTGAGTATTTGCAGTGCATTTCTGTGTTTGAATGTGTTGTGAACTTTTGCAGTGCGTTTCTGCATGTGTTGAGTATTTGCAGTGTGTTTCTGTATTTGCATGTGTTGAGTATTTGCAGTGCGTTTCTGTATTTGCATGTGTTGAGTATTTGCAGTGCGTTTCTGTATTTGCATGTGTTGAGTATTTGCAGTGCTTTTCTGTATTTGCATGTGTTGAGTATTTGCAGTGCGTTTCTGCATGTGTTGAGTATTTGCAGTGCGTTTCTGCATGTGTTGAGTATTTGCAGTGCGTTTCTGCATGTGTTGAGTATTTGCAGTGCGTTTCTGTATTTGCATGTGTTGAGTATTTGCAGTGGTTTTCTTTATTTGCATGTGTTGAGTATTTGCAGTGTTTCTGTATTTACATGTGTTGTGAACTTTTGCAGTGCGTTTCTGCTTGTGTTTTGAAGTGCATATGTTGTCAAACTGATGAAGAGATTTTCTTTATTTTTTGGTGTTTTTTTTCTATATTTGCACCGCGTTGAGCTCTCTCGGCCACCGTAATATCTCCACTGCCTGGAAGTAAGAAAATCAGAATAACCTAGCAAAAGAAAAATAAACAAAACTGTTTAGCTTTCTCATCTCATTACATTTATTAATTTACTTTCGCACAGTAGATAACACTACACCATAAACTAAAGGAAGTATCAATATGAGGGTAAAGAAGGTAATGCCTCAAAATTGCTGCCTTTAATGGTCAGAATGTGCATGTAGAGCAATGTGCCAAATTGCCGCCTTAACCAGCTCAACATGAACTAAAGAAACGTGTTCAAACGTGTGTTGACACCATAGACTAAAAAAAATGGACGTAGTGTCCGTGACATAAGCCGTAGGTTTCTGAAGAGCGTTTTTGAAGCCTAAAAGCCAGTCATTGCCATTGTGTCACTTCCGGATAACTGAAAATGGACAAAGAGGTGGGACGTGGGTGCAGCTGAGGTGACGTCATGGCTAACAGACAGCAGACAAACGGCAATCCACCTGTCACAAGTGGCCACACCCTTAACCCCCAGGAGTCTGAGCTGTTTTGGGGCCCTTTAGAAGTTCTGACATGCTCTGACATTTGTGCTTTTTTCAGTTTCTTATAAACACATTAATGGCAAAAGTGTAATTACACTGTATACAGCACAAACTGGGCTACCATAATATGTGAGTAACATGTATGTACATACTTGTATTTTTGAGAGAATAATGTTTATGCGTGGTTTTTGAAAAATAAACAGCTTTTCATGAGGTAAATTATTCCAGGATTATTCCTCACCGCATCTCAAACCGATGTACAGTGTTTATTTATTTGAGCTGATGTTGAGTGGATGTGGGCATGAGTCTGCTCTCGCATGGATTGCAGCAGTATTTGAATCTCAAAAGAATGTGTGCTCCATGGGCGTGGCATGTTAGCAGATAATGAGTGGATAATGAGACAATCGCGAACGACTGAGATCTTTCTTTTCATACAGATTACACAAACACAGAATTTTTGTTTTCGATTTGATTTGCATTATTTAAAACCCAACATTTCAATGTTTCTTTAGACATATGTCTCATTATTGTGTGATAAGTTTTCACTAAATTAGAGAATTTTCTGAAGAGAATCAGATTAGACGTCATTTGACAGACCGTGCATCATGTTTGTTTTCTTTATTTTGCAAAAAGCACAACAATTTGTTTTTGTGACTTTACACAAAAATAATAGAAATGTAACAAGTTATAATGCACGTCACTAAGAGTCCGTTAAAGATGATGAAGTAGTATGTCCCAAAGCTTGCATACTCTTCTGCTACTCGCAAAATAGTACATACTTTTAGGTCGTAGTATAAGTAGGCGAATATTGGACACAGCGTATGTATACTTTAGGCTTTATACCAGCCAATCAATCTGAACGCTGACGTCAGAAGGACTCGAGTCTGCACAGAAAGCCTTTGAAGAATGGAAGTGATAGGCCTTAAAATCCCAATCAAACGCTGCTGATCACATGCACATCATCTCATTTACACAGAGCAATGTGGGAGCTTCGAAAAAGCCACGGAACAATTACACGGAGAAAGAAGAATGAGGCAGCAAACGTCTGGAGATCAGATCACTTCACACTGGCGCAGGAGACGCAGAATCCGCAGTAATTACAACACAAACATGCAAACGCACGTCTTGCCATGGCTTTGCATGGCGGCTGTTTCCTGATTGCTAATTGTGATTAAAAGCAGCACCTGAGGATGGAGCTGACCTGGAGAATTATCCTGTTGTGGGAAAGAAATAATTGGGGTAATTTTCTTCGCTTTAGCCATTCCACTTTAACGAGGCTCCGCGATTTTAAAAAGAGAGAAACAAGAACATTTCTAATGATGATTCCTTCATAAAAAGGGAAAGAAAGCAGTCAGGAGAAACAAGTGTGTGCAGGAAGAAAGCATAAAGCAGCCGTTGTAAATCGATTCTGTAGCCACAGTTTACCTCTGTTGCATTTCTTAAGGTGTGATGAATAAAATGAGACCGCATCATTTCCTATTCAGACTAATGAGACATTGTGTTCAACAGTCTCTCTCTCCCTCTGCACTGACGGCAACCCTCTTATCGGAAATTAGTGTTTCAAAGGATGTGGAAAGAGACTCGGTTTTACCGAGGTATGCATGAACACATATCATTCTGCAGATATAGGTATAATACACATATTTAGTGCATACTGTTGACAGCATTTCATTTAACCCTTAAATGGATGACTGTTTCCAATCATTCTTACATATTCGGGTCTCCAGGGACCCGGATCTATATCTAACACAGTCACGGATAGATCTTCAGTATAGAGTATACAAATGTAAAACTTTTTTTTTAAAATTAGAGTAACAATAACAAGAATTAAATAAAATGTTTCATTACCTTTTGCAGCTTGGAAGGGTACAGTTTGAGCAGATGTTTTATCCCATCATCACTGTCCTCGTCAAAGCTCATTTCCCAGTACATTCAGCATCTGGCTTATATTTGTGATCTCGGACATATTCGGAAAACTATCATTTTCAGCATCTTTAAAATCAATATTTCGATCACTGACAGCTTCTTCACCAGATCCACCATCAAGTAACAGTGACACTAATTTAGTTTAGTATTGCTCTGCAGTAAATCACTCACAAATCACTTCAAGTTTTGCAGATTATACTTATTGTTTTGTTTTCTGTCTGCAGTGAGTGAGTGAAAGGCCACTTTGTCATAGTGTATCAGTCATTGTAAATGTGAATTGCACTTATTCCGTTATCATTAGAGATTCAATTATTGTTGTGCAGAAAAAAATACATGCACACACTTGCGTGTCTCAGGTGGTTAGTGACCCTAAAAATAATTTTCCATAATTTTTTGTAAAAATTGTAATCATATTTTCTTCTTTATATTGTTTATAATGAATTGATTGAGGATTACTAAGAAGGTTGATGTCTAACTTGAAAAAAACAAAAACAAAAAGGAAGCTACTACGTGCGCGGTCTGCGGTCTGTTTGGATGTTTTGCCAAATTCTCTAAAACGCCTTTGGAGATGGCTTAAAGAAATGAACATTCAATTCATGGGGTAAAAGCTCTGGTGGACATTCGTGCAGTTAGCATGCCAATTGCATGCTCCCTCAAAACTTGGGACATTGGGGCATTGTGCTGTGTAGGGGTGGCACGGTACATGAAAAAAACATCTGAACCGTTTGGTTCGCTTGTCTCGGTCCGGAGGGTGTGTGCGTCACACGGTTCGATGCATGTGCAATGTAGCCTCGTGCCCGTATGCTACCTCAGACAGTGGGTGTCTTTTTCGTGCAAAAATAAGAGGTGTGTGTGTGGACATATAGTAAAAGAAGTAAAAGTGGAGAGTTGCAGGTCACGGCACATGTAGAAATGGCCAGTGGGAGAGATAAGGAAGACTGCCTGGAGTTGGAGGATGCGCCAGAATCGTTACTTGTATAACGCCGGCTACACACCGTACGCGCAAGCAGTGCGTTGGCAGGGAAGAAGCAGTGCGTATGGAGAGCAGGAGCCGTGCACGCCCGTTGTGCTTTCACACTGGCAGCGTTTGTCTCGCGCAGCTGAACTGCGGCTTGTGTATTGCAAATACAGACAAATATTGTCCATTCTGTAGGCTAAGTAGTTCACATGATAAATGTAATATTAAAGTTAAGATATGCTTCTAGTTTTAATAATTTAAACAGGCCTTCAAAGTTTGGGCAAAAGTTACTCACGCTGAATAAAAGCCACAGTACATTGTTCTGATCAAAATTGACATGATTAACATGAAAAATGTTACACCAATGTGTCGAAATTTAGACCTCATTTCCAGATTTCAATTCCCGCTAAAGAGAGAGAATGACTGGGATAACAAATATAAAAAGTTGGCTATACAATAACTTTATTTTTGTTGCAACGGTATGAGATTTTCACGGTATGATAATCGTCTCACAGTTTCACGGTTTACGGTATTAAAAAAAGTTAATGTTTTGCTCTTATATAATTATTATAATCATCAGCTACATTGACCCATTCAATAAATGAAAACAGATACTTTTTTAAAATTTATTATATCAAACTTTTTATGAAAAAAAAACCCTTATTGGAAGTATGGGTCTACCTTTTTGGGGGGAAAATACAAGAAATAAAAAAAAAAATCCCCCAATTGAACAAAATAAGGAATGCTATTTCTCTTTAGATTAGAAAATAATAAACCAAACTTTAATATTTTTGGAGTTTTTAATATTTTGATATTGTAATAATTTCAGTGTAGAAACAATTTGAAGACAGCATATTTTAAATATGTGCTGTAATGGCATCTTTTTATGAATGAAGGCCAGTATCACTGACACTAATGTCTCTGAAACATTAATGATGTTACATTACAGTATAAATGAAAGCTATCAATTTCAACATTTATTAGGCTTTAAAAACAACTTTTAATTGAAGTGAACTTAAAACTATGGAAGCCCTGAAAGGCCATGGATAATATTTTTTTTCTATCTTGTTTTCTCGTTATCACGACTTAGAAAACAACTTTAGTTATCCCGAGATCACGAGAAAAATAAGTTGTGATCACGAGAAAACAACTTTTGTTATCTCGAGATCACAAGAAAATAAGTCGTGATCACGAGAAAACAAGATAGAAAAAATATATTATCCATGGCCGTTCAGGGCTTCCGTAAAACAATCTTAAAAAAATTATATTTACCTGTGGCCTTCCCTGTTAGACTATAGACATATACAGAAATGTAATAGTTATCAAACAGCTTTCTTAACTGCATAAATAAATATTAAATATAGATGAATCATCTTTTCTCTGTTCCCGTTATTTTTGTACATCAGTGCTGCTGTCACTTTAAAACCGGCGGCTGACGAACATGACGCGCAGTCACGCGCATCTCATTTTCTCGCATTTATTTAAGACGTTATTTAACTATTTTAAGACTCCTACGAGAATACACAACAAAACTGGCATTTTGGCAACATTCTCTGTTTGTTCAAGAGCGAAAGAGAACTCGATGTGTGCACGAGACTGCCGCAACTAGGATCTGATTGAGAGACAGCCACAAAAGACAGGACGTGTGTGTGTGTGTGTGTGTGTGTGTGTCAGGACATTGACATACAGCTCGTTCAGGATTCAACCTGCATCATGGGAATAAAATAGCCTTATAAACCTCTTAACATCTGTATCTACATGGATAGTGTTCACGAATATGGGAGAATATGTTCCACGTATTTCCTCTCTTGCAAACTGGAACTATCTTAAAGGAAAACCCTGCGTTCGTTTTTCGGATACCCAAAGTATTCCCATACTGCGTAATGAAAGTAATGTAATGAAATTGCATATGCGCAGTAGTGCAGGTGAGATCTGCTTTCATCACCCCACCCAAAAAAAAAAAAAAAAAAAAACGTTGTATAAGCAAATGCTCACAATATGATAATCGTATGGCGGTTTATCAATATAGCGATAAACCGCCATACTGGTAACGTTGCAGCCCTACAGTCAACACCGTAAAAAATGTCACAGAGAAAACAAATACAACATCTGTCACTCAAAATTATAAGCTAAAATACAAATAAACAAAATTTGGTTCAGCTTACTAGCTATTACGAGCAAAATAAAATATATTTTTTTAACATCCATGCAAGAACAGTCATTACAGAACATCTCAAAATGACTGCATTTCTCATAGATTCTACAAAAGGCCAGCAGTGAAGATCTACTTTTCTATATATCTCTGAAACCATTTTGCTTGAATGAGAAATTGCTCAGGTGGTGCAAAAGCATTCCAGCCTAATAACTGAATTGTGAAATTGTAATACTATATATGATGAATGAGGTTTAGTTCAATCTTTTCAGATTAGCAGACTACAGCATTGCTCAAAACTGCAGCAGCCGGGAAAATATCCAACATGAAATGCTAAAGTGTTTGGTGGCAATCGTTCTGTTAGAATCAAAAAAATATATTTTGTAATGAGATTCAGTCAATGAGATTGCTCCGGAGATTGGCCCATAGGTTACCTGTAGGCAGAGGCATATTGATGGGCACGTTGAGGGAAAATGTAAGACTTGGCTTGGTGGCTTGTGCGCCTCATCTCTCCACTGCAGGGAATGTATATGCGTCCTATAATGAAAGCTCTCAGGGGAACTCTTCCTCTGCTTAGTGGTCTATACCCGGCCCACTCAATCACAAACGCAGCACGCACTGATGTACCGACAGTAACACCAGACTGCGTAGTCTGGGAAATGCCTTCTATTGCCTTTAGCGCCATTCTTGCCACATGATGAAGCACAACATTTATCTCTGCATTTATGGAAAAGATGCTGCTCGTCTGCACAATATGAAAATAGAATACCTTTGCTCTGTTTGAAAGAGAACACCATTGCCTTTCTCCCGGTTTAGCTGGTTCATTAATGCAGGCAGTCGCAGTATATTATCAGGGTAAATATGTCTCTAAAGGGGATTCTTTATATGATGGACTATATTTAAAGAGTTGTAACATTTATAGGGAAGAGATTTATACTTATGATCTGATGGTCATTTCTCAAATGTACACTGTAAACCTGAATAAGTTTTACTCAAAAAAAAAAAGTAGGCAATCGGTTACATCAAAAAAGGCGATTCATGCATATGAATCTGGCTTTGTATCAGTAGAAACCTGGGAGTATATTCGAATGATCGTGATTTGAACTGCTCTTAACTTCAAATGTTTCAGTAAGCTAATTCATACACGTAAATTAAAATATTTTTAGTAGAAACTTGGCTAGCTTAAACAAGCTAATTCAATAAATGCTACATTGCCAATTGGGATATATTGGTAATGCTATAATGGCATTAGCATAGCATAGCACTTGCTGAATGAATATAGCAAAACATAGTAAAACATTTAACATACTATATATCTGTTCTCGCAGTGTACGTGTGTGTCAGGCCCTGTTTACACTAGTGCGTTTTCATTTTAAAACACATCACACTTGTTAAAGTTACGCCTGTCGTCTACACTACTCCTGCATTTTCAAACATCAAAAACAGAGATTTTTGAAAATACTGCAGACCCCATTTTAGTTTGAAAACTCTAGGGTTTACGTTTCAGTGTAAATTGACCAAAACGGCTGCCCACATTATGCTACCTGAACACGACACACAGACCAGGGCTGCGTTTCCTAAAAGCATTGCACGCCCAAGTAAATCGTAGGGACTATTGGTGGCTATTGTTACAATGCTTTTGGGAAACGCATCCCAGCGTAGTATAACATACCAGCCTACACAAGATTGTGTAAACAATAACACTGAGATGGAACTACATGCTTTGCTGACTTTTTTTTTTTTGCAGCCATTGTATGGTTAAACACTGTATTTTATAATACTGCAGCTGCCTACATGTGCAAGAGACGACTGTTTACAATGTGCATGAGCGGTCATGTGACATGCGTTTTTTTGGTCATGTAGTGTGGACAGAGATCATTATTGAAACACAGTGGAAAGGATTGTTTTCATTTTAAAATGCTGTGTTTAAAATGAAAACACAATAGTACAAACAGGTCCTCAGAAAACGAACATACACACAAAAAAACGTGTATGCCTCTCTTCATTAACGAATAATAAAAGCGCCACAGTCAACATCTAAATCCTTTAATTGAGAATGGCGAGCTGCAAAAATGGCTTAGATTTCCAAATAGTGTAGAGATTTTACGCTAAGCATCCTTGGATGGACGAAAGTAAAATCAGTACAATAGCTACAGTACTCCAACTCTGTGCCACAAGGAAAAGTGAGTACCAGGGCCTGCTTAGACCCTGATGTGGGGCACTTTTTTCACGTCAAAGACCGTTTTTATAAATTTGAAATTTGGCAGGAATTTTAGCATGCATGTTTTATAAATGAGGCCCAAGGTCTGCCTATGTAGATTTGTAAAGACTTTTATGGAGCTTTCGTCTAAATTTTTGCCCCAAATTACAGTCAAATTACAGGTCAACGATAGTTGCTGAAAATCACAGATTTAAAGGAATAGTTCTCCCAAAAAAAAAAATTCCATTATTTACTCACATTCATGTCACACTAAACCTGTATGCATTCACTTGGATGAGAAATCTTATGAAATTCTGAAAAATAATAATTACACCACAAAGGTTTTGGAATGTGGGTAAATTACATATGTTTTGGATGAACTATTCCTGTGGGTTAATACCCCTTCATTTTCAGGTCCTGTTCACACGGGCAATATAAAAGCACCTAATTGTATCTTAATTTAGAGCATATTACCCATTAATGTATTATTAAAAAATGCAGAGGTTTTTCAGAAAAACGGGTAGATAAACCGCGGCAGTAAATCTCAGCTGGAGAGATCAGGTCATATTTAGATCCAGAGATTCTGATCATTTCTCTTCATGGGAAAATCCATACAGAATGTCACAGGTAAAGGGGGGAGGGTTGGGGGAATGATGGATTATGTCTATCACACTCAATTATGTGCTTGAGAAAAGTGATTTGACTTGCTGAGATGGGGGGTGGGGGGAAAGAAAGAAAAGACTGATCACACCCTCTTACAATATTGGATTTCTAGTGACAATACCATAAAATGTCACTGCGGGGAAAAGAGAAGAATCTGTCATGCACAAACACACAACACAAATAATCGTGCTTTATCATCTTGTTGTAATTATCAGAGATATTAAGTTTTAAGGCGGTTGCAATGCAATTCAAAGTGCAAGAACTTTCATCAGATCAGACTGCCGTCTAAAGCACTATTCAGGCGGTAATGTTTTCTCATGGTGATCTGTAACAGAACATTTGCATGGTTCCTCTATGCGAAAACTCAGGTAATTCAAAGAGGAAAGATTTTATTTGGCATACTGCTATTATTGAGCTACGTTAAAGACAGTCAGGAATAGTGTTGTCAAAAGTACAGACAATGATACCAAATCGGTAATGAAATTTAAATGTGACGCTTTGAGAGCTGTTGAGCAGAATCGTAAACATCTGCTCTGACTGGCCATTGTGCTCATCAAATATGTCTGTGATTGGCTGCAACGATCAGCGCTTCACAAACATATTGTAAATATACATCAATGACGCTATTCACAGAGCGCTTACACAGATACACACGGAGCGTTTGAACACCAGCCGCTGGTTGATGCCTGCTTGTGCTTTCAAAAGACTTTCAAACACTTCTGTGTGCTTTCAAGCACTGCCGTGTATTGATCATTGTAGCCAATCACAGGCACATCCGATGAGCACAATGGTCAGTCAGAGGTGTTCACAATTACAGCTCAACAGTGCTCAAAGTGTTTTTTAAAATTTCAGTACCGATTTGGTATCGCAGTCGGTCGTTTTGACCACACCATATGACTGTCGGGAATATTCAACCTGTTTAGGTGAATTTATAAGCACCAGAATAATTTTCTTGGACTAATTTCCCCCCAATAATACAAAATAACAAACAATTACATTAAAACACTTTTTTTGTGGCATTTTGGAAAGGATGTCAAATGTCACGTTTCATTGACGTTAGCCGTCCAACTTCCCTTGACTAACAGGTAATCTGGCAAGGAATTTTCTACTGAAAGAAAAACTAACTAATTTGGACACAATAAAATAGCTGATTAGCATCTGTAAACGCTGAAACTACCTGACCATATGAAACAATTACCATCTGAAAAGGGCTCGATTTAACAAGACTTCTGATTTAACAGTGTTGAATATGCATTCAAGAACACATGAATGCCAATGTCTTCTAGTGGTTTGACATTTTGATGCTATATCCTAGCTTTTTTATGATGCTTAAAAAGGTTTTAGTGTGTGATTTTGAAATCTGAAAGTGTTCAGAAGTGCTATATCTGATTTTAAGAGACTGAAATTCTGAATCATTGCCTTGAGATGACTGCACACTTAACACTCTCGCTATCCATCAAGACATTCAAAATGCTGTGAAAAAATGTCAGATTTTGACATTCAAAAAGAAAAATCTCTGAGCCATCTTAATGTCATGTGTAAAGAATGTTAGATGCGTTGCATTAAAAAAAAAAAAAAACAGAGACTTGCATATCAGGTGTTGTATTTATTTATTTATATTAAATTAAAAATATAGATTCAGGTAACAAAACTGTGAAACAGTATTTAAATGCTCTAGCTTTGGGGAATGGGAAAGCTGCGGTGGAGGAAGTTACTGTGACCAGAGCTAAAGATGGCCTTCTCAACTCTCACTGTATGCCTGGATCAAAAATGACAAAACTTGACTTTAGTTTTGACAAGCCGTCACTCTAACAATGTGGCCAAATGAACACACCAGGCAGTTAGTCCTCGACAGCATGAATAATACACTCTGACTTATGAATCTTTTGGAGAAACACCATAGCGCATGTATTTGAGAAGGGTGAGCTCAGGGACTGTGGCTTTTGCCATCATTTTTCACCATGTTTGCGCTCGCTCGCTAAGCCTGAGCTCACAGTGTGGTTGGCTGCAGATGTGAAAAGAGGTGGGAGATTTAGCATGAATATGAATTACATACTGAGAACTAGACACTACCGATATGACCAGGACTAAAGTCAGGAAAAGCCTAACTGGAGTTGAGAGAGATTCCTGGGAGATACAAATGCACAGCTGCAGATTCCCCACGCTGGATTCTGTACAAAAAGAGGAAATTGTGGGGTGAAAGGGGGGAGGCAATACCTGACAGAAAGAAAACATTTACCTCTTGAGCATGGGCATAGGTTAAAGAACACAAAAAGCACCAAGCCAGGCTACATACGGTCACCAAAAAACACCGAAGTACTAAAAGAACCTGCAAGATCTACAAAATCAAATATGTGCTGTTCAAATTACAGATATATACAGCCATCAAATAAGAATAACCGGTGACACAATATAAGTGAACAAAACATAATGGGGGAGGAAAAAAAAATTCAGTCGAAAAGAGCGCATGTTTCCCAGCTATTTACAAATACATCTGGCCAATTCAACCGTCTATAAAAATACTATTCACATTTTTTCAGTGATGTACAGTAGTAAAATGAGGAACAACCATTCCAAATTTGCAGGAAGATGTTTTTCTTCCCTTTATTTGTCCTTTGTGATATAAAATGTCTTTTTAAACTGTGCTTAGTCTACCGATACTTTCCGACTACCTTGACACATGCAAAATAAGTTCCAGTGAGCATAAAATAAAAGGTTAAAAAATACAACAAAGGGGGCACAACTGAGAAGGACCCAAAAGAACAACCTGTGCTTGTTTCCACCTGACACTTCAGATTTGATATGCAACTACTCATGATAAGATCAGCAAAGGTAGTGTCAATAACACTGCAAATTAATTTGCTTGTTACATTAAATGCCCTATCATATTATAAGTAGGCCTACCGTAACCGTAATGTGATAAACTGAAATATATTGTATTTTTTTTTAAAGCTAATTGGCTCTCTATACTGTAAAATATATGATGGCAGGGTCATTCAAATCCCTTATAGGGGCCCATTTAAACATATTTTTATGTGCCTAAATCACGTATAATACAACTAGCTGACAAATGTGTTATATTTAAAAATAAGGAAAGATCAATGGGTGAATTCACTAAACAGTTTCACTAAACTTTACTTTTTAATCAAACACCCCACGATCCAGTTCAACCATACGTGAAAAGTGGTAAAAGAGTTATGTGCTTTATTTAAACGAAGTCATTGTTTTCAGTGCAAACATGCCTTATGTAAATTAGGTTATCAACTCATCGCTATAAGCCTATTACTCCAGACAGAAATCAGACGCCAAATCATTTTAAACCGATGCTTGCGTACATAATTCATCAAACGCTGACTGAATGATGGAGAAGAACATTACACCCAGTCATATATCCAGATGTGAGTTGTAGTAAAGTGCACTTTAAGCATTTTAAAGAGTTGATTCAAGTGCCTGGATCTCAGTGCTGGAGATTCAAGTCTCCTGCTTTCTTCACAACCAAGATCAGGATTTACATATTGCATTCAGCACAGATTCTGTATGTGCAATTGTACCGTCCGTTACCTGATCTGCATCATTTTAGTGAATCGAGTGCATGTTTTTCTTAGTGAACTCAACCATCAGATTCGATGCAATTCTTAAAGGATTAGTTCACTTCAAAATGATAATTTCCTGACATTTTATACATCCACATCTCATCCGAGCTGTTCGTGTCTTTTCTTCACTCGAAGCAAATTAACTTTAAGGAAAACATTCCAGGATTTTTCTTCACCATTGCACCCAAAATGTTGAAGGTCCAAATCAATGCAGTTTCAAAGCGCTTCAGAGGCTCTGCGCGATCCCAGACAAGGAATAGGGACTTATCTAACGAAAACATCGGTCATTAAAAAAAATAAATCAACTAACATTTTCAACTAAATTGCTCATCTTGCGCAATCACGTCAGAAATGTCACACTAGATGTAGGCTGAAGTACCGCCACAAACGAACGTGCGAGGACTAATACAAACGGCCATCTCCAACTTCAAAAGGCCTTTTGCTTTAGTCTTCGCATGTGCGCTTTGTAAACGCGGGGCTGGCACTTCTGCCTGCTCTAGTGTGGCGTTTTTGACGTCATTGCGCAATCACTGGTGAGCACAGAGCAGTGCAAGATGAGCAATTTAGGTTAAAGCATATACTTTTTTTTTTTAAATGACCGATAGTTCCGCTAGGTAAGACCCTATTCCTGAGATCGTGCAGAGTTTTTTGAAGTAAACTAATCCTTTAAAAAAGGGGGTATATAAGGATTCACCAATATCTCACCACTCTTCATATAATCTTCTCCAAGTCCCTGCAGGTATATTTACACGTTCATGTCAAGATGTTTGTCTCGTGTTCTAGATTCTGCTAAACGTGAGTCACCATTGAAAAATGTGCAGCGAGACAAAATATTTGTGCTCCAACGAAACCTCATTACCCAGAAAGCGGAAATGTTTCCAAAGGGAACGAGTCCCATCCTATAACAGTCTTTAACTGTGCAAGCCTTCACAAACAGTTAATATCACATTTCAGGGATCCTTCTCCCTCCGTTTTGGTTTAGTTGTTCCTCACTTGATGGATTTATCTTTTGATCCCCACCCTGCATTCACAGCAGTTGCTACAGATGTAGATTTAGACACCCTGACCTGCGGTGATGTTATCAGTAGTGTGCGCATGAGGTCCTTGCCTTTTATCAGGTTGATAGAAGAGCTGTTCAACCCCCATGTGGCAACTGAAAGCTTCAACCCTCCTTGAACAATAAGCAAGAGGATTTTCATGGAGGTTGTACTACTTTCGGCTTTTCATGACCACAAAACCTAAAGGCTTTACATAACTATGCATTGTCACTAATACAAAAACAAATGAATACAAATATCTTTTGGCCTTAGTTCTAAACACGCTATGTACTTCAGAACTTTTGAAATAGTTTCCAAATTCTATAAGAGCGAAAATGCAGTTTCAAGTATCAGTTTCATCCTGTAAAAGTGTAATCTTAGCATTCTTTTTCTGCAACCCAACTTAAATTCTGTGTTAATCATATTATTTTTAAGGTTAAAAGCTTGAGATAAATACTTCAATTAGTAAACATCTGTGTTTGGCAAAATTACCGCGCGTCACTAACATTCCCTGATTTCGTTTCCAGTAGAGAGCCAAAAATGTCATTTGTCTAATCTGTCATCACATGGGAACAGCAATATACACAATGAAAAGAACTCTGCTCTATCTTTATGTTCATTAATTAAAGTGCTCCATGTAACCGTAAACCTTCATAATCATAAGCACAAAAAACATACAAAGGGGGGGAAAAATGACAGCGCAAAACAAATGTATGTGGGCGGGTGGTTTTTGCTATCATCATGTGAGCTATGATTATAGTAAATGAGTATTCAATCAGTGCCGTTGGTGTTTAATACAAACTCATGCGGCTGTGCCAGGCTGTTAAGTGCTAGAAAACCATTTCACATCTCCAAACCAGCAACACAACATCATTAATATTCCTCTTAGCAGAAAAGCATATTGGCTGGCAGTGTTCAAAACTATACATGAATCTGGCCTTAGAAACCGGGATGGCGTGGTTGGTATTGAAGATGTAGCAGTTGTTTTCCAACATGCTCAAATAAGCTGCGTTAGCTTGTATCCATGTGGCTCCACGAGACGCCTCTTATAGAAAAGTCTAATGACAATAGGAGACAGTTCAAATGGAGATGACAGATTTGAGACAGTCTCCTCTCTGACCTCGGGGCAAATATTCCATTTGTGTGTTCTCATTTGTTCCTCATAGTACTGTATGATGATGGTGGTACTCCTGTCTTCTCGATTTCATTTTAATGTACCCAGCTACAAAAAGCTGCCATCTTGATCGTAAGTTGTGTGCACCTCATCGACTCGCACGTGGATAAGGTTTATACAGTTGTAACAGTTTTCCGGCCGTATTTCAGAACAGTAGCCAGGTGTAGTGTGCTGTCAAATCTTCGTGCAATCCTGGGCCTCCGTAGCTGTGTAAATATCCATTCGCCACAGCAGGTCCATCTACGTGGATGCTATTGGTCGCTAGTATTGATTTTAGCTTCTAAAGTTCAAGGTAGGCCATCCTAGGTTTTTTATTCCACACATTAAATGACAAAATAAGGAAGGCTACCTTAAGGTGACAACTCTGTGAGCGTACAGATCAATGCTGGCTAGATCAACAATAAAAATGCTATTACAGTAGACTGTTGCAGATCTGTGTTTATGAAGTTATTGATTTTGTGGCGGTCTCGTTCATATGCAGGCTGATACTATTCTCAGCATGGGGTGCTTCTCGTCATCAAATTGCCTTCACACATGTAGTTTTACAGACGTCTAAAATGCAGACCGCTGGACTGTGTCCAGTTGTGAATCGTTCCAGTATTGAAATGGCTCAATATAAGTAATAAAAAGTGCCTTGCTGAAGTATATGTGCTGATATATGTGCATAAAACAAGATGAATTATGGAGATATTTTGAACAGAATCACACAATGTGTTGTCTTTTAAAGAAATGCCACCCGAGAAGGTCCTGGTTGACATCACACTCTAATGAACATAAGTTTTTGTATATAGCATGTACAACCAGGCCAGTTTCAGTTAGCAGGTGACATCAAGGACCTTTTTGTCTCAGGGCCCATGACGATATTCCAAGTACAACACATCTGCCTCATATAATCATGTATGGAGTGCTTAAATTAAACTATGCTAACCAAAGTCATAAATTAGATTATATCGTAGCTTCAAATTAAAATCCCAAAACAAGATAAACATTTCTGTAATTGCACAAAAAAATGACTCCTCTCTGCTATTGGATCGACCCACGTTGCATGTCATAATCAGTACTTGCTTCCAATGAGATGAGCGTAACATCTATCTTATGTTGGGAACAGAATCGCTTTCCAATATTTGGGGTCAGGTTGGGGGAAAGGTCTTAATGGTGATCAAGATGAGGAGAGATGAGCAGGAAAGAGGTTTGATTGATGTGGTCATATGTGACCAGTGCCTCTGGAGGAGAAGCTCACCCACGTGGATCAGTTCCAGGTCATTGGAGGTTGGGTGTTAAATCAGAGTTCAGAGAGGAGCGGAGAGATCAGAATGCTGGTGTGAGAGCCAAGGTGAGAACACACTATGACTCTCTCTTTACCTCCATCTTTGCTTCTTTGTCCCGGTCGTCGTTGCTACACAACAGTGTTCCTCTGACGGTAGGGAGGTGGCGGCAACACGGTGCCCGGTTTTAGCGCATACTCTGAGAGGTACTCCTGGTTCTCGGCCACGGCGGGTCGAATCCGACCATTTTGCCGATAGAAGAAGCGTGTGCTGCAGTCCTGCAGATACTCGGGGTTGTGGAGAGTGGCCTTAGGGGGAAGACTGTGCTGCCAGTACTCAGGATTGTCAAATGTCTTTTTGGACTTTATGTCGGCTTTGATGGTCCCAGAGTGAGCGGGATGGAGGGTGTGTGTTGGGTGGAGCGTGTGTCCGGCTTGGGCGGAGTGGAGGGTGTGGCCTGAGAGGGTGGAAATGCTTTGTTTGCCTTGGTACAGTGGCTGTGTTGTGATGTGGGCACTGGGTGCTGCTGGTTGCATGGTTTGGGGGATATTTTGGCTGTTGGAAGTTCCAGTATTTGCTGCTACTACTGCTGCTGCCACTGCCGTGTGGGCCAATGGGACTCCATTCTTCCTCAAAACGTCATGACTCTTTTCCCCAGAGTTATGGAAGGTGTTGAGGTACAGCGGGTCATTGACGTATTCATCCTCCACTTTGGGCTGCCCGTTGGGGGTGCTGTGGTAACCTCGCTCAAGAGTGTGTACCTCTCCGTTTCTGCGATGGGTGACAAAGGGATTCTCCTCTACGGGGTTGAGATAATCTGTGAGAAAAGAAAAGAGCAGTGAGAAGAGAGAAGGTGGGGCAGATTGCAAACATTATCTTTAGAGCCCTAGCTGGCACAATGTCGACTAACCTTAAGCAGGTTTTCTACATTCAGTTAAATGCTTTCTGAAGTCCGAGGCCTGGTTTCACAGACAAGGCTTAGATTAAGCCAGGATTAGGCCTTAGTGCAATTAAGACATTTAAAGGCGGGGTGAAATGCTGTTTAATGCATACTGATCTTTTTACACTGTTAAAGATGTTGATTTCCCTGCTAAACATGGACAAAGTTTCAAAAAATAAGTTGGAAGTTTGATGGAGTATTTCTGTGTCAAAAATACTCCTTCCGGTTTTTCACAAGTTTTCTTTTTGAGTATGGGTCTGTGTGGCGTCAAATGGGGCGGAATTTCCTTGTATGGGCAATTCTCCCGGAAGAGCACACATGCGACCAGAGCGAGAGAGCAAATGCACGCCCATAAACGTGCTTTGCTCGGCTTTAAGAAGGCCGGCTGCACTGCAGTCACAGGACTTCACAAAATCAATAATGCCACCAAAGAAGTGTGTTTTTGATGGAGCGGTCTCAGCGATAAAGGTTCACGGTCGTGGGTTGGAAGAAGGCGATGAGTAAAACTGCTTCAAATGTCTGTGTGTTGTTGGCTATCGTCGCGTAAGTACACATCAGTAAACAACATGATAGTGTATAGTTAATTTATCAATGGAGCATGTGATGTATGGTGTGTTTAAATACATTTGTTTAGCTGACCACTAACTAGGTGTTGAATTAAATTAATTATTTCATATTAAACCTTGGCACCGTTCACACAATGCACGCTTCTACGAATGCGCTATTATTCCATTGTTTTTCTATGTAAACACGTGGTAGTCTGACACAATGGTCCATAAACCAAATCGTGTCCTCATAAACCATGAGTAAATGCACACAAAAGTTGACAAGCCGCTAAGGAAATACAGTTACGGTTCATACGACAGACACGTCCTGCTGTTGCTGCTGCTCCTGTTTCAGCCTCCGGATTCCAGCCATAGTTTATTTACGGTAAGGCGTATCTTTCTTTTATAAATATAATCAAACTAAAGACTTTTCAGAGATATGAAGGATGCAATTCTATTCTATAGGTACTCAAGATTAGAGGTCAACCGATTAATTGATTTTGCCACTTAATCGGAACCGATAGCTGATTGGTGGAACAATCGGTTATCTGCAAAAGTCCATACCGATAGTTATTCCAGGTTGCGTCCGTTACTGGAGTGGCAGAGAAGGGTGTGCTGTCATTACACAGTACGAGAGCTCTGAGAAGGGTCTGCTGGCATTATATAGCATGAGAGCTGCCTCTAGAGGTGAAATTAAAACTATCACTGACGTTTTTTACATTGACACGTGAGGCTGCCTGCTGCTCGGAAAGCAAATGCTGCACATCAGATGCACGTTTAAAACACCGAAAGGGAAACGGTATGAAAACAGAACACTTCAGTACGTTGCCAAATCATTATAAAGTAATTAATTTGTTGACTAGAAGCTGCATTAGCAGGGAAAGAACAGCAGTATATATGTACTTTGTCAAAATCAACAGGCTGACAGGACGCTAACATTAGCAGTAACATTACCTTAAGCAGTTAAAACAATGTAACAACTAACGCTAGTGATGTGAGAAACCAAACTGTATGGTCATGCATCTGGCAGAAATATAAACAAATCAGAAACGCATTCGATTTAAATACATGTTATTTTGATTAGAAAACCATCAAGTGTTCTAAAAAAGCAAACTGTCTGGATTTATATGAAATGATAACACTTAATATAATACAATAATATTACATTTGTAACATTAAGTAAGGTTAATAAATGCTGTAGAAGTATTTCTTGTTAGTTTTTAATACACTATAAACTAACATGAATGATCAAGGTACAATTGTATTGCTCAAATATTAATACATATGCTGTAAAATGTATATTGCATAATGCATATCGTTCACGTAAGCTAGCTAAATAAGCTAATACATCCTTGTTAACAAATGGGACTTGCAGTCTGACATTCACATACATGTTATAGCTAAAGAAACATTTATTTGTAATATTTTTCACATTTTCATGGTTCAGTACTGTTTTTTTTTATTTCTTGTAAAAAGTTCAGCACTGTTATACTTAGTGTTGTTGTTTTTTATTAGTTTTTAAAAAAATGTTATCCAGTATCTATTTTAAAAAACTATCGGTCCATCCGGTCCATCGGCCCAAACTGTGGCCCATCCTTGTTATCGTTATCAGTTAAATGTTGATCGGTTGACCTCTACTCAAGATTGACGGAGTTGTGCATTAGTTAACATGAACTAATAATGAACTGCACTTATAAAGCATTTATTTATCTTTGTTAATGTTAATTTCAACATTTACTAATGCATTAAAAAAATCTTGTTAACATTAGTTAATGCACTGTGACATGAACATGAACAGCTGTATTTTTATTAACTAACGTTAACAAAGATTAACTAATGCTGAACAGTGGTGTTGTTCATGGTTAGTTCATGTTAACTAATGCGTTAACTAATGTTAACTAATACGACCTTATTGTAAAGTGTTACCGCAAATTTTAATGATTCGCAACAGACAGCTAATCACAAACTGCATTAAAGCATTCCTCATTAAATATGCATTAGATTTGAACAGTGATAGAAACGATAACACTTTAGAATAACAGTCATTAGTTAACATTAGTTAATGTATTAACTAACATGAATGCACAATGAGCAGTTCATTTGTTACTGTATATGTTCATCTATGTTAACGTTAGTTAATAAAAATACAGCTGTTCATGGTTTGTTCATGTTAGTTCACAGTGCATTAACTAATATTAACACGATTTTAATAATGTATTAGTGAATATTGAAATTAACAAAGATAAATAAAGCTATATAAGTGCAGCTCATTATTAGTTCATGTTAACTAATGCCCATTATTCTAAAGTGTTACCATAGAAACTTTCACAGGCTCTATTTCATTTCAATATCTACATATCAAAACATGATGGCAAATGCTCCTTTGCATATATGTCTTTGTTTTTGTATTATATTCCATTAAGGGATGGTTCACACAAAAATAAAATAATTTACTGTAGGACTTTCTTCTGTGGAACACCAAATAACACAAATTTGGCAAATGTTAATATGACAAAATATGTTGTTAGGTTTTGTGCTGTATCGGTTGAGGCAATATTACCCTTGTAAATATGCAAGAACTGCAACCTAGGGTTTTCAGATTTACATAGTGAAATCTCAAAATCGGACTACATAGGATTAGTCACTAACCACTGGGTGAAAGCATGAACAGCGTGAATCATTGAACACAACCCAGGGTTACCAGTGACAATGGATAAATATTTTCAACTGTAAAATGAGCTCTCTTATATCAATCTCCTCTACCCCTCCTGCTTGCTCCAGTTTATTACTCTAGTACCTGAGGGCTTTTTGTCCTGCATGGCGCTCATGTATCCTTCCTGGTCGGTCTCTGCTCTGGCTCCACGCTCACACAGTATCACAGTTGGATCTGCACTGTACCGCTGGCCACTGCTGTCCTCCCCGGTGCTCGCCCTGGGTGAAGCCTTCTTCCTGAGAGTGCCATTACAGCGGCTGTCTTCAAATGCCTCAGAGGACCCTGAGGCCCCCTGCTGGACCATAGATTGTTTCTGAGTGGAACAGCCTGGGCTGACTGCGGACACAGCCATGACCCGCGGGATAGTGGCCATCATCTCCTGCATGCCGAAGCTGCCGTCCTGGTATGCAAACTGGTTCTGCAGAAACACAAACAAGCCTTTTAGTATCTCTGCAGTTATCTATTTCTGTTTGCTTTACAATTAAACATTTCAAGAGAGGCAAATATTTTATGCTAGCCAGGCTCTAAATATTAATACAGTTTAGGAGATTTAATGGAAACTTGGCAACAGTGAATGAACAGATGAGAGTGTAGGAACACAGCTCTCCTGATGCAATTAGAAATTTCATCACAATTAAACTATTTGTTTTTTTCTTATTCCTAATCCCCCGATTCTCTCTATGTGCCCGTTTTAGTTTTTTGGTCTCTCTGTGAACTTTTTAAAAAGGAACTGTGGCAGCTAATTTCCCATCAAAATAGCTATAGTGTGATATACACTCACCTAAAGGATTATTAGGAACACCTGTTCAATTTCTCATTAATGCAATTTATTTGCATTTCAATGCATTTAGGGGTGTGGTCCTGCTCAAGACAATCTCCTGAACTCCAAACTGAATGTCAGAATGGGAAAGAAAGGTGATTTAAGCAATTTTGAGCGTGGTTGTTGGTGCCAGACGGGCCGGTCTGAGTATTTCACAATCTGCTCAATTACTGGGATTTTCACGCACAACCATTTCTAGGGTTTACAAAGAATGGTGTGAAAAGGGAAAAACATCCAGTATGCGGCAGTACTGTGGCAAAAATGTCTTGTTGATGCTAGAGGTCAGAAGAGAATGGGCCGACTGATTCAAGCTGATAGAAGAGCAACTTTGACTGAAATAACCACTCATTACAACCGAGGTATGCAGAAAAGCATTTGTGAAGCCACAACACGCACAACCTTGAGGCGAATGGGCTACAACAGCAGAAGACCCCACCGGGTACCACTCATCTCACCTACAAATAGGAAAAAGAGGCTACAATTTGCACGAGCTCACCAAAAAAAGAGTCAGAATTTGGCGTAAACAGAATGAGAACATGGATCCATCATGCCTTCATTGTTTCTGTGCAGGCTGGTGGTGGTGGTGGTGTAACGGTGTGGGGGATGTTTTCTTGGCACACTTTAGGCCCCTTAGTGCCAATTGGGCATCGTTTAAATGCCATGGCCTACCTGAGCATTGTTTCTGACCATGTCCATCCCTTTATGACCACCATGTACCCATCCTCTGATGGCTACTTCCAGCAGGATAATGCACCATGTCACAAAGCTCGAATCATTTCAAATTGGTTTCTTGAACATGACAATGAGTTCACTGTACTAAAATGGCCCCCATAGTCACCAGATCTCAACCCAACAGAGCATCTTTGGGATGTGGTGGGACGGGAGCTTCATGCCCTGGACATACAAATCTCCATCAACTGCAAGATGCTATCCTATCAATATGGGCCAACAATTCTAAAGAATGCTTTCAGCATCTTGTTGAATCAATGCCACGTAGAATTAAGACAGTTCTGAAGGTGAAAGGGGGTCAAACACAGTATTAGTATGGTGTTCCTAATAATCCTTTAGGTGAGTGTATACCATTACAAAACAATGGCGATATCTAGAACCACGGTAGCACTTTTCTATTATTGCTGCGATCTGTCTGCAGTAAGTTTGCAGATGTTCTGTCTGCTCAAAGAAAGTCTTGCTGTGTCCTAAATTCAATGTCTGCGTCCTTGTTTTCCTTTCTTCCGCCTCTCTAACCACAAAACACCCATCTCATCTCTTTCTCTTTTCCCACCCTGTCTTCACCAGCACGCACACATGATGCTCTTTGAGCAGCCTGAAGCTCCTTGCTGTGAATGAAGGGTGCTGCTGGCTAGAGTATTAGTCTGTGAAGGGTGACGTAAACTATACTTAAGGGGTGAGCAGTATCATTAAAATGCCGTTTCACAAAATGAGTATTTAATATCAAAGTAACTGTATAAATCACAGTAGTTATTTTCTTCTGGCAATTAACTGAAAGTTTATATTTCAATAAACATGGTAATGCCTATTACTGGATAATCTTCTGAATAAAAGGCTTCAGAAATGTTCATTAATTATTCAATAAATTATCAAATTTCTAAAGAATAATACTAAATATTTTAAATATATACAACATTACTAAACATTTTAAATATATAGAACATTACTTAAATTAATAACGCATTACATGAATATTTACTAAATACACAGATGTCTACCATCACACAGTACATTCGATCATACCACACAGCCATGCTTACTCACGTCTGAGGAATTCAAAATCATATATTAAAAAAAAAAGTTGAGTAAAGTAGTTGTTAATGCTTACGCCAAACCCTGAAAAAAAAAGCGTTTTTCCTAGTTTCCCATTAAACATCTATAAATCCGTGACCAAGGCAGAGCTGAAACACATGCAAAATAATGTGTTTTTTTCATTATGCTCAAACTTCACAACATTTTGAGTAGAGATGAATTTGAGTTAATATTGCTATTTGGGTTATTTGGCAGAGTTTCATTTTCCCAAAGCTCAGTTTATACGGCAAACTGCAGGCAAAAGATTTCTGTAATGTTCCAAAGAGGCTCTGAAGGATTGATGTCCCTCATTGATATTCATACCGCTCACTCTCTTTTCTCTCCCAGTTAGACGAAAACAAAATGCAAGTTAGAATGCAAAATGGCACACATGGTTAGCGAACACGGTCCAGACGAAAAGAGGAAACATTTCATCACGCCCACCCCTCCCACACACTCTCACACACTCACTAAATCCCTTCTAAGTCCCTGGCAAAGACTGATTGAACCCTAAGATTTTGTCTTTCTAAGTAACAGTTAAGAGCTGTTCGAGCTGCATCCCAATTGGTTGTCCTTTTTCCATTGGTGCTGTACACACCAACAGTTAATAACATGCTCATGGCTGACTAACACTGAGCAAATACCCACTCTGGTCTTCCTGTCGATGGGCAAATATCATCTTCACTTTAGTGAGGACCCCGTTATTTACACTGGCATGCCTCTGTAATGAAAGCCCAGACATGGAGCCCATTATAGGCACACGTATTTGAGGGCCACTTTATTTCTCTCCCCCACTCCACAGGAAAACCTTAATGCATGTCACAAAAGCACTGCTGCTTTCTAAGACAAATTAGAATCTGTAAATAGAATAAGTCTGTGTGAATCTCAGTATTCCAATACCTCTCATCAACAGGGGGCCATTATTAATGCTACGAATAAGACTTCCTTTTTTGTTGTCATCGCATTCGTGATTTCATATTTCAATGACATACAAGTTCGTTCTGGGAGAGTATAGCATCTGTCAGCATAGGAATGGTGGGCTGGGCTTTCTGAGATGCTCGCATGGGCAGCACTTAATTGGCTAGGGGAGCATCCATCCACTCCAAGGTCAACGTCAGTTAGATGATAGGCTCATCTAAAAACTCAATTCTGCCTCAGACAAGCAATAAATAGAGATTCATAGAGTGAGAACTAAAAGTGCATTAAAATGTAAAAGCTATCCTAAAATATGTAAATATGTGCAAAATACCCAAATTTTAAGGTGTGCATGCATGATGTATGTGTCAATGCATCAACACCCTCTTGTCCTTTGCTTAATAAAGAAATATTTCAATATTAAACAAGACTCAAATGCTGTATCCAATCAAATTTTCCTGAAGAGTGCCACCAAAGCTAATTGATTCCAAACTTTTTACCAAAACAAATATTGGGGCTTACTAAAGTATTCAAAATGAAGTGATAGGAACTTTAAAGAGTTAAAATGATGACAAGCCAATGATTTTAAAAGACTTCACAAAATTGCAAAATTGGACTAAATACAATCTGATTTAGGCAGTTAACGATGACAAATCCCAAAGTCCCTTTCAAGGTTCGGTCAGTTCATTCAAATGTCTCACACAGGTACAGCTTACTGAATGTGGAAACACTCAAAAACTGCTTGTTAAACTTAAAATGTGCTATTGTTCAAAGGGATCAGTAAGATTTTTTTTAATGTTTTTGCAAGAAGTTTCTCATGCTCACAAAGGCTGGATTTATGTGCTCAAAACTTAAGTTAAGACAATGATGTTGTGAATATTACAGTTTAAAATAACTCTTTTCTATTTTTATATATTTTCATTAAAGGGGTGATGAATTGAGAAACCAACTTTTCTGTAAATTTCAGAGCTTAAAACATCCTTGTTTGTCAAGGAAAAGCTTTTATTGACACCAGGTCCAGAAGACGTTGAGCTGGAATTCAATGACGTCATGGGAAGAAGAAACACAACTCAACTGATGAATATGTATGTATGCTTCTGAAGCCCCGCCCACAGAGTCGAGGAGGTACAGGTTTACAGAGCTGTAATCATGGCGAACAAAGTAATATATTGCGCTGTGCCAGGTTATGGAGGAACACAGTCGCTGCATAAGCTTCCTTCGGAAGCTACTATTAGGAATGAGTGGGTGAACTTTATTTTTAATGAAGTTCCAGCTCACGTGGGGAAGACATGTACGTGTGTTCTTCATTTCACTGCGGAATCGTTTGTAAACAAGTCTCAGGTGCTGGATTTGCAGACACAGTGTTGTGTCTTCTATATTGGATTCTACAGGATGGTTCAACAAACTTATGTGAGTAAAAAGTATTTTTTACATGTAAAAGTCCCGGGCTACTGGCTACCAAAACGTAAGCCCATCGGCAGGCCTATGAATCACAAATAGTGAAATAATATTACTTTCTAGATCTGGGCGCGCGCACACGCACACGTGTGTGTGTGTGTGTATGTGGTTCGTGCTTATCGACCAATCGGGCGGGCCATGTAATAAAGAAATAATATTCCATCAATCTCGGGTGGATGAGAAATAAATCATTGTGTTTGTTTGATAAAGACGTTTACGAGCCCTGTGATCGAGAGAATCATTCCGGTTGCCGCTTTCAAAACGATCCCTCCCTATTGTGAACTGAACTGACAGGGGAGCTGAAGCTCATTAAATATGCAAATCTTATCCAATCCCAGCCGTGGGCGTTTACTTCCAAGTCTCCAGTGCGGCACGCCCATCGAAACCCAGCGTCCAGGAGAAAGCCTCAAAACCAGTGTAGAAAATAGCCTATTACTTATTCATTATGATGTTTTTGAATGTAAAAACCACAGGAACGTCATTAGTTGACCTCAGACAACAGTATAACAAAATTTAAAAAGCCAGTTTATGACAGCCATTATAAAATAAATAATTTTTAAATGCTGATTTGGTACATTACTACTTACCAAAATTATTTAACCATTATACATTTGAATATTAAGTTAAAAAGAATATAGAATGACTGAATCTATTGTAAATCTACAAATTATCTATTTAATTGCTGAATAAAAAAATATTTTTCTTTCAAAAAAATCTTACTGACCCCAAACTTTTACATGCTAGTCTACCCCATTACACTAACCCTACTCCTAAACCTACCCATCACAGAAAACTCGTTCTGTATGATTTAAGCTTGTTTCCTTATGGGGACCTCAATTTAGCTCCCCACTGTGACAAGTTCCCCATGATTCTGTGCATTCAGGTTGAATTCAGTCCCAACCAGGATAGAAAAACATGCGCACGCACGCACGCACGCAAGTTAGAAGGCGGTGCCTAAGGAATGAGCATTTCAATTTCCCCCATTCATTGTAATACAAGGCCTGTCTCTATTATATACTGTCACTGACAGAGCATGGTTTATTAAATTACTGAACCTAAAGACACTGTGTGTGAGTACGCGAACTGTTAGTACACTCACTCTGTTGGGGTCCATGCGTGATCTGGTTGTATATGCCAGTGGAGGAATACTGAAGGCTTGTGGCACCAAATACTCCTCAGCATCCATCAGATCCTCCAGTTCTTCCTCATCTAGCAGACTTTGGAAGAACTTACTGTCATTGGGGCTGGGCAGCTTCATGCGGTCGTCCCCCTGGCACAGAGAGAACCAGGCTTGAGATATTTATGCACTATGCAGAAAAATAACACTTTTATGATACATACGTGTTTTATTCAGCAGTTGTTCTGTTATATAGTTTATTATCGTACAGCACACTGGTCAACAGTCTGTTGTTTTTAAATGTGCTTTATAAATAAACTGAACTTCAGATCCTTGACTCTCATCACAGCCATTTCATTTGAGCCGAGCTGTAAAGGTCTTACCTGGATGACAAGGTAACGTTGTGGGTCTCTCGCCATTCGGCAGAACTCTGCTGCAAGCTCCTTAAATCTTGGTCTGCTGTCTGCATCTATCATCCAGCCTGGAGGGGGCACACATAGCACAACTTCAGTCAGCAAAGTAGACCACAATGTATAAAAAAAAATGCAGTGAGCACTCTATATCGAAATACATTTGAAAGAAGGTTAAGAGTGCATTATCTGCCACACGCTGTAGATTACCACAACTGTAATTATAAAAAAAATGAGATCACACATTAAATTAGGTCTCCTTAACTACTGTGTACTTATAAGTACAACAAATACTTATTGTGTTCATATTGTATTGCAAAACGTTTTTTTCTACTGTTGAGATGGTATAAGGTTAAGGTTAGGGATGGGTTTGGTTGTATTGTTAGGTTTAAGGGTGGGTTAAGGTGTAAGGGATGGGTCAACTGTTTATAGATGTAATTACAGAAATTAATTACAGCTGTAATTAATTGCAGGTATTTTAAGTACAATGAAAAAACATGTATGTACACGATAAGTGCACTGTATCAAATTTTTAATTATATATAGTAGTTAAAGTCACTTAGTATAAAGTGGCATCCAATTTTAAATGTCTTACTTATACAAATTAATAAATTCATAATTAATTATATAGCCGTTTACTTGCATATAACTACAAGATTCAACAGCCATTGATGTACAGTATAAAGGATTCCTTGGCTGACCTTTGTTTTCAAGGTAAATTAAAGTGTCTTTAAAACAACACAACACTTGGAGACTCCGAAAGGACATCAAATAACCAAGTGATATAAGGAGTCCATATAATTCATACATTCATGCACAGCAAAGCAACCAATAAATAATAATAATAAAAACAGTGTAACAGTGCAACAGCAAAGAGCTTGTTTACATTTTAGACAAGTCAAGCTGCGATACAGATCAGAACCACATGGAGATGCCAAAAAATGTGTCTGCATATACAATGCACGATTCAGTGATTGAGAGCGCACATACATGGTTTGTTTGCACATTTATACAACAGACTCACAAGTGCTTGCTATACGACTCGTGGTCATGACTGCAATCGTCTTTACCTTGATTACAATCCTTATCGATCAAAAATTCACTATCAAGACGCTGTATCCAGCTGAGATACATAGTCAACTGCGTGATGTATATTACGTTAATGATGCAATTACATGTGCTTTAGTAAAGTATTTGATTTTAACATGTTAAGGATGCGTTAAAGCTGACAACCCAAGTTAAAACCCTCTGATGAAAATTATTTTGTGCAAAGCTCCCATACATTTGACCATAACCATGTAGACGTCAATAGTGCAGATGGGAGGTTGAGGAAGCCTCTCTCCTTTTTCCAGCAGGTCAGGAATCTCTCGGGTAGGGATTCCATCATATGGCTTTCCTCCAAATGTCATCAGCTCCCAGATAGTCACTCCTGGATAAAGAGAAAAAAAATCCAATAAACATTAAAAAGCTTGTAGTCATGTATTAAGACTGGATGGTGTTTGCCTGATTCATTCAGAGTGACTGGCTGCACAAAAAGACTTAAAAATGAATTGGGCATCATCTCACCGTAACTCCATACGTCACTCTGGTGGGTAAATTTCCTATAGTGGATACACTCCAAGGCCATCCACTTTATAGGCATCTGATAAAAAAAGAGGGAAAAATTGAATTGCTAGCGTTTTAATAAAAAATAAAATAAAAAACCCACAATGTTTCAGTAGATAAAATTATAATAATGTTAAAACATTATTACATTTAAAACAGTATTATTTAAGTGAGCACAGCGAGTACTGGATTGTTTATTTACGTAACTTGACAAAGTTTCTTCAAAGCTTACACCACTAAAACCAAACCGTATCACAGTATCATGCATTATATATTAAGTCTGGTAAGTTAATATTTCAGAAATGGAATAATCAGTGATATCTGACTCTTTTTATCCTTTGCTTTAAAGAGAGAGAGAAAAAAAAAGAAACAGGTTGGGCTAAATGTGTGTGCAGCGCTGCTGGATATAAAACTGCACTAAAGCTTTGGAGTTTCAAGAGGTTTAAAGTTTCTCCTATGTGGGAGAAATGGTTGAAGCTGAACGGAGCAGAGTGAGTCTGAGGATGCTCTATTAAGGTACAGCAACGAGGTTCAGAGGAGATTCAGATGGAAAAGATAAGAAAGTACATTTACATGCGCGTTAAACCGCTATCCTTTATCAGCATATGGTCATAAATGGCTTCAGAATAAACCGATTGGCTAGATTTTTGCCCATTATCCTGATTTTGCCCAGCACGTGAATACCTTAACCTGTGTTCTGTCGGTTTATTAAAGTGCTCGTGTGTTATATGAGACATTAAAGCATCCTTAAACGGCAGATTTAAGTGCATCCAGCGACACTGTTTTTCGAGGTAGGAGAGGAGAAATATATAGCAAAATCTGACTTTTTCTTGACCCAAGAAATATAAAAAGTGTTCTCATCTCGTGCAGCTAAAGGACAAGTGGTACAGTTGAAGAAATTCCAAATACGAGAGGAGAATTCTGTTTCCCGCTGACATTTCAAAATACTCTAGGGCTTTTAATGCTTTATATAACATCACAACTCACATGATAAATATTAGAATACTCTGAGTGAAATACATGAATGCGTACGATTTGATACCACCACTGGGGGAAAACCTGCATTTTTAAAAAAATACTGTCTTGTAAACACAGTTTACTTGCATTGCAATATAATAGCTCTGCGGAAATCCAGACATCAAGCTACGCCTTTGTTTTGAATAAGCGACCTCTAGTGGCAAAAAATTACATATTGTGGCTTTTAAGAAAACACTCTGAATAACAACAGCATAGCAATGCCCTGGTTACAACCCACAACACCCTAACATTGTGGTGGAGTGTTTTGTTCCAAATCTGCATCCCATTCCCCTCTGCATTTTTTCCCCAACAAACTTCCCACCTGCCTGTTGCTGTGTCCTTTCCCTGCGCTTCACTTCATGACACATTGAGCATGTTTACATGAACACCAATTTGCTGATGGCTACCAAAAATCAGTTTATTAACATTTACCGATTTACTGGTTTACATGCAAAACATTCACCAGAAGTGATCGTGCACAAAAGGTTGTTGGACATAGTGGTGTATTAGAGGTAAAAATACTGTTTGGTTTCTCGCACAAACCATTCATTTCATGTCTTAAGACATCAACGTGTCATCACGAGCTGCAGTATTTAATATGGATTTGTCTGTGCATGTTTTTTTTTTTACTCTTACAGATTTTGCTACCATTCACATGCATTATACGACAGACAGACTGCAACGGTTGAAGTTAAAAATCCTCATTTGTGTTCTACTGAAGAAACAAAGACACCTATATATTGGATGCCCCGGGGGTAAGCAGATTTTTGGGTGAACTAACCCTTTTAGGTAAAAATATGATTTTGCTATATTATTGTCACAAAAACAAGATTATTGTTAATTAGCCTGTCATAACGAGATGTGTTCTAAAACCCATAGACAAAAAGTGCAACAGATCTTTTGACTTCTCAGTGTTCTTCCAACACAAAGAGCATATATTAACTGATGCCATGCAAATAGGTCAATGCATGCCCTTTTTCTTGTTAGGGTCATGTGATACTGACTTTGCCACCATCTGCGTTGTATTCCTTCTCATCTGCATCCAGAAGGCGAGCCAGGCCGAAGTCAGTGATCTTTATATGGTTGGGTGACTTCACTAGGACGTTCCGAGCCGCCAGATCCCTGTGCACAAGTCTCCTCTCTTCCAAGTACATCATACCCTGCATCGACACACAAAATCAAAACTCAAAATTATCATCAGCACTAACACTATCACAAGTGTGATGATACCATCTCACAAGACAAAAAAACAAATTCACTTAAAGCAAAAAATATATATACAGGTCCTTTTCAAAAAATTTGCATATTGTGATAAAAGTTCATTATTTTCCATAATGTAATGATAAAAATTAAACTTTCCTATATTTTAGATTCATTGCACACCAACTGAAATATTTCAGGTCTTTTATTGTTTTAATACTGATGATTTTGGCATACAGCTCATGAAAACCCAAAATTCCTCTCAAAAAATTATAATCAGGTTACAGAGTTCTTTAGTTGAAAAAACACATTATGACATTCACTTTATCTTGTTACTTTTTTAAAATGTGCTAAAAAAGGTCTACAGAAAGACTACACACTATTTCTGCAAACTAAACATTTTTATTTATCTTTCATAAGATATTCAAATCTTTCACATATTTCTGCATTAGTGTCATGATAAAATGATTCATCATGAGGAAGCCTTAAATGTAATGGTAAGGAAGAAGGCATTAGCAGTAAAATCAAAGTTTGTTTGTTCTACCATCACTTTTTTCAAAGACACTGTGGAGAGATTACACTGAAAAAAGTCACATAATTAATAATGGAGATTATTCACATTGATAAGCGTTGAGTCTCTACAGGCATGGCCCTGTATCGCAAAACATTGAAAATTCCAGACATCAATTTGCTGGAGGAGTGAACAATGCATGTAATCGATTTAAGTCCAAACCGCAGCATGGAGGCCACTCTCCATTCGCAAGAAAGCATCCTCTCTACTCTTCCCTCCAATGGGGCTTTCAAGTGCCCTTGAGCTGGTGGCTGGATGAAATTTAAATCTTAATGTGATTGGTAGAGAAGTAAGGACAGCTTCAAAATGATTTAAGAGAGTGAGATAGTGAGAGGGAGCTTGTTAAAGTGGGGAAATACAATTTGAGAGGTCCAGTGTAGGCCATCACAGGTGCTCTCTGAGATGAGAAGACTGCGTCTGTCATCACAGAAAGAGTCTGGTCGCTTTTAATACCAAATAACTGAGAATATATTCATAGGAGGAAAGCGTATTGCATCACCTGTAAGTTGGCAGTGCATAATAAACTGGGGGAAATCCTGGTTACACATTCATTTTTATAGATAATTAAAGAGAAATATTAAACCCTGAACTTTTCTTGCAAGACAATTCAATAATATTGTGTTAACACAGCACTATTTAATATATATATATACATATATACATACATACATACACACACACACACACACACACACACACACACACACACACACACACACACACACACACACACACACACACACACACACACACACACACACACACACACACACACACACACACACACACACACACACACATATATATATATACACACACACACACATACATATATATATATATATATATATATATATATATAGTATTTATTTTAGTTTTAGTATTTTATGTGCTTTTTGTAGCTTTATTTTTATATTTATATATTAGCTTTTTTTTTTACAACTTCTACTTAAGTTTTTCATCTGATATATTATTTATATCATTTTGGCTTTAATTACAATGATTTATAATAACAAAATTGAACTGAATTAATGGAAATATCAAAATATTAATAATTATGCAACTAATAAAAAAGCTATACACATTAGTCAGGATTTAGAGTTCTTCTAAATCCCGTTTGAACAGAGTCATTTTGACATTGACTTTAGCATATTTTAAATAAGTAAATAATAAATAAGATAATTAGGTCTAGTGCAAGATTACAAGATATTAAAACATATTTAGATTTGTGATTCCACAGGCGTTTCTTATCTTGCTGCTGAATTGCTTGTTGTCTTAAGTAAACTTTTTACATTAGAATGACTGGGGATAAAAATAAGATTGTCTGCTTTTATTTGAAGTGCAAAACAACACATAAAATAAGTACTTAAATATAAACATAGCCAAGTCTGCTGGATATTCTTCTCATTTTCCCAGAAGAGTGTATCTATGCTAATAACATGGTTATATGTCAAACCTGAGTGAGAGCTCAATTCTAATTAGGAACAAAACAGTGACACATAAAACGTATAATGAACGAGGAATGTGGCTTGCTTTGCAGAATGTCAACAGTCTAGACTCATGACTTGCAGCACGGTCAGATCTGAGAGTGTGTTTCCCACTGTACTTATTAACATGATGGCAGCAGCTCTGAAAGAAAAATCCCCCAATTTAAGATGAGCCGAGAATACATGAGTGGACTGGCTAAAGCAGTCTGGGAATGAAAAGAGGGGTTTATTTCAACCATATTCAAATGGGTTTGGGTTAAGCTGGGAATGAGGATGAGTAAAAAACGGGAGTAAAAAAAGACTAATATGTTGCTCAGACAGTTCTTTACTAAAACCATGCAAGCTGCCTATAGAGGCAGGTTTCCAAGGCATTATGCATTGCGATTAAATCAGTAAGACATAAAACCAGTATGGCACCATATTATTATTATATCATATCCATTATAAATATACATAATTCATCCAGGACAGTCTTTGCATTCAATACCTGATGCATCTCCTATACAGTAATAATTGATGGTCTAGCCTAGTAAGGCCACAGATGGGGATATTGTGAATGGCATTGGTAGGATATGATAAATTAAACAATAAACGCTTAGTGTCCCTCAGGGTTGAGGTCAGTGCAGTCCAATGGTGTTCATTATGGGTCATGGGAGAAATGCTAATCGGTATGCTTTAAAATACACAAATGTCTGCAGAACTGTGAAGGAGGAGGGAACAAATCTCTTTATACCATGCATATGCAATCTTTTTCCAGCAAGCAAGTGTAATCTGAGGTAATGGTGTGGGGATTACACCCTCCGTGTCTGCTGAAGGAAAAAAAAATCACTTCCTCTGCTCCATACTCTTTTCTTACAGGACTGTATCACATCCAGACATACACAACCGTTCAAGCGTTTCAGGTAAGACTTTTTTTTCTAAAAAGTTTTCCATTTCAAATGAATGTCCTTTTGCTGTTCTTGAAAATGCATCATAGTTCCCAAAAAAGCAACAAATCAGCATATTGAAATGATTTCTGAAGGATCATGTGACACTGAAGGCTGGAGTAAATGATGCTGAAAATTCAGCTTTGGAATAAATGACATTTTAAAATATAATTAAATAGAAAAGTCATTTTGAAATTGTAACAATATTTCACAACATTATTGTTTTGTTCTATATTTTTTTTAATCAAATAAATGCAGCCTTGATGAGCATTAGAGACTTTTTAAAAATATTTTTAAATCTGTATGCTGACCCCAGACTTTTGAACAGTAGTGTACATGGTCATTTTCATGTGTTTGATGTTTGATGTAGCACACAAAACTGAAATTCACTTTAAAAATCAGATCAACTTCAAGAAACATTCTAATGCACACACACACAAAAACCAGACACAAAATCACAGGCCTCTGAAGCAAACATGAACATGCACAAAGGAAGTGACAATCAGATCAAATGACCAAGACTGGCAGCCATTCTGTTGCCTTCCTCTTTCCTCTGCACACACTGCAGGTACGTCATGAGCTTAAGAGCTTTTCAAAGATTAATGAGCCTACATTAACATTAATCGTCTATCAAAATGCAATTATCTTTGCGTTTGCAGAGCTGAGATTGAGAGGAAGGAAACCCACATTTCAGGGTAAATAATCTTGACTTCTGCACAGCTGTACCTGCAAACAGGGAAAATGCTTGCTTGTACCACATACAAAAGCAAATATGTCACTGGCCTGGCTTTTCAATCTGGATCTTATCAAATTTTCAAAACATATAGGCAGTAAAATAATAATTATGATTATAATGTTAGTGGAGGAAAATTATATAAAATAAATCCATAGATGTGCCTATATCAAATGTTTTCTTTCTCTTTAGCTGTTTTTATTTCTGCAGTGAGTATAGAAAGGTTACAAAAAAAGGCAGGCACTTTTTCAAAAGCAGCTGTTTTAGCAAAAGCAAACAGGTTTAAAAAAAAGTTTTAGCATTGAGGCCTCTCAAAAACATGGAAAGAGTGAGAGGTCTCAAGAGCCATACATTACAGTCTGGGGAGAAAATCATTGCCTACTCAGAAATTCAGGGTGTCGCATTCATATTTTCTGTTTTATGTTCATATTGGAGCAATGCAAAAAAGGTTCAGTCCATAAGATTGTCCTACTGAACGCATTTCGTCAAAACATTGGTGGAAGAGGTCAGATATCTTCATTCGACTCCTGCATGCTGTAAGTGGAGGCCACACACCCACACACACACCCACCCACACACACACACACACACGCGCACACACACACACACACGCGCACACACACGCGGTTCGCCATCGTTGTGGGGACTCTCCATAGACGTAATGGTTTTTACTGTGCAAACTGTATATTCTATCCCCTTACACTAACCCTACTCCTAAACCTACTTATCACAAAAAAAAACTTTCTGCATTTTTACATTTTCTAAAAAACTAATTCTGTATGATTTATAAAGCTTGTTTCCTCATGAGTACCACAAGTCCCCACACTGTAAAATAAAAAAATAAAAAATTGCTGCCTTAAATTTTTAAGTACAATCAACTGATGTTAAATTACATTACATTGACGTTAACATTTTTTAAAATCTTGTATAACTTATAAAAAAAGTTGAAAATTGCTTAACTTATATTGATGAGTTAAAGCAATGTAAAAACATGTTGTCAGTGCATACTCTGGGTGGAACAAAAAAAATCGATATGCCGATTTATTGCGATATTTCCGGCCGTGAGACGTTATCGATACGCTGTCTCCAAGTATCGATATTTTATTAGAATATTTAAATTTATATATACATTGTGGCTGTTTACCGCTTTGGCTTCCCGGAGTGGCATTACCCTCTTTTATAGACCAGTCTTTTATGCATTAACAGCCACATAAATGTGGTTCAGCCAACGCACTACCTGGATTTTCTTCACTGCAAAGAAATATGTTTAAAGTTATGAAACTTCACTTTGCCCTCAGTCAAAATGATTTGGTAGGCAACAATAGATTCATTAGACCAAAGATCGCCCATTAGATGTACACAAGATGAATTATATGTCATGTTTAATCGATATGCCGCTACAGAGACATCCGAGCCAGCGGCAAACGCCAGAGGGACTGGCCGAGGAAAGGCTGCTCTCGCCGGGTTTTTTTTTAATTGGCGCTGTCTTTATAAATAAACCACATATTTTCGCTTTAAACAACTACATTATGAAAAGCATTAAAATTACATTTAGTGACAAAATATCAGTATTTTTTAATTATGCAGGGTTTCTCAGCACGTCACTTGACCACGTGACAGCAGCAAGCAGGCTCCTGATTGGTTAACGCGCTTGGTACTCAGATGTGACCATACTTTATTATATAAGGTTTTATACTGAGTGTTTTTTTCACATTTTTAGTAATGTGTGCATTTTGCAATTTCCAAATATGAAATGTTGCTGCTATGAATAAGTTGGAGAAAGTCATAACTTTCTTTATTATAAATCATTTAGTCACAGCGTCATTTAGTCACATTTAGTTTTCTCATGGCTGTTTGATGGCTTTATATGCACTTACTGTACTTTAATGCTATATCTCAAAAAATATTAAATTATTTAGTTTTAATAATGAAATACATGATCATATGACTTTTTTATGCTTTTTTCCATTTACAAAATGATATCGAGATATATCGTGAGTGATTTTCTTGCAATATATCGTCTGTCACAGAATCGCTGGTATCGTGATACATCGTGATTGTGGGCAAAATATCGTGCTAATATCGTATCGTGTGTTGACCTGTGATTCCCACCCCTAGTGCATTCTCAAGTCCATGCGGATAGAACATACACACAAAATGTGTGTCTCATTGAAGTCATCATAGACAACTTTATGCATAAAAAAGAACATCAGATAGTATAATTTATAAGCTGTTTTCCTCATTTAGCAACATGTCACTGTAGTCAATGTAGTGTTTCGAATCACTCATTTGAGGTTTCATTTAGTTAGTATGCTGCCTTAAAAAAGGATGGTGTCAAAGTCTCTCACTCAAAAGCCTGATCACATAAATATCATGTCTCTGTGTATTAAAAAAACCCAAGCTACACCGTGTTTCTCTAGCTCAGTTTGAGTGAGCAGTGTACTGCAGTTCCTATCAGTTGATCCACGTCTCTCGCAGGACTAAATGAAACCATTCCATAGTCAGAGCACAGGCGGCTTTGCCCCATTCACTCTGGCCCCAGTGTATTTAAAACAGATTACTTCTGCAGCCCGGACAGCCAATCAATACTCACTCTGATTACAATAAGCCACAAGATGGCCGCGCCACACAATATTTATCCCCAGAGTGGACTTCAGTGTAATTAGAAATCAATGGCTCACACAGTCCATTAATGCAGCGGACGTGCTGATAGAGCAACAGGGATTGTCTCATGCGAGTGTTAAAAGCCCAGAAGAGAGAACAGGCGACTTTATGAAAGAGCTGATCAGCTAAAGGCAAACCCCTTTTAAATATAATGTACAGTCTGGGGATTCTACATTAACATGTGTTTATAAGGGCTAGCAGAGATTTTTAAAGTGACCCTGAGCTAACAAAGTGTGCAATATCTATGTAATCAAGGCTTATACAAAACAAGGGTGACCCATAATTCACCATAAATTGGTAGGTATCAGTATAGAACAGGTGTCTTCAAACACAATTGAATGAGGGCCTTTAACATAACGACAATATAACATACATTTAGTGCCATTTTTAAGCATTTACATAGATTATAGTGATGCTTGCATTGTTACGACCTCTCATAGGAATACCAACTCAAAGAGTAGAGAGGTTACGCAACACAACAAGAACGCGCAAGCAATGAGATCAATCAAACCGATTTATTCACTCACTCATAACAGACATGAAAATAAGAACAAATATAACAGCCAAGTAAAGAATTTAACAAAATGGACATCTAACAAAAGGGAAAAACGAACAACAAAAGTTAACTAAAGAGGAAAGACACTTGTTTTGCTGGCTAGCCCACAAGATCTGGAGTCACTCCTCCTTTCTCCTCCTCGTTGGCGTCTTTATCAGTCAGCTCTGTCAATCAATCTCAATTCACGATCAGGTGCGTCCACCTAAGAGATAGCGCGCACGCTCCGGAGTAGAACGACACCAAGCAAAACAAGGGAGGGACCAAACAAAGAAGGCATGGACACAGACCAACCCACCGACCGTAACAGCATCAATTACTCTATGCACCATTTGTTTACTACATGCACTGCTTTGTGAAGTCGCTGCTGAATGAGCAAAATGTTATGGAGCTAGAAATATGACAAAATGATCTGAATTTGAATTGTGTAAATCTGAGTTATTGACAAGTGTAATCAAACAAAATTGAATATTATGTTGAAGTTTACATTGTCCTGAATTTTAATTTTTAAATGTTGAATATAGAACATTTGAAATTGAACACATCTGACATGTTTTTATGTCGAAATTGTATACACATGTATTTTCAAACAGCAGATATTTTGTTCTGAATTAACAGACTGGAAATATTCAGTTTTTGAAAATACAGATTCAAGATTTCAAATGAAGAAGAAATGTAATAATGGAATAACGTGGAAAGATAAAACTGCCTGTTTATACTTTTTTGTTTTGTTTAGATTAATGCACGGAAAAAGAGATTTCGGCTAGATTTATCATTTTTTGTGCGTGGTTTACAAAATCGCTGACTAGTGAAGAAAATCTCAGCAATTGACGTCATCTGTCGTTCCTCAGGGCTGAATCCGAAATTGCCCCCTAAACCCTCATTCACTATTCACTACTTTAGTCCACTAATACCGTTCACTTGAAAGCTGCAAGAAATGACAATTGCACTAAACTATTTCCCATTTCCCCCACCCGTGGCAGACACACTCTGGCGATGGAGTGCTAGACACTTTTTTGCCTCGACTTTGATGTCCAACCATTTCTTTTTTAATTCGGCCACGGTCCGAGGTTGTGAGGCGACAGCATTTGCGGCGTCTGCAACCTTTTCCCACTCAACTGCCTTTTTGGCATTAGTAATCACTTTTCCACCTCCCCAATGATAACTTCTACTTCACATTGAGTGAAGGTAAGTTTTTTTTATTTATTTTCTCTCTGTTTGCGCCATGATTTCGCAATTGATGAATATTAACTTGTGGGCGTTTCACAGACTATTTATGGGCAACTATGTGCGTGACATGAAGCCGCAAAAGTTGCGCTACATTTAAAATTTGCGCTACATTGATTGGGATTTATAAAGGGAAAACTGTGTAGGATGTGCGTGCGCACGGTTTTATAAATCCTAATATTTCTGTGCGTACGCACATCCTATGTTTCATCCGTACGCGACTTCTGACGCAAATCCTACGCAAAGTTTTATAAATGAGGCCCCTGGTCCTAGATCGAGCTTTCTTCTGTGCCCGATTATATCAGAAATATGAAATATTAATCAGCACCCGACCTGTTATATTTACCTGTGCGGAGTCAAATCTGTGCGGTGAAGCTGCGTTAGACAGCGAAGAGCAGGTGTAAAGCACAGTCAAGTATAGCTATGGTGTAAATACAGCAATTATAATTTCTTTACGAAACGCTCAGTTTTGGACAAGGGATGCAAATACTGTCACGCAAATTGGCTGAGGTTGGGTAGCCTACCGATGATGGTTTAAATTTAACTAACTCAGCCCCAATATATCTTATGTTAATAAAAAATATAAGCTATTCGTTTTAATAAACGTTTAATATAGACATGTTTTTAATTAAACTATTTTATTTTTGTGGTATTTTCTTTAATAGTCTAATAACAAACAAAACAATAAACATTCGTATGAAAGTAGCCTATTAAAGAGGAAATTAATTTATTTCATTTATTTGTTACAGCGCGGGTACCATCCATCTTAATTAGTTTTGGTAATAACGAATAATGTTGATCATTTTTGTTTAAAGAGTGGAGGAAGATGCTGTCAAACACGACCAAAATAAGAAAAGTGCTACTTACAGATGCTGAAAATCAGAGGCCAGGTTCCCATCCTTTTTTATTTTTTTTATTTTTTTAGCTGCACCCTTTTTTTAAATATTGCATGATCTGTAGGCCTATCGATCTAACCGGTGTTAATAATGAAGAAAAAAAACCTTGACATTTGTTAATAAAAAATATTTTATGTATAGGGCCTACAATTAAACAATATAGCTATATGAAGTTTTGTTTCAAAATGGATGAGGAAAATACAGCGCCCTGAACATCTCTGCAGCTCGTCAATGATAAAAATGTGGCGCCTGTCAAACGAAGGAAGGCTGTTGGAGTTTCTAATACTGACAAAAAGAAAGGTAAAATACACAACATTTTATGTCGGTATCTGAATAAATAAAAGGAATGCCATAAAATCAAGATTTAAATTAAAATCACATAGGTCTACATGACACTTGTTAATATTTTATAGGCTAAATACAATTGATTGTAAAATGATTTTATCTCAAAAAAGTAAGTTGAATCCAAAAAGCTCTAAACTAATTTTTGAATCAGACAGCAGTTTAAAAAAAGTTAAATATAGGCTACACATATAAAATGTTTAGGTTACAGCTGCATCTATCTCTGAGATAATTTTTGTTTTATTTTTTATTTCTATTGTTATCAGCGCTTTGATGTTTTTAACTCTGAAGCCAGAACGAATAACTTAGTTTAGTTTGAAATTGACTGCATGTTCAATACTTACGTTAAAATTGTTGCTGACCAAACATTTTACTGTTCCAATCTTTTTTAATGGATAGTAAAATGTTGCATAGCTACAGCAGGACAATTGAGCTGCTCTGTGTCCACGCACATGAGCTTCGTCATAAAGGCAGTTCCATGCGGTCCTGTCAGACAAACTATCACACTCGTGATCTTCTGATTAATATAAATTTCCTAAATTAGTAATAGTCCTATTATTCTGAAGTGGAACTGAACACTGGTCTGTGCTTTACACCTGCTCTTCGCTGTCTAGCGCAGCTTAACCACACAGATTTGACTCCGCAGTTAAATATAACAGGCCAGGTGCTGAATGGCTGTCTGACTTCACACACTCGTTTTCATTCACTCGTTCAAGTTAACGGTATAAGTGGACTAAAGTAGTGAATAGTGAATGAGGGTTTAGGGGGCAATTTCGGATTCAGCCCTGGGGAACGACAGATGACGTCAATTGCTGAGATTTTCTTCACTAGTCTGCGATTTTGTAAACAACGCACAAAAAATGATAAATCTATCCAAAATCTCTTTTTCCGTGCATTAATCTAAACAAAACAGAAAAGTATAAACAGGCAGTTTTATCTTTCCACGTTATTCCATTACAAACAAGAAATGAAATGATCAGATGATGCTCCGTTCGACTTTTCTGACATCCTTTACTCTTCCCTGATGATGGCCTCTTACCTACTTTCTGTACGATCTGAATTTCTTGCGGTTTGAATTTTAGAATATTGAATTTGATGTTCTGAATTTCTTCTTCATTTGAAATCTTGAATCTGTATTTTCAAAAACTGAATATTTCCAGTCTGTTAATTCAGAACAAAATATCTGCTGTTTGAAAATACATGTGTATACAATTTCGACATAAAAACATGTCAGATGTGTTCAATTTCAAATGCTCTATATTCAACATTTAAAAATTCAAATTCAGGTCTATGTAAACTTCAACATAATATTCAATTTTGTTAGATTACACTTGTCAATAATTCAGATTTACACAATTCAAATTCAGATCATTTTCATATTTCATATTTCATATTTCTAGCTCCATTAAATGTCTATACACATAGACTCTACACAGTAAAATAAGGCGCGACCAGTCCAATTCACAAACAAATGACTTATAAATCAGTTCTTTCAGTGCATAAAAATACAGAGTGAATCAGTGAAGTCTGATGACTTTTTTAATGAATCATTCAAAAAGACTGAGGAGTTCCAATTTAAATCAGTAAAGTGGAATCGTTCAAGGAATCAACTCAATGAATCCCTTTAAAGCTGTCAATATCATTAAACTACAGTCCATCTACAGCACACAATTAGGGTGTTTTCACACTTGGTCCTTTTCAGGGGTCTGAGTTTGCGTGATTTGTAGCCCATATGTGAACACTCCAAACGATCTCAGACCCTTTAAAGCGAACCGAGCCGAGACTATCTCAGGAGGTGGTCTGGGTACGGTTCGATCTCATCTTATGGTACGGTTCGCTAAAAACACGGAATCTGATTCTGAACATAAACCGCTCTGGGCTTACTTGATTTTTATGTTCGCGAATTCCAATATAGTCTGGTCATCAGGTGCCTCCGTACAAATCGGCTGTTCGTCATGGCTGCTTCTTCTGGCAAATCTCTACAGTTTATTTGTTCACAACATACACTTGTTTGTTGCAATTTCAACTGCTTCCGAAAACACAATCACAAACAGGTGGTTTTGTCATTTTGTCAAGTGAATGTAAACATCTGCATTACTAGCCTAATATATCATCATACAGTGAAGAATATGCTTTTTTTATGTGATTTATTAATTTCTTACTTTTAGGCATACTTATACTTTACCTTGAAAATGTATGGCAGTTTATTTAATTTGAATCTTTCTTTTATTATTTTATTCTATTGTTTTTTTTATGCTTATGTTATCATTGCCTTCGGCAATAAAATAAACATCACTCAAAAAAACAAATCAAAATAAATGTTTACTTACAAAGGTGAATGTGATATAGCTAGTGTGAATGTGTGATATAACTTAATTCAACAGCATTTGTAGCAATGTCATAAAAAGTGGTTACTGAGGCACAATGTAAGTGAATGGGATCAAATGTTGAAGGCCGTAGGGTCAGCCATCAAACACTGAACTGGACTAGATCCAAAAAGAAGTCTGAACACAGAGGGGTCTGAGACCACATTCCTACTAAAGTGGACCAAAAAGGATCTGAGTCCTCTTTCAGGTGCAGGGACTCTGGGTCCTTTTTCACATGGTTCACCTCTTGGTTGACTTAAAGGAGTCTGAGTTTGTTTTTTTTAAAGAGGACCCAAGGGTGAAAACACCCTTATACTACAGTCTATTTAAATAATAACATGGGCAAAATTATGTTTTAAATATTGGTACAGCTCTGATTCGCCATAGATCAATAACGTTGATATTCTGACATAGCAACAGCGAGTGTGATTGTGACAATGTAAATTTATACTTAGCTTTAATTTAGCTCTACTTCAGCTTCACTTAAAATCTTAATATTTTATTTTTCTAACACATTATTTGAATTTTTCCACTCAAAAAAAAACCCCTACAGATTGACAGTTCCTCTACAGTGCCATCCCAGGCGCCGCAATGGGCTCCTGCCGAAGACCCTCGATATGGAGAGATCTTGCACTTGCAAAAGGATTTTTCTCCATGTTTAGTAATCATGTTCCAAAATGAAAGCTTTAAGGGAATGAAAAATCCTCCCATTTCATCATTATTGGATTACTATCTGTACGTCCATACTGCTTTGCTCATAAACTGCTCTGATTAAATTAACTTCCTTCCCAACTTGCTTTTGACCTTTTGAATTATGTCCTTCATTCCCTAAGAGACGGATTTAAATTGTGTTTGTTACTTATCAAGTGTTTGTCATTTTGCAGTGATGTGAACTTCTCTAAAGCCTTCTGCGTGTTTCCTGTCTCTGACTGGGATGTGTATTCGTGAAAAATGACTGGGAAAAATCTGAGTAAAAGTGAGGAGTGTGACCTGTGAAGACCCACCGCAGAGAAGTGATCCCATCCTTCTGTCTCTTCACCCTCATCCACACTTTTTATCCTCTCTTATACCTGTAACCACATCTGAATGGGATTAGACTCAACCATCTTTTTCTCATCTGAGCCAAGTAATCTGTCCCTGCTATTTCATCTGCGCAGAGCTTGGAGCCGTGTGATAGGCTTAGTCATGCAGGTGTCATCATCAGTATTCTGAATGTCCTTTCTGAACAGTTTCACCACCACAAAACCACCCCATTAATTCCAGACCTGTCAGCAGACCACAGTCGCTTGAAAAAATTATGACAATCAACAAAATTGGAGGGGAGATCTGTCTATCGATTATAACTTCAATCACTCTAGTGACTCCTATATATTGCCAGCTGGCTCTTTTTAGGACGAAATTGGGGCTTTGACCTTGTAGATAAAGTTCACTTCTCTTCCTATCAGGCAATACAAATCACTGTCCAAATGTCGGGAGAGATCGTATCGACCATCTTAGTACATCAAGCATCAGCATTCAAACTGCACCAGGGATAGTTCATCACTATCAGCTTTTTAAGTAGACTAATATTACTGTACACTATATATTAGAATGGTTGAAGAATCATGTGACACTGAGGACGGGAGTTATAGCTGCTGAAAATTCATCTTTCATACATTCAGTTCAGTTCATACAGTTATTTTAAATTGTAATAATATTTCACAATATTACTGTTTTTTTTGTTGTTGTTGTTGTTGTTGTTTTTTACTGTATTATTGTATTGATCAAAATAAAAGCCTTTGTGAGTATAAGAGACTTCTTTCAAAAACATAAATCAGTCCAAACTTTTGACGGGCAATGCAGATGAACTCTCTTGTCATTTATATTACCACCTAAATGCCCAGTAGATAACTATAATGAAAAAATAGTTCCAACGACAGCTCCAGCAGGGACGTCTGGTCACCCTAGCCTGAGTGTCCCAATTTGAGACTTCAAAAACCGGGTCCTCCTACTTGCTGAATAGAGGAATACGAAATGCTTATTAGAAATTATGTCTCTTTTTCCTCTGTCAAGCATGTTATTATCTGGCACCTGTACTGTGCATTAATAGAGGTTAAAGGATCTCTCTCAAACACACACACACACACACACATATACACACTGGCTGCAGAAAGCAGGCGGTACACTCCCTCTGTGACCAATTTTCAAGCCAGTGTTTGGAAAGAACACATCGCAAGCACTGGAAAAATAATAAAGAGCGGCATGCTGCACAGACAAAGGGCTAATTAAAAGCTGAGCAGCACAACATGGCTGACAAAAAAGAGGCCTGTTTAAGTAGTTTGTGTAAACATGCCACTGAAGACTACCGGTGCAATCACAGAGAGTTGGAGGACAGGGTGTACCAAACAATGACAGGTGGAGAGACCCGAGCAGAAGAGCAGAGCAGTACATCGAGAAAGAGAGATGCAAGAGAAACGAATGGAAGAAACATAACAATGAGTCTTACAGCATGTGTCTCTGAGTTAATGCAAGCTGTGCTGCATTAAACAGCCATGTTGGGTATGTTAATAAAATTAATCCAGTCAAAATCAGGGTTGGTTAAAAGTGCCCAATGATTTTTTAAATACCAGGCATAAAATTAAGCATGTCATGATATACTGAATCTTAGTTTTCACCTCTAAAATCTACTTACATGTGAGTTTTTTTTTTTTTTTTAAAGAAACCAAGCAAACTGGAAAGCAATGGTTCATCAGAAATTTTCTTTGGAAAAAAAAAGTTGAGGGACATGAGTTAGCAGTTAGCAAAATGAAGGTGTAAATGAATGTGAATGTATAACTTCTGCCTCCTCACATAGACATTTGGGGCTTGGTTTGCATCACGGTTTTAGGGCCACAGTTTCAGTATGGTTCGGTATGTGCTATATTCAGATGGGGGTTATTTGACATTCTTTTGTCAAATAAAAATAAGGATTATAAGAACAAAACAAATCTACAGTGAGGAAAATAAGTATTTGAACACCCTGCTACTTTGCAAGTTCTCCCACTTGGAAATCATGGAGGGGTCTGAAATTATCATCGTAGGTGCATGTCCACTGTGAGAGACATAATCTAAAAAGAAAATCGAGAAATCACAATATATGCTTTTTTAAGTATTTATTTGTATGATACAGCTGCAAACAAGTATTTGAACACCTGTCTATCAGCCAGAATTCTGACCCTCAAAGACCTGTTAGTCTGCCTTTAAAATGTCTACCTCCACTCCATTTATTATCCTAAATTAGATGCACCTGTTTGAGGTTGTTAGCTGCATAAAGACACCTGTCCACCCCATACAATCAGTAAGAATCCAACTACTAACATGGCCAAGACCAAAGAGCTGTCCAAAGACACTACAGACAAAATTGTACACCTCCACAAGGCTGGAAAGGGGGGAAATTGCCAAGCAGCTTGGTGAAAAAAGGTCCACTGTTGGAGAAATCATTAGAAAACGGAAGAAGCTAAACATGACTGTCAATCTCCCTCGGACTGGGGCTCAATGCAAGATCTCACCTCGTGGGGTCTCAATGATCCTAAGAAAGGTGAGAAATCAGCCCAGAACTACACGGGAGGAGCTGGTCAATGACCTGAAAAGAGCTGGGACCGCCGTTTCCAAGGTTACTGTTGGTAATATACTAAGACGTCTTGGTTTGAAATCATGCATGGCACGGAAGGTTCCCCTCCTTAAACCAGCACATGTCCAGGCCCGTCTTAAGCCAATGACCATTTGGATGATCCAGAGGAGTCATGGGAGAAAGTCATGTGGTCAGATGAGACCAAAACAGAACTTTTTGGTCATAATTTCACTAAACGTGTTTGGAGGAAGAAGAATAATGAGTACTATCCCAAGAACACCATCCCTACTGTGAAGCATGGGGGTGGTAGCTTCATGCTTTGGGAGTGTTTTTCAGCACATGGGACAGGGCGACTGCACTGTATTAAGGAGAGGATGAACGGGGCCATGTATTGCGAGATTTTGGGGAACAACCTCCTTCCCTCAGTTAGAGCATTGAAGATAGATCGAGGCTGGGTCTTCCAACATGACAATGACCCGAAGCACACAGCCAGGATAACCAAGGAGTGGCTCTGTAAGAAGCATATCAAGGTTCTGGCGTGGCCTAGCCAATCTCCAGACCTAAACCCAATGGAGAATCTTTGGAGGGAGCTCAAACTCTGTGTTTCTCAGCGACAGGTCAGAAACCTGACTGATCTAGAGAAGATCTGTGTGGAGGAGTGGGCCAAAATCTCTCCTGCAGTGTGTGCAAACCTGGTAAAAAACTACAGGAAACGTTTGACAAATAAGTAATCGAGCAAAGATACAAATAAAATGAACAGTGCTCTTTAGGTTTTTCAGGTACAGAAATTGAATAAAGTATTCAAATGTAAAAAACAAACAAAAAACGCATAATTTTAACTGTATAAATTATGATATTCAGTCAAGAGCAGAGAGTGATTTCTTTGATTAACATTAAAAACACAGACAGCTGAAATATTAGGCTGCTGTCACTTAAGACAGCCCTCGTGTTCCCATTGTCTCTTGTCTAGCTTAGCTTCTTATGTTGTAACCCACTGTCAGTGAGTCTTGGTCATGTTTTATGTTTCTCAAGTCAAGTCATTGTCGTGTTTTGTTTATTTTTGTATTGGTTTCACGTTTACCCCAATAAACTTAACATGGATTCTCCTTCAACTTGCCGTCAGTGGATATTTGTTACAGAAAGCTAGACAATGGGAACACAAGGTCTATTTATACACTAAGACTAATGACTAAAGACACTAACGCAATAAATACAATGAACCAATCAGAAAATGACGCACGAGACTAGGGAAAGGGAAGCACATGATCAAATGAGGGCAAGGTCACATGACAAACAGGAACCATGACTGTAAGACTTTCAAAATAAAAGACATGAAAACAAAGTTGAAACAAGTCACCTGATCCTTTACTTATTTCTTATTACAATGCTGAAAACAGCTGTGCTGCTTAATATTTTATGAAGTCTTTGATGAGAGAAAGTTCAAAAGAACGGCACTTATTTGAAATGGAAATCTATTGTAATAATTCAAAAGGGTGTACAGTCACTTTTGACCTATACAATGCATCCTTTTCTGAATAAAAGTATTAATCTTACTGGCCCCACAATTTTGAATGCTAGTATATTTACTTGGGTGGTCTAATTCCAGAGGAAGTTAGCAAAACAACTGAAATGTCTTACATTACCGTTAAGCCTTTACAATTCTGTGATATTGTGTTTCAGAGTGAAGCCCAAGGATTGTAGTACTTGGGTAAAAATCAATATTCTGTTTCCAGGTTCTGCATGCTGAAAGTGGGAGATTTTCCAAATACATATTTATATATATATATATATATATATATATATATACACAACTAGACACTTGAATGGCCAAGAGCGGTTCCAGCACATAGTACAAAGAGAAACAAGGCCAAGCTAATCAATACTGAGTTTCTGGTGTGTTTACTACAAAAAGGATTTTTAGTGATGAGCATGATGTATTATTTCACTCTCAGGCCTTCAAATTCATAAACATGAGAAGGGAAAAAAGAGACAAAAAAGAGGAAATTGGAATTGTCTGTGTGTGTGTGTGCGCGTTTATAGTGGTGTGAGTGTATATGTGTGTGTCTGAATTTCTGAAAGTGTGCCCTTGTGTGTGAGAGCCTGGCTTCTGTCCGTCACACTTCACTACCCATTCAGCAGCGCTCAGAATGACAGAATACCAATAGGGAACTTAGACAGGAGAAGGACAACTGGGCCACAGTGAAACCGAGCTGCACGCTGACAGAAAAAGAATCAAGCGGGAGAGGCAGAACCCTGATCAAATCCTTCAACATATCACGGACACCTGCTTAGTAAATCATGGAATTAACATTAACCTGTCATTCCTATTTATGGCTAATCCATTACGGCCAAGACTCTGGAGTCACCATACGTATGCTTTTTTTCTATTCTGCTTGCTTTAACAAAAACTCAGAGCTCTGAATCTCGCTTTCAGCCTGTTTTCAAAGCATGACAAAGAGCTGTACATCTACAAATCCAGTGTTTAAAGCTTATATTACAAGGAAAACAACATAATGAAGAAAATGATCCTACAGTCTTGTCAACATAATGTCTTACTAATGTTATAAGTTATGAGCTGTGAGTGTACCCAGATTTTATTCGCTGTCTTGATAAATTGATTTTGGCCTGCATGCATTATACTCTTTGTGGCATCCCAACAGGTCTTAAGATCAGAAATGAAGCTCTTACAAAACAGCTAGTAGGATTACCTTATGCAAACATAGGCAGTTTATAGTGATGATAAACTATATTACTTGCCAGAATATGTATTTACAGCAGTGGTTCTCCATTTTTGGGTGTTTTATACATGGTCTTAGAAACAATGAAAAAAAGAAAAAAATTATACTTTACATATATTAAATAATTATCTGACCGATACTTCTAAAAATAAAACAAAAATGTAAGGACTAAACCAGTAACAGACAGACTCAAGTAAGAGCACAAAAACAATGAGAAACACTGATTTAAGATATATAGGTGTAAGGTTTTTATGAGTAAATATAGGTAAAAGTCGAAGGTTTTGTAGTCCAGGGTCACATATAGTATACTAGTATTATTCTACAAGTACTAGTCCTTGATCACGGTTACCAGCAATCTCTCTTTCTCTGGTACGGTTATGCCTCTAGTTGGCTCCACAGCACACTGTTCTGATCTCAGGTGTTGGGCCTTTGGGGAGGGAAATGGTGTGCCAGAACATATGCCAACACATGACCTTGTCCTTACGGACTGGGCTGTACTTGGCATGGGGCGTGGGGCACCAGATGGGCTTGGTAATGTGCTCGGCATGAGGGAGGAGCGAGGCTTACGTGCTCCTCTCAATCAGGTGAGACCTGGAGACCTGTAGAGGCCTTGGGGGTGGGGGGCCAAATTCATTAACAACACAGTGTGGGGGGCACAATAGGGGAGAGGGGGCATCACCCCCACCCAAAATGCACACTCTTATTTGTCCTCTGCTGTGACCTACAATCATTAAATCACACAATGGAATCATAAGTGGAAACAGAATGATGTTGTTTTCCCTCAAATCATATTTTAGCGAAATGGATAGTTTACCCAAAATGAAAATTCTGTCATCATTTACTCATGTCATTTCAAACCTGTGTGGATGCAGATATTTTGAAGAATGTTAAACTGCTTTGGACAAAAAAAAGAAAATACATTATTCAAAACATCATCTTTTATGTTCCATTTCAGAAGAATATTTAGTAAAAAACACTTAGAAAAAAATATTCAATACAATAACAATGCCATCCAAATGGAGCTGAATGTATTGAGGTTAAGACTTCCACTCTTCAGACTTTAACTTTTTAGAAGAAAAGAGTGATGGTGACAAATGCACTCACACACTCTCTCTGGGATGCTGTCACTCTCTTCACATGACTTGTTGCTGTTAATTGAACCTAATATCCAGCAATTTACTGCTCAATTTGTTGGCCTGGATGCATCTCTTTAAGCTGTAACGGATGCCTGGCAACACATTAACCATTCAGTGGGATACAGACTCGTTCCCAGGGAATCACACTGGGAGTGAGAAAAAAGACTGATGACTGAATAGGCTTCAAATGACATCTATAACTCAATATTAAATCTTTAGTAACCATCATCATAAAGAGCTCTTGACGGTTTATACTCAACATAACGGAAAGGTTTTTAATTACGTAGAGATGAAGTGAGCGATTAGTGATATGAGGTCTTAGATGAAAAACAGTTCTCAAAAGAAAGAAAGAATAATCTACAGACAGGTCTCACACCTCACCCAAGTATGTGTGTAATTCATTTAGACTACTTTATTTGCTACTATATTTGTATGGAAAAGAGCACCCTACAGTCAGCAAAACTACCTTTTGTATTCCACGGAAGAAGGAATCTTCTTTGAAATTACACACGGGTGAGCAAATGACTCCATACCTTTCATTTTTAGTGAAATATCCCTTTAAATCAAACCACTCAATCCATTGTGAATTCATCTGCTGTAAGGTCATGCAGTCATCCTTTGCCTCATGTGGCATTACACCAGGGCACAAAGAAGAGCTTAACTCTCATTTGCTGGGTGATTCATTTACTCTAGATATGATCTCAGATAGTTCATTGGCACCGCCACCCATTTCCTTTCTAACAACACTTGCTTCTGCCCCATTTTAGAGTCTTTTTCTGCTCTTTTTTCTCTGACCTGGCCTGAATTTTTTTTTTACTGATTCAAAGCGAGGTCTGACCTTCCTCGGGCCACAGTAAATAATACACACCTGTCTGCTCCTCAAAACACAGCTCTGTCCTCTAGTGTCTGTTAGGCGCTGGCCTTGCAAATCAATATTGCAGGCTGTGTTTGGCGCTGGGGGCCGGTGTGTGTATTTTTTTCAGGGAAGAGGATGTTCGTGCCTTTCCTCTGAGGCTGGTCTGGCTCCATCGCAACAATGAGTAAACCTCTGTGGCGGCCATGATAAGAGCATCAGCATAAGGCTTCTGGGAAATGTAATGAAATGTCACTGGTGTGTGAATATTGGCTATTTTACATCGGCTCGTGGATTCATATTTACAATTTCTTGAGATTTTGTTGACTTAAGTGCTATGCAATTTGCTTAACTTATTAACATTTATATATTATAGAGGAAGTCTTATGGACTTGATCTTTTTTATTTTTATTTTATTTTATATGCCTATGCTTTTATGGTGCTATTTTTCGAACTTGCACTACATTTGTTTTGTATGTAAAAGAGCAGCTCAGACATTATGTGTAAAATCTCCATTTTTATTACACAGAAGAAGGAAAAATACATGTTGGATTAACATAAGGGTGAGTACATTATACTTTCTTTTTTTGTACTTCTATGAGCTCCAGTCTATTAATCATTAACTTTGTCCAGACATCTCTAGGGGTCTAATATTGGCTGTGTGTATATCAGTTTATGTCACCATAAGTGCTCAAAGGGCTGACTTTAATTAAAATCCTGTGCGTTATAAAACTGTATCCCTAGTGGAAAACCTCAATACCAACTGACAAGCACTAAGTGTCAGTCAGCGATTCAGACAACCTCTCCTATTTTCCCACACATTTCTGCTCCAAATGTGCATCTGTGCTCTCAGCTGTCTGTCTGCGTGTGAGCGGCCAGTGAGCAGTCAGTGGTACTCTCTGCATGCAGCCACATGGCTAGTCATCCTTTCTGTACACACTACAGCATAACAGATGGCTGCCTGTGGTAAATATGTCTATCTTGACCTGATGAAATAGCACAACAATCGATCCAAGTCATTATCGTCTCCAGCTAATTGCAGAGGCCTTGATGAAACGGCAAGAGGAAAACTGTTTATATTCAGTTTAGATGTTTAGATATGCATTGGCAAATGACTTGCATGTCTCTATTGCTCCAAGTCTGATAAAAGCAATTATGCATAATTTTCTCTTCCTGTCATTCCAATTCAAATTCAACATCCAGTAGTAGCTGTGACAGTTCAATTCCAGGGCTGTGTTTGAAATCACCCCCTGTGCCCTTAAATAAGGCACTATTTGAGGGGACAACCATTTGTAGTGGTGTCCGAAACCATAGTGGACGTTAAGTGCACTCATTCAATCCCACAATGCACTGTGAGGATCGCGCCAAATAAATTCATTGTCTTACCAGAAGATGGCACCTGCGGCTGAAACATCCATCCATTTTCCAGACCTCTAGTCCAATTTGGGAAGAGCGTAACATCATACAGAGTTCAAGATAAAGCTTTTCATTACTACTGGAGCCGCCAGTTTGCTAAGTTTCCACTGATTATTAAACAGCAAGCAAATGCAAAAGTGGCTGTATATATATATATATACTGTATATATATATATACATAATGTTTTTCTGGGATTGCATTATTAGCTAATTATCCGTGCTATTTTTGTGCTCTATTACTTATCTACTATTGCAGCTTTTCATTTTATTAATGTTATTTTTATTAATCTATTTTGAATTAACCTTTATTTTTATATTTTCAGTTTATTTTAATTTTTACGTTTTTTTATTTTGTTGGTAATTGTGTTGCTTATTTTTAATTCAGTTCAATGTTAGTTTTAATTTATTTATATTTAGTAGGGCTGGGAAGGTTACTGCATTAACGCGGTCACGTGACGCCTACCGTGGGTCTAAGATCGTCACCGCAAAAAAAATAAATAAAAAAATTATAATAATTGGTTTAGCTACATTCCAGCCTTTATATATTTTGCTAGATTAACTAGCATGTTCATTTTATTGTGATGGACGATGATATCGTTGTTTTTTTATTTGTATAAAAAGATAATTTATAGCCTAGCCTACTCTGTATTTTATCTTTTTACATAAATACTCATTTGAGTCCAGCTGTGTTTGATTATACTGATTGGACTTAATTAGGAAAGCCACATACCTGTCTATATAAGACCTTACAGCTCACAGTGAATGTCAGAGCAAATGAGAATCATGAGGTCAAAGGAACTGCCTGAAGAGCTCAGAGACAGATTGTAGCAAGGCACAGATCTGCCCAAGGTTATAAAAAAGGTTACATTCTGCTGCACTTAAAGTCGGCATGAAATCAAATTTTACAATTCGTATTTTTGTATGTAATATTTTAGTGTTTACTATAAATTATTTATCAAATACATCAAATTACCTCCCCTCCCACCTCGAAACAACTCGAAACGCTCCCGGTCATGTGCTATGGCGCAAGGGCAGGGGTATCGCGCTCTGTCTCGTTTCAAATTCTGTGCTGCCTCTCAGACACCTGTCGCTGACATGGGTCACTGATCGCAGCAACGCCCAACTTCCAACGACCCAATCAATTCCCGAAGGTTGAAATCAAGACCCGCCCTACATTTTTTCTAATTTCAGAGGCTGTTTCACTCTGATATACGTCACAATAATGAGAAAAAGACGATCTCAACTTCCGTTTCATACCGACTTTAAGGTTCCTAAGAGCACAATGGCCTCCATAATCCTTAAATGGAAGATGTTTGGGACAACCAGAACCCTTCCTAGAGCTGGTCGTCCAGCCCATACTGAGATATAGGGGGAGAAGAGCATTGGTAAGAGAGGTAAAGAAGAACCCAAAGATCACTGTGGCTGAGCTCCAGAGAAGCAGTCGGGAGATGGGAGAAAGTTGTAAAAAGTCAACCATCACTGCAGCCCTACAACAGTCAGGGCTTTATGGCAGAGTGGCCCGAAGGAAGCCTCTCCTCAGTGCAAGACACACGAAAGCCTGCATGGAGTTTACTAAGATGGTGAGAAATACGATTCTCTACTCTGATGAGACCAAGATAGAACTTTTTGGCCTTAATTCTAAGCGGTATGTGTGGAGAAAACCAATGAAGCATGGCGGAGGCAGCATCATGCTGTGGGGGTGTTTTTCAGCTGCAGGGACAGGATGACTGGTTGCAATCGAGGGAAAGATGAATGCGGACAAGTACAGGGATATCCTGAACAAAAACCTTCTCCAGAGTGCTCAAGACCTCAGACTGGGCCGACGGTTCACCTTCCAACAAGACAATGACCAATGACCAACAATGACCAATCCAACCTGACAGAACTGGAGAGGATCTGTAAGGAGGAATGGCAGAGAATCCCCAAATCCAGGTGTGAAAAACTTGTTGCATCTTTTTACCAAAAAGACTCATGGCTGTATTGTAAAAAGGGTGCTTCTACTAAATACTGAGCAAAGGATCTGAATACTTAGGACCATGTGAAATTTCAGTTTTTCTTTTTTTAATAAATCTGCAAAAATGTCAACAATTCTGTGTTTTTCTGTCAATATGGGGTGCTGTGTGTACATTAATGAGAAAAAAAATGAACTTAAACGATTTTAGCAAATGGTTGCAATATAACAAAGAGTGAAAAATTTAAGGGGGTCTGAATACTTTCCGTACCCACTGTATCTTTCATAAAATTCATTCAGCGCAGAAAGTTTTAGTTGTTTTTTTGTTGTTGTTCTTTTTTGTGGGTTGCTCATAGAAATTGGGGACAAATGACAGGTCTCCACACACCCCTCGTTCCCACCACAAACAACCGACAGATCCACCAAGGTCAAAGCAATTACAGCTGCTCTGTTAGACAGGCAGTTTTGATATCCAGATAATAGAAAGTGAAGCCTCTGCTAAACTGCTGGTGTCCCTTTAACTTCATCTCTAACACTGGCGAGTCGCTCTTCAGTCTGAAGGTCTACTGAGCTGAGAAAGCCTCTGTGTTCCCTGACACCTGTGCTGTCTTCCTTTCTCTTACCTGTTTAAAATTTCAGCAGCCCAACATTGAAAAAGAGCAAGGTTGAGAAAGAGTGAAGAAGAAATGTGAGATGTGAGATGAATGATCGTATGTGGGAGAATGACAAAATATATTTCATATGAATATTAGAAAAGATCTGTACGGATGGCCTTTAAAGTAAATTGCTTTGCTTCAGTTTGTTTGTCTTGTGTTGGCAGAACTCAGAGGATTTTTTTTAAAGGTTCAATTCAGAACAGAAGAGTTCTAGGTTCAGGTATGAGCCAACCGGGATGACAATTACAGCTTTATTTAGCTAATTAGGTTACATTGTTCAAGAAAGGTGTACTTTCAAGACATCTTCACATGTCTTTATCTACGGTCAATCCGTAGCTTATAATTAGTATGTTAGAAGCCAGACGATTTTCATCTCAACTAAAACCATTGAATATCAAGCGTCAATTTAATTACATCTATTGAAAATTCAATTGGCTTAGCTTCAAACATGAAGAATGGGAGGATTCCAAGATTTCCAAGAAATGAAATGAACCATGAAAGGATAAAAGGGATAATTGTTGCTAGTGATTGTATCATCATTGTACTTAATAAGAACTCTGCAACCTAAAATAAAATGTAACCGCAAACCCTCGTCTACCCAGAGTGTATTTACACTTTCCATTTTAAAGTTCTCTTCCAACTTGTAGAACCATGTCAGGTATGTTTAGGGGGGTTGAGGAAATAAATTAATACCTACAATTTTTTATGAATGAAGGCCAGTATTACTGATACTAATGTCTCTATGAAACATGACATACACGAAAGCTACCAATTTCAACATTTATTAGGCTTTAAAAAAAACAACTTTTAATTTGAGTGTTCCCTTTAGTTCCCTCTGTTCTTTGATGAAGATTAATGACAAGAAATTATTAGTCGCTGCTGTGACTTTAAGATCGGTGGCTGCCGAACATAGTCACGCGCATCTCATTTTCTCATAAGTTCATTTAAGAGGTTATTTAACTCATTTAAGACTCCTATTATGAGAATACTCGACAAAACTGGCAACATTTTCTGTGTTGTTATTGTTTGCTCAAGAGCGAAACAGAACTTTATTTGTGCACGAGACTGGCGCAAATCTGTCTGTGCGTCGAGTGTGTGTGTGTGTGTGTCAGGGTGTGTGTGTGGGTGGGTGGGTGTCAGCTCCCTATCTTCCTATGTGGCGAATCAGTATATTGTGTAGGTGTAACTTACATGAATGTGGCCGACTCCCTAATCAGTGCCCTGACTATTGAACTAGGCTAGGGAGCAGATTGAGACGCAGCCACACAGACAGGACACTGACATACAGTGCGTTCTCTGTCTTGTCGCACGCTTAGATGGTTTAAAAGCATTTACATGAATAAGAGCGTGATCATATAATGTAACGCTATGGATATAAAACGAACGCTGGGTTAATTGCGTTAAGTATTTGTGCAGTATTTGTAAAAATAATGCATTAAACTGAAAAAATGAATCGCCTGCGTTAACACGATAATTTGCACAGATAATATATATATAGGACACATACTTTGCTGGAAACGGATGGACAGTCGGCAGGACGGTTAACTCAGTAGTCCCTGAAAGACACAGGCACAGACACCAACTCTCTCTGATTCCTGAATGACTATGTAAATGAACCTTTACAAATGGACTGAAAAATAAGTTCATGGGATGCAGCCTTAATGAGTGTGCAGGCATGTGTGAAGTGTGAACATTTTGCCGTTTCATGCTGTGTGTCTGTTGTTTTTGCCTGTGCTGTCACTTTCTGTGTGTCACAGTAGGTTTCCTTAACAATTACACCTCTAAGCTGCTTTCCTAAATGCCACTTGGAAAATACAGACTCTAGTGGTAAACATTCAACACACAATGACCAAGTGTGTAATTACTGCAAAAATGTTATGGTACAGTGCCTCACAATTAGGATTTGAGGGAAACCTCAGTCTTGCATGGCTACAGATGGTTGACAGCTCCACACTGTTAATTTGAGAGATGCTGCTTTTTACTGCTCTACAAGATCCTTACTTGAAGGTCTCATCTGTTTACAAAAAAAGGAAATATTCACATGCTACGAGGATGAAGTTAACTTGTTTCCAATAAAAGGCACAATAAACCACACACACACGCACACGTGCATGCACACACGCCTGACATTTTCTTCAATAAAAAGTACTACTGGGTGTCTCTGGTGATCTGACAGGGCATCAAAATTTAACCTTCACACATCAGGCTTGTGTTGGCTCTTGAGTGAGTCAGTTTTTGAAGAATCTATACTTGATCACACCTACTCCGTTCCACACGCATATGTGCATTTCATTAATAGAGCACACTTGAAATGTGAAGGAAATAAGGAAGCGCAAATACTGGTTTCGTGCACCTAAGGCCAATCTCATCTCATTGCATTATTCATTTATTATTCTACTCATCAAAATTACTGATATATCCATACCTGATTATTTCATCAATAATATACTGCATGAAGTGCTTTTTCCCTCACTATCTGCCATTAACCCATTGGGCACAGTGAGACAAACCACAGAAAATAGGCTTGTAGTCTTCTAGGACACTTTGCCGTCTTCTTGCTCTCTGACTGGTACTTGTTAAATGTGCAGTTTGTACATTTGACAGCTAGTGGTCAAAATAGGTACTGCAGTCCAAATTCAAAATATTGAAGAAAGTTTTTTTCCTCGTCCCATCCTCCTCAGACTCGACACTCACATGGGTTGCCAGCTTGAAGACACACAACAGGAACGAGCATAACTAACAATGATTGCAGAGGAGACTTGCACACTGTATTTATCTGTGTTTTAATATGCTCTCGTTCATAGAGATTTTTAGATGGATGCCAAGGCTTTTTGGCCTGGAATCTGGGTAGAATCTGCGATCACATTGCGCTGTGTTTTCTGCCAACTGGCAACCCGGGGATGTCAAAATACTGTTGGGTAAATTGATAGCGGCCGGGATCACACAGACAGAAACAAAAACACACATTCTGACACGGAATGCACATTTCAGTGTAGAATTGTCTGTAGCACTGTTTTTCAGAGAAACGAGTATGTGAACTTAGCATGTTTCCTAAATATTTGCAAACATTTGGTATTTTTACGCTTTACTACAGTCAAAAACATACATTCAGCACCTTTAAAATACTTAACTACTAAAATTTTTTACTTCATTTCCTACTCTTGCACTTTATTCCATCTCTCTTTTCACTCTTTTTTCAAATTGAACATTCTTTTGTGGCGCGGCCAGTGAAAATATATGAGGTGACATGTCAAAATGTGAAGTACTTGCCTGACTACTTGTTTGTACACACTGTTCAATGACTGTCAGCATAGCTTGCATTATACATATAAAGACAATGCTACTAACTGCAAGGAGAAGGACACAACTGTTAAAATACTTGAAGAATTGTCAAGAGGACAACGGGCAATTCATCATTGTCTCCAAAAACAACCGTGCCCTTTCTTGTTATCATACATAGAACTACACAGCGATCTCTCAAATCCAGTGCCTAAAACCTGATTGTGAAATAAAGTACTTTCACTGTGTCCTTTCTCGGTTTTTCTTTTCCTCTGTTCTCATTAAAAGAAGCTACTCATAGCCCGGTGGCCTAACACACACACGCACGCATGTTTGAGTATAGGTTTATATGTCAGAGAAGCTGCATGAAGAGGTCATTGCAAAAACAACATGCTCTATGTCTGTAATACGGTACTTGTAAATAATGCATATACCACGGTTTTGCTTCTTCAATAATGCATGGACCACAACAAAACATAAGTAAAAATGAGTTGGTGTATAGTTACTAGCCAACTCTGTGCAACGGATTAAAATAAAAAGTATGTAGAAAAACCCTGTTTTACTGATAAAGATTAACCGCATCACCACAGTTGTTTGCAATAGCTGCTTCAACATATGTCCACGAAATTGTCTAACTAAAATATCCCTCTATATTTTTGTATAATACATCATGGAAAGGTTGGTTTAAGGTATTATTTTGAAGCCAGTAATTTAACACTGAGTATATGAGGTGACATTTCTAAAGCCTCGGCTCGTTTTGCCCATTATCTTGAAAAGAACAGGGCAGACATTGTCTGATTTTACTCCCACACTGCAGCCTGCTCTTAGAAAGACTTTCATAAGGTGAGTCTAATACATAAATAATAACCTCCGGTTGTATCACTTCAGGTTAACATTTCTCAAAAGTATTGTGCCTAAAATCTTTATTCTGCATGGCTGATTTGGAAAGCCTCTGAAGTGGTCATGTGAGTACAGCAACAAAACACCTGAATACCAACTAGCCCTCTAAAACTATGATTTAAATGCATGAGATTAATCTAAACAGTTGAATCACACAAATAAATATATGCAACACTGGCTTTTGTCTTTTTATCCGTACAATACAAGGCTAAACTCGCACCAGCAGTGGTTGACATGAACATGAACTTTTAGTAAAAATGTTTAATTTTATGCATAAGAGAAGGTATGTATTAAACAACATTTTCAGTGACTCTTTCTACACATTACATACATGAATCATTCACAAAGAAATTCATTCAGGAAACAAACAAGTTTATGAGTGAGTGAATTCAACTCATTCAACTGAAACACTTGCTGCATTTGGAAACGCATACTACTTTTACTATTTTTACTATATTTTTATATAGCAGAAATAGTAAGAGTATTATGCTAGCTATTCTGAATTCAGCAAACGATTCATTCAGAAATCCAGCTAATGTGTGTTGCTCGGAGATATGCCAAAAACAAAGTAACTGCCAATACTGAGTCTAAAATGTAACTTGCAATGATAGATAGATCAAATACCATTCAAGCTGCAAACCCCACTTCATATCAACTTTGAAATAGTTTTAGCTCAAGTACATCAGTTCATACTGCAGTCACTGCTTAAAGTGACCGTCATGTCAACTACCACCTGCTGTGATGTAACTCCTGTAAAACCTGGTGCACTCATATTCAAGAGCCCTTTTTCTCTTTTCATTTTTAGAATATTTTGTTAACAATAATTCCTAAAATAGCTCTGTTACTGTTACTTAAATTATCGTTTTAACCCCACTCCCCCTCCTACACACAGAACAGATATACAGTTCTGCATCTAAGAGGTGTCAGAGGTTTTTTGTTTCGAGTGACAAAAAGCAAAGCTCACAAATACAACAGAGCTCAGATCAGACTGTATGCTGCTTATCTATCCCAGCAGCCTTTGAGGTGCTGCTGCTCTGAGATCATTCATATGCACTTCTAGTCAGGGGGAGACAGAGCGGAGGAAATATGACCACCACTGGTTTGGGGGGACGATAAACAGAGTGGTACAGAAAGCAGACAGGGTTTGGGGTCCAATATCAAAGAACTAAGGCAAAATAATGCTTGCTGCATGACTGGGAGGAAGAGGGAGTGAGCGAAGATCTGAACAGGGTTCAATGCAAATTCAGACAGCAGATCAAAAAAACAACAACAACAACAACAAAACACCTTACACTTTTACTTTAAACATACAGCAAGTTATTTCTTTGTACTTTAACATCTAAATACATTATTAGTAATTCTGAATAAAAATTTAGCTATATCAATTAACGTTGCATTTACTCCCTAAATCTCTGGTTCACTCAGGATATGGGGTGTCTTACCTTGGCAATCTGAACACACCAGTTGAGTAGTAACTGGGAGCCGATGTTGTCTTTGTGCTCGTGTACGTAGTCCAGCAGACAGCCGTGGGGCATGAGCTGAGTGACCAGCTGTATGGTGGGGCTCAGACACACACCCAATAACCGCACCAAGTGAGGATGCTCCATGCTGGCCATGATCAGAGCCTCCTGGAGGGGGGGAAAAACAACTCTGAGCACAGGAATCCATAACAGATCAATCACAATGAGTGGTTTAAATGGCAGACTTTTTACAGCATGTAATATAGATGCCTTAAACTACTCTTTTATTTTTTGTGTTTATAAGTAAACACAGATGGTTCTTTACACACACACACACACACACACACACACACACACACACACACACACACACACACACACACACACACACACAGACACACACCAATCAGGCAAAACATTATGACCTAATAGTGTTGGTCCCACTTCTGCTGCCAAAAAAGCCCGTCAAGGCATGGAATCCACTAGACCCCTGAAGGTGTGCTGTTGTATCTGGCACCAAGATGTTAGCAGCAGATCCTTTAATTCCTGTTGGTTGCGGGGTGGGGCCTCCATGGATCGGACTTGTTTGTTCAGCACATCCCAAGATTGACATCTGGGGAATTTTGAGGCCAAGTCAACACCTCAAACTCGTGCTCTTCAAACCATTCCTGAAGCATTTTTGCTTCGTGGCAGGGCGCATTATCCTGCTGAAAGAGGCCACAGCCACCAGAGAATGTTTCCGTTTCCATGAAAGGGTGTGAATGCCCAGCAACAATTCTTAGGTAGGTGGTACGTGTCAAAGTAACATCCACATGGATGGCAGGAACCAAGGTTTCCCAGCAGAACATTGCTCAAAGTAGGGCAGGGCGATATATCGAATATAAGCGATAATATCGCAATAATTGTGACGACGATGTAAAATTCGAAAATATCGTGAATATCGAATATTTCAAATTCAACATACAAACTTTCCCAAATAACATTACCAGATAACACAGAGGTCTGCTTCCACTGTTCACTAAACATTGGAAGCAGAAGAGTTAAATATACACGCAGCGCATGAAAAAGAAAGCAACAGAAACATGTGTGCATGAGAGAAATAATGAAGCGGCGCAGGACGTGCCGGACTCTGACCTGAAGCGCGAGCACACACCTTTCAGACAACATACGATCGGGATTCAGTTATTTCATGGATTATTGGGTTTCAATTTTAATATATTTATTAAGAATCAGTGTACCCTATAGTTAATTTATAGAGTGAAGACTTTTTTATATATATTTGATTTTTGATTTATTTCTTGACTTGCTACTGTTAAATAGACCCACTGTAGCTGAAAATAAAGCACTGTTTTTGTCACATTGTTTGTAATTTTTCATGTTTTGCTTTAAATTAAAATCTATATTTTAATTTAATAAAGCATCACACTGCCTCACTTTTGGCACTTTCGGCAATGGACAGGGATCAGCATGGGCACTCTGAGTGCAGCCGCATACGCAACAAACTTTGATGCACTGTGTATTCTGACACATTTCTATCAGAACCAGCATTAACTTCTTGAGCAATTTGAGCTACAGTAGCTTGTCTGTTTGGCCAGCCTTCAATGAGCCTTAGCCGCGCATGACCCTGTAGTCGTTTCACCCCTGTTCCTTCCTTTGACCACTTTTGATAGATACTGACCAATGCAGACTGTGAGCTGCAGTTTTGGAGATGGTCTGACCCAGTCGTGCAGCCATCACAATATGACCCCGGTCAAACTCGCACAAATCCTTATGCTTGCCCATTTTTCCTTCTTCTAACACATCAACTTTGAGGACAAAATGTTCACTTGCTGCCTATTATATCCCACACACTAAAAGGTGCCGTGATGAAGATAATCAGTGTTATTCACTTTGCCATAATGTTATGCCTGATCGGTGTATGTGTGTGTATATATATATACACACACACATACACCGATCAGGCATAACATTATATTTATATATATATATATATATATATATATATATATATATATACACACACACACACACACACACACACACACACACACACACACACACACACACACACACACACACACACACACACACACACACACACACACACACACACACACACACACACACACACACACATTCAAAAGTTTGGGATCAGTAGATTTGAATGTTTTTAAAAAGAGTCTCTTCTGCTCACCAAGGCTGCATTTATTTGATCCAAAATACAGTAAAACTGTAATGTTTTTTTGTTTGTTTTGTTTTACAATAAACTGCTTTCTATTTGAATATATATTAAAATGTATTTAATCCAAATGCAAAGCTGAATTTACAGCATCATTTCTCCAGTCTTCAGTGTCACAAGATCCTTCCAAAATCATTCTAATATGCTGATTTGTTGCTCAAGAAATATTTATTCTTATTATCAATGCTGAAAACCATTTTTTTTTCTTTGATGAGTAGAAAGTTCAAAATAACTTTTTTTGTAACATTATGAATGTCTTTGCCATACCAGGAATAAATTACTTTTTAAAGCAAAGCAGAAATAATTATAATATGCTGATTTAGTGCTCATGAAAATGTCCTTATTATTATTAACAATGTTGTAAACAGCTGTGCTGCTGCTTTATTTTCTGTTGTGGAAGCAAAATGTATTTAATAGAAATCTTTTGTAATATTATAAATATATTAACTGTCACTTTAGATCAATTTAATGTGGCCTTGCAAAATAAAAGTATTTCTTAAAAAAAAAATCTTACTGACCCCACACAATTTTAAATGGTAGTGTGCTTCATTGTTGCACAGCTCATACCAACAATAAATGATCTGTTAAAAGATGGCATATTCTGGAACAATATAAACCATGCCTTATTTGACTACAAATATGTCTTATATTTGACGAATAAGAGCATGTTTCAATTACAAACAGATTTAGTACATTTTATGAAAGATTTGTTCTGAAGCACTTCTCATGCATGTTGAAACGCACATCCATGCTTCCTGCTGAGATACATCTGTGAAACTGCCCCATAGTTGTAGTCTGCAAAATGTGTGTTGGATTTATTTGCTTTGTTTCACGACACTTGCATAAACTAGAGGATTTACAAGGCAGTCTTATTACCCATAAATCACTAACACTGCAGACTTGCACGCTTAAGATGACCATCTACAATATTCTGTCTTATAGGTCTATTTCAGTTACTATGTCTCAGTACCGTTTGATTAAGTAAATCTAGTCAAAAATAAGAAATGTGTGTAAAGCATCTTACTAAACGAGAGCACATTTATGATCTAAATTCCAGCTTATATTCAACATATTTAACCTGTGGTCCAAACAAAGGATGACACAGAGTTTTAAAAATACTAGGGACTAAGAAAATACAGAACGTAAAGAAATACATATAATTTCCACAAACAGCTGAGGGGATAATTTAGAAATAATATCCAAACCTCAGGCCATAAGGTTATATTGCTGCAATAAAAGATACCTCAGCCATTAATATGATTTCAGGCCTTGGAGGGATACTTGTACGTTTGTTTGAACATTTAAAAAAATAAAATAGTGTGTAACACACATCCTACATCCACAAACACACACACAAACCCATTATCTGAACACTACATAAAATTACACACTTGACAGTTATATAATGAGCATTCGCACTCCTGCTATTCTCCAGCTGCTGAGATGATTGCATGCATGCATGCTGCTCGCCCGTTCAACAGCGGAGGCCAGTGTCTACACGTCTGATCCGCTTTCATGTGCTTCTGTCGTTTAAGCGCAGTATGAGTGGATCTACAAACCCTTAAGAATATTCTGAAAGTGAAATGCCCATTAACACTGATGACTTGTGGGAAATACCATACCAAGGGGATGTCATGGTCATGGAGAGGCTGCTCTAAAATATTTTACTGAAGAAAAACGCATGCATAACTAACATAAAAAAAAAAACTGGCATCTACACGCAAATAAGAAAAATAACCTGTTTTAGATGGCACTAAACATGTGTGTGAAAGAGCCTTTGGTAAGTGTTTCATAGTCCTTGCATCATCTAAGAGGAAGTTTTAAGGTTTACATGCATTTTTCCTTTTGAACTACTGAATATTCGCTTAGTGGAATCACAAACTACAGTTGCAAGCCTTGCCACAGAGTGACACTCACATCCATGAACTCTACATTGGCTTTGGGGCCCGTCGCCTCGTTCAAGATCTTTATGGCCACGGGAATCTTCACAGTCTCACCCTCAGGAACCCAGATGCCCTGAAATCACACAAAAAAAATATTTCTTAGAGGGATTTGGGTGGAAATGCACTTTTTTACTGAAGAAAATGTGAATGTTTGTGAGATTCATAGATGCTAGGTTGTTGATAAGGTGTTCTAGCTTGTTCTTTAACACACCGCTAAGGTGTTCTTGGTGGTTGTTAACCCTTAGGACCGGAGAAATGCGCCCGCGTGATTGCTGGATTTTTCCTCATGACAGTGTTAAACAACTCCGTCATTTTTGGCCTCACAGACATGAACGGTATGTCTTTACAAAGCTAGTGTCTACTTTTATTTATGTACACTCAATAAAAACTAAATGTTGTGTGTTTCGCTAAATAAAGGAAACAAACACGATGCAAGTTCTGCCGTCTGTCTCCCAGTGCAGTCCATTCTGAAATGAGTGTGAAAATGAACTCAGAACTCAGAGAAAACTTGCCACATAAGCACGACAGATATCTCTTTATAAAGCTTGGAATGTCTACTTTACAATTAAGTCATTTATATAAAAAACAGATATTCTCTGTTAATGTAATCCATATGAAAACAGCAAGAGGTCCATTATCTTTAATGTGACCACACCCACACGTCCACGTGAAGGAACGCAAAGCTTTAAACGCCCCATCAACTCAACACAAAGACTCGTCTGACTCTTCATCATTCTAATGATTTTCATCGAGCTTGAAAGACACGCTTGCAAGTTTACCTTGGATTTACCTCAGAATAAGAACACAATTTCAAAGTAAGCAGTTTCTTCTCACTTGTATTAGCGTTACTGATGCATAAACTTCACATTTGAGGCTTCTAGTTGAACTATTGCCATACTAAAATGTGTGAAATCAACGGAAACGTGGAAATATGAACTAGGTAGGCAACCTTTCAACCTGTTTTTGCCTTATTTGGAAGGGTCATGAATAATAATGTTGAGCTCTGCTCTGATTGGCTCATTTCAGTCGCTCAAACAAGTCCAGTTAAGATCCATGCTTGGATTTATTACAGTTCATCAATGAGAAGGTTTGATGTCAGTTTAACAAAGAGTATAGAAGACAATACAAGTTTATATAAGTTCTTTGGTTTTAATCGCACAAACAGCACAAGCTGCTTGTGAGTCGTAACAGAACACAGACCACCTCAATGGCACTTTAAGCAAAACATCTCAAGTGTTTTTAACAAAAGCGCTCTGATTGGGGGATTTCAATTATGGAAATCTGGCAACCGCAAGAATGAACGCTCAAAATATTTTTTTAAATACCTCAATAAAATCTTTTTTGTCATATTTTCATTAACAAAATAAACACAAGTCAGAGCAAACTAAAAATCAATTAAATCAATTAAATCATAAATATTAATGATCCCGACTGTTACATCACAGTTGGTGTTATGTTGGGATTCACCCATTTTTCAGTGGTCTTTTTCAAGCACAAGATTTACATATGAAGGAGGAAACAATGGTGTTTGAGGCTCATGGTATGATAGTTCCATATACAGAACTCTTATTATTCAACTATGTCAAGATAAATACAGGACTCCATTCTAGGGCACCGTTATTATTTTTGTTGAAACCGTTTATAAATAGAACGTTCAAAAGAACATTTATTTTAAGTCAAATTTTTGTATTGATGTAAAAGTCTTTACTGTCACTTTTGATTAATTTAAAGGGTCAGTTCACCCGAAAATAAATTCTGTCATTAATTACTCACCCTCATGTTGTTCCAAACACGTACAACCTTTCTGACCCCTCCATAGACTGCAACGTAACAGCAACTTTCAAAGCCCAGAAAGGTAGTAAAGACATTGATAATAGTCCATGTGTCTTGGTTCAATCTTAATGTTATGAAGCGACAAGAATTATTTTCTGTGCAAAAAAGCAAACAAAAATAACTGTTGGCCAAGCACAATCCCATGATGACATGCATGTGTTGTGGTGCTTACGTGAATCAGATTAATGAAAAAAAAGTCATTATTTAGTTCGTTTTGGCACACAAAAAGTATTCTCATCGCTTCATAATGTTAAGTCAACTTAACTTTATTTAAATAGCACTTTTTACAATGCCTATTGTTTCAAAGCAGCTTTGCATTGTTAAACAGGAAAATAATGTAACAGATTTTGATTCGGCTGTACAGCCGCTCAGAAGAAAACGGTGATGTCATCTAGCTTATTTCAATTGTCATATAGAGACAATGCGGGCAGATCAGTAATATAGTTAATTTAGTTTATTAATTACATTTATTTGGATATTTAGTTGAAAATGTAGTGTCCCCAACTGAGCAAGCCAAGCCAAAGGCGACAGTGGCAAGGAACCAAAACTCCATCAGGTGACATAATGGAAAAAATATATATATATATATATATATATATATATATATATATATATATATATATATATATATATAATTGGGGTTTATATTATATTGATTTTTTTTTTTTTTTTTGCATATTCCATGTAGTGCTGTGGACATTAAAGATCCACAGCACTATATGGAATATGCACCCCAAAAAAAATAAAAAAATAATCAAAATAAGTTTTGATAAACCCACAGCAAATGTATCTGCAATAGTAACTATGATGCTTTCCTTATAAAAATATATGTGCTGCAGAGATCTTTCTTCAGTTCCCTCTGTCGTCATTACCTTGTAGACGGTGCCGAAGGCCCCGGCTCCCAGAATCTTCACCCGTTTCAGCTCGGTCTCTTTCAGAATGCGCAGTTGGGCCTGATTTGGGGCTGCACCACTGGGCGTCAGAGGCTCCACCAACTGAGACACACAAAGCAACAGAAAGGAGACGCTGTCAGTGGCGCTACATTCAATCTGGATAATCAATGTACATTTGGTACTAACTCAAATAAATTGAAAATCCCAGACCATAGTGTATGAATTCCCTGTAATTTATTTAGTCTTTCTGTGCTATTATGTAGCGCATATAAGAGTTTGGGAGTTCAATCAATGTATAAAAACCCCTGGCGATAAAGGAACTATTGAAATGCGACTAGAGAGAGAGGGACAGAGATAAGAGGAAAAAGCAAAGAGAGAAGATAGAGGAAAGAAAGACAGAAATAGAGAAGGTTAACCTGATAAAAATATGAAGGGGGAGAGTGTGCAGGAAAGATTTGGAAGCGCAAGAGAGAATGAGAGATAGAGAGAGAGAGAGCGTAAATCAGCCGTTCTATCGACCCTTTGCGGCGTCCCCTGGCTCATCACAGCCGCCTGATTAAAAAACAATAGCGCTTCTTCATTTAAATGGAATTGTAAATCAGGAGCCTGAACGCAGAAGGCGAAGGAGAGCCAGGGGAGGGGACGAGCTGTGATCCAGGGAGCTGTCCGCTACAGGCGGTTCTGAAACACAGATCAGGAGATGTCCGTGGTGCTGAAAACATAGGCAGAATTGTGCTGCTTCAACTTAATATGAATTTATATTTATAGGATAGGAACACCCTATTCCGGTGAAAATTGAGATCTGGGAACGTTCAAGACCATTTGGTTTATTGGAATACATGATGTCCATTTTCACAAATATGTACTTTCTTATGTGACATGCGTGGGCCAGCTCCAGATTATTCTATGGAGTATCCGAGGAGAGCATTATGCTCTCCGTTCAAAGCCTGAGGCCATACGGATATATGTACGCATGAAGACGAGAGGTCGGAACCTTTGGGCATAGAAGCGCAGGATCCTTGCGCAACCTGCACTATTATGAACCCTCCACCCACACTGCGATATGAAAAATAAACAATGATATTAGGAGGATGGGTAGAAGTAGAATGAGTAAATGAAAAGGAAGGACAGAAAAAGTAAGCATTAAGAGGAAAAATAAGCCATAAGTAAGGCCATCATCCCACCAGCAAGGACACGACTTCTCATTAATGTTCATTTAATTAACACATAAAATCTCTTTAAAAAGAGGTTCAAAGAGAGGCTATTTTCCTTAATAATTCATTTTGACTGTTCATGAGGTTTACATAGTAATCAAAAGCAGATTAAGTTAAACACATTTAACTGTATTTATAACTTTTATAATATGTTTGGTTAATTGAAAACTGAATCAACTGTCATTTTTTAAATGATGAAGGTAAAATCGGGCTTAAATGTGAATGAAGTAATGATTAGTATTTTTAATAAATGGTCAGTCAAAGGAAATGGTTAACCTAATAAAATGTGGATGAATATACTCAGGAGGCCAAACTAAATATATATATATATATACTCTTATCTATTATATTTTCATCATAATGAGGTTTGCCATATATGCAACTCTGTTACCAGGAAATGGGACATTTAAATACAGTTTAATACCTTGATTTGTGTCATTTTGCTATTTTCCAATGAATTACTTCTTTAAAAATAAATAAATAAATAAGCTTTTGATCATTAAATACAAATAGATGAATATTAATGAACAGATTATGTAAAAAAATATGATGTTACTGTCAAGAATTTCAAGAGAATACAATAACATTTTAAGGTAATACAGACATTTGATGTGTTTAAAACTTTTCATGCAAGGTTAAATTTGTTAGATAAAAGTTCATCAAACATGTCTAATAGGTGTCTAAACAAAAAAACATGAAGTGAAATAAAAGACAGTATGACATTAAAAGAGCTAACATTTATCCTGGGGTGATGTGTTTATTCATGCGAGTATGATTTAATACATAAGTATATTGTTTGTAAACTAGGGTAGGCATGAACAATGCAATAGGTTCTAAGTCAATCCCTGAATATTTAATTTCTAATCATTTTAAATAACCAGCTAATATGCATTAATATTCATTAAGAATATAGACATACTTTATTTTAATATTCAATATAAATATTTATATTATAATTGTCTTGGCGATATATGTATACAATTTTCTTTCATGGAGATAACATGAAAAATGTGCCATTGTTTAGTGCATGATTTCTGTTACCTGATGAAAAATAAACATTTTTGAAAAGGATAAGAAATTCCCACTATAACCAGCAGATGACCACTCATTAGCCCATTTGTTATTTTCACTTCCTTTTATATTTCTTTTACGTATTTTGTCACAAAGTCTCAAGCCCTTTAGATGAAAGGAATTTAAATAAATAAGTCAGACTTTACAGCGTTTGTATACAGCTCCTGCATCATATTATGTAAACTGCATTTATGACAAAGATCTATGACACAGATGCAGATCATAACACTATCAATAAATGCATACACATTGTCCTCTTCTTTTGACGCTGAGCTACGGATTGAAGCACATGCTGAATAACGCAGGCTAATATATGGTGATGAGTCGATTGCCTGCAGAAGTTTTCATATCGAGTTTAGTGTATATATTACAAAGTTAATTGCACATTTTTAGGGGGGCTAGGTGGAAATTTAGCGGGGCTAAAGCCCTAAAGCTAAAGCCCCATTTTTGCCATTTTTGGATGATGTGAACAGTCTTCTGAACCCGGGTTGCGCACTCGCAAACCATACCTGAGTCTAAAACAGAAATCGCCTTGTGTAAAACAAGTACAGTATAATGACTAAACTAGCTTAAAGGTACACTATGTAGTATTTTTGCAGTCAAATATCCAAAAACCACCAGGCCAGTGTTATATATTTTGTGTTTAGTTGAGTACTTACAATATCTTAAATGTTTCCAACTATTTGTAAATCGTGAGAAAATTGCTATTTTAACCAAGGAGTCGGGATGGGTGTGAGGGAGTTGCCTGTCAATTGCGTCATATCTGCGTTACCCTTGGTTTTCGGTTCGATTTGTCAGAAACGCTTTACTCTCATTGCAGTGTGAACAAGTGTCATAGCAGCCGCCGAGCGAACGTACAGAGTAACATCATAACATAATTTTAAACACACTTAAATGTATCTAATATGATAAACAGAGCTGCGTTACCTCATACTCATGACCAGAAAAGCAGAAAGAGTGCCGGTGAATCTGTAAAAGTCATAATAACCGTCATAATAGAAGTCCCACTGCTCGCGAGCAATGTGTTGAGTAACAATCGCTCCGGCGGCCTTGCTCAGGGTACCATGGGTCATATAACACTTCTCCGGGTAATTGTTCAGATTCTGATTTGCTCTAAATTTACTTCTGGTGTTCAGGCCCCATGGAATTGGCTGAGAGTACAGTCTTTAGGAAGATTTTTTGTCTGTTTTTCGAATCCATGCTTCTTAAAAAAAAAAAAAAAAAAACGTAGTAAGTAAAAGATGGACCATGTCTAACCTCAGTCTCCAAGAAGCGTCTCAAGGCTCTCTTCTTCTTGATGCTCTTCCTTCTGACTGATATGGCAACACTCAGGCCCACGATGATCACCACAAACAATCCTCCAATAACCCCAGCCGCAATGAGAGGAGTCCTGAGGGAAACACGGGAGAGAAAATAAACATTAGCCATAAGCAATTACAGTAAACTACTAGGTAATTGGTCCCATAACACATAAACCAGTGCTTCTCAACTGGTTCTGCTTCATGACTAATATATTTCAACATCAGACATATCTATACACTAACTTGTTTATTTATTAAATACCACATTTTTGGAAAAACTCAACAGACTTATCTTTATAGTTTCGAAAAAAATGACATTTACTACAGAAGAACAAAAGAACTGTACAGATTGGTAGAAAAACCAATCAGAGGAGAGTGCTAAGAATTGCCAATATCCCATAAATGAGAAGGAACCTGAACAAAGCCTCACACTCAGAAAGAAAGGAGATATTTGGTTGGATGTGTCTGCAAAAAGCCTTTCCAACTGCTGTCATCTTGCATCAGTCTTCTCTGGGCTGTACTTTGAGCTTTCAGTTTGTATCTTCGTCTGAAAATGTTCCCTTAGCATTAATGAAAGGCCTAATTCAGTTAGCAGGGACGACGGTAGCACTAAATCAGCGCCGACTGCATACAATACACAGCAAATGCTGTCCTATTATGGGTCTTTCATTAAGATCCAACTCTTCAGACTGCCAATCTTACCATCTAATTGTCTCTGCACTTCTTCATCCTTACACTTCTAACAGTACATGGATATAAAGTAGACTCGCCGTTTGGAGGTGGGGGAAGGGGTATTAAAAAAATGTCCCGAGCCCAAGTCTTCTCTTTTTTTCCTAGAGAAAAAGCATATACGTGGCGTACACACAGGATGTCCTCATGTTCCAACTGTGCTATTTTAAAATTGTTAGATGAAATCTTTGGCATTTTACATCTAATTTGTTTTTGCATCTCGTAGGATTAGCACTGCATTTATAAGATACCATATTAAGTTCAAAATATCTACATTTCTTTACACAACAACAACTTTTTTTACTGTTTAGTGTCATGTGCTAGTGATTTCTCAGGACACTTTTATTGTGATTTCTGACAGGTCTTAGGAACATAATTACTCAATAAAACAAATTGCTTACAGCTAATTTAATATCTTAATTACAGTGAAGTGGCAAAAAAGCCTGGGCTTAAAAAAGCATCTTAAGACCCTTGTGTTTTGTTGTATTCCGTTAAACTTGTCCAGTTGCTTCCTGTGTGTATATCTCTGTCTAGATGAGTTCAGAGCCTTAAAACAATGTGTTTGTGTTTGGTCTTCCCTCCTGTGTAAATCTGGAACTGTAAGTTTGTGGAATGGAAATGCATTCCCACTCAATAAAGCGAGGACGGTGAAGCATTGCCCAGGCATGATGAGCGATAGACTGCTAGATTATCTATGGGCGAGATGAGAATCTCTCCCGTTAATTTGATATTGATCTGCAGTCAGAATACAAAGCTTATGAGCCACGGAGACCATAGCAGAGTGCATACCATCACCCACTGAAGCTTGTGTGAGTGTATAGATCCCACATGCGTGAAGGAGCGTCTTGCGCACTGACAATGAACAGGCAATTATGTTGATGCTGCATTGCTGTCAGCACGAAAACCGTGCCACTGCCGTATATTGCAGGGGAAGGAGGACAGGATGTCTGACATCTTGTTTTATGTAACCTGCCATGTCTTTTCCAAATGTGCAAGAGAGACTCTGGAGTAGAGCACTTAGAATACACATTACAGAGAGGTTAAAACAGGATTTTTGGAGGTACGACAGTGATTCTCATTCCCTACACAAGACAAGACATGACCCACCCATCCAGTATTACTTATATTGAAACCATTACGTGGTAGTATTATATACACATATTAGCTAGAATAAAATAAAACACATACAGTATATTACATAAATATCAAATGTAAATGCAATGATTTTATTTAATATACAGTACTGTGCAAAAGTCTTACTGTGCATTCACACCACTGCCGGCGTCAAAATTGCCCTGCCAACAATGCTGTAGAAAGATGTGTGGATGCTCTGAAGATTCGTGGACACATTGAATGCTTGGTCTTTATTTAAAGGGGCAGCAAAGCAAACAACCATGTTGACCGGTTAAAGGGTTAGTTCACCCAAAAATGAAAATTCTGTCAAAGCGTATCGAATCAGCGGTTCAGCGAATCAGCGCCAAAGTCACGTGATTTCAGCAGTTTGACACTCGATCCGAATCATGAGTCGATCCACTGATTCATAAATCTCCGAAGCTTCGTGAAGCCGTGTTTCGAAATCGGCCCATCACTATACAAGTCATTATTTCGTTCTTTTAGCACACGAAAACTATTCTCATCGCTTCATAAAATGATTGTAGAACCACTGTAGTGAGATGGACTTTGTAACGACGTCTATAGTACCTTTTATGGGTCTTGAGAGAGGAAATGTCATTACTGTCATTGGAGGCCTTTCTGAGCCAACGGATTTCAACAAAAATATCTTCATTTGTGTTCCGGAGATAAACGGAGGTCTTAATTGTGCAGACTGATCACCAGTAAGGTATAAGTTAACCTCATGAAATCTTTTAAATGTGAAAGAAAAAATTATTATCAATGGAAATATGTTTGCTAACAAAATAAACAAATTAAAAGCCATTTGTGTGGTGTGGCTTTTGTGTTCATGGTTAAGTGCTAGTCTAATTTCAACATTCAGTTTATAGGATACGTTTACTAGCCTAATAGTTTAATCAACATTAACATCAATTTGTGTGCAGCCTACATTACAATAACTGTCCTGGTTGAAGTGTATCTTTAAAGCAACTGATCAAATCTGTGTTGTTTTGAGTAAATTAACTGCATTCCCACTGTAAAACAAGCGTTCTAGCGCAAAAAAAAGGTGTTCCGCGCCTTCTTATCAAACCTGACACAGTGATAATCAACTTCTCCAATTTGTTTGGGAACTAATGTGGTCGGAACCAAAGTTTACAGGACTGCGTTCTCTTGAATCCTTTCAAGCGAGGGAGAACTTATACATTCTGATTGGTTGCAGCTGAAACGCGTCATAGCTCATTAACATAAAGTTTTCCTGACGCCCCCACCTCTGTGTCCAAAAGTGTGTGATGAATAGTTATTGTCTCCCAAAAGAAGGAATCGATTCTGAACGGCATTTCCGAGTCGTTTTTATTTTAATCCTACTACGTGGCGGTTCTACGTCACAATATAAATACATTTGCATAATGCCCGCCTATGTTGTCTACCCAAACTACTGGACTAGCCCCCAAACATCGTTTTACTGATGACTGCTTCTCAAATCTCAGAGTTCAATGTGGGATTAGCAAAACGCTTGCTCTTGAAAGATAGGTCAGTACCCAGCTTTAGAAAGCCTCCATACGGAGCTGAAGTTTATGGTAATAGACGTTGGCTGTACACGGTAGACCAATTGTAACAGACTGGGCCATCTGTATCTTGTGGAAAGGAGGGATTTAGAGAGACAGATTCATGTTGAGTCGTTTGAAAATCATTGAAAAATGTGGTGATGTACAATGTATATTATGACTAAATTGAAATGATAGGAGCACTTTGAGCCAGTTATGTATATCTTTTGCTGTAGTGCGTCAGTAGGAAATATCAGTTTACATTTCCAAACATTCCTTTTCCCATTAATTGTAAAAATCCAGTGAGATTTTTGTATGCACTAGGAGTCTGACAATAGCCAGTATTCTCCACATGGAGATCTCACCATCATCAAGTCCGTCTGGGATTACATAAAGTAACGTAAAAAACTGTGTTTTAAAATTAAAAAAAACTATCCTCGTCTACCCTGGCATTTCCACTGCGTTTCAGAATCGATCTCTGTCTACACTGCACGACCCTGAGCATGAGCTTACAAGTGTAAACAGTTGCTTCTTGTGCATGTAGGCAGCTGTAGTATTATAAAATATAACATTTAACTGCACAACGGCTGCTAAAAGACCACACAGTCAGATAAGCATGCAGTTCAGTCTCCATGTTATTGTTTAAATGGTAGTCGAGGCTGGTATGTTACAGAGGCATTGAGAGAGGCGGCTCTGGACAGCATTTCCCAAAAGCATTCTAACAATAGCCACCAACGGTCTCTATGATCAACTTATAGGTGTACAATTCTTTTAGGAAACACAGCATTTGTCTGATATTGTCATGTTCAGCATAATGTGGGCAGCCACACCATCGTTTTCAAAAGGTTCCTTTTTGGTCCGTTTACACTGAAACGCAACCCCGGAGTTTTCCAACTAAAACAGGGTCTGCAGCATTTTCAAAAGTCTCAGTTTTCGAGGTTTGAAAACACTGGAGTACTGTAGACAACAGACATAGCCGTACCAAAGTTAAGCGTTCTAAAACGAAATCACACTAGTGTAAATGGGGCCTAAGACTTTTAAAAAGTACTGTATTTACTATTTACTACCACGTTTGAGGACAGTAAGATATTTTATTTTTAAATGCACATAAAATATATGGATAAAAACAATATCTGACTCTTATCTGACTCTACAGGCTGTTGTGAGAGCTGACTATCACCTGCCTCTGGACCTTGTTCAACTCTCTCCTGTTCAACTCTCTCCTGAGCGTGTTTGGTCTCCAAGGATAGCAATGTGTTTTATCAGGATTACTCCCTCCAGCCTTTACTCTGATAGTCTGTCCAAACAACCAGTATACACTCTTACGCTATAATACACTATTAGGACAGGACAGAACTATATGTATGTGTGAGAGAGAGAAAGCGAATAGTATTGATATAAATCCTGGTCCACATTACAGCTTATTCTGGCCAGAAAAGGTCTTTGGAAGTGCTCAATGAAGAACCTCTGAACAAGACTTCATATCTTAGTGGATATAAACCTGTGCTCCCTGTGTCTGAAAAATGATCCAAAGAGAGCCAATCAGATTGCAGCTTGCAAGAAGATTTTGACCTAGTTGTTTTCAATACGCATCAAGCAGTCTGTGAATAGTCCGTGGTTGTGATGTGTGAGGCCGAGACAAGCGATTTCTAGTTTTGGCTTTCCTCCCCTGCCAGAACATTATGGCGGATATGAAACAGCAAACACATTTGCTCTGAGCAGTTAATGGTATTTTGTTCCAGCTTTCCCTTGAGAACAAATGAAAGTGATATCAATTTATCAAATAAGCCACGAAGCCAATGTATGCGCACACACACACGTGCAGGCCTCACAGCAGCACATTAATCACAGAACTATGGCCTGGTCATTATATAACTTTTTTTCCCCATTGCGCATTTTTGTGTTAAAGCAGTGCCCTATGTTGAAAGGCAGCTGGCACTAAAACAATGAACCATGTGTGTGTTAATGATGACATCAACACAGGAATGAGCCAATCAGATGCAGCTGGGTTTGACTAACCAAGAGCCTTGTACTGTACGCAGCCAGTGAAGGATGAATTTTACAGTGAAGCCACTGATAAAAATAACTCATTTTACACGCTTTGTTCCTTTAATGTAACATTTAATTAAAAATGATATTGTTGCATAACTAGTTGTGCAAAAACTTCATGTCTTCAAAGTCACACATTTGTGTTATTTAAATAGTAACCAATAAATAAAAATATAAAAATTACAAATACTATTTCTTTATTCTACACCAGTGCTTTGTAACTTTTCAAAAGTAAAAATTCACAGAGGTATTATGACTGAATCGCCAATATGACATAACAGTGTGTGTGTGTGTGTTGTCTATTGTAAAGGATCTCCAGTCACAGTGATTTTCTATTGATGCCAGTGTGACTAGAATCAAGTGTTGGACACTGGGCAGAACACCAAAATAGATACCATGAATAAATGATGGCTTAAGGGAGGGCGAGCAAGACAGAAAATAAAGATGAGAGAGAAACTGATGCCAGAATTCTGACCTTGCAAACCTACTGACAGTGGAAGTCATTGTTTTTTTTGGAGAATGTAATGTGTGTGTGTGTGTGTGTGTGTGTGTGTGTGTGTGTGTGTGTGTGTGTGTGTGCACGAGTGTGTGTGTGTGTGTGTGGGCATGTTTTTGTGAAATATCAGGACACAAATGTGTATGATGACATGGGTATGACATAGGTATTACAAAAAGAGGGTGAAATATGAGGACGTTCCCCATGTCCTCACTTTTCAAAATGCTTCTAAATCACACAGGATGAGGTTTTTTTCACAGAAAGTAAAATGTGCAGTCTCCTGTGATGGGTAGGTTTAGGGGCAGGGGCAGTGTAGGGGGATAGAAAATACGGTTTGTACAGTATAAAATGCATTACGCCTATGGAATGTCCCCACATTTCACAAAAACAAACGCGTGTGTGTGTGTGTGAGAGAGAGAGAGAGAGAGAGAGAGAGAGAGAGAGAGACACAAAGAGAAAAAGAGGATATAACACTCTGTAACATACTGCTGTCCTCTCCTTTCCCATTGTTTCCTGTCCATTAAAGGTTAAAAAGCTTAAAAATATATAAATATATATAAAATTGAGTGTACCTGTCCATCATGCCAATGCAGTCTTGCAGACGAGGCCCTGTGCATCTGAAACAATAAATAAAGAATGCAAATTAACAAATAAGTAAACACCCAAACACCCAAACACGAACGAACACACACACACACACACACACACACACACACACACACACACACACACACACACACACACACCTGGGGATTATAGACTTCTATTGTTTTTATACACAGCACGTTTAAAATTGTATAATCTAACCAACACTTAAACAGAAAACTTTTTGCATTTTTTTCATATTTTGCATTTTTATAATTACTAAAATACAAGTCTAGGAAAGAATTAAAATGTAATCTAATGACTATTTTGAGGCTTTATAGTCAAACAAAAACACGTTAAAATTATCTCAAAACTGCTTATTTTTATATTGTCACAATTCATCAAATCTATCATTTCTAGACCTATTTTCAAGACACTGTCTCTCCTGTCTTTTTCCTGACGTCTGAGTTCCTGCCCTTCCACCCTGATGCTCATAGCACTGTCGTTTTGTCAGCTAACCGATAACGCCACTAATAGTCCCTGGCTGACAGCGATCCCAGATCAGACAGTCAGCAGATGAGGGCTTTCATGTGACACAGGAGGAAGAAAAGTAAATCCATGACTCAGTGTGAAGATTCCTTGCGCAGATAATGTTTTTCAGCAGGAAATTTGAGCCGTCTCTCATGTAACCCCGAGGGGCTGAGGTTAAGTTGCAGGTGCCCAGCCAGATAAATTCGGAGAGTGTGATGGTTATCATTTAGACTAAAGTTAGATGGCAGAGACGCAGCAAGGGCAAACTCTTTCCTCTAAAATTAATGATGCTTTATGCACAGCCAGCTCCGAGGACACAAGAGCTCTAAAAAGGGTCAGTGGATTGACAAATAGGCTCTCTGAACTTCCTGAGGCTAGAACTGACGTGGCAAACAAGCACAGGAAGTAGTTGGACTGCTACAGATATATTTCCCCCGCCCACACACTCACAAATTGCAAACATTTAACAAACATGTCCATACCCCTGGGTGCAGTTGACATGGCAGGGGTGACACTCATTGTTGGCCTCAGCATATTTGAAAATAAAGCTGTTTGCTCCCTGTAGGCCATCAGGGCATTTCTCCACACAGAGAGAGAAGAGAGAGAAAGCGAGAGAGAGAGAGAGAGAGAGAGAGAGAGAGAGAGAGAGAGAGAGAGAGAGAGAGAGAGAGAGAGAGAGAGAGAGAGAGAGAGAGAGAAAGTGGAGAAAAGAGACACATAAAATACCAGCAACTATGGATAATAACCATCCCTCACCACCAACACAATGACCATAACAATCAGCCGGCACAGAATTTATAGTGGTAATATGGAGAGAGGAAGCTGAAGACAGGGAATTGTTATCTTGGATATCAATATGAGCACCCTTAGAGTCATCCAAACACCTCATCAACCAGAAAGACAAATAACAGTTTGCGGACAATAGGAAGAGATACTCCGTATTGTTCTATAAGGGGGGAAAATGCACGCTGGGCCTATGTAACCTTGAGGAACATCTGTATGTGAGTGTATCTGTCTGTGCTCATTGAGACAAAGGCTGATATGTGCTTCTTTATGAGCGAATCTCTTGTGAGAGATGAATAAATGCCTTGCAGCAATTACAGCTGCTCTTCATTTCATGCTGTAAACTGCCTCTGATGCAATAAAGCAGCAGACGGCACCCAGACACGGCCGTGGGAGACAGGCAGCACGCAACAGACGCAGCTTAAGGTCTGTAAACATACAGTTTTCCACCAATATTAAAAAGGACACTACTATTTTTAAATAAATTATTAATACTTATATTCTGCAAGGATGTGACAGTAAAGACATTTAAAATGTGAGACAAAATGTCTATTTCAAATAAATGCAATTCTATCTTTCTATTCCACAAAAAATAGCAACCATTCAACACTGATAATAATAATAATAAATGTTTCTTGATTTCTGAAGGATCATGTGACACTGAAGACTGGAGTAATGATGCTGAAAATACAGCTTTGCCATCACAGGAATAAATAACATTTCAACATGCACCATATTACCAAAAGTTTTGGGACACCCCTCGAAATCATTGAATTCAGGTGTTCCAATCACTTCCATTGCCAAAGTTGTATAAAATCAAGCACCTAGGCATGCAAACTACTTCTACAAACATTTGTGAAAGAATGGGTCGCTCTCAGGAGCTCAGTGAATTCAAGCGTGGTGCCGTGATAGGTTGCCACCTGTGAAATAAGTCCATTTGTGAAATGGTAGGCTATGTAAAATCACAGACGAATTACGCTTCTGTCTGGCAATCTGATGGACGAGCCTCGGTTTGCCTAACTGCATTGTGCCAAGTGTAAAGTTTGGTGGAGGGGGATTATGGTGTGGGGTTGTTTTACAGGGGTTGGGCTTGGCCCCTTAGTTTCAGTGAAAGGAACATAGTTGTGAGCATAAAATTCCTTTCATATAGAACTTTGTAGGAACAGTTTGTGGATGGCCCCTTCCCGTTCCAACATGACTAGGGTTGGGTATCGTTTGGGTTTTTTACAATACCGGTGCCAAATTGGTACTTTTAAAACGGTGCCTAAACAGTGCCTGAACCGGTGCTTTAAAAAAAGAGCCACAATAAGCATAATTTAACACTAAGAAACAGTTACAGTTCTAATAACAGCAAAGTAGACTGTATTTTTGGTATCCTATGCAGAACTATTGACCATATTTTGCAGAACTATGACCATATTCTCTGGCTAAATATTTTAGAATGCATTGCCTTATTGTTTCCATTGTGATGCGTCATGCTTCTCACATGACAAACAAGCAGCCACAATAACGCACATAATAGCACAATAGCGCATTTACATCATGTAAAGTCATCGTCGTCTCACAAAATACATTAAGTAAAGTAAGTGACCGCTGAACTGGGAGAAGAATAGAGTAAACTACATAGTAACTTATATAATGTGTATCAGATATGAATAAAACACGTATTCAAATTATACCTGTCTGAAAGGACTGTTATTGTCGCTTCCATAGACAACAGTGTGTGTGTGTGTTTTTGCTAGTACTTATGTGCTTTTAAATGTCTGAAAACTAAAATAAACATGATGTGGTTGAAAACACTGAATAGTTGTGATATGTGACGAGTGCTGAGCGCGTCTGTCTCTAACTAGGCGCCAGCCAAAGCGCGAAAGCACGTTTGAACTTAAAGTGAGCGGCACCGAAATCTGCATTCTGATTCGGTCCGGTACATAGCGGTTATATAGGTACCGGTGCCATATTGGCACTGGGTTTCGGTACCCAACCCTAAACATGACTGCTCACCAATGCACAAAGCAAGGTCCATAAAGACATAGATGAGCGAATTTGGTGTGGAGGATCTTGACTGGCCTGCACAGAGTCCTGACCTCAACCCGATAGAACACTTTTGGGATGAATTAGAGTGGAGACTGCGAGCCAGGCCTTCCAACATCAGTGCCTGACCTCACAAAAGCACTTCTAGAAGAATGGTGAAGAATGGTCAAGAATTCTGATAAACACACTCCTAAACCTTGTGGAAAGCTTTCCCAGAAGAGTTGAAGCTGTTATAGCGACAAAGGGTGGGCCAACTCCATATTAAACCCTACAGATTAAGAACGGGATGTCTTTAAAGTTGGGATGTCATGTGCATGTATAGGCGACCCAAAACTTTTGGCAATATAGTGTATATTAAAATATAAAACAGTTGTTTTAAATTGTAATAATATTTAACAATATTACTATTTTACTGTACTTTTGATCAAATAAATGCAGCCAGAGTAAGAATGTTTTTGTTCATACAATGAAAGTCAATAGGGTCCCAAACAACACTGGACTCCATCGACTTTCCCTGTAGAGAAAAAAAAGAAAATATCTTCTTTTGGGTACCACAGAAGAAAAATTCATACTGGTTTTAAATAACTATAGTATGATGGTGACAGAGGTTTCATTTTTGTGTGAATTATCCCCATTATTTCTCATCTACCCTCTACAATTACTATTGTGGCAGAAGGCTGAAAACAAAATAAATACACATTAACATTCAACCACAAATACATGCTCTATTCAGCATTGCAGTATTAATTTAAGATATGAATGAATCTAAAGCAGTTATTTTACCTTCAAGTCTTATCAAAACAATCACAGCTATGAGAATAGCACGCATGAACGTCACCAGAATGTTATAATTACCAGAGGGAAACTCTGAGTTTGAGGGCATGTTAATTAAAGAATCTTGGCGGAAGCAAATTAGTATTGGTTGTGATTAAGTTTTAATTGTGAATGTTGACTGTACAATTTAGTTAGCATGCATTGTGTGTTGCTTTAAAGCTTGCCAGAAAGTACTACTCATTTAGGTGGTTTATGAGATAACAGGATTGGAAACAGAACTTCATTTCCCATCATTCTCTGAGGGAGAACAAGAAGATAAAATACATAAAGCATGCTTAAACACCTAGGGCCAGATTTACTATCAGCTTGCACTAGCAGAAATCCTCTTTTTGGTGTTAAAAAAACTACTGTCAGGATTTACTAAAGACACAAAGTGAAAAATGTGTTATTTGTGGCCATGGGCATCGGAAGCAAACATTTTTTACTGGAGTAGATGCCATTTACATTAAGTGCAAATAGCCAGCCTTGTTTACTAAACGTCAGGTTGGGCCAGACAAAACTACAAAAGACACTAAAATATATACAGTGGCATTAGTGTAGGGGTAAGGCTCATGGCAGATATCACATATCAGATCGGAAAGGCTTTTATTGTTAATAAAAATTAAGAAAATAATCAAAAAGTGGAAATAAAGCATCTTACGTGTTTAATAATAAAGTGTTTATCGGTTAGGAGTAGGTGAACAGACATGTGCTGAATTAAAGATGGTAAGAGTGAGTGGGTCCAATATCATTGGACTTAAAAAGTGTGTGGGTCTTGCTTCAGCCCAGCCCCCGTAAAACGTGTGATTAACTCCCCTTTAAAACATGAAACTGCCGGGAGTCTTTGACTTCGTCCTGTCTGTAAGTCTGCGTTAATCAGCGTGTTCTTCAATCCCCAGTGGTGCCGAGCAGAACGCACATCATTGTGTGCAAATTCATCTGAGCCTCATTGGTCTGTCACCACTCGACAATGTCAAAATATTTGAGAAAACAATCAAATTAGAGTAGGTAGGCTTTATGTTCACACAAAAGCTGCTGAGGCTAAGCGTGAATTTTAGCAGCGCAACTCAACGTCAAGTGCAAGAAATGTAAGTTTTCATATTTGACAGCTGCTTCTTTAAATCAGAAATGTTAAACAAATTACAAAAAATATTCAGGCAAATTAATAAACTTTTGACTAATTTTGCCATTTTGAATTGAAAATAGACATATGCAATGTGATTTACAAATGTAATTAACGATCAAGAAATATTAACAAATCCATATTCATCAGATTATGCATAAGATTAATAATGATTGTGTACAAATTGTAAATTAATATAATTCCATTTGTAGCCTTCAGTAAATTAAAAAAGATCCTAAGATTAGTAATGAATGTGTGCATATTGGGAATTAATTAAAAAAACTTAGTTACCTAGCATTCCTGGTAGCCTTCAGTAAATTAATGCGTCTACTAAAAGGATTCATAAAACATAAATATCAGTTAACCATGCATGCTAATAAGCTATTAGTTAATACTGAGAATTGGACCCTAAACTAAAGTGTTTCCATTACCATTTTTCATACCCTTACAGAGGGCTGAGCCCCCTAAAATGAAAATCATAGAATTGGCCGTTGCATATGCATCTGTAGGAGTTTCTCTTTCAGACACAAAATTCATGGGAGGAGAGTATTTAAATGAATCATGCAAGGCAATTTACTAAGGTTTGTGCTCGTCAATTTACTGGTATTTGCACCATTATTTACCGCCCAAAAAACGCATGTCCTAAACCAGACACTACGCTGCTCTTGGTAGATTGCGTTGGTCATTATGGAAATTATCTAGCAATCCTTTGAAGGGTGGGATTTATATGAGAGGGCAGTCTTAATCAGTGGCTAAATCTGGAGATGTATGATTACATGTGATACAAATATGAAAAAGTATTTCAAAATCATCAGATGACATTCAGATGATGAATAGTAACATTCTTTAATTTGCAAGTCGTTAGTGGATCACCCTGCAGAACTTTCCACTCCATCAGCTGAAAGTTTTTTTTGGAATTGCACTCACATGCTAAATAGCCCTGTTTAGTAAATCCTTAATATGTACAATTGTGTTATATTAGCTCTGAAAAGCATACTATTTTTCTTGGTAAGTAAAAAAAGAGAAAGAAATATGGCCCAGCCAGCGAGTCAGTTTTAATCAGACACTGGGCCTGCCAAAATCCTGCATAACATACTAGAGAGATAAAGGTGGATGTAAAACTCCTCCTAGGTGAGCTAGAAAGCATTATCACTTTCTCAGTTAATTGTTCTGCTTCTCCAGACACCTGCTGCACACAAATCTCCATTTCCTCTCCACGCACAGAACACCGTTTGTTAGTGTTGTTTAATTATGCCTTTGTGAAGCAGATGTTGCCGATTGCTTCACAGGTAGGTTAGACCACTCAGCAGTTAATCTGCACTAATAACAACAAACATTTTAACAGTTTAGCTAAGCCTGGCATCACCTGAGAGGCTTATGGGTGTGTATGAGTGTGTAAAGCCCTTATTGGAGAAAGTCAGTTGGATCACTTGGTTATCACTTTAGTGTCTCTATTATTTGTTTATTGTCTTTAGTGCTCTATTTTTAGTACCATTACATTTTTAGTCTGGATGTATAGTTATTGTTATAATTCTCAATAGGAATTCTCATAATATTCTCATTACTGTAATTCTCATTTTGGTTCTCAATGGAAATCCAATTGACTTTTAATTAAAATAAATAATTAATAGCAGTATAACAAATACTACTATGTCATATACACATTTTAAAATTGAAATATTTGCTAACACTTTAGTTTAGAGTCCAATTCTCACAGTTAACTAGTTGCTTATTAGCAACTGATATTACTAGGATATTGTCTGTTTATTGGTACTTATGAATGCCTTAATCTGCATGATCATATTCTACATCCCTTAATCCTACCCAATACCAAACTACATTCCTAACTATTAATAAACAGTAATTAGGAGTTTATTGAGGCAAACATTGAAGTTAATAGCAAGCCTGACGTGGTCATACTCAATTCTAGTCAGAATATGAGTCTGATACTGCACCATTGGGCTGTGATTATGGGGCATATTTCAACCGAATCAGGAAATACCTCAGTTGGATAGACCTACAACCAATCAGAGCAACGGCGCGACGCATATGTTGCCAACAGAACTCAACTGCACGCACGCTGGAAGAAGTAGAAGACGATGAGTGTAAAAGATCTTTACCGGTGTTGTAAAATAATTTAAGGATACACATAGTATTTACCAACACGATCATCATTTTTGAGAGAAATAGTCAAAGTGAATGCATATACGAACAAGTTCTCCATTTAGGATTAGAACGAATTCAACCCAAGCGCTCTTTGGTGACGTGAATGCTTACGTTACTGTTTATCATCTGTTCATCATCGTATAAACCCCGCCCTGACAATTTCATTGGTCCGAACAGCTCCTGTTCAAGCATGGTTGCTCCACAATGGATCAAGTCCAGACTGAATTTCCCAAACTCAAATGTTGTGGGCGGGGCTAAATTCGGCTGGCATCCAGGCTAGTTTATAGCTAGATAATAGTGAGCAATTATTTTTTTAGACTACATACGACACATTTTTACATAACTGTAATAAGAGTTACAAGGAAATGTGCTTAACTGTCAATCATTTCACAATGCAAAATATCTTAATGAGTCTTTATGACAATTCAATGCCTCATTCTTTATATAAGAATTACATTAGAATACAAACATTAGCCATTAAAGACATCATTGATAAGTAATTGGAACAGCAAACAAGTGCCTCTGGATTGGAACTCTCTCATTATCTCTCATTTATAAATCAGTGTATAATGGATTATGAGCATGCATATTGAAAAAGCAAATGCATGACTTATAAGTAATTATAAAAATAATATAAATGTAAACGGATTGAGCATGCATATTGAAAAAGCAAATACATTACTTATAAGTAATTATAAAAAATATATATAAATTGAATTATAACTTCTCATAATGTAGTATAGGTCTTAATGAGTCTTTATAAATATATTTATAGAACAGTAATACTTATTTATAAATAAGTATAAATGGGGCTATAATTCATTATAAGCATGGTCAACATATCTAAGATACTAAGTTGAAGATGTAAATGAGCTGTTAGCTAACTCTAGTTACTATTAATTGTGCATTGGCCCTGTAAAAAAATAAACAATAAAGTAAAGTACTTTGATTGATTTTGTTGGTTGGCTGGTGGCACTTTGACTGAACCACTTCAGAAATGAACAGATGACAGGTTGTGATCAGGCAAAAACACATGAAAGAAAATATTTATCATCTAAATTTCCAGGCACAGGAAAAGTCAGGGCACGCACTCAGTTTTAGAGAGTTTTGTTTCTGTCTATGTTTGTGCTGGTATGGGTCTCGGAGGGCTCATGATCGTGTCTTTTGCGAGACCTTTCTGTTTGACTCAAGCAGACAACAGCCTGAAGCCACAGAGCATTAGAGACGGATTGGATAAATCCTCTTTCGGCAACACACACAAGTGCACGGCCGTACGCACCTTGTCATGTAGTCATCAATTTAAACCAAAGTGCTTGAGGCTGTTTTGAAAAAGGGGCAGCAGTGAGCACACAGCCCATCTGTGGTAATGTCTCTAACCTGATCAGATTCATGGACATCCAAGCAGCTTATTCATCCCACTCTCAGGTGTCTCCTATGGGGCAGGAGTCTCTGTAAACACTTGCCAAGATTAGGCAACTTAATCTACTTTCTCACTAAATTAACAAGAAGTAAAATCAATCTCATGGCAGCAAAAGTACACTTCAACAAGGGATTCAATTAATCATTGGACCAAGCCAATCGAAGGTGGTGTCTGCCGTTCAGCTGTTTGTGCTTTAAGCTAATATATATTGAAGGAGATTGCAATTGAAATGAAAGTAGCATGCACACAGAATCCAAAATTAACAAGCACCAAGCACAAAAAAAAAAAACAGCTTAGGTGAGTGACCTTGCAAAAACCTTGAAATGAAATATAAAATATAAAATATAAAATTTAAATATAAGGAACACAATATTACACCGTCCTGAATATGATGCTGTGACTGGCACAATGGATTCTTCGCCTTAAATGTTCAAAAAATAAATAATTAATTTGCCATAAGACCAACAAATACTGAATTGTTTTAAATAATGCAAAACAGTTGCCAGTAAGAAATAATGATGGTCACTCAGTTATCTAAATTTACTCGCCAAAGGCAGGTTGTCTTTGTGACAAAGAGCAAAAGAAGATTCAGGGGAGTGGCCAATCAGAAATACTCATTGCCTGTCAATCACAATGACATGCATCTGAAGGGTGGGGTTTATGCAGCAGGGAGAGAAAAAAAAAAACTTTCTATATGACAAAAATATGCAAAGGATTTTGATCAGACTGATTTATATGATTATCATACTTATAAAGTTAACACTGCCATTTAAAAGTTAAGATAATTTTGAATGTTTTTTGAAAGAAGCCTTATATGCTCACCATCGCTTCTTTTATTTGATGAAAAATACAGTAAAACAGTAATATTGTGAAATATTATTGTAATTTAGAATAGTTTTCTAAACATGTTTAAAAAGTAATTTATTCGGGCGATGCAAAGCTGAACTACTCCAGTCATCACTGCAAAATTATCCTTCAGAAATCATTCTAATGACTGATATTACTGGCGTATTGTTTTCTAAGTGTAGCTGGACGGTAATATGACTGAACTCACAGGCCCAGTGCAGGTAAGACCGTCATCATCTGCCACCTCACACTGCAAGTCGCACTCCAGGCACACTGAACCATTTGCAAACTCACGTACATCCCTATAAAAGAGGAAGAGAGAGAGGGCACAAAGAAAAATATGAGGTAACATGACACACTACAATAACATACAATGACATTCAAGTTTCAAATGGGGAAAAAAAATGGCACGTCAATCTTCAAAGTTCTTCCAGGAAAGTCTGCTCAAGGTCAAGGATCTATATGATTCAATCACTAGCCTTTTAAAGTCAAGACAACTCTCCAATTTCAGACTAGATATTGTAGATCATTATATACACTTCAGATTTCAAGACCTGATTGAGAAAAAGGCTGAATCACAGGCAGTAAAAGAAGAGTCATCACACACACACACACACACACACACACAAACGCAGATTGTGAAAGAGCAGCCGAAGGGAATTCAGTGCCTGAGGCGCTGCAAGGCCGTAGGGAGGCAACAGTGGAATCTAACACAACCGTCGGGTGTTTACAGCACTTCTCAGACAGCTGACACAGCTGGCAAACACAGTCACTATTGACCAAAAGTAAACAGTCACCCTTCACCACCTATCGAGGTGACAATTCATCAAGCACATTCAGGGACACCTCAAAGCACCACACGGAGGAAATCAGCCAGGGACCTCTGAAACAAATGATCACAAAATGGTTCAATACGGGCAAACACAGTCGCTTCCTGGTTCCATCACTCCTTGGAAGACGGTAGTGACATTTTAGAAGCTGACATCCGTTGCCGTGACAAGTGTAGGATGGCAGTTCAGTGAAACATATTTTACACATTTTTTTATTATCGACCTATGCTACGTCAATGAGTGTTAAATTAAATGAAAATTAATTATTCTTTATCTAAAAGGCACAGCACATTTAGTGTGGACTGTGAGGAAGCTTTTAGAAGAGCCACTTATCATTAAAGGACTTCTCTTTCTCCCTTTATGTAAACACTAGCTTCACAGGCTCTATGGTATTCGCATGTTCGGTGTCCACTGCATGCTTCCTGGTTCACTCTGTGTTCTCTTTGTTCTCAGCTGGTGTTTGCTTTATGACACACATTTTACATTGAACAGCAAGAAGAGACCCAATAAAGAAACAAAATGGTTTACCAATCAAAAGTAAACAAATATGTGCATAAAATTGAACATACTACTATAAAAATGTAAATCATGTTTCTGTATTGGGTCTCCATTTGATGTCTAATGTAGAACATGAATTGTCTGATTTTTGTAGAAGCATAAACAACAGCAGATGTGTGATTTACAGTCTAAAGAAAACATTTTTTTTTTTAATAAGTCTCTTATGCTCACCAAGGCTAAAAATATGGTAAAACAGTAATATTATTTTGAAATATTACAATTGAAATTTCGTCTCTATTTGAATATATTTGAAAACTTATCATTTAAACAGTAATTTATTCCTGTGATGGTGAAGCTGAATTTTCAGCATCAAAACTTCAATCTTCAGTGTCACATTATCTTTCAGAAATCATTCTAATATTCAGATTTGGAGCTAAAAAAAAACTATTTCTTATTATCATCAATGTTGAAAACAGTTGTACTCCTTAATGTTTTTGTGTAAACCATGATATAATATGAACAATTTAATGTATCCTTGCTGAACATAAGTATTCATTTCTTTTGATAATAAAAACAATAAAAAAGACTGACCCAAACTCTAGAATCATAATGTCCTCCCTTCCTAATATCTTCTGACACTGAAAACTGGATCAGAAAGCCTTCTGGACTCTTTTCACATTTATATTAATCAGTAGCCACTTTTGAACCAATCACCTGAAATGAATGTTAATACCATCTCTAAAAAAGCACACAAAGTTCTGCTTGCTTCCAGCAAACCACACAACAAATACTATCCTAATCATCTTCGAAATCTTTCAGATAGAGCTCGAAAACACCACAGTGGGTCTTTTCATTTTTTTTAGATGTTTGTTCCCAAATGGGGAAGAGTGAATCATCTTGTGCGAACAGCGAGTGTGACCGCAGAGGTCGACAACCAGAGGAGAGACAGAGAAAACATTGAGCTCACCCTGCAAAAACAAAACACAAACAAAAAAACAGCAAAGATATCAGAGCACTGGGTGACTCGTGTGGGACGGGTGAGTAGGCAGACGAGACAGTGCAAGACAGTGATGCGTCTGTGGCCGTGCCATACCTCTCCAAACCGGCCTCCCGCTTCTCAACCACATAGGGCCTGGTGAGCAGCTTGGGCCTAGAACCGGCCAGTCTGCAAGGCAAAAGAATCATGTGGAAGGATCGCAGGGTGCACAAGCCCTGGTGCTGATTCACTATCAATGCAAAACCAATATGGATGTGGCATTTATTTAAAATATAGGGCGCCCATCCATGATAGTCCTAGTCCTAAACACTCACAGGACGAGGGACCGTCTTAAATTGGCAAATGGCTTTTGTTTTAGAATGTGAAAATGGATGTTGTTTGTTTATTGTCTTGTTTTAGCTCAGGGCAAGGGAGAAATAAAATTGTGTTGCTTCGCTCAGTCAAATCAATCTAAAACTGATATTCATCTTTCCCTTTGAGCAGTAGGCAAGCACATAACAAATAAAGAAGAAACTCAAAACCAATCTGTAATTTACCCTTTTCACTGCACTGATCAACACATTTATTGTTTACTTATTCCAATTGTGTTAACCAAGAGAAGGAGATTAATATCAAAAACATTTATGAGGAATAAGGCAAACACGCACTACCAAAAATAATTTTTGTGCTGGTGGTAGTTACTGGTAAAGGTTGTTTACCAAGAAAGCCTGACTGGTTAAAGGTAGGGTAAGCAATATTTCTATAGCCCAATTTATATTTCTGCGTCGCGTGTATGCTGCAGCTACGTCGTAGGCTGTGTGTACCCCTCAGGGGTTTTCATCATAGACTGTAAAAAAATATATAGACCTTATGTCTGTGACGTCATCCATAGGTTTCTGAAGAGACTTTTGAAACGTAAAGACATGCGTTGCCATCTTGGCAACGCTTCACTGTGCATCACTCCCGGATAACTGACAATGGGCAAAGAGGCGGGACGTGGGTGGAGCTGAGGTGATGTGATGACTAACAACAGACAAACAGCAATCCACCTGTCACTCAAAATGGCCACACCCTTAATTATGCAGCAATGTGATGCACGAGTTACATTTTTTTTAAATAAATCACCCCCCTAACAGTTGTCATGAAGGGCAAAATTAGCCGCATAGACCAAATAAAGTTACACTTTATTTAGATTGTCCACTTTAGAAATTCTACTAACTAGAAGTAAATTAACTTTTGCAACTCCATGTCAACTAACTCTCATTAGAGTATTAGTAGACTGGTAAGGTTAGGGTTAAAATAAGCTGCCATGTAGTTGCAAAGTTAATTATAGTCAGTAGAATGCCTGTTGGAGGACCATCAAAACAAAGTGTTAGCAAATATTAAGCAGACAGTCTACTAATACTATAATGAATGGTAGTTGACATATAGTTGGAAAGTTACTTATAGTTAGCAGAATGTCTAAAGTCAAATATCAAATTGAAGTGTTAGCAATTGTCTATCTATTACTGGCTGCACACGAAACAAGAATGGACGACATGTAAATACATAGATGTACTACACAAAATATGTTTTCTAGATTGCTTTGGCATTCATTTCAATTTCCTGTGCCCTACATAATCCACCCACTCTACTTTAATGAGTGACTAGTCAAACAAGGTTTATGTCCAGTACTTTTAAAAGGATAGTACAAAATTAAATTCTGTCATCATTTACCTACTCTCATGTCATTCCATACATGACTTTCTTTTCTTAACAAAGGTTTTTGTGTATTACCCAAGTTTGCCCATACAATGAAAGTCAGTGTGGTCCAGTGTGTGTTGTTTTGGACCACATTTTCTTCCATTGCATAGACAAAAAAGCTATCGTCAAAGGTGCTTACTCCTTGCTTATTTGAAGGAAACTGAGGAGAAAAAATGGTGCAAAAGGCAAGAGAAGCTGTTATACCTTTTATTTTACGTTAATTTGTATATTTGGAAATGTATTTGGTATTAATGCATTCTTGCACTCAATGGACTGAAAACTAGCTAACGCTAGAAAAGCTGCTGATAATGCATAAAATTTGTGGATAAATAACGTTAGAGCAATACCTTATTTTAATAAACGATTTGGTTTTTATTGTATGACTTCCATAAACACTGCATCCATAGGGGCTGCCATTGTTGATTCGCGGACTATGTGACGGCAGAACTCGTAACTGGGAGTACAACTATCTAGCACGAGTTCACGGGTGGGAAGTCTCAGCATTGACGGCCTTTCCAGTGCACTTTCACGGGTAGGAGGTTGGAAAAACACGGGTTATGGGTTGCCTGGAACACGGCATAATTCTGTGAGAGTGTGGGTGGGCCTTAATACTGCTCCACTTCACGTTCACTATTGCGCAGAGTAAGGTCCCGAATCAGTGCAAGATGTCAACGCCATATTGGGACATTGCCGGCTTCACTTTTCTACAATGGAAGAGAGTGAAGGTGCAAAAGTATTTTTTACAGTCTATAATACAGACTATTAAATACAGTTTGATCATATATTATTAAATTGTTTAAACTTCTATTAATACCATTAAATCATCAATAAATGTCATGAAAAATTATGCTTTAAATATTTATTGAGTGAAAAAGATAAACTAGTGAGTATGAAATGTGAGTTTGAAAAGAGATTATTTTCTTAAAGCCCACAGGGACAAAAGTGCCCATAGAAACACTGGCCCCACTTTATATTAGGTGGCCTTAACTACTATGTACTTACATAAAAAATAAGTACAATGTACTTACTGCGTTCATATTGTGTTGCAAAACACCTTTGCTGATATTGAGGTGGGATACGGGTAGGGTTAGGGGCAGGTGTGGTGGGATGGGTAAGTTTAAGGGTAGGGTTATGTGTAAGGGAAGTGTCAACTGTGTAATTACAAATGTAACTACAGAAATTAATTACAGATGTAATTACATGCAGGTATTTTTTAAATGTAAGTACAATGTAAATACATGTATGTACACAATAAGTGCAATGTATCAAATTATTAACTAAAATGTTAGTACATAGTAGTAAAGGACACCTAATATAAAGTGGGTCCGAAACACTTGTACGTACGTGCGTGTGTGTGTGTGTGTGTGTGTGTGTGTTTATCTGCCGTAAATCTTTGTGCCTGTGTGAAAACAAAACCAAGGCTTTACTTAGTTCTTCATTCTGTCATGGTGCTCCACACACCGCTGTATTTGATGTAGATGTCATATGAGGTAGAAGATGTACCCAGCTCATCTAGCTCACCCAAACACTGTTATTTATTTTCCAGCTCAACCAAGCTTACGTTTCATCATTGCACCATGCTCACCAAAGCCAGGGGATGTGCTGCTCTTCTGTTTTGTTATTGTTTGTCTATCTAGAGGATGGAGACATGAATCTTTGTGAAATCCCTGGAGAACAAAACTAGCTATTGTTCAACCTTAGGAAGAGACATCTTCTACAAGCAAACATTAATAAAGAGTGCCGGGAAGTGTATGCAAATGATCCAACAACATAGCTTGAGCACACCTATGATACTTGAGATTTGTAGATTCATGTAGTAAAACATGTCCTGTACAAATATAGTTTTGTGGAGTTATATACACATATCAATATTACACACAACTTACCCTTCATGAAGGTTGCAGGATTCAACACAGGTGCGCCCCCTGCTAAAGAAACGACAGGACATGCACTGGTCGGGGCCGGGACCCCAGCAGCCAGCATCAGAGCAGAGTGGGTCACATATCATACGATCCAAAACTGCAAAATATATGTTTATCATTAATACGAGCATTCATGCAGTAAAAATACACTATATTGCCAAAAATATTGGGACACCCCTCCAAATTATTGAATTCAGGGGATCCAATCACCTATATAAAATCAAGCACCTAGGCATGCAGACTGCATCTACAAACATTTGTGAAAGAATGGGTCGCTCTCAGGAGCTCAGTGAATTCAAGCATGGTACTGTGATAGGTTGCCACCAGTGCAATAAGCCAATTTGTGAAATTTCCTCACTACTTCCTCACTAACTGTTAGTGGTATTATAACAAAGTGGAACTTAGCCACGTAACGAAAGGCCACGTAAAAACGAGTGGGGTTGGCGCATGCTGAGGCGTACAGTGCGCAGAAGTCGGCAACTTTCTTAAGAGTCAATGTCTACAGGCCTTCAAACTTTGTGTGGCCTTCAGATTAGCTCAAGAACAGTGCGTAGAGAGTTTCATGGAAGGGGTTTCCATGGCTGAACAGATACATCCAAGCCTTATATCACCAAGTACAATGCACAGCGTCGGATGCAGTGGTGTAAAGCATGCCGCTACTGGACTCTAGAGCAGCGGAGACGTGCTCTAATGCACATTTGTCTCAGAATGGTGCTGTCAGTCCACCCTAGGGAAACGTTCAGTCGATAGAGGGAAAAGATCCTTAGTCAAACCATGATTGAACACAATGCACATGCCATCTGTGAAAAGTGTTACTTGTCCGGTCATGAATGTACTACGCTTGTAAGAAGCTGGCTCTCTATGAACTGCTGCATTTCAATTTGAAATGAGGACAGAATGGTTCGCCCACCCACTGAGGCACTGGATTTTGCAGCAGCTGGGAAGTGTTTAAAAATACTGCTGACACCACTTCAGCAAGTCTCACAGACGTCCTTCTTCAACAGGCAAACTTTTAAAACTAATAATGAGAATTTCATCACTGAAGAGCATAAAGCGGGTCAAAAGTTTTGAAACCACAGTTAAAATATGGATGTTAACTAATGTGGATTAAATGAGAGCAAACTTATAACAATGTGAACAAAAAGTCATGTTCTTGCTTTTCCTGAACACCTTTGGAACACCTCAAATGCTGGATTTTACAGCATGAACTTCATGTGTAACCCCTCTGGTCCTACTCGCCCCGCTCTGAGCAGGACTGCAGGCTCCGCAATGGGAAGTGGGCACTCTAACAAGGACACTGAAGAGCGGAGTCTCTAGTATCAGTCACTAGAGTGGCTCTTGAGATCAGTGGAGTTAGCTGGTCTCTGTAACCCCTCCAGTCCTACTTGCCCCACTCCGAGCGAGACTCAAACCGGCATCGCCGGCATACCATATTTAAGGATGCTGAAGACTGCAGCCGCTAGTGAACATCTTGAAATCAGAGGAGTGAGGTTTACCTGAACAGTTCTCACTAGCTGGCCTTAGTTACACTCACATCCCCTAAACCTTACTCACATCTGGGTCATGGCACCAGTGTAACAGTTCCAGATCCTACTCGCCCTGCCCCGAGCAGGACTCTAACCAGCATCTCCAGCATGGCATCTTTAACAAGGACGCTAAATACAGTGGCCTCTAGTGTCAGTCGCTAGTGCGCCTCTTGAGATGAGGGGAGTGAGGTTTATTCACACAGCTCTCACTAGCTATCCTCAGTTACACATGCTGCTCAATAAGTCAGCATCAAATGGAAGTTAAAATTGTCCAAGTTAAATGGCTTTTTCGAATTAGGAAAAAAAATGTAGAGCGAGACTTGATTTTCTCCATGGAGAATTAATTAGCAATCAGAAAAGATTGATAACCTCCACAATGTAGTAAGTTACATTGATGATTTCTCTAAGCAGGGTTTTATTTTACAGTAAGCACTGCTGAACATCAGGGAGGGATTATTTTATATGTGGTTTATTTGCAAAAAATCATAGAATAAATGAGCAATAACATGTCAAAGCACCCCAGAAAGCATTATACAAAAACACATCCTTTCTTAGGGAACAACATGTTCTAGTTCAAGGACCAACTTGGTGCTTAGCACAGGTATCCAACAGCATGAGGAACGACAGAGAGAAGTGGGAAGCCCTTTCAGCTGTACGTTTGTGGCAGATGGATCAAAAAGATGCCAACTTCAAAGTTTTAACCTGGTTGAAAACACACAATTTGGGTTGTGTTGACGTCAAAAGCAGTTCTGGGTTGGTTTCCAGGGAGATAGGTAAGAGCCAGGGGGATCGCTAAGCCCAACAAAAGGCTACGGTTGCCGCGAGACATTAATGATTGCTGTTGCATCACAACATCGTGCTCAATGGAAAAGAAGGGCAAAAGCAGCTTTTTAGCTAGTCATAAACATCACTCAGCAGCGAGAAAAGAGCGTTCTTAAAGACAGAGGTGAAAATAAATTCCCTGTGGTGATTACACCTTCTCCTAGAAAAAAAAAATCTGAAATGTCAGAAACTGTTGCAGGGACTTCCCTGCAATTAATTCCCTGTGATCGTTTATGGAGCACCTTAACATTTGTAGAAAATGGGTAATTAGATTGGCATTCCATGAATAAACCTGAGGCATTTGGGGTCTTTTTTTCAGGTTTATGGTAACATTGTTTCACACATCTTCAAATCTTTCACACACACACAAAAAAAAAAACCTCAAAGAACTCTTTATACTGGATCTCGGTGTGATTTTGAAGGGTAAAAAGGGAGTACATAGTAGGGGGCTTGCATCAGTACTCATATTTCACAGCAGAGTGAGACGCTGATCGCCTGACATCTCCTGACCCGGTCCATCTGCGGAGGAACCCGGGGCGCCCTCATAGCCCCCGCTAGGCGCAGTGAGGCGCACTGACCCAGCCAGAACGACAGGTATGAGGGAGCCACACCAGCACCTTCCAAAGTGACAGAGTTTACTGCCTCAAAGTCAGCGAGCTCTGCATGAGGCTTTGTGACCTCTGGCTGTGGTTCGGGTGAACCAGTTCAACCAGAGCAGCTGGGAGCCTGAGAACCATCCTAGCCTCAAGACTCCTTCTCATAAGTAAGATGCGGCAGATTGTTGGGTAGATGTTGTTAAGAACTGCTTTTTGAAGCATTTTGACTATTTGGTTTCCTGATCATAATATACTGGACCTAATGTCTAATGTCTGGCTATGCTAGAATAAGATAAATATATCTTAAAAAACGAATGGAAAACAGAGCGATGGACTCACTGCACTCCTTGGGGTTGCGGTTGTTGCGGATCAGGGCCTTCTGGGTGTTGGTGCGGAAGAGTCGTGTCCAGTTGACGGTGTTGTAGTAGCAGAGTTGACTGTTGTTGGTGACATACACATTTCCAGCACTGATCTCATTAAGAGACTGCAGCTGTAGTGATGAAATCCACTGCTGTTTTAGCACCAGAAGAGAGATGCCACTAACCACAAGAGAAAACACAAGGAGGGCAAAAGGTTACACTTTAAATAGGGGTTAATTCAGATACAAAAATCTATCAACTGTCTGTCTGTCTATCTATCATATATGAAAAGGATTAAGGATTTTAGGATTAAGGGATGTAGAATTATGGTCATGCAGAATAAATTATTATCTGTGCTTTGTAAGTACTAATAAACAGCCAATATCCTCATAATATGCAAGTTTATAAGCAACTAGTTAACCCCTAGAGGTCAACGATCACGCCGGCGCGACCATCTCAATTTTTTTCTTATCAGTTACAAAGAGACTCAAATAAATGTTTATCATACATCTAAGTGTTACAATCTGTTATGCATCTTTTTTTATGTGTGTATACTCATAATACAAACAATATGTTGTGCTTTTCATAAAGTAAATAAATGTCTCTCAGAGAAGTTTGTTTCTGAAATGCTTTTGAAAATGAACTGAATCTCAGCGAATACTTGCCACACAGAAATAAACTACATAACGCTTGGAATGTCTACTTTTAAATAAAAAATATTTGTAGCTTATGTAATCTGTTTGAAACTAAGGAGATGTACAGTCCTTTCCTCCTGCCTTCATTATCTGTAATGAGCTGAGACAGCCACATCCCCGATGTCATTCACATGGTTACTGAGAATTGGACCCTAAAACTAATCTAAATATAATACAAACTATTTATTAAAACTATATAATTTATAGTTATTTATATGACATAACATTTTATATATTTAATAAAATAACATTTCAATTATATATATATATATATATATATATATATATATATATATATATATATATATATATATATAATCAAATTGAATTAAATATATATATATATATATATATATATATATATATATATATATATATATATATATATATATATATTTATTTATTTATTTTTTAAATAATTTATCAAATTGAATTAACACATTAAATTGACAGCAACAATTTGAAACAATCAAAAACAACAAAGACCACCAGATTTTTTTCAGCCTGGAGACTTGATCAGATCAGAATGAAACAAAAGAATGAGATCTGAAACAGAGAAAGCTGAAATGATGGCTTTATGAACAAAAGGCATGAGAGTTATGTCAGTATGAGAGATGCTGGCGCCTTTCTAAAGTAAGTGTTTAGCTTGCGTCCCCCATCAAGCGTCGCAGAGGATCTCCCACTTCAGATGTGATGAGATCGGTTAATGCTGCGGAGTAATCACAACAGTGTTTTTAATCACAGCCAGGCGTGCTGAAGAGCACATCAAAGGGGCTTTGAGACGGATGTCAGCAGAGAGTCAGAGAGCTGCGGCAGAACGTGCAGGTGCACTTAGACACTGACATCGCTCTCATCTCGCCGATCTGCCTTCCGGAGACTTCTCTTCTGTTATTCCTCATTCTCTCTACATTTCTCTCCCTGTGTTTCAGGCAGAAAGCCAGTGTCAGATAAAGAGCACATCATGTGACAAACGGTAATTGTTACAGTGGTAGAGCTTTCAACAAATGACCCACAAATGTTAAAACAGGCTGGCGGATCTATGCTTTCGCTCTCTTTCTGCCTCTCCTGACTCTTTAACTCTAAGCAAATGGGTGTTGTACTGTGTGAATAGAGCTTTTCATTTGTACTCTTTGAACTCTTGGCAAGAAAGCATCAGACTCTTTAGAAAACACGAAATAGGGGGTTCACTAAGAATGAATTACGCATTTACACATGCTGTCTGTGTTGTTTTAGTCCAATTCACAAAAAAAACACAAATCAGGAGATAATGGAAAAGTAGTCACAAAATTAGTGCTGAATGCAGTTTGAACAGCTCTAAAGGCTTACAGGCTGTTTTTCATCAAATTATTATATAATTTGATGAATCAATGCCATTTGATGAATGCCACGCTCAATAAAAACTATAAACAAATATCTCTTTAAAATAAACCTGCATTAACCACCTCTTTAAAATGGACGATAAAGGCACAACACATCAGACAAGCTCTGAATTTTGTGAGTGGAAAACAAGTCTGTAGCAAATTATAATAAATGATTATGCAAGTTATTTTAAAGGGGTGGTTGATTACGATTTCACTTTTTTAACTTAGTGTATAATGTTGCTGTTTGAGCATAAACAACATCTGCAAAGTTACAATGCTCAAAGTTCAAAGCAAAGGGAGATATTTATTTTAAAGATATTGCTTTTTAATGACTACAACAAATGGCTGGTAGGGACTAGTGTTTTCACGATACTGGAATTTCTAACTTCGATACGATACCTGGAAAAGTATCGATATTCGATACCATTTTCGATACAATGGGGAAAAAACTCTGCATACTGTCAAATAGATATTCAAAAATGTCTTCTGAAGAGATCAATTTATATGATGAAGCTTTTAAGCTTTTTTCCATATATAAACACTGATCAATTACCATTACAATTATCTCACAAATATTTGCTAACTCAATGGGGTAATATTTTACAATGGGGTAATATTGTTGCAATATAGCTGACAGAAAGCACAAGGAAGCTTGATTTCAAATGTCAAATTGAATGTAAAAAGACAAGTAGACAGTAATAAAATAAGAACAAATAATAAAATTGCTAACAATAGCACAACTAAATTCAATAGAATAAATATACAAATAAAAATAGACTGACTTATTTTTTCAGGTAGGTCTAAGTATTCAGGTAAGAAGCTGAATAAAAAACAAAGTGATCAAATTTAAAATAACATTGGATAATCTTCATTGTAAAAAAATAAATACAGATTAATCAATTAAAGTTACACAAGTTAATCAGTCAAGAGTAGTAAGTGATCGTTTGTCTTTTTCGTAGTTTGAATAACATCGGCAGCTGTCCCTTTAAGACCTGAGGCATGCATGGATCCAAAATACTCTGTTACACATCTTTCTGAACTGTTTATGTTAAAAGTCACCAAGATGGGCATTGTGGCATTATTTTAGAGTGTATTTGACCATGAATAAGCTGGGAAAAGGAGCTCATTTATGCCCTTGTATGTTTAGAAGTGAACTGCAATCCCGAGCGAAATTCAGACCCGTCACACCAACAATTTAACAGGACTGAATGATAGGAGTTAACATAAATTATAACTGTCATCAAACTAAACTATACCTGTTGTATCTCCATGCAGCATATTTTCTCTGGCTCTGAAGGCATTTTACAATATTTCCCACATGAGCGATTTATAGATTATCATGGCAGAACATGTTAATCAATGACTTAATGATGAATCCATCAACTAACCATTCAGATGGTCAAACAATCTACATTGTCACTTCTTCTCGAGCCTCTCCATCGTTATCCGACTTGAGACTGAACATAAAAGGCTGAACCGTTTGGACATTCACAGTGCGTGTTTGTTTGCCTGAGGTAATCAGAGCTCTTGAAGCTCCTCCCTCTTCTTGAAAGGGTGCCCACAGCTCATTTGCATTTAAAGGGACACACAAAAACTGCACGTTTTTGCTCACCAATTGTAACATGCTATAAAAAATTATCTGTAGAGTATTTTGAGCTAAAACTTCACATACACACTCTGGGGACATCAGAGAGTTATTTTACATAGAGTAAAAAGGGCATTATAGGTCCCCTTTAGCTTTGCATGATCTTTTACATTACAGTTAAGGTTTGATTACAGAACGGCAGCAAGAGAACAAATGCAGTTATTCACTTGACTTTCACAGTTTGCTTTATGTAATACAAACATTTAGCTTTAATACCATGGATAAATAAGAAATAGAAATGAATGATTTTCATAATTTTGAATTCAGGTTATTTGGGTTCACTGCTCACAATATAATTATTTTGTTTAAGCTACTTTTGTGTTATGTTTCCAACTTAAATGCGTGATGTCGTAATAACGAACGCCTGACTCAGAAGTACGAGTTTCCCAGGTGAACTTGAAGTCAGAAACAGACCTGTGGAAGGGGGGATTATTATGTCGCTGGCAACAAAAAGTGAGCTGGATCTTACCTGTAGAGAGACCTGCCTCCGATGGTTGCCAGATTGGAGAAGACACTCAAATCAGTCATATTTTCTGGCCAGGACTGAATATTTAGAAAACCTGGAAAACACAGGATTACACACTCAGTGAGCCAAATGATCTGCCAACATAGTAGACATAAGAGATGCCACCTACAGTAATTGTTAAGAGAAATGCATGACTTCATTGCAGCATGAAAAAACCCTCTTGGGAGCTTAAAGTCATTAATGAGTGTGGATGATCCGTGCTGAGCATACAATCAATATGTTATTTGAGAAATATGACCACTATATAATGCCTGACTATTTTTTATTCTCATATCCTGGATCTATCTCCATTTATTTAATGCAGATTGAAGAGCTGATAGCTATAGATCAAGGAGACATTTTAATAATGGATTGAAAAATGAATAATTTATTGAAGGGAAAACAATTCTGTGCATATGCCAAGAAAAGACAAACAGGCCACAGAAAAAAAGAGGACTTTCTTATTCAAGGACAAGAAGAACATAAATTCCTCCAATTACTTTAACAATGCAAAGCTTCGATGGTGCATACTTCCAGTAATAACTGATATTTGATTGCCTTCAAACTAATTCATTACTTTCAGAGGGACATGTTAGAGCAATAGCGGTCTTGTGTTAAGAGACTAATATAAATATTATTCCTACTGAGAGTTTATGGTCATATCTCTAGGCTGTAACTTGTAGTTATCATTCCTGGCCTGCTTTGTTGTGCTTCATTAAAATTTTGGTTTCAAAAGTTTGGATTTCATACTCATTAGCATGTCTAACGGAAAAGACTACAGTAAGTATTAATGCAGCCATTTGATTAAGACATTTACCTCCAGTGATGGTTTTCTGGAGGAGAGAGAAATGCCATCAATAAATAATAAATCATCTAAATTTGACATTAATTGAGCTCTGTTCACATTGTTGGTAGCCAGGCTGTTTAATATTAATGCAAAAATTTCAGAATTTTCACTCAATCGAGCTGAAATGGGGTTAAACGCTTCAGCTTTTGCATTTTCCGCACCCTGAGTTATTTCGTCTAAGGTTGTGGAAGCAGATTAAAGGGAAGCGCCTCAGTGAGGTGTCGTTAGCATGGTGTCTGCTGACACTAATTGCCTTAATGACAAAACTGTGCGATGGGAAGTCTAAGAGTGTGTGCACTGCCTTGAGAGTGGGCCGCTTGCCTGTATGTGTTGTAATCTGTTTATTTTACGTGTGGAGGCGAGACTTCATCATGCTAATAGTGCTAACGAGGTCCCAGTGAACACCTGTCAGCTCCAGACTAACATCAGGAGAGTAATGCTGCCCCACAAATGAATTGCACGCAAGAATCACAAAGTGAACTGCTGCAAATGAGTCTGAGTAACACAAAATATAGCTGCCGACACCAGAGAGTTTATAGATGTGTGCCAACATGATCATAAGGCTAGGATGTGTTTGTCATAACTCAGAAATGTTCATGTAATACAATATACAGTATGTAGTGTGTGTGTGTGTGTGTGTGTGTGTGTGTGTGTGTGTGTGTTAAATACATTATATCTGATATCATCATTAAAGGGTTGCAAAATATTGAGATTTTTTCTCATAAATGATCAATAATTGTTTACAGTTGTATGTCCCACTACTGGGTAAATCAGGTCAGCCTCTTCTGTCCATCTCTTTTGAGAGATGATTCACTCAGGGATTGAGCTGAAGGCAGTGCCAGCAAGAGCTGCAGGCATTTCCCCAAACCTGCAAATTATACTGGGGACAAAGCATCCGACTGAGGCTGTGAAATGTTTGTTTAATGCAAGTCAGGGTTGTTTGGGGTTTACTGGGAGTCAAGTCAAGTCAACTTTATTTATATAGCGCTTTTAACAATGCAGATTGTTTCAAAGCAGCTTCACAGTGTTAAACAGAAAAATAATGCAACAGAATATATTTCGATTATCATACAGTAACAATGTGGGCTTTAGATCAGTAATTAGATCAGTAATTTGGTCTATATGGTTAATTTAGTTTAATAATTAGATTTATTTTGAAATATATTTGAAAAATAGTTTTTACCCAACTATTGAAATAGTTTTTGGAGTCATACTGACCATGCAACCATACAAGAATAAAATAACAGCCATCTGAATGGTCTTAGGTTTCAGCTGAAACTTCTCACAAACCCTCTTAAAGTGTGTTGGTGCTCTTCAAGCCAAAATTTACACTGAATTCAGTCAAATGGAGTAAACACATTCGGTTGAAAAACACGCTGTAAAGAAATACATATAGCAGGTGCCTCTGGATCTGTCAAAGTCTTCAAGCTGGGGGTCACAGAGCAGAAATAACACCTTGCCAGTGAAGACATTGTTCTGTCATAGACTGTGGCCACCTGCATATAGATGTGACAGCCTAACATGCATGCCTCACTGACTTGAAGAGCCCTCTTTGCTGTCACCGCAGCAAAAGAGAGTAAGAGAGGTAGAGAGTGAAAGGGAGAGAGAGAGAGAGAGAGAGAGAGAGAGAGAGAGAGAGAGAGAGAGAGAGAGAGAGAGAGAGAGAGAGAGAGAGAGATGTGTTTTCAACTGCTTTCATGTTTCTTATGAGCCAAGAGTCCTGCTCTCCTTTGGGAAGCTCTCTTCAGTTGGAGAAATCTCCCTCATCATGTATTCATCATATATAGGGCCTACCCGCTGAGATACAGAGAAATTGACACTCGTACAAACACACACACAGTTACACACACACGGCTACAAATGCACAAACACACTAGATCTTCCTCTGTGCTTTGTTTCATGCGTTTTTGATGTAACTCTTCAATAAAACAGGTGGATTATGTAAATCTGGGCAATGAATCAGCCATTTTTCTTTTACAGGCCCTTCTTTATGAAAGCTTAAGTTAATGGCTCTGTTCCAAAATGCAGAAAGCTGCCTCGCTGTCTATTGTCTGTTACCTTCTAAGGCAGCACCCTAACTTAAATGGTTTGGAACAATCTCTCAGGCCCTGTTTACACCTGGTATTAAGATGCATTTTGGTCGATTGGATCACAAGTGGATGACACTAAGTACGGGTGTACACTGGGTCTAAAATGTTTTGAGCTTGTCCACTTTCGAACCCCTTCCAGAGGTAGTCAAAAACGTATGTGGATTGCTTTTGTTGTTTAGTGCGTTTGTAGTGTTTTGCAGTTGTCTTCAGTTGCATCTATATATATAAATTGCGTGAGCATATTTTGTCCATTATATCAAAATATCTGAAAAAGCCAATAGATTTACCCACCCATAGGCCCTCCTCTCAAAGAAATCAGGGTGAAATTGAAAAAAACAGGGCCTTAGGGCCAGATTTACTAATTAGCTGTATAAAAATACAGCTGTTCATGGTTTGTTCATGTTAGTTCACGGTGCATTAACTAATGTTAACAAGATTTTAATAATGTATTAGTAAATGTTGAAATTAACATTAACAAAAGATAAATAAATGCTTTAAGTGCAGCTAATAATTAGTTCATGTTAACTAATGAACGGTATTCAAAAGTGTTACAGATAAAGGTTTACAATACATCATACACCCATCATACACTACCATTGAAAAGTTTTTTTTTTAAAGAAATAAATACTTTATTAATCCTTGTGCTTTATTATCCTTGATACTTAATGTATTTAACAGGAATTACAAGAAAAAATGGGCTCCCCCTGCTGAGTGCTGGTTCCTCCAAAGGTTTAATCTTTGTCACTTTTGGCTTACTCACTTCATTTTTTTAAGGCACTATGCATTATTATAAGTACTATGTGTTATCATATCATCATTATCATTATGTAAAAGACGAATCCAAATAAAACTAACTTGACTTACCAGTGATCTCTCGAACAGTGCGGAACACATTGAGTTTCTCTGGATCCAAGGGCTCTATGTTGTGGTATATGTCTCTGTAACACACAAATACACATCATGCTCATTACATACTGAGAGCCACAACATTTCTTTGAGAAATCAAGAAAACCTGGCTGAAGCTGACTGTGTGACAAGCTCTTATTAGCTCTTACAACTTATTATTAGAGTCCAGAAGGGCAGACTATCAATACAAATGCATTCAACCGGTGACTGCTGACCACATCCATCCCAGTACACAAAATTTTCTAGATCTTTTCTAAGTCTCCATGCCTTATAATGCTATTTTGTGTGGTACAGCAGGTTTTAACAGCACCATTGAGCTGGAGATCTTCAGGGAGGATGTGTCCAGAACACCTGCTGACGCGACGTGTGTGAGAATGTGCACACGGGAATATGTGTATGAAATATGTGCACTCCATATTACATTTTGTGGTGGAGATGATGTCATCTGTATGCCTATCAAGATGTGCGTATGTGTGCACTGGGGTTTTCCCAGCACGCTGTGGCTGCTGGCCCTGGATTGCTCTTTAAGAGCAGAGTCAGCTATATGGGGTTAGAGGGCCGGCCAATCAGGCACAGTGGGATCAGAAAGAGGCCACTGGAGGGAGCAGGTCAACCAGAGGTCAAATGACTTCTTGACAAGCTGACAGCCAAATATTTCACAGCACTTATATAAAGAGGTGGAAGCACATTTCTCATACAAAATCACATTAACCGTGGTCGTCTTGAGAGTCAGTAGAAGGTCTCCTAGGTCTTGCTTGACTGTCTAAACTTGCAAAGTGTGTTAACGGCACTTTTAATGTGTGCTTTTAAACTGATCACTCTTGTTTTAGGTTTTTTTTCACACAGCAATGATCTGAATGGTTTCTATAGAGCTTTTCCTCCACATGAATCCCCTCCTGCATCATTAAAGCTGATGTTATCTGATAAAAAGCAGCAGCATAGGTCAAATGGCTTCCGACAATCCAATATCCGATATTCAGCTGTAAAGCAAAGTGTAATGGCTGTGATGTGAGCCGACAGAGGCCGTGAAGGAGCCACTCTCACCCTTTAATGCCTGTAATGAGGAACACCAGATTTCCGTTGATCTTGGTGCAGTTGATGAATCTGTCGATGTTGCTGGAGTCGACGGTTTGAGCCGCCTGAAGGCTGGCAGTGCCAATCCCATCACATGCTATAACATTAACCAGACAACTGTGTAAAAATCATGATGTTGATGTTTGAAAACTTTGAGAGAAAGATAAAACAGATGGTTAAATAAAACAATTACAATCATTTTCATTAGCTGAAGTAAAGCTGAAATAAAATGCAATATATTTATTAAACCTAAATGAAAATGTTGAAAATAATGTTAATTTTAAGCTAAAGTACTAAAATTATTCAAACTAAAACTGAAATATATATATATATATATTTTTTTTTAAATGCCAAAAACATATAATTACTCAAACTTAAACTAAAATTAAAATATAAAAGCTAATTCAAAATATTAATAAATAGCATATAAATGTGACCCTGGACCACAAAACCAGCCACAAGTCTCACGGGTATATTTGTGGCAATATCTAACAATACATTGTATGGGTCAAAATTATCGATTTTTCTTTTATGCCAAAAATCATTAGGATATTAAGTAAAGATCATGTTTCATGAAGATATTTTGTACATTTCCTACTGTAAATATATATATATAAAAAAATATTATTATCAACACAATATATCATTGCTAAGGACTTCATTTGCATAACTTTAAAGGCGATTTTCTCAATATTTATATTTTGCACCCTCAGATTCCAGATTTTCAAATAGTTGTATCTCGACCGAATATTGATGATGTATAATGATGTATAAAGCTCAATTTAAAAAAAAATACCCTTATGACTGGTTTTATGGACCATGGTCACAAATAAAACTAAAATAATACTGCTTTAAATTAATGTTATTAATTATGTTCAATAGCATTTAAGTTTTTGAGCACAGATGGTGAAATTTCACTGATTCCTTTATTGGAGTAAGGTCATAAACGGCTTATGAATAAACCGATCGCCACAGCTAGATTTTTACCACTGATTTCACACAGCATGTAAGAGCATTAACCTGCTTTCTGTCGGTTTATTGAAGTGTGCATGTGTGACAGGAAGGCGTCCCAACTGGATTAAGCGCATCCAGACAGAACAAGCCTTTTGCAGTAAGGGAGGAGGAAATATATCACAAACACTCTTTCTTGATCATAGTCTTTTCTTTTGAAATCTCATGCAGCAGCAGAAGAAACGGTACAGTCAAAATGCTGCATCTGCAACAGCATGAGAGGATATGTAAGTTTCCTTGCTGACATTTTACTCTTTTTTCGGTTTTTAATACTTTACTTAACATCACAACTGGCATAACAAATGAAATACTCTGGCATCAAAACTTAATAATTTGCGTTTCTGACTCAATGTCGGGAAACAACCTGATTTATTAATAAAGTCTTGTAAACGCTGTTATTATTGGTTTGCACGTAAACACAGACAACTGGTGTCCATGTAAACTTGCTGACTGATAACTGAAATTTTGTTTTTGTGGCAACCATCCATTTTGGTGAGCTTTGATGAAGTGTGGGACCACCTTTAGGGCAGATATCAGTGCAGGGGATGCACATCTTGATCCTGTTCTCCTCCACTTCCATCTTGTTGCTAGGACAGGCTCTGACACAGGAGCTGTGGTCCACCACAAAGTTATCTGTCAAGCCACACACAGAGTCAGAACAAACGGTTAGATGCCAGCATGCCCCTGAACAAACTCTAAGCAATGTCTGTGAAAAAGGCCATTGACATTTTGTAATGGTAGAGGAGAAACATCCATTCTCAGACAAAAACCATTAACACATCCGTGCAAACGCACTGGGGACATTGACTGCGGTGTGTGCCTGAAAAGAGCCCATTTCCGGCGGCGACTGTGCAGCGTGGCATTCATCACCAAAGAGGAGAGAGGGCTCACAGAGGGCTAGATAAAAGAAGATGGAGCTCTCAAGTGCAGACGTCTCTCTTCACCGCTTACATGTAATGCGAATCTCAGTGTCTTACTGTGGCATTGGATTTAACGTGACACCAGAAGAACGTATAACCCTGGGTAAAAAACACAACCCTCACTTGACAGCCTAGTGAAGCAAGCAAACTGAGAATTTCAGAGCTGTCCCATTGAATGAAGTGGCCTTGTACGACTGCAGAGGGCGGTTAGGGTTATGGAATGGGTCTCGGAGTACTGCACGATAACATTCATCGTGGACTGAGCACTGGAGAGGGTGTCTGTCAGTGTGCAAACCCTTCATTCTGCAGCAGTGGCGGCCCAGCAAGGGGGAATAATGGCACTCGTGCTCACCTATAACCACTGTTATCACTACTCTCTTTCATTATTTTGATGTTACTTTCTCTTTCTCCATTCTTCAAAGAAGAATTCAAAAAAGTCAGGCCAGTTCATAAGAAACTTTCATCGTTTCAATGAGAAACACACAAGATTCCTATCTAAAAAAAATACCCATTTAGGTCTATGCACAATCAGCTCTGTTTTGTATTGTATAACACTGTGTGTTGCATTGTATGCATTCATATAGTACAAAGTATGTATATAGTACATACTTTGTACTGACATTGCAAAGCCATTCAAATATTAAAAATGTACTTATACATCACATTTTAATGTGGGATGGATAAGAAAACATAGCAGTGGTTGAAATTAAGTTTATCTTCTTTTTGGGGACCGAAATTGGGCTCTCGGGTGCATTACTGCGTTGTGGTTAAAAAAAGAGGATGCATTTTATTATAATATCTGTCTTCTAGAATTTGATTAGGTTAGAGTAGCATATTAAATAAATGCGAAAGGGAAAATATATTTAGTTAAATTTTTATACATTATTTGTAACTGTGAATCAAAAATAAAAATAAACCAATTCTCAACAGAACATGAGGGCTAGCTTAACGTCACTTTTAATGCATATTTTAATATTTTAACGATAATTATTTTGAGATCAAACAATAGTTGGTGGACCCCCTGCAGAAATGTCACAGATCCCCAGTTGAAGACCCCATCTTTCTTTTTTTTCTTCCTTTCCTCCTTCAAGTCAATAGGGAAAACAGAGGTCAAGAAGCTGAGTGAGATTCAGCAGACAGGCTCACTCCTGGGGCTCTACGTGTGGGCCGCACCACATCAGGGGCTCAGAGGAGCGTGAGGACTCAGGTGCTGCCGATCCGCCTCATTTGCATTCAATCTGAAACATGCTTACATGCCCGCTTGTGAACGCGCCTAGACAAGGCACATGATATCCATTTATGCTAGTGAAAGATCCAGCTAGAACCGTGCGTGTAAGCATACACAGGTTTATATTCATTCTCTCTGTCTTACGTGGGCACTTTTTGACGCAGAAAGCTCCATATGTGTATTTGGCCCGTGGGTTGTGCTCCAGCTGGAACGTGGTGGGGTTGTAGACGAAGGGCTGTGGGCATTGCGTCACACATGCACCGCTGTCGTTGAAGTTAGTGCAGGCCTGGACACAAAGAAACAAGTTTATTGACAGCAATACACATTTATTTAATAAAACAGCTGACAAAAACTTCTCATTTTTTGGACATTATGCAATAGAAGAATGTGCGGAAACACAAAATTGCTCCACTAATCAGCTTCAACACACAAAAAAGTATGTCAACCAAGACAAATACTACATAAAAGCAATATAAATCAGCAATGCTACTAATAAATAACGATTCAAACAGGCTAAAGGAATAGAAAATCTCTATGCTTTATAAGTCTGACTTTAGAAACGTGAGAATATATGTTTTCTGTCTTAGAGTTGCTGAGATGAAAAAAAAAATTGAAGGCATTGATCCAAATCCCAAAGAATGCGGCGAAAGTGCTTTTCAATTAAAAGGGAACAATTGAGAAGTACAATGTCAATGATTACAGCTGAGGATAAGTAATTAAAAAACTGGAGAGGTGCGATAAATCGCTTTCTCTGAGGGCCGGAGGAGCGAACAGCAGTCAGAGACGGTCGGGATCTGCCCAGGCAGCACGTAACAAAAGAGCTAAAGAGGTGTGGCCCCCACTCTCATTCACAGCAAAGCATTGTGGGAGGAAATGAGATTTTAATGGTATCTCTAGTGCAAAGAATGTCTCCTATAGGGAGATTTCAGGTCAAAAGCGAACCATCTGTAGGCAACATGGATCTCTTTTGCAGAAGTGAATATCACAGCTGAACAAAAACTTACAGATAAGGTGAGGAAGCCAGAATGGGTCTGCCGCTGTTACCGTAACACTTACACAATTGCAGGTTTATGGGATGCTGATAAGGCCATAGATGACTGACAGTTTGATTCCACATTCAAATCTGCGATTCAAAATCTAATTAAAACTTAAAACACAAAGTTTTAAGAATCATTCTAAGTATATGAGAATAGGGAAGCCCACACCACAATTATAATAATAACGACAGAGGAAGGATCCGTTCCAGAACGATTTTTCACCCAGCAAAACATTGACAGCCAATCAGAATCCATCCTGCTTTAAAGAACTTGAGAATTTATAATGTGGCAGACGACAGAATGTCATTGTGCGTTGGTGTGGACACTTATATATTTATAGTTATGTTTATAGTTATATTACTTATCATTCTTGATGTGAATGGATCTTAACTACTTTCTACAAAAGTTAAAAAACTTTCTTGCTTCCTTTGAAGCTTCAGAAGCTCTTTGGATCATTTTCAAATCTTGCTGGAAAACATGATCAACTTGTGGAATATAATTTGTGTTGATAAAAACCCTATTAAAATAGAAAAATGATGAATTGCTAGTAGACTTTGAAACCCCACTTTATATTTGACTATGACAGGCAAATACAGAGGGACACGGTTTGTGGATAGAGGAATTTTCGTCCTGCTGTAATCATATAGAACAAACTGCAGTCATGTGATCTGTGACTAGTTGACACAGAGCCAAAATATCAACTAGTTGCAAAGCTAATTGACTATATTCTGTAATCACTAATCTGCTTGGGTGGGTGTTTGTGTGTACTACAAAAATTCTTAAGACATACAAAGCAGTCTGTGTCCTTTGGTCCTGAACAGCCTCCAGCACACTCGCGATGGCAGCAGTCACTGACGTATGGCCCAAAACAGCGGCCATCACACTGCTCGGCACACACCGTCTTCGTCACTGAGAAAGAAACAGAGAGACAAGTTCAGAAACTGTGCACTTTCTGATGAAAATTAGCATTAGTGTTAACCATAATGCCTCATCATACTACACAGCTGTCTAGATGCAAGTAAGAGTGGTATTGTGAGTAAACAGAGAGAACAAGTGCTGATGTGTGGTCTTCAGAGAGATGGGGAACATGGAGCAGTGCTGCTTTCCTACTCCTAGCGATACTCACAGTAATGAATGAAGACATTCACAGTAATTCCTACCATATGGCATGCTGAATACATCTCCGGTGTAGCTCCTGAATGAGCTTAGGGAGCTTTCTGAAATATACTTTAGGCCAGAAACATACTTTGCATGCTGTAAGGATGCAAACACAGATGTGAATGCTCTTCTTATGTTGTTAGGATAGCAACAAACCTTAATCAAGGGTGCGATAAGAGTTACAATCAAAATGGACAAAATATTATTTAGGTACTCTACCCTTTAAACATGAAAGATTTTAAACAACTAATTTCTATGTTAATACAGTATATTTAACATTTTCATTTCTTCCTCTGATGGCAAAGCCATTACTCAAGACTTCAGTGTCACATGCTGAAAACAATGATCAATGTTGAATCAAATGGCCAGTGGGTTACGTTATGCATCGTGGTTCTGAAACAAATGTGGATGTACAAAATCACAAAGACTCAAATTCTACAAAGACTGTCACTTTAATTTATCTACCAGCCCCCACATGAATGTGAGTGTAAGTGCGACTAGCACGGCGCTTGTAAAACGGTGTAATTGGATTTCCACAGCAGCATTTGTATGTGCATGCTTGTTCAGGCTGACTGCTCGCTACACAGCCGCTTACAAATGCATGTTAATTCTTTATCAAGAGTTCACAAGTCTCTCTAAGCGTGACAGGGTTCAGATGTACATGGATCTTGGTATGTTGACATAAAATTGCAAGCCGTGACAGCAGGGTAACATGCTAAAGTATAATTTTATAGTTTTAGTAAAGTTACTACACTAACTACACAAGTATAGTTACTATAGCTTTATAGTTTTAGTAACTATACATGCAGTTATAATGATCTCATGCTAATTGAATATGTATAATTTAAAAGTCACACTTCTTACTGAATACATTCCTCCATTAAACAAAGAGTGAGCTTATTAAAACTAAACTAACCACATCAATGATACCTACTGGGTGATCGGGCTCTTTTTATACTCTTTTACAAGGAAAAAAAATCCTTAATACCTTGGGACCAGGGGAAGTAATAATAGAAAAATGTTTGATATGAATTCTTCAAAAGAACTGTAAAAAATCACATAGGGCATTAAAATGGTGATTCTCAGCACCTATACACACTTTCCCCATGTACATTTATATTAGCCTGACGTGGTCATATTCAATTCTAGTTAGAATATGCTGTGGGCAGGGATAAATCCGGCTGGCATCCAGGCTACATTTACATAACATTTAAACTTATGTTGATAGAAAAAGGTAATACCTATATACATTCATAATGCATACATTCAATACTGCATTATGTAGCAAAGGATTTTATTTCTATGAAAAGATGTATACAATTATATGAACAGATTCAATTGATGTGAATTCGCCTTCCTCTGAAATACCACTTTTCCACTTCCATTATGGCAGTGCAAGCCATTACCACATAGACACCAAATGGCCTAAACAAAAGACATTTTACTGAACTAAAGGCCCACTCTGAAGAGCGATGATAGGTTGATTCATTTGCCATAAAACAGGCTTTTTAAAATACTCTGGCAATTAAACACCATCAATCTGATAAAGTACACAGAAGACTATAAAGCACAGAATATTTAGCCTCTGAGAGTTTCATTAGCGGCTCAACTGCCGTGTTTTACAGCACAGACACATTTTAGGTCAAGAAGCACACTCTTGTTTAGATGTAATCCCCGTTTAGCTATGCACAAATTGATTCCAAATCTAATTATGCTTCAAAAAAATCATTATTTGAATACACTAGATTGAAATATTTACTCAGTCTCCACTGGGTTGAGCAGAAATACAGATTTAAGTTTGCAGAAATGACAGGGAAGCTACAACGAAAATCCAACAAGAATGTTTAATGCCCTCAACTTAGTAAATAGCTTCATTAGCGTGAGATGGAACTCGAATCCATTTCACAGTCGTGCAGTTCTCCAATTACTTCGTCCTTATCGTTTCGACAATTAAGACTACTCAAGCTAGGCGGCTGGTGGCGATGCGAGCTGCGGATTTAACCACTGTGATGAGAGAAGGAAGGTAAGGACGGCGCGACGAGAGAGGAGAGTGAACAGACGGGACTTATCTGGTGCAGTGCGGAGACATGTAGTGTCTTTGTGGAGGTAGTGCAAAGCTTTGCTCACGACTATCTAAATGAGATCAGAATATACTAGAGAAAGAGAGAGAAAGAACAGGCTATGCTCCAAAACCTAGTGAACTGCTTATGTCTGCAACATTTTTAGTTTACCCCAGAAAATTCTGTTATTATTTACTTGCATTGTTCCAAATCCATTTGCTGTTGTGTGTTCTATGGAACAGACCTTTTTGGAGAATTGTTACACAGATTTGTTCATATAAGAGCAGTTCTTATATGTATAAAGTAAGCAGCATGATTATAGTCACAAAATCCAAAGAAACTATATCACATGTACAAGATTTCATGGAGAAGTCAATTCCATAATGATATAATAATTCTGATGAGCGCGATGAAAGAATCTATCCAATATACCGTTTATATAAAGTACAGTATATACGCTACCATTCAAATGTTTTTGAAATAAGTCTTACATAGTATGCTCACAGAGGATGCATTTATTTGATCAAAAATACAGTATTATTGCAATTTAAAACAAATTAAAATAGAAAACATTTATTTTAAATTGCAATAATACTGTATTCCTGTGATGGCAAAGCTGAATTTTCATTTCAGTGTCATTTCAGTGTCATATGCTGATTTGGATATATTTGTTTTATTATCATCAATATTAAAAACAGTTGTGCTGCTTAATATTTTTGTTAATAAAATAATTTACTTAGAGAATAGAAATATGTTGCAACTATGTGAAAAATCACTTTTAATTAATTTACTGTATCCTTGTTAAATAAATGTATGATTTTTGTCCCGTTAAAAAATACAACTTTTGAATGGTAGTATTCAATTCTTTCAATAAATACAATTTAATTGATGAGAATTGATTAAATAATTCAATGTAATTAAAAATTGAGTGTATCCAATATTTGTGTGTACTGTGTATATTCACATTAACATTAACATCAACTGAGATTACAGTCTTTTGTGCACTTTGATACTTATCCAAGTTTCTGTTCCAAATTGGTTACTCCATATGAAGTTCCATTTTAGTTATTATGCTTGCTTGATTTAGAACACAGCCACAAGGAGACAGAAGCGCCTGTTCAAATAAATGGTTTCTCCATATAAATAACAGATTTTCTCTCAGAGGTCTTGAAGATGGAATGAAAACAAAACTGAACGAGAAGAACGAGACTGTGTTTGTACCCAGATGGAGGGACAGAGTGAAATGACAGGTACATCTGCAGAAGAGAGAGGAAGCAGGCAGGACATTATGATTGATTAAGAGTGCATTTGAGAAGCAAAAAGGCTCATATTCTCCTACTTGACCCGCCAAACCATTTTACTGTATGGAGAAGTCTATAAAAATGATCGTCCATTACATGAATAAATGGTGATATCACCAGGGTAGTACAAATTTCAGGTACATGATAGTTTTCCTGCCATTCTGTAAAGTGAAATTGCTCTGCTCATCTGTGTGATGATACTGTCGTGAATACAGATACATGGTCTCATAAATGTGCTGAAATACCATTAGCAGTTCCAGACAGAGCCGGCAGACTTTCTGCTCTTTTTTAGGGGAGAATCCGCAGAATCGTGTGGCAAGAATTTAAATATTCATAGTACTCGGACAAAACAAGCTACAAAAACATGAAAAATAAAAGTGTATGGTAAAATTAAAGACCTGCACACCTATGTTTCTTGCCAATCACTAGTATGGATCAAACGGACGTTTCACACTGATTTCTAGCTCCATATGAATATGCCAGGAGCAGGCGATGTGCATACCTTTGTAAATGAAAGGCCTTCAAATTCTGTGGAAATCTGTGGATTTTTTTGCAGAAATGATCTGCGCAGATTCCTTGTGGGCCTACCTATTAACTTTCCATCTCCTACAGCTCATGCTAATGACATAAGAGTACTGTAACGCAAACTGCCATGAGAGGATTTTCTCTAATATGAAAAATTCTAAAATCTCAGCAGAAAATAAATCCAATACAAGCTGAGTGTTTTGTCCTTAAAAAGAGACCCTTACGGCCGCATTAGCGAGCTTTTCGAGGCAGGGGTAATGACATGTTTTTGAGCAGTCTGACTTGGCATTTGACTGCATTATAAGACTGCACGTCGAGGGAAATCAGTTACTTTGTGTTGTGATCAAGCTTGTTGAGAGAAAGCCTGCAAGAGAGAGAGAGTATTGGTCTACGTGTGAGAGTTTTGAGGGACCTAAAGTAATTAATCCTGGCAGTTTTAAGTGCAGCTGGTTAGTGCAGCTGGTTTCCGCAGCTACATGCGAGAGGAGAGGGAGAGTCAGGCTCCCCGTCTATCTCTTCAATTATCCTCCACAGGGAGGGCAGCGGAGTGCCACGGCCTGCTGGAGGTGTCGTATCGGGCATGTGGAGAAAGCTGGAGACTCTCACAGAGTGGAACGACTCTTCACCTCTCTCTGGCGGCTGTGTCTGCAGAGTCTAGATATTATATTCATGAGTAAAAGTTACTTCTGAGAGATTTTCCTAGTCTGGTTACTGAAAAGCTGCAAAATCGAATCCTGTGAAAGGATGATTGTCAAAAACTAGTGGAATTTACACTCTGACATGTGACCAAAGGTTGAGAAAATGTAAATATTGCACATTCAGATACACTATATTGGCAAAAGTTTTGGAACGCCTGCCTTTACATGCACATGAACTTTGATGACACTAATGACTTTTGATGACTTAATCCATAGGGTATAATATGGAGTTGGCCCACCCTTTGCAGCTATAACAGCTTCAACTCTTCTGGGAAGGCTTTCCTAAAGGTTTAGGAGTGTGTTTATGGGAATGTTTGACCATTCTTCTAAAAGCGCATTTGTGAGGTCAGGCACTGATGTTGGAAGGTCTGGCTCACAGTCTCCGATCTAATTCATCCAAAAAGTTTTCTATCGGGTTGAGGTCAGGACTCTGTGCGGGCCAGTCAAGTTCCTCCACAACAAACTCGCTCATCCATGTGTTTATGGACTTTGCTTTGTGCACAGTATGCAGTCATGTTGGAACAGGAACTGTCAATCCCCAAACTGTCCCCACAAAGTTAGGAGCATGAAATTGTCCAAAAGTTTGGAGGTCTGTAGCTATTGACTCTGCAGAAAGTTGCCAACTTCTGTGCACTGTGCGCCTCAAGAGTTTCTGTTCCCAAATGCTTCCACTTTGTTATAATACCACTAACAGCTGACTGTGGAATATTTAGTAGTGAGGAAATTTCACAAATGGACTTATTGCACAGGTGGCAACCTATCACGGTACCATGCTTGAATTCACTGAGCTCCTGAGAGCGACCCATTCTTTCACAAATGTTTACAGAAGCAGTCTGCATGCCTAGGTGCTTGATTTTATTTATATTGGAACACCTGAATTCAATGATTTGGAGTTATGTTTAGGTGTTGGGGTGTCCCAATACTTTTGACAATATAGTGTGCATTCATCATTTCACACTGACCCACTTTTTTTCCATAGTCACTAGTAAATTTCGACTCATTATAAAGTCACTAGTAAATTTCTGACACTTACAGCTCTGACACTGGTCCTCCTTTGGCCCCCAGCAACGTCCATTACATGCTCTATGACACCTTTGACCTGCAACCAGGAATGAAAACATTGAGTTATTGCAAGTTTCAGCATTTTAATAATTAGATTACACAAACAAACATGTTTAATTTTAAATAACATTCACTTGTGCATAATAAGACCAGAAAGATAGTGCACTTAGAAAGTAAATTTTGATTTCACACTGACTTTAAAACTTTTAAGTGTGCTTTCTTATCACACTATCGCTATTGCATCGTACACTGTCTTGGGGCCCTATTATACACCCGGCACAATGCGACGGCAAGCGCCACGCAAGTGTTTTTTTCTAGTTTCAGCCCGACAGAGTTATCATTTTCACGTACAGCGCCACGTTGTTTAAATAGCAAATGTACTTTTGCCCATCTGTTCATCCATGACTCATTAAGAGACTAGGTATAACCCTTTTAGAACATGTACTGGGCGCACAGACCATTCTTCCTGTCGTTAAACTAGCAAAAGTGGATTCAGACAAGCCCTGAGTGCACCTGCGCCATGCGTTTCAGACCATGCTCTTAGATCATTAAAATAGGGCCCTTAATGTTAAATCACACACAGAAACCATAATCTGGATCATTCCGCTTTGAGATAGAACTCTTTTTATCCGCACTGACCCTGTTTTGATGAAGTGGGGAAGAGTCGTCACTGACTGACAGAACAATGTTCTCCCTGACTCTCCGGAGCTCTGCCTGAATCCTTCCCACCCCAGAGGAGACGGCCCGTATGGCTTTGCTACACTCATCTGCTGTGGCTGTTCTGCCACCCAAGCTTAATTGACTGTTGGGTAATTGCAGTGTGAGCATGGCTGACTGATGGAGTGTTGTCCTCTGTCCCTGTTCCACTTCACTTAAGAGTAATTACACTAGTGGCTTACTCTCTTCAACTACATGGGCCAGGCAATTTCGACTATCTCCCCTTTTTAAACGTCACCCTTTTTTACACACTCTCTCTAGCTTCCTCTTTTTCTGCCTAAGTACTTGATTTCACTGTTTTTCATGGCAAACTTTTGTGAGATATGTGAGAAAGGGCCACTCCATTTTAATAGCTCAGCCTTAATGAAAATTCCGTCTTAATTTACTCACCATCATGCAATGGAAATTAGGCTACGTTCAAACTGCAGGTAAAAATGTGGCCCAGATCAAAAAATGTTTTGCTCATACTGTATGTGACCTGTTTTTGTCATGACACTGTGAACAGCACAAACCACATGGAATCTAATCTTTACAATTATTTTCAATGTGGTCCTAAATCTGATTCCGTTCTAATGTTTTGCAATGTGACCTCAGTCTGAACAGCCATATCGTAATTCATGCAAATTTTACACCACTCTAGATTCTCAATTCTGAATTCTCAATTCTGCGTTCATGGGAGTCATTTTAAAGATTTTACATACCCAAAGTTATCAAGACAGTTGCGAAAGGTAGTCAGTGAAGGACAGTGATGTGTCACAGTGCACAAGTATTATACGTGACAACTCTATATACAAGCAAAACATCATAAATGTTTAATAACCCTTTTTTTCGCATCCTTGTCTTTGTTTTGAATATTAAATAAATTCTCTGGGTTCCAAGCTCAAAAGATGACAAAAGATCAGCTTTTGAATTACAATCCAAGTCTTCTGAATTCATACACAATAGTTTCATGTGAGAAATATATGTAGCTTACGAGCTGTATGGGCCACTTTTATGGGGCCTTTTTGAGCTTGGAAGCTCCTGGTCAATGTGAAGATTGTTTCACAAATAGCATAACACCTCGTACCGTTTCCACTGGAAAGATCATGTCATTCAGGTTTGAAAATGAAATGAGGGTGAATAAATGACAGACATGCTCAAGGTCTCATTTGGTTAATTTTAAAGCAGCACTAGGTAGGTTTTGCTCTCGGGGTCCTCCCACAGTTGGGAAACAGTATTGTCCTTTACTACTGTCGTAAACTCTCTCATTCTACATCAGGGGATGCGCACATGCATTTGTTGACATGACAACCATGATAGCCCTGAACACTGCAGGAGGAGTTCACATGCAGGTGTTCTGTTTGCCTCGCGTGTGAAATGTCTTAATCCCAGGTACATTGGCATATGTTTCAGCTTGTCATGAATATAATTTCATGGGTTTTATTTTTTTCAAACGCCAAATGATCGCGATGCTCACGTTTACAAGCCAGCGTCATTATAGTAGTCTAGTCTATTGTTTACCGTTTTACAGAATCTATATGATACTTCAATTCAATGTTTGAGTGGTAGGTAATAACCATTTATCGTCAATATCATAATTTCAAGCTACCATAGATGAATCTGCAAATTTGAAAAATCTATTTGCATTATAGCTTGAGGCAAGAAAAATAAACAAATATCACAGACATGTTAGGTATCCTAAAATATGATTTTGTGCGCATGACAGGCGTCAGCATCGGTTGGGCACCCCTCCTCCTCTTTCAGCTCACACCAACGAGCAAACGCTGGCCCAATGTTGATCCTCGTCCTGCCTTTAATACGATCACTTTCTCGTTTCCTCTTTTTGCTTTCCTCTGACAAAACCTTTGCTTTCTTATTTTTCTCTGCTGCTTCGGCCATGACTATAACATCCGGCAAACAAACAATAGTTGGGCTCGCACGTCCGAATTTAAGGAAGTGGGGGTGGTGGTGGAAGTGACGAATATGCCGTAAAGCAGTCGAATTTTGTAGTTCTTTTGTTCTGTGGTTACTACCCGAAACCCGAAGTTTAAAAGTACGATTAAAAACGATACAGACCCCGTCAGGCTATGGCAGACGTGTCATTCAACCTATTGTAAGTCGATGTATCATCACAAGAGACTTGAAATATATTATGAAGGTTGAAAAGTTACCTAGTGCTGCTTTAATGTTTACATTGACCATCAAGATCATTCTGTGCTTCTCTTTACCGCCTACACGGCTGATTCTGACCTAATCTGAAGGTTACAAACATTGGAAATAAGTAATTGATAAACATTGCCTGGAAGGGCAGGATTGCATTTTGATTGGTAAAAGGAGCGTTGCTTTTTCCCTGTTGTTTTTCTGAACAGCTAATGTAAATAACTAAATAACTAAATAAAATCAATGAGGACAATCCCTCCCCCAAAACACTAAGAGATTATAGAGGATTACAAACTCAACACCCTTGATCTGGGTAGTGGGGAGAGAAACAGATCAAGAAGACTGATTGATTGGACATAACGAGAACCTCTCCAAATTATCATTAAAAATGAGTTTGTAACTCTTTCCCGTCATTGACGAAAATTTCCATCATTTGTGAGAATGCCATTGATGGGATTTTCCAGCTTTCTGTGTTTTTACTGTTATATGGTAAGGGCTGCTATCACGCAACTTCTGAAAGAGTACTGAATCTCCTGATCAAAACACAAGAAAAGAAGAAGCAGAAACAAGCGATATCACATGTTATCATATGCATGTGTAAAATAACGCAATCACCAACATTAAACAGCATGCAAATCAAAACTGCCTAATGTTACCGAATTAAATGTCGAACCAGGACGAGCTATAGGACTGTGCAAGATTTGGGGGGTGTTGGTTGACTTGATCTACATCATCAATATTTTGATAATCATTCTGAATCCAATCTAGCTGACAAAAACATGATTATCTCAGCTTCAAAAAAAAAAAAAGAATTTATGAAGCTAGAATAAAACTTTTTTGTATGTGTAAAAAAGCAAAGGGTCTGTTCTTTTTTTTGATATATTGGATGTTAGGATATTAATACAACGAAATATTGTGGGGGCAATTCAATTCTTGAAATGATCAAAACCGCTGGTGGTAGCTTGCACTTTTATTTATTTTTAAATGCTGCTGGGGAAGTTAAGATTAGTTAATCCCAAAATGAAATCTCATTCTCAGCTTGTTACCATTTTTTTTTTTTTAGAGGTAGATCACAAAAGGAAAATATTTGGTCTTTTCCTATACAATAATAGCTCATAGTGAATTAAAAATTTTGGTTGAACTACTGTCTGGTGTAGTTGAGCACACACGAATCCAAAAATAATCAATAATTAATTAACGGTAATACAGAATAACACAAGCAAGACCGAACAAAGGTTATGTTCACAATGACAGTCCAAATCCAATTATTTGTGTTAAAATGGGAATCTAATCCAAATGATTCATTGTCCACATTGTGTTTTGCAACTTTTCAGATTTGTGTGTCCAATGCTGCTCTTTTGTTTTTCGGAATATCTGCATTAATTTCTATGCCAATGCCATTGCATTGGTAGGTATACGCCAAAAACAACAACAACAACTGCAACATGGAGGGGTTTGTAATACAGGTGTTGTCTTATTTAAAACATGACAATGTGTCAGCGGCAGAATCATAGGAGGCTGGCTTGAGTGGCTTTATTCCGTTCTCAAAACATGTCTCCATTATATTGTCATTTTCTGCTCGTCTGCATGTTTCCAATAACAAATTGTAATGTTTACGTTTTACGTGGCATGAGAAAGTCACACAAACCACGCAAAATCCGATCAGAGCAGTCAGACTGAAATGGATTTCTAGAAATGCAATTTGAATAGGATTTCAAACAACATATGAATGTAGCTCGAAACGGCATTTAATGTGAATTTTTGCCATTCACACTAAATCTGATCGGATTTTAATTAGATATGCACAAAAATCGGATTTGGACTGACAGTCTGAACATAGCCAAAGAACTGAGGAAACTAAGGGCTTACATACACAGGAGAATTAAGTAACCAAAACAGCAACAGATGCAGGATCAATCAGAAACTAATGACTAGGGAACACAGGCAAAACAAGATCAAACCACAATGAAACTAAACAGACGTAGACATAACCCTGACAACTACAGTATACATCAAATGGAAATTAAAAATAAAATACTTTCATGGTTTCCAAACAATGTGTCAGTGTCTAACATTTTTCTTCAGGATTCTTTTATGAAAAGAAAGAACAAATAGTACACCACCATTCAAAAGTGTGGGGCCAGTAAGATTTTTTTTTTAATAAAGAATTTTATTCAGCAATTGATCAAAAGTGTCATGAAATACATTTATAATGTATAATGTTTACATTTCTATTCCAAATAGTATTCCACCAAATCAGTATATTACAATGAAACTTTCGAACAGTAGTGTAACAGTCCGTTTTTGCACCTTATGCTCTAATTGGTCAGTACTCACAGGAGCTGCTGCTATTAGACGGCACAACCAGGTGATCAGGGCGGGCGTTCTTCACTATATCCTGCCAGTGGATTGTATCGGCGTGACACAGGAACTTATTCTGGTCCACATACACCCCTCCATTCAGAATTTCTGTTAAAACACAGACAGCAACAATAAAACACCATTCAGTACTTAATGACTTATGTCAGTGGACACCTCTGAGCGTATCATTCAAGTGAAGGTGACCTCATCAATATCTTACTTTACATGGAATATAGCAAGGTTAGGCTCTCCTGAGAACAAAGATAATGTATAAAATAATTTGATTTCTTCACAATGTCTCTTCTTGACCCTCTGGTGTCAGAACTGGCCTACTTCTGCTGGTTAGTCAGCCTGGAATCCACAGTCAAGACTGGTGCTTTAAAGGGACAGTTCATTCAAAAATATCATTATTTACTCATGCTAATGTCATTCCAAACCTCTATGACTTGTTTTTTTACAACACAAAAAGATAAATAATTAATAATGCACTAGCTGGTTTTTTTTTTTGGAATTAGAAGAAATGGAGTGATAAAGCTTAAAAAGGGTCTAAGCGTTCAATAAATTATCATAACTGTACCAGGAATTATACGTATATGGCGTGCATATACACACACTTTATATGCATACATACATATAAATTCATACACATATACAGTTTTAAAAACGTGTAAGTGTAAGTTTTGTCGACAAAAAAATACCACAATATGTCACAATATGAGTTAAATCCATCCCTGTCTGTGTATCACACGAAGCTATATTCGTCGATATCGTCATTTATGATATTTTGATGGTGCGTTTGCATCATTTTTGGAGCTTGAAAGCTCCGGTCCCCATTCATTGTAATATTTTTTTTCAAAATGTTTCCTTTTATGATAAAAAGAAGAAAGTACTGTACTGTTTGGAATTAAATTTGGGTGAATAAATAACGTCAGATTTTAATCTGCCGCTCTTTTGACTATCCCTTCAACAAACAGGCCAGACAAATTTGACTCTTACTGCTATTATTAATAACCCTAATCTGTTTTTATTTAGATTTTTCCCCTCTTCATTGCATTTCCCCCCTACTTCCTTCCTTCCGCTCCTCTGAGAGATGTCTACTCCCAGCAGACACAAACAGAGGGAAGGAAATTATTACATTCCCCGACCATGTCAAAATCAGATCCATCCTGGATTTAGAGCTCCGACAATCTGGACAGCAGCACTAACATATTTCTAATTTCATATTTCATCTGCAGGGAGACACTTCTCAATCCTTCTCCCTAATATGCATCACACTGTTTCACACGGATCACCGGATCTGGAGAGGAATCAATCTGTTGTTCCCCTCCCCACGAGTTCACGGGTGAGACATCTCTGTTTGGGCACACCAGACGACAATGAACATTATGATCTTAACGTGTCTGGATTAATCCTCACTTGCGTGGACAAAAACACTAGAGAGCTTATAACAGATTTGCATTATTTACTGCACTGGATTTCTCTTTCACGGCTACAGGAGATTAGCTGTGTGGCGCTAGAACAGATGAGACATATTCATAACCACAGGCCATCTGAAACTGATAATAGCCTAACAAAAGCTTGATTAAACTGTACTCCATGGATGATTGGAGACAGTGTTATTGTGTATTCCCCCTATCTCTACAGGGCATTGAGAAACCTGTCGCTCAATGGATAAATTAATTTTAGCGTTCTCTGCGTCTGACATGCTGGGAGGGCTGAACGCAAATGTCTCAAGCTCTCCTAGAGGCAAGAATCAGAAAAACAAATAAATGCAATGGCAGAACTCAGCAGGGGTCCTCAGACGGCCCAAACGGTTGATGGAGGGCCGGGAACGCTGACTTTCTCTCTACACACGATTTCACACCAACTTCACTGAACCTCAGCGTGTACATCAGATAAGAACACCAGAGGGAAGAGAGTCCACAACTGAAGACTACATAGGCTCAGGGCCGCACCAATTATGCTATTATATCATAAAAACCCTGACCATACAAAATAAGACTATACAATAAAGCGGATGATAGAATGCATTTACATGCAAGCATCATGTAAATGGTACACCAGACAGTTCATCTAATTCATCTAACTTCCTACTCAAAGGTTCATCATTCTCAAAGACATCATTCAAAGCCCCCAATACAGGCTATGAAATTTCCTGCTGTGCTTCCCCTGAATTTGTTCATAATCAGCGCTGTGAATTTTGTGAAGATTGTTATGTACTTGTCCCTATTTTAAAGGGACAGTTAATTTAAAACTTAAAATGTTGTCATAATTTACTCACCCTCATGCTGTTCCAAACATGTATGACTTTCTATTCTATCTGTGGAACCATAGTTGTTTTGGAGCCCAATGACTTTCATTGTATGGACAAAAGCATCCTTCAAAATATCTTCTTTTGTGTTCCGCAGAAGGTCAGGCATAAAAAAATAACAGTTCCACAGTAAAACTAAGTTATAGATTTATATTTGATATTTATATTTAATGTTTATATTTAATACTTTCATTTACATTTGACATTTACATTTAAGATTTGCATTTTTTTTTATCCCCTACAGCATAAAAATGAAACCTGAAGCAACATATTTGTGACAAATCTGGAAAAACAAGGCACATTATCACCCTAATCTCAGTTTCTCAGATGGCAAGCAAGTTACCTGTATCAAAGGACACACAGCTGGAGGGGTAGGAGAGTGCACACACGCACGCACGCACGCACGCACGCAAGTGAAAACATTGACGTCATTGACGTCAGTGAATGCTTTTTTATATATAAAATGGTGGTGTACTATTGTCCTCAGTGTGAAAAGATGGATCCTAAAGTCACTTCTGGAGAGGGTTCAAATACGAAAGATGCTGGAAAACTGAAGAATGTGCAGGACCTGGAGAACATTGGAGTTTATCTGCTTTTTCTTGCAATGGTATATAATTTATTTTTTTGTAACACTTTAGAATACTGTTAATAATAATACTAATAATAATACTAATAATAATAATAATACTGTTAATAATTAAACAGGAACAAATGTGTAACATGGTATTAACACTAAATTAACACTAGTAACTACTATTAACGAGTTAGTAAGTAATAGTGCTTAGTCGAAAGTGGTAGTTCAATATTAGCTCATTCAATAACTAAAATGTTTTATACCTCCCAGATGACCACTAAGAACTACTACATACAGGTTTATAATAACATGAATAATGCACAATGTATAATTAATTCTAAAGTAAAGATCATGGTAAACCACTAGCAATAACTGAAGTATTACCAAATCCTTCAGAAGGAATTACTAATTATTTCGAACAATATTCTAAAGTGGAAAGCATGATAACTCCCTATAATGACTGAAATCATTATGTGCTTTTGAAGTCTTTGTAAGGTTTTAAATAGTAATGACTGAAGTGTTACTACATCTTCCAGAAGGAACTACTAATTATTTAGATCAGTATTCTAAAGTGAAAAGCATGATAACTGCCTACTAATGACTGATTAAGCTTTTTATGGTTTCCTTCCAATAGATTAGGTAACACTTGAGTCATTAGTTGGTTACCATGATCTTCACTTAAGAATACTAATACAAATAATTTGTCATTCCTTTAGAATGATGTAGTAACACTTGAGTCATTACTATTCAAAAGCCACAAAAGTTTACAATGTCTTCAATCAAGACGTTATACTTTTCACATTAGAATATTTATCTAAATCATTTGGCAATACATACTCGAGTCATTACTAGTGGGCTACCATGATCTTCACTTTAGAATAAAATACACATTATGCATTATTCATTTTAATTATGAACATGTACAGGTCCTTCTCAAAAAAAATAGCATTTTGTGATAAAAGTTCATTATTTTCCATAATGTAATGATACAAATTCAACTTTCATATATTTTAGATTCATTGCACACCAACTGAAATATTTCAGGTCTTTTATTGTTTTAATACTGATGATTTTGGCATACAGCTCATGAAAACCCAAAATTCTCAAAAAATTAGCATACCATGAAAAGGTTCTCTAACCGAGCTATTAAGCTAATCATCTGAATCAACTAATTAACTCTAAACACCTGCAAAAGATTCCTGAGGCTTTTAAAAACTCCCAGCCTGGTTCATTACTCAAAACCGCAATCATGGGTAAGACTGCCGACCTGACTGCTGTCCAGAAGGCCATCATTGACACCCTCAAGCGAGAGGGTAAGACACAGAAAGACATTTCTGAACGAATAGGCTGTTCCCAGAGTGCTGTATCAAGGTACCTCAGTGGGAAGTCTGAGGAGGAAAAAGTGTGACAAAAAACACTGCACAACGAGAAGAGGTGACCGGACCCTGAGGAAGATTGTGGATTCGAGACCTTGGGGGACCTGCGGAAGCAGTGGATTGAGTCTGGAGTAGAAACATCCAGAGCCACCGTGCACAGGCGTGTGCAGGAAATGGGCTACAGGTGCCGCATTCCCCAGATCAAGCCACTTTTGAACCAGAAACAGCGGCAGAAGCGCCTGACCTGGGCTACAGAGAAGCAGCACTGGACTGTCGCTCAAATTTTGCATGTCATTGGGAAATCAAGGTGCCAGAGTCTGGAGGAAGACTGGGGAGAAGGAAATGCCAAAATGCCTGAAGTCCAGTGTCAAGTACCCACAGTCAGTGATGGTCTGGGGTGCCATGTCAGCTGCTGGTGTTGGTCCACTGTGTTTTATCAAGGGCAGGGTCAATGCAGCTAGCTATCAGGAGTTTTTGGAGCACTTCATGCTTCCATCTGCTAAAAAGCTTTATGGAGATGAAGATTTCGTTTTTCAGCACGACCTGGCACCTGCTCACAGTGCCAAAACCACTGGTAAATGGTTTACTGACCATGGTATTACTGTGCTCAATTGGCCTGCCAACTCTCCTGACCTGAACCCCATAGAGAGTATGTGGGATATTGTGAAGAGAAAGTTGAGAGACGCAAGACCCAACACTCTGGATGAGCTTAAGGCCGCTATCGAAGCATCCTGGGCCTCCATAACACCTCAGCAGTGCCACAGGCTGGTTGCCTCCATGCCACGCCGCATTGAAGCAGTCATTTCTGCAAAAGGATTCCCGATCAAGTATTGAGTACATAACTGAAAATAATTATTTGAAGGTTGACTTTTTTTGTATTAAAAACACTTTTATTTTATTGGTCGGATGAAATATGCTAATTTTTTGAGCTGTATGCCAAAATCATCAATAAAAGACCTGAAATATTTCAGTTGGTGGCAATGAATCTAAAATATAGGAACATTTTATTTTTATCATTACATTATGGAAAATAATGAACTTTTATCACAATATGCTAATTTTTTGAGAAGGACCTGTATAGTAGTTCTTTGAAGGTATGAAAAAAATCAGTAGTATATTGATTTGCTAATAGAGAACTACCTTAAGAGGGAACTATTAAGCACTATTTTAAACCACTAGTCCAGCACTATTACCTACTAATTAATTAATCTGAGTTTCTGGTTGTTAGTTAATAGTCGTTACTAGAACTGCCTTATGATGACTAAAAACGCTGCCTCATAGGCAGCTCATGAGATTTTGCAGAAAACACAAACTTGCAGAACATTAAGATTTATCTGGGCTTAAGACAATCAGTTTCGTTTAACTAATTGGACACCAGTAATGTAGTGGAATGCAGGACCTTTCATCATCTTAGCTTGAAGATCAACACTACTCAAGCACCTCCTTTAACAAACACAGGGTCCTAATCCAGTTGTTCATTCACACTTTCTCTATAAAATGATCAAGTCAATCAGACATAGATGTGGCTGCCTATTCATCACAGAGTGCCAACATCACCCCGGCCTTACGCCAGTCATGCCAGCAGTCTGGCTCTGTGTGTGGCACAGAGGGGACGCGCCTGGCAGGGCTTATGAGGAATGATATGCCAGATTGTGCCAACTTCCCCTGCCGCCACTGTACAAATAGGTGATCTTCTGCGCCATCCATCAAAGTGAGGCTTTGCACCACACAGCCCGGCCTCTCCAGCAGCGTTACCAAGGAGATGCTGTCTAGGTAAAAAATGCAACGAGTAAAGTTGAACAAACAACAAGAGGGAACAGAGCGATTTTTCTTTCCGATAAGGGGAACAAAAATTGCTGGTAACCCAAACACATTAGGACTTTGAGAAAAATAAACACACTGCGTTTTAATCGTTGTTTAACTGAACATTATTGTTCTGCTATTGAGGGTGATATCCGTCATGCTGTCTTTTTTATTTTGTGAGACAGAGAGCGCTAAAACCACAGCCTAAGTGCTAAACAAGACCTAAGAGCAAGACAAAGAATATCTTGCATATCATACATATCTTTAACCGGATATTTGAAGATCGAGAGTCCCTCTGTGTCCAGTTTGAGAGGAAGACAAAAAAAACCTCCAGTAATTCCTACCATGTGTCCGTTAGAGTCTTATCACAACTGGCAGACACAGAAATGACTCAAAAGTAGGAGGAGAACACCTCAAAGTCTTCTGGACAAATAATAGCATTCTGTGCTCTTTTTTGTGGCTTATAGAGTCTAGGTCTGACAGAGACAACTACTTAAATTGTTCTTACTACCTGACAGATCGGTGGTGTCTGTCACGCACATCTTCTGTGTGTTATTTCACAAAAAAAGTCACTTCCAGCTCGTATTGATTTGTTCTATCTTCTGAATCCTAATTGGATACTGATGATAATGGCTGATCACCAAAATGAATGAAGATAGGTGTGTAGCAAAAATGTTAAAATTTAAATTAAAACATGCTGCTGATGAAAATATGGTGAGGGAAAAAAATAACACTGCAAGGTATTACCAATGCACTCACAAAAAAAAAAAAACTATGATCTATGATAAAACAAAAAGCTGTAAAAACAACACACTTTGAATTGAATGTCAGTCTGCTAAGCATATGCTAATGCTCCTCATGCACACTTACACTACCATTCAAAAGGACGGGGTTGGTAAAAATGTTTATGTTTTTGAATCAAGTCTCTTATGCTCACTAAGGGCCGGATTTTTTAAACAGGGCAAATTAGCTTGAGAGTGCAATCCCATAAAAACGTCAATGGGAGTGGACAATTTTAAAGAACACAGACGCAGACAGATCATTTCCATAATGACCGACACAATCAACAAAGAGCAGCACAAATTAGTGTCTGGTCTAAGACATGCTTTGATGGCCGGTAAATAATGGTGCAAATACCAGTGCAAGCCTTAGTAAAATCACCTTGTATGATTAATTTTAATACTCTCCTCCCATAAATGTTGCGTCTTAAAGGGAAACTCCTGCAAATGCAAATGCAATAATGTCAGCCACAAAAATAACTCTGTCCACACCTTTTCTGTACTAATTTTACACTGCGAGTCTTTAGTAAATCCTGACAGTCGTTTTTTAACGCTAAAAGAAGGTTTGCGCTGGTGCAAGCTGTTAGAAAATCTGGCCCTATGGCCCTAAAACAATAATACAGTGAGAAAGTATTACTATTTAAAATAACTTAATATATTTATAATATATTTTAAAATGTTACATTTATTTCTGTGATGACAAAGACTTGATGACAGATGACAAATTAATTTCCAGCAGCCATTACTCCAGTCTTCAGTGTCACATGATCCTTCAGAAATAAAATGCTGATTTGGTGCTCAAGAAACATTTCCTATTATTATCAATGTTGAAAAATTTCTGCATGCTTTCTGGTGCGCTATGCAACTTTTCCGTCCGCTAGAGGGCGCGTATTCAAAACAAAGGCGTAGTTTGATGACGGCAAGTTTGAGCGCAGAATCTTGGGACATGTGGTCTTCACCTCACAGCCGGTGGAAACGAATCGGGATAGGACTCTGGCAGAAATGCGGTTATTAATGTTACTGTAGTTTGAAGCGGAGCAGGGCTGAGTGTTGTGGAGCTGAGCAAGGCTGCCGGTGCGATTGTTAATGAGGGGAACAACACACGCCTCGCGAGCAGCAGGACTTTTATTATCCGGCAATGAGTATGCGGTAACGTAGCTATGTTTAACATATTAGATACATTTGAGTGATACATTAGATACTCTGTGCGTTCGCTCGGTGGCTCCAGTGACAATTGTTGCACACAGCTAAGAGTAAAGCGTCTGTGCCAAATAAAACCGGAAACCGAGGGTAACGCAGATATGACGCCACTGACAGGTGACTCCGTCAGACGCTATGCTCACACTTTTTTCTAGAATTCTGGACATTATCAATGTCATTACAGTCATTCAAATTTGAATACATTTTATGCATCCTTGCTAAATAAAAAAAAATAAAAAAATAAATCGTACTGACCCCAAACATTCGAACGGTAGTGTAAAAGCCGTGAAAAGCCATTGCTCACTTACTCGTTATTTAGCTAAGATAATAAGGTACTTCCATGATGGGCTTTCCATGAACACCTCAGCCAAGGTCAGAGCAAAAGAGACGCTCACATAAATCTAGAGGAGCAGGGGTGGCAAACTAGGAATAAAACAGAGACAGACTCTATTTGAATTTAATTGCACTTTTATGTATTTAACTACTGACCTGAAAAGAACAACGGCTTTAATTTAACTACATAAAAGCATTTATGAGGAGTTGATGCCGCAGGCGTCCGGGAGAGAGAAAGGGGGAAGGCGCGGACCTGTGCGGGAGTACTTCAGCAGGCATTCGTGCCGTGCTGGCTGCGAGCAAATGCACTTTTAACGAGACACTGTTGACATTCAAGCATGAGTGGCCACGGCAAGCAAAGCATCATGGGAGCCATCATGGCCCATATGTGATCGGCACTGACAGCAGAACATGTGTTCTACTGGTTACATGTGTCTGTTTCGGTCCTTGGAATTTATCTGAACCAAGGACCCTCTTGTAGCGCTCAATGCATCATTTTTTTTTTTTTGCTCAGACTACAGAGAGACAAAGACCAACTCGATAACAACTCTTGAAAAACCAATGACAAAAGCAGTAAATAACAGGCAGGAGCTGCATTGAAATAAATCCCTTTCAAATCCAACCAAGGTTGATCAAAAAGAAAATGGTACAGGACACCCTTTTTGTCTACAGGAGGGCAATTTTTATTGGAAAATGTTATAAGGGGAATTGTCACAGTGACTGTATGATATATAAGCAATAAAGAAAGAATTGAAAGTATATTGAATGCTGAGTGGAAAACTGCAGTGCTGGACTAGTGGTTTAAAAGCAGTGACAGATGCTCACAATACACTATAACATCTGTTTATGAACCGTTAATGCAGAAGCATTTGAACACAGTCTTATTTTGAGTTGTTTGTTGGGTTACAAGGTTATCAGGGTTCAAGGCTGGTTGGCTCAATATATATGTATAAATACAGGATGGATGACAGCTTCAGACAGTGGGCTTTACTTACAATCCTCCCTGCCCTCCTGACTTTCTCAGGGTGGTAATTGCGTCTAAGGCAGGCTGATTAAATTTCGTTATCGCAATTGTTTCCGATGAATCTTTATGAAAAATGGCTAAGATTAAAGGCTTATGGAATTATCTAGGGCAGGGAGGATCTGCTTATTTATCTGGGAAAAGAACAGAAAAAGAATAGCAGTATAAATGAGAGAGGGCAAAGGGATAAGAGAGGGCAAGACTTCCCCTCTCTTATTTCTAGTAACTGAAATAACCTTTCATGCTACATATCTGGGTCGGAAGGGTGAGCTTGTTGAATTAGAACAGCTAAATCATGTAGTGGCACACTTGTGGGAATAGAGTTCTAAAACACAGAGGGAAGAAAACATACAGTAATGGTTTGTCTGCTGATAAAGGACAAACCATCAACAAAACTGTACACAACGTGCATTAGGCCAGCTGTCTCCTCTGAGAGGATTTGAACGCAGTTACTTTGGGTCAACACTGTGATGAATGATTTTATAAGAGAGAGTAGTGCTGAGCACATGTCAATGGAGAGTGGCCAGACTCTCTGTACAAATGAAAAGCGTGAACTTCCCTGAAGGCGGGTACTCTGTTGAAGTTTAAAACTATTTGATCTGCCCAGAGCACTCTGGATCTGCCATAACCAATCGCTAACGTTTGGTCGTGACATATGTCATCTCAAAACTAGCGCACAACATCAATGTCATCATTCTCAGCCACTCCCTCTGTTTGCTGATTGGAGACAACCAGAGAATATAATGCAATCCCAGACGGAGTACTGAAGGAAAATTAAAATTGAGCGGAAGTTCGTAGGAGGGCGGAGCCAGGCTAATGGGCGTGCCTGAATAAGATTTGAGATTTTAGTTAATTTTAGGAGATAACATTACATAATCTCAATACTATACTATACTATACTATACTATACTATACTATACTATACTATAATATAATATATACACTACCAGTCAAAAGTTTGAGAACGGTAAGATTTCTAAATGTTTTTAAAGGCTGCATTTTTGTTATTAAAAATACAAAAGCTGTAATATTGTGAAATATATAAAAAATGTAAAAAATATTTTAAGACATTTATAATGTAGCAAAAGCTTTATATTTCAGATAATGCTGAAATAATCCTGAAAAAAATAAAAATAAATAATAATAATAATAAATGTTTCTTAGGCAACAAATCAGCAAATTAGAATTCTGAAGGCTCATGTGTCTCTATAGACTGGAGTAATGATGCTGAAAATTCAGCAAAAATATTTCACAATTTTAATGTTTTTGCTGTATTTTGGATCAAATAAATGCAGACTTGATGAGCAGTCTTTTAAAATAGTAATGTTTCCAAACTTTTGACCGGTAATGTATATAATGTTTTTCAGTCAAAAATGTACAAACAAGTGTGTTTTGAGAACTCTGCTGTGGTGAAAGCTGTTATTAACATTGAATAGTAATTCAAACATCCATTCTTTCTTTCCTTGGGCAGAGCAAAATGCCTCTTTAACTGCACAATGGCTCAATCAGAGAACACAAGAGAGCTTAAATGCATGCTTCAATAAAAACTAAAAGCGCAATGAAAAACATAGCTAGAGAGAAAGGGGGCCAAGCGTAACTTCTGACTGAGTGACACTTCAGATATCAGAGCAGGACCTGGTTCACCCCACACCAGCATTGCAATGAGCTCTGTACTCGGGAGCTCCAAAGAGAAAGGGGAACAAAAGGCAAACCTAACTGAAACAGAAAAGCACCTGCATACAGATGACTGTACTGTGACCTCTCTTAACCTCAGGGAAAGGTCAGCATTCCCCTGTTAGGCTGCAGGGAATGCCAGTAGCAGCCTTTGAACTCAACCTCAAAATCTCATAACAGCTTGAAAGGCAATACAAGTCTATATTTATAGATTATAATAAATATATTGTATATTTATATTCCTGTGGCACCAAATGGAATCAGACAGAGAGCATTTAAGCCAAGAGATCTTAAAGTTACTGCAGGCTAATAAACCAGTTGCTGTGATGTCTGTCGTTAATGTTAAGAACAAAGGTGACAGAGAAAATCTTTGCTTTAATAAGGATGATTCTATATTTAATGCATTATTTATGCAGTGCAGACTGTTTGATACCTTTATTCGATTTCTCTATATTTCCTATTTGTTAGTAGAAAGGCCACAGGTAAATATGGCATTTATTATAATGGTTTTATGTGAAGATTGTTTTAAGTTCACTTAAAAGTATTTTTTTAAAGGTTAATATATGTTGAAATTGATATAGCTTTCAATAATACTGTAATGTTGATCATTAATATCTATCATTTATGTTTTTAAAAAATCTGTTTCAGAGAGACATCAGTAGCAGTAATACTGGCCTTCATTCATAAAAATACCGTCTTTAAGTTGTTTCTACATTAATTAGTTTTTAATCTCAATTAATTAGTAAAAAAAACGTTTAATCAATTGACAGCACTAAGTTTTTCAGGTAGCTTTGGAGGTAGATTTCTTCAAGTGTCTTGACAGTTCTTCTGTTGTTTTTTTATGTAATCACAGATGTATATAAAGTATATGGCAATTAGCTGTAAAATTCAGAAATATACATATAAAAAAAAAATCACATTTATTTTCCCCAAGATACAAAAAAAGAAAAAAACCCTTTGCCATAACATCTGGTTCCATGCATCTGCATTCTTCCTACAATGACAAAAAAATGCTGTAATAAAACTAAAAAAAAAATCAAATATAAGCTTTAGAGCTGTTGTACTTTCTTATTTTATAGCATAATTTTACAATAACATGTCTATTCTCAAACTTATTAAAAAAATCCGGAGAAAGAAAGAATCTTTATGGAGCCGTTATAGATCTAGAATCATAAAACTTGGTATGGCATAAAATATCTTGTGTAGTCACACCTTATAAATTAGCTCATGCGTAGTGCTGCAAATTGATGCAAGAGGACTGGATGAGAAAATTCTCTGTTTTTGGAAAAGTGATTTCAGATGTGCGCTGAAAGTAAACAAGAGCCCAGGTGGGGAAATGAGGGAGGAGTTTGGGGTATATTTAGCATCATGCATTCATCCGCATGGCAGACCCCACCTGGGCAGCTTGAGCGCTTGGCAGGGCGGCCGTAGCAGCAGCAGGGGCTATTCATGTCCTATTACCCTCCACTGCATTCAGTACAGCCCCTGAGCTTCGTCCCTGTGAGCCACTATGCAAAAAATAAATACATTAATTATTAAGCCACAGAGGGAGACGGGGGATGCTGCGGCAAAGACCTCACTGTGCCAGTTTAGCTGAAACACAAGAGCCGGCACACACTCGATTTACCACTCCAGATGCACACCAGCTGCTTTCTGCATCTCTTGCTCCTTCTGGTGTTTTCTATGTCACTGGGCATGTTTGGTAGTGTTGTCTGATGTGCCATGACTCCATGGTGGTCAGGTCTCCCAGTTACGCTCAGCTGCTTCTTCCTGGGTAACCACACAATAGCCAATCAGGGAGCAAGAAAAAAGAGAATAACTAATAGAAAGCCTTTTAAAATAAATGATTTCTGGGCCCCTGTGATTTCCAACCCCATCAGTCATTTCAGTTGTTCCCTACAGTGTGCGTCTCCATGCACCCATATAACATTCATCAGATTATTTTAAACTGCTAAAGTCAAACGCTTTACATAACATTGCAGACGCATTTTTACAATTAAATGAACGTTATACAAACTCAGCCAGCACATCTACGGACTATCGAACAGTAGTCACTGACTGTCTTATGCATATTGCACACAAAAATGGCAAGCTAAAACTGCCACTTCAAATCTGATTAGCTGGTGTCTACACAGTTTCTAGGGGTCAGTTTAACAAATAATGTTCAGAAAGGACCGGGATAAACTGAACGAATCACTTGTAACCAGGTTAGTGCCATCACATCTTTGAAAGAGTTTTGTTTGATGCACTTGGTAGTAATAAAACTAAGATTACCTGAAATTTAAACTGCTTTGTTTTCAAACTTGCCTGTGAACGTTTTCTAATATTTTAGTAACTAATATAAGTAATAAAAATGATTAAATACATTACAAATATTACACAATTTATCTAATAGTAATAAATCTATTATCTCCACTGACAGGTGAAGTGAATAACACTGATTATCTCTTCATCATGGCACGTTAGTGGGTGGGATATATTAGGCAGCAAGGGAACATTTTGACCTCAAAGTTGATGCGTTAGAAGCAGGAAAAATGGTCACGCGTATGGATTTGAGCGGCAAATTGTGATGCTAGACATCTGGGTCAGAGCCTGCAGCTCTTGTGGGGTGTACCCGGGCTGCAGTAGTCAGTATCTGTCAAAAAGTGCTCCAAGGAAGGGACAGTAGTGAACTGGCGATGGCTGGCTAGTGTAGCTCAAATTGCTCAAGAAGTTAATGCTGGTTCTGATAGAAAGGTGTCAAAATACACAGTGCATCACAGTTTGTTGCGTATGGGGCTACATAGCTGCAGACCAGTCAGGGTGCTCATGCTGATCCCTGTCCACCGCTGAAAGCGCCAACAATGGGCTTGTGAACATCAGAACTGGACCATGGAGCAATGGAAGAAGGTGGCCTGGTCTGACAAATCACTTTTCTTTTACATCACATGGATGTCCGGGTGCATGTGTGTCGCTTACCTGAGGAATACATGACACCCGGATGCACTATAGAAAGGAGGCAAGGCGGCAGAGGCAGTGTGATGCTTTGGGCAATGTTCTGCTGGGAAACCTTGGATCCTGCCATCCACATGGATGTTACTTTGACACATACCACCTACCTAAGTATTGTTGCAGACCATATACATTATTGTTCAAAATAATAGCAGTACAATGTGACTGACCAGAATAATCTAGGTTTTTAGTATATTTTTTATTGCTACGTGGCAAACAAGTTACCAGTAGGTTCAGTAGATTCTCAGAAAACAAACAAGACCCAGCATTCATGATATGCACGCTCTTAAGGCTGTGCAATTGGGGTATTAGTTGAAAGGGGTGTGTTCAAAAAATAGAGTGTCTACCTTTGACTGTACAAACTCAAAACTATTTTGTACAAACATTTTTTTTTCTGGGATTTAGCAATCCTGTGAATCACTAAACTAATATTTAGTTGTATGACCACAGTTTTTTAAAACTGCTTGACATCTGTGTGGCATGGAGTCAACCAACTTGTGGCACCTCTCAGCTGTTATTCCACTCCATGATTCTTTAACAACATTCCACAATTCATTCACATTTCTTGGCCTCTTCTGCACATGCCTTTTTTTTTAACAGAGGGACTTTGCGGGATTCTTGAAAATAGATTATCTTCACACAGACGTCTTCTAACTGTCACAGTACTTACAGGTAACTCCAGACTGTCTTTGATCATCCTGGAGGTGATCATTGGCTGAGCCTTTGCCATTCTGGTTATTCTTCTATCCATTTTGATGGTTGTCTTCAGTTTTCTTCCACGTCTCTCTGGTTTTGCTCTCCATTTTAAGGCATTGGAGATCATTTTAGCTGAACAGCCTATCATTTTTGCACCTCTTTATAGGTTTTCCCCTCTCCAATCAACTTTTAATCAAAGTACGCTGTTCTTCTGAACAATGTCTTGAAACGACCCATTTTCTTCAGCTTTCAAATGCATGTTCAACAAGTGTTGGCTTCATCCTTAAATAGGGGCCACCTGATTCACACCTGTTTCTTCACAAAATTGATGACCTCAGTGATTGAATGCCACATTGCTATTTTTTTGAACACACCCCTTTCAACTAATTCAACTAATACCCCAATTGCACAGCCTTAAGAGCGTGCATATCATGAATGCTGGGTCTCATTTGTTATCTGAGAATCTACTGAACCTACTGGTAACTTGTTTGCCACGTAGCAATAAAAAAATATATACTAAAAACCTTGATTATTCTGGTTAGTCACATTGTACTGCTATTATTTTGAACAATACTGTACACCCTTTCATGGAAAAGGTCACCCGATAATACACCCTGCAACAAAGCAAAAATGGTTCAGGAATGGTTTGAGGAGCACAGCAAGAAGTTTGAGGTGTTGATTTAGCCTCCAAATTCCACAGATCTCAATCCAATCGAGCATCTGTGGGATGTGCTGAACAAACAAGTCCGATCCATGGATTGTCACAACTTACAGAAAATAAAGGATCTGCTGATAAAATCTTGGTGCCAGATACCACATCACACCTTCAGGGTCTAATGGAGTCCATGCCTCGAACTGTCAGGGCAGCAAAAGTGGGACCAACACAATATTAGGTCATACTGTTATATAAACTTACAAGCAACCTTATTAGGTACATCTGTTCTACTGCTTGCAAATATCTAATCAGCCAATCAATGCATTTAGGCTATATAAACATTTAGGCTTTTTAAACGAAACCTAAAAACATTTATTTTTACTAAAGCTTTCCACTGAATGTGTTTTAAATAGTTGTTCTTGAATAGTTTCTTAAATAGTTTTTCTTATTTTTTGTATTTAATTAACTGTGTTTTTTATTGTACTTCTAGATGCTCTGTAGCACTTTGATATTGCAGAAATGTAAAGTGCATTTCAAATAAAATTCATTATTATTATTATTATTGTTATTATATGGTCAAAATCTTCTGAAGTTCAAACTTTTAAGTGACTTTGAATGTGCCATGGTTGTTGATGCCCGACGGGTTGGTCTGAGCATTTCAGAAACTGCTGATCTACTGGGATTTTCACACACAACCATCTCTAGGGGTTTACAGAGAATGGTCAGAAAAAGAAAAAATATCCAGTGAGCGGCAGTTCTGTGGGCAAAAATGCCTTGTTGATGCCAGAGGTCAGAGGAGAATGGCCAGACTGGTTTGAGCTAATATAATGGCAACAGTAACTTAAATAACTCGTTACAACCAAGGTCTGTACCAGCATCTCTGAACGCACAACACATCAAACCTTGAAGCAGATGGGCAACAGCAGCAGAAGACCACACCGTGTGGCACATCACCCTCCAGAGTCACCAAATCTCAATCCAATAGCGTACCTTTGGGATGTGGTGGAACAGCAACTGCATGATGCGATCATGTCAATATGGACAAAAATCTCTGAGGAATGTTTCCTGCACCTTGTTGAATCTATGCCACATTTCTGTTCAGTTCTGAAGGCAAAAGGGATCCAACCCAGTACTAGTGAAGTGAAGCTAATAAAGTGTCCGGCATTACAATGATTCCATCACATTCCCTCTGAAATAAGAGTTCTGTGATTGTCAGGAGTGTAGGTAATTGACTTTCCACTCTTAAATGTTTCATTAACGTTTCCTGCTGTGGGCTTGATGAAACAATGCCAAATTAGAGGCAACATCAAGAACAGGAGGACTAGGGGAGGTGGAGATGCCTTTTATCAGTCTGCAGTATCTATATCACTTGAAAGCTTAAGTGTTTGTGTACGTATAGATGTGGCTGGCTGTTGTTGGACTCTGCTCTGCATGCTATTGATGCCAAAGACACAGGCTTTGGCTGGAGTACACTGTGAAACCCATCCAGAACCGCTGGCACACACAACACATTACACACCTGCCAGGAAACCTACTACGCCCAGCGACTTTAACTGATCAGATCTATAGCAGGATAACGGGGTGACTTTGATGTCTCTTCCTGCACCCCACAGTCTTCACTTTGGTTGTATTGTGTCGAACGGCCTGGTTTTTGACTCTGAAATAACGGCACAGGGCTATGGAGGAAACTGTTTTGATTATTAATTGGCATTAAAATTCTTTGCACGCTTCACATTAACTTTTAATGAGGCTGAAGTCTGATATCTGAGGAGGACTGAAACAGCTTGGAGTGGACAGGCGAGCAGAGTTTGCAGCTTTATGAACTGATACGCATTGTGTCTGTGTATGTGTGTGTGCAGGACAAAGGTGAGGAGCGGGCACACTGCTCATCAGTGGCTGGAGTTCCTGCACTCCGGCTGGCCCTGAAGCCTCATGTGCTGCCAGTTCTGAATTATTCAACATCCACAGCAGCTCTACTTTTTTTTCAACCCTGTTTTTTGCTCCTCTTTTCTCTTGACTGTGAGCGTTTGCTTGCACTCTAAGCGACACATGTATATAATCAAAGGCATAAGTGTACAGAGTCATTTGGTATTATCGTGATGTACAGTTCTGGGTCACGGAACAGCTCTATTTGTGTCAAAAAGCTTGCACGAGTCTGTGTTTGGGCTGGGGCGTAATGACTGATTTTACAAAGGCTCGAATCAAATGGTAAAGTCAGGTGCTAACAACACCCTAGAGAGTCTCTGACTCCATTAGCAGAGGCTTACAGGTAATGGAGACAAATGGGGGAAGCTAAAACGTGTGTATGTCAATGCTTTCTTAACACAGGAGCAATCTGTTGAGCAGCAACACGCTAAAACACACTAAAGCACATGTAATGTTATTGTTACACTTACACTTCAGTCAGCTGAACATGTCCTCCCTCTAAAAGATAAAGCAAGGCAACAAAGTTAGCACAAAATGACATGATAGAGGCTTTAAAGGTCATAATTTCCACTCGCTAACATTTATTAACCTCTATCTCTTTCTATGTTCAAACGCAAAAGAAGATCTTTAGGCACAATGTTTGAGCTTCTGTTTCCCATACAATTAAAATTGGTTTCTAGGCACTAAAGGGACAAAAAGTCACCATAAAAGTTTAATAAACCTCATGCAGTATAATCCAATCATTATGCCCCCAGTTTCACAGACAAGGCTTGAAGGAACAGGCTGACTTTTTGGGACTTTAGCTTATTCACCATATCCCCCAGAGTTATATAAGTCCATACATATTTTCCATAATGTAATGATAAAAATTTAACTTTCATATATTTTTGATTCATTGCACACCAACTGAAATATTTCAGGTCTTTTATTGTTTTAATACTGATGATTTTGGCATACAGCTCATGAAATCCCACAATTCCTATCTCAAAAAAATTGAATATTATGAAAAGGTTCTCTAAACCCATTTTTCAGTCTATTTTTAGGACACAAACCTCATCTTATACATGGGTATATACAGTACATGTTGTGATGTGTGTAGTTACATTGTACGAAGATCGACAGACAATAAAAAGTTAAGATTTTCTAGACCGATATGGCTAGGTACTACTCTCATACCTGCGTAATAATCCAGGAACTTCGCTGCCGTCCCATGGGTGCAGCAGGCGCAATGATATTACGCAGCACCTGAAAATAGGCTAACTTAGGCTAATAGGCTAACATCAGCGTGACAACCTGCTTGCACAGAGCGTGCTGAGGACTATTTTCAGGCGCTGCATAATATCATTGCGCATGCTGCATTCATGGTACGGCAACAACGTTCCTTTATCTCCTTTGGTCTCAAGATACATAGCAATAATGTTATTTTCTAAGGCATGTTTATAAAGCTACTTGACTGACCTAATTGAACTAAGGCCTAATCCTGGTTTAATCTGAGCACTGTCTGTGAAACCAGGCCATGAAGTCTTACTTATTTATTTTATTTTATTTACAAGTACATATGACATTTGAGAGCACCACAGAATGGAAGTCTAGCCAAGAATAATGTCTTAAATGTCAGTCTGTTTCTCACAGATCTTCAAAAGTCTTAAAATCATATGCACAACTTTTATAAATGACATTTTTTGTTCTTTGTCCTGATTGGCAGTATAAATCACCATGCACTTTCATTGTATTGAAAAAAATAAAAGCAGTTCAACCCATCTTTGATACATTTATTGATATAAGAAATAAAACAATACAGGGTTGCAACAACATGAGAGTGAGTAAATGATGACAAAAAGTCGACTATTACTTTATTCCAGGTAGTCTAGAAAAACGATCTCTACTAACATATTATACTCAATGAACGAACAAAGCTCAATATCTCCCATCATCACACTAATTTCTCTTCTATCAATGTTTGTTCTACACATTCTTTCCACCTGCCTCAGATTATATAACTGCTCTGTGATGCGCTCCAATTTCTCTTTGCTAGGATTCTTTTTACAGTACACAGAATGCGGTGATGTTAATTGGTTGTTGTCTTGGGATGCTTCATGCAATAGAAGTAACTATGAGCCCATGAAAAACTATACACATTAGAACAGCTGGCTGTTGTCATGTTGTTGGCTTTAAATTTTTCTTTATGTTCAATCCCTCATTTTATCCAAAGAGGAATTTTGCTACTCTGCACATTTACTGCATGGATTATGGGGAAAAACCTTGGAATTCTATAGAATGACTTTAAATATATGCACAAGATTCAAACAGTACTACGTTCTTATTTAAAGATGAAAGCATTTTTAAGTTTTTTAATGTTGACTGACTTTTTACTTTCTCAGCTTTAATGTGTAGAGATATTAAGCAATTTAAGGGCTCTGTGGCGCTTTCTGTGCATTTAAGCACCTAACATATAAACTTCTGGTTCAACCAATGCAGCAGAAATTACACACGTCACCTGTAAAGGGATAGTTCAGCCAAAAATGAGGATGAATAAATGATGGCAAGATATTCATATTGCTCCAAACCTGCATGCAATTATTTCTTGTGAGAAACTTTATATTTTTGTTTAACTTTGCGACAGGCAATCCAATACCATGGAAATCTGTAGATTTGGTACGTTTCATGTTTCATAAGTGTTTCATTTCATTACGGTTCTCCTTTATGTATGTGTGAGCCCATTTTTTTAGTGTGAAAAGTGGTGTTTGAAGCCAGGAGATATGTTTAATCATTCAGATTCTTAATGATGACACCAGATTCATTATTAATAGGCCTGGTTTCTCCAGTGATTGGGGTGGGCGAGTGGGTATTAGCACTAGCTCCACGCTCTCTATTTGATCTCTGTGTAATTACAGCTTTTCTTTTTCTCTCTCTCTTCCCAATTCACATTACAGGCTTTAAATACAGACAACTTTTAAAAGGAATTCTTCCATTTTCCTACTCCATTTTCCAGGGCTTTGTTTCCTCTCAGCAGTTCTGCCATCCTTTCATCTCCATGGAAAAGGAAAGTATACTTTGCATGTGTTCTGTATAGGGTTGGGAATCGTGAGAAATTTTTTCGGTTCGGTTCGGTTCGATTCCGCCTAATGATTCCGGTTCGATTCGGTTCCATTAAAATTATTAAACAAATAGTGGTAAAGGAAAAAAGGCATAATCATAACTCAAACAATCCTTTTTGTGTTTATTACATGATCTCTGATTCATTTACAGGTTGGCAATGTCAAAAGTCCTGTAATGTACATATATTACAATATTAAAAGCATTCTTGCAAAAATATTATATATATATATATATTAGTTATATTTATTAGTTAGTTATTAGTTAGTTGTATATTAGTTTAATAGAAATTCAGTTATTCAGTGAACTTGTAAATAATAAATGGTAATTCAGCATTACAAATGTAATTGTGCCTAAACCATGGTGACTTAAAGGTGGAAAAAGGATGTAAGCCTTTCACTATAAATCTGGAAACAGCCCTGTGGCACTCATCTATTCTCTCTGTCGTCGTTTTCCCTTTACTCGCTAAATTAACGGATTAACCATCTCCAAAGTTCCATTAAGGGGTGTGGGCGTGGTACATTGTTTAACATCTGAAAAAACGTAAATAATATTTCTATATATATTGATAGTCTTTAGTTTATTACTACTGAAATAACATTTTTACCCGTGAATGAATTCCTAGTCAACAAGAAAATATCTGACGCAAAACCGTATAGGCCTATATGTAGCGCGAGGGCTTTCGGTGCTGAAGTGCGTTAATTGTAGGGGTAGGCATAGATTATTTTTTTTAATCTAGATTAATCTCACTGTGATTTTGAAATTAATCTAGATTAAAATGGCTCATTTGAATTCTGCCGAAGGCATTCAGAGTATGTGTGCTACCCAAATAATGACTGGTGCTTTCACACTTGGTTCGATTGCCTGGACCGAACCCGAGTTCGATTGCTCCTAGACCGTGTTCATATTCAACGCTATCTCATGACCAATTCGTACATATTTTACGAGGTGGCTATTTCGTACAAATTTGTATGACCTCACTCGTGCAATTAAATGCGTTTTGCCTAAACCCCAGTGATGGGTAGGTTTAGGGCGGGGTTGAGTAGGTCATTCGTATGAATTCATGCGAATTTGCCAACTCGTCAAATATGTATGCGATTTAGTAAAAATCGTATGAATTAAATGCGTGAGTGGTCGTACAAATTAAATGCGAATTAAGCCACCTCGTAAAATATGCAATTGCCGTGAGATCGGGTTGTCATATATTTTTGGGTCCGAAACCGAGTGCGTTTTGTCATCAAAGCAGCAGCTGTTTACCCGTTACCTGGTAACGGCGTCGGCGAAAGGTGGCAGAATGAATAGCGTTGTTCACCTAACTTTTATATTTTTGTTTTTGAACCGTTAGTTTTGTTACCAAAGCTTCAGTGCGTAATGGCACTTGCATCTATCTGCGCGGATGTACTGCAAATGCTCTAAAGAACCTGACGACGAGCAGAAATGAGATTCACAGCTCTCTGCTTGCAGTATGTCAGTCACGCTCATCAGGACTCGAGAGCGGTTCGAGTGCGTGCGAGTTCGGAAGACAGCGTTCACGCTTGATGTGGTAATTTCACAGCATACACGCAGGTTCGAAGACTCGTTCTTGCTCCCTACAGTGCAATTCGGCTAGGTAGCTATACATCCGCGCTAAAATATCACTGTGAAAGTCATCATAGCTTGCGTAGTATAGACCCAGCTCCCAACCCAACTATGAGAATAGATTAACGGCGATATTTTTTTTATCGCCCGATAAGAGTCTCACGTTAACGCAGCACGTTAACGGCGATAGCGGCCCACCACTCGTTAATTGTTTGCACTTCTGGAAGCGGCAGGCAACGTAATTAATATTCATGATGAGGTTAGCTGTCGCCCGCTATTATAAGATCGCTCCCCAGCGCCGCACACACATTGCACCAGAACCGTTTTGAACCGAAACTCAGGAATTTTGCGCGATTCGGTATTTTTCAAAAATAAGTATCGGTTCTGCATAAGAACCGGTTCTCGGTTCCCAACCCTAGTTCTGTATATACAAACACACGACTGTTAGAAAGAGAAGCACATTAACTATATATACATATATATATATATATATATATACACATACACAGGTCCTTCTAAAAAAAAAATACTGCCAAGAAGGCCATCATTGACACCCTCAAGCGAGAGGGTAAGACACAGAAAGACATTTCTGAACAAATAGGCTGTTCCCAGAGTGCTGTATCAAGGCACCACAGTGGGAAAACAGTGGGAAGGAAAAAGTGTGGCAAAAAACGAGGTGACTGGACCCTGAGGAAGATTGTGGAGAAGGACCGATTCCAGACCTTGGGGGACCTGCGGAAGCAGTGGACTGAGTCTGGAGCAGAAACATCCAGAGCCACCGTGGACAGGCGTGTGCAGGAAATGGGCTACAGGTGCCGCATTCCCCAGGTCAAGCCACTTTTGAACCAGAAACAGCGGCAGAAGCGCCTGACCTGGGATACAGAGAAGCAGCACTGGACTGTCGCTCAAATTTTGCATGTCATTCGGAAATCAAGGTGCCAGAGTCTGGAGGAAGACTGGGGAGAAGGAAATGCCAAAATGCCTGAAGTCCAGTGTCAAGTACCCACAGTCAGTGATGGTCTGGGGTGCCATGTCAGCTGCTGGTGTTGGTCCACTGTGTTTTATCAAGGGCAGGGTCAATGCAGCTAGCTATCAGGAGATTTTGGAGCTCCTTCATCTGCTGAAAAGCTTTATGGAGATGACGATTTCATTTTCAGCACGACCTGGCACCTGCTCACAGTGCCAAAACCACTGGTAAATGGTTTACTGACCATGATATTACTGTGCTCAATTGGCCTGACAACTCTCCTGAACCCCATAGAGAATCTGTGGGATATTGTGAAGAGAAAGTTGAGAGACGCAAGACCCAACACTCTGGATGAGCTTAAGGCCGCTATCGAAGCATCCTGGGCCTCCATAACACCTCAGCAGTGCCACAGGCTGATTGCCTCCATGCCACGCCGCATTGAAGCAGTCATTTCTGCAAAAGGATTCCCACCATGTATTGAGTGCATAACTGAACATAATTATTTGAAGGTTGACTTTTTTTGTATTAAAAACACTTTTATTTTATTGGTCGGATGAAATATGCTAATTTTTTGAGATTTTGAATTTTGGGATTTCATGAGGTGTATGCCAAAATCATCAGTATTAAAACAATAAAAGACCTGAAATATTTCAGTTGGTGTGCAATGAATCTAAAATATAGGAAAATTTATTTTTTATCATTACATTATGGAAAATAATAAACTTTTATCACAATATGCTAATTTTTTGACAAGGACCTGTATATATATATATATATATATATATATATATATATATATATATATATATATATATATATATATATATATTTCTAAGATGTTCAAATATTTTTTGATTAAACAAAGGTTTAAGACAATAACTATAAGTTATTTAAAGGTACACTATTAAGTATTTTTGCAGTCAAATATCCAAAAACCACCAGGCCAGTGTTATATTTTGTTCAGTTGAGTTCTTACAATATCGCAAATGTTTCCAACTATTTGTACATTGTGAGAAAATCGCTATTTTTACCAATGAACCAGTACGTGTGAGCATAGTGTGTGAGTGAATTTCCTGTCAATTGCGTCATATCTGCGTTACCCTCATTTCTGGTTTTATTCTGCAGAAAAACTTTACTCTCACTGCAGTGTGAACAAGAGTCACAGCAGCCGCAAAGTGAACGCACAGAGTAACGTCATAACATCATTTTAAACACACTTAAATGTATCTAATATAATAAACAGAGCTGTGTTACCTCATACTCATGACCGGAAAAGCGGAGATTTTGCCGGCGACTGTGTCCCGTCATAATAAAGTCCTGCTGCTCGCGAGCAGTGTGTTTGTTGAACAATATCTCCAGCGGCCTTACTCATCTCCACAGCACTCGCCCCTGCTCTGCTTCATACTACAGTAACGTTAATAATCACATCCATGAACATGATTTCTGTCCGAATCCTATCCCGATTCGTTTACACCGGCTGTGAGGTGAAGACCACATGTCCCAAGATTCTGCGCTCAAACTTGCCGTCATCAAACTACGCCTTTGTTTTGAACAGGTGCCCTCTAGCGGACAGAAAAGTTGCATAGTGTACCTTTAACTATACAACTAATATAATGAAAAATGTCATGCATCCCAAATCTTAAACTGCTTCGATTACTATTACACACTTTTTCTTTCCTTTGTGAGGGCAGAAGGGTCAAATCTTTCTAATGATTAAAATTGTGAAAGTCCTTCTGTGGTTGGACATCAATATTTCATTACATTCTTTTCTCACAGCTTACATAATTCCCAAAAGCTTTAATTAATGAGCTTGAAAACAGTCAGCAAAATTAAGAAGTGAAAAGCACAAAGAATATGTAATGGAAATGGTCTTTTCCAAGGCCTAATAAAGAAGTACTTGTTTGTGTTGTTGCAAATGAGTAGAATCATAATACTGTCACTTTTAATGCAGTTTTTCCCCAATGCCCAGGGAGAAAATGTCCTGTCATTGACACCGTCCTTTCCACCTCTGTAACCTTGCGTTTGTGGTTTATGTCACTGGTTATTACTGCACTACATCTGCTCCAAAAGATTAATAATACAGCCTCATTCTAGATTTGCTGCAGTGCAACTGTTGTCCTTCAGAAGGAGGATCGCTCCCCTGTGCCTCAAACAGTGAAAAATCGAGTATGACACAAACGTAATTGCATGGGAAGTAATCAATTAGACACACAATTGGAAGTGACCCGGGGTCTGGAAGCCTCAGCGCGAAAGATGGAAATGAGTGTTGTGCAAGCACCAACAAAAGTAATTTACTTTTTTCTCCCTTTACACAGACCACGCTGAGCCGAAAGAGAAAAGAAACGGGTGAAGAGAGGGAGCAAGAGACAGACATGTGTCTGAGGCAGTCATAGGTTGATCATCTTTTCTCGTTCTTTCATCTCCGGTGTGCTGTTCAAGAACGCTTTCATGAGTCGCTGAGCAGGACTTAGTGAGGTTAATGCACAATCATTGAGATTTTCTCATTGAACAGGTGCAGGTATATTGAAGAGTAAACATAAAGAGCTGCTCTGATGTGCAGATGAATGTGTTTCTGTAGATTAATGTATGGATGGAAAGTATCAACTTTGAGAGACTGTTTACATATTAATTGCAGTTGTGACTGCATGTAATATTGCCAAGTTTTCATTCATAAAATATATTTAATATATTTTAAATGCACTTCTGCACACTTCTAATATGCCCACACTCCACATGAAGGTGAACTGGAATGACAGGAAGAGGAACTTATTGAACTGTAGTTCAAAGAACCACAGGTGATACATCCCGGGATATTCTTCCACCCTGGTCCACAAAAAAATTATTTATTCATGAAGACATACATAAACTAAATGCTCATTTTTATAGGTGTCATCCATCAATCCATTCATCCATCCATCTAACTAACCATCCATCCATCTGTCCATCCAGCTAACCATCCATCCATCCAAACACCCACCCACCCACCATCCATCCATCCATCCATCCAAACACCCACCCACCCAACCACCATCCATCCATCCATCTCTGTCCAATCAACTAACCATCCATCCATCCATCTGTCCATCAAGCTAATCATCCATCCATCCAAACATCCACCCACCCACCATCCATCCATCCATCCATCCATCCAATCAACTAACCATCCATCAATCCGTCTGTCCATCCAGCCAATCATCCATCCATCCATCCAAACACCCACCCAACCCAGCCAATAAATTTGACTTCCCTACAGTCAAATTCTGTAACTGAATTGGAATTCAAATGGCACTCTTGATTCAGTTCTGAACAGGGCACACCTAAAACTTTACATATGAAACAACAGGTGGAGGAATTACCAGGTGAATCTGCAAGAAACGGCAAAGAGAAGTAGTAGAAGGTAAAAAACACAAAACACATGAGAGCAGTACCAATACTAGCTGTGCATTTCTAACTCTAAGCTGCACATTCACAGTTCACATTTTTGAGCCTCAAGATACGTGATACAGTGAAAACACACATCAGTACGTAAAGATTGCAGTATCTGAATGTCCTGTGTCAAAGTGTGTACTTGTTCATCTGCCCTTTGTGTCCACAATAAATAAAAAAGGCATTTATACAGAACTGTTACAGTTTGCAATATCACTGTGACCATTCAAGTCATGTGGTGACTAATATAGAAAAAAATGAACTGTACTTTTTAAAAAAATGCTTAAAATCTTAAAAATGTTTCAGAGCGAAGCTAAAAGTTTTTTTAAGCTGACACAATTCTTTATTCTTTATTTTAAAAGGGACAATGCACATTAATTAACATGAGCACTCAAGTTCATCATGTAAATATGCCAGATTTAGCCATACAGGCTCATTTTCATCTGTAGTTCCTGGCATAAACCACAAAAAAGCCTACCATTCACTGATACAAATAGCCTCTGATCAAGTTAATGTTAAAGTCGACAGAACAATCTATAAAACCTAGTGTCCAGTACAAAATCAGAACCTTGAGACAGCACAAACCTTGACAAAAACAAAGTCCTCTTTCAAGATAATTTGTTCTAAAAGGCAGAAAAATAAATAGCTTGCATGAAGGACATGTTGAAGCCCATTTTCCACAGCTGAAAAATAAGAATAATGAGCAGAGCTACTACAATTGAGAGAGGCAATCGGAGATTCATGATAATATAATACAATACGTCTAATCAAAAGGTTGAATTATGAATTAAAAGCTCTTCAAGAATTACAAGAATTTTCAGCGTTTTTCGCAAGTATTTTGAGAGGGGTTTTGACAATTCAGAGCCACCGGATGACGAATACAAAAAAAAAAAACACATTTGAAAATTTCATACTCAAAGTGCAAAGACCTCAAGGCTCATAGCTTTCCATTGTCAATTGCACTCGTTCCTGTTGCGAGTTTGGCAACTCGTGTGAGCATCGACTAGGTGGTGGAAGAAACAACCCTCTCCAATATTTTGAATTTGGACTGCAGTACCCATTTCAACCACTAGCTGTCAATACTACATACTGCACCTTTTTTTTATTCAAAAAAGTAAAAAAGTGTAATAATCAAACATTAGAAAGTGGGAGAAAGAAAACAGACAGCACAGAATTAAACTGTAAACTAGCTGAAAAAGAAAAGAAAGGAAACTTTACACACACTCATCTGTTCTTAAGGAGGTTGTTATTATTGTGAGGTAATTACTGTCTAAGCTGCATTTGTGTTTGGCTGGGAAAAAAACAATGAGGTGTGCAAATGCTGAGTAAAAAATGTTTGCCTAGGCATGAAAAAAAACATTCTAATGCTTCTCAAAATGACAACTGAGCGCCACTTTGAAATGTCAAAGAAAGGATGCAAAGTTTAACCTTTGCCTCAGCAATGGGACGAGGTATAATTATTACAAATCACCTGCCTCTCGAAGGCCTTTGAGAACACGGACACAAGACGACACAGCTCCTTCTGGACTGACTGTAGCAGATGCTAACACTATGAAGCCTGTATACATTAAACTTTAATGCACATTCTAATCCATATTATCTTTCCATAAATAATTTTAACCAGACCTATAATTCATGATCATATTGAGCCATTCATTGTTACACTTAAAAGAGTAAAATACAACAAAGACATGACATTCAACCATGAATATTATAATGTATTATTAACTGTTGCAATTATTTATGAGAACATGCAATGTATAAGATGCATTATATATTATAAGGAATTACTGAAGATCAAAGAAATAAAGAATCCTTTTACACTACCTATCAAAAAAAAAGAAAAACGCCTACTCAACTTTATTTTTGTTATTGTGTACACTATATAGATAGACAGATAGATATAGATAGCAGATAGTGTGTAATATGTTTTTACTGTGTATGCATATTCAAGCACATGGCCATTACATGAGAAAAATAAATGCAGTCATTTGTGTCCAAACTTTTGACTCCTAGCTTTTAATGTATCATGCATACAGTCTTCATATAAAGTGTTACCCAAATATTTTGATGGTATACTCGTGAGTTTGCTACTGGGCAAATTACATAATGTTGTGGAAACCAACTGAAAAGACAGGAGATATAAAATCGTAGATATTACATCATGCAAAAATCCTTAATCAACAACATTCAAACATTGAAACGTTTTTCAAAGCGAATTGAAGGTAGTGTACCATTTTGCATTCAAACAAATAGCTCAAATAGCTTACTCCATTGACTCTGACTAAATAACCCAGCAGGGAGGACGATTGAAAGCCAGTCACAAGGGAAACCCGAGCACCACATCACTGTGTCGCCCACACACCACCTCTCAGGAAATCAATAGAGCAATATCAGAATAAACCAGTGACAAATTGATTTTATCCAGGGCAATTTCTACCTCCAAGGATTTCAACTCTGGTAGCAATGCCAACAGGCTGGTTTGATCAGATTCGGGATTAGACCCGGCACAGTTAATAGCCATTATTCTCTTAGATATCATTTATGGATGGTATTGATCACTTTACACATCTCTGGAGAACTGCTATGAGAGAAATGACATGATAATGTGATGGGATCAAAAGGCTCATAATGTGTAGGTCTGACAAGCTGAGAGAGATGTTTCTGGGCTCTGTTCCAGCTTTGATCTGTCTCAGGGTTACAGGGTGTTGACCGAGTTCAACATTTAGCAGACCAATGTTGGGAGTAACTGACTAAAATAGCTACGGTACTACTTAGATGTAATAGCAGCAAACTTTGATAAAACATCACATCGCTCTATTTGTGTCACATCACCCATGAAGTCCTGCAAATATCCACTCATTTTAGTGTGTCAATTCATTCAGAAGAGCTATGTAAATTCTGCCATCTTTACTCCCCCTTATGTTGTTCCGAACCTGTATGCATTTCTTTCTTCTGTGGAACACAAAAGAAGAGTGACAACACTAATACTAGACCCTGTTAAATTTCACTGTGCCCGCAAAAATAAAAAACTTCTTTTCACAGAAAAAAAAAAAAAAAAAAGTCATACAGGCTTGGAACTACATGAGGGGGAGGAAATGATGACAATTTTCACTTTTGGGTGAACAATTTTTTTAAATGGACCTTGACAGAACAAACTCGCTACCTCAATGCTGTGGAAGACACATCTTTGCTATACTGCTCAGGTCAATGAAAGCATAAGAAAGATACAGATAAAGTTAAGGGGGCAGCGAAAGCAGATTTCACAGAGACTCAGGGAAAATTGGGTGAACAAGAAAAGAATGACTTCATGCTGAAACAGAGATGGATGAGAGTGTGAGCTTCTGTGTTGTCTCCTTCCCTGTGGGTATGGCTGGGATTTCAAACGTTCCTTGACTCACACTGCTGTCATGTGTTAGTCTGCCTAAAACGGGATCACAGTCCTCTGGGAGCACCTGGTCTTGACGTGCCTAAACACTGTCATCTTCCAAGAATACAGTGAATGAATACAAGTGATGTCATCATTGCAAAGTTGCATTTGGGTTATGTACGCTGCGTCGAGTGGACTCAAGAAGAGGGACTGAGTAAGTGGAACAATACACGCGGCTTGAATTATTTACCCGGTCTGCTATGCCATGTCGCTCTCTGCTCTATTTCCTTTGCCTAGCCAGAGCAAGTGAATGAAGATGTTTTCTGGACCAGAAACATTGTTCCATAAGAACCAGACAATGTCTCTGAAACATGTACATTCACTAGGTTAACTACCTAGCCAGATTTCATGTTGTAAAAGGCCCTTTTTACAGACAGTTGCTGAATAAAGCAAACATGTGTCAACTGTAGTTACCTCCTCAATTTAATCTGGGATTCATTTTAATTTATGCATTTAGCAGAAAAAGATTAGCTTTGCTTTCACATGAATAAATTACCTTTTATTGTGAGAGCTGTGACGGTGGCAGTTTTTTACCACCGTGGTGGTCTAGGTCTGTGCCGGTGAACGTGACATCCGCACCACCGCGGCACCATCCGCAACAGAGCGCCAATGCAGTGGCTGAGTATAGTTATAATTTTTTTTTTGTATGTGAATGCTGTTTTACATGAATATTATGACAGGAGTGAAGCACAACACTTTATTTACAAAATAAATAATAGGTTCGCAATTAAAATGTTACCTCGCAGCCATGGAAACATTAACGTACTCGTGCACCCGCCCCCAACCACCGCACCACTACCGGAAGTTGGTCCATTAACACCGCGGTGGTAAAAAAAACTAGCTAACTGTTGATATAAATATATTGAAATGTTTTTAAATTATAATATTTCACAATAGTATTGTTCGCATGTCAATCGAATGTATCAATTTAGTGGACAAAAATGATCGGTGTTAGAAAATATTTGTGTAGGATAGACTACATGATGTACCTAAATTTTGCATTTAACATAAGTATTTCTTGTTTTTAATGTACCATTTATTCATCAAGGCCATTTGATTCCATTTGACAACTCAAAATGGTAAGACATACTGTATGTAAACTGCTTTAGATAAAAATGTCTGAAAAATAAATCAATGCAAATGATAATGGTCTTAGTCTTTGGCACTGGATTAAAAAAAAAAAAGAATGTAAGTAGCACTGCTCAAAATGTAGAGCCAAAATCTGCTTCTTCAGTCTACAGGAACACTCTGCACACACTCTTACACACACAAAAGGCTGTCTGGTAATCGCCACTGATTAATGCTGGTTAAGATGACCAGTTTGATCTTAAACAGTTCATGGTCATGTGAAGTTTCCACAGTGTGGCCATAATAAACGGACAGCACAATTACTGCACCTCCAACAACTATTGCAGTCTGTGCCATCAAGGATGTATCTGTAGGAACAGTTAAGTTCTTCCAGAAGGAACATGCTATTTATTTCACAAAGGAGACAAAAAGAAGCACTTGGTAAATGTCAGGCTTCTTCACTTATACTACTGCTTTCAGCCAATCAGAAGGAAGTGGAGTTGTTGTGTAACAGCAATGATCAGGCACTGTGAAGAAGACCCCCCCCCCCAACTCACCATCTCCATTCTGAATTATGAAACGCGCATCTGCCAAATTAGACCTTAAACACTGTCATTTGTATGTGATGTTTATTTATCACAATGTTAGACTCCACAGAGGTTTCTGTTTGGTGTTTGTCTAACATTGGCCTCATATTTTTTTTAACCCATGGTGAGACATGCATTTAAATTTAGCTAGTGATTCAAAATAACAATTCAAAAACCTCTCAATGAGTATATGCTGCATGTATGCCCTTGCAGTAAAAAGAACAACATTTCAACGCAATCCAAGTGAACAATACTGAAGAATATTTAATAGGTACCATGCAATAGGTGTGGTACAAAGAGCAGGGCTGTTGAAAGGAGGTACTTCACAGACAAACCACAGTAATTAGAGTAATGAATGGAAAATACGTTTTCCCTCGTGTCTTTGTCCCTCATCTAAAATAGAAAATACATAATGCTTTCTTCCTTTAAGAAGAATGAGGAATCATATAGTGAAAAAGCATTAACATTGTAAATCAAAGTAATGTATATTTGTACAAAATACATGACTCACATAAAATGCTTGGTGAGTAAATTATGTTTGTCAATAAACAAATATCAGTTAACAAGGTACAATTCTCAATAAACAAGCTACAATTAGTCCAAAATGCAGCTGCTAGAGTCCTTACTAAGTCAAGAAAATACAATCATATAACACCACGTTTATCTCTCTACACTGGTTACCTATTAAGTTCTGTATCAATTATAAAGTATTGCTACTGACCTAAATGGTTTAGGTCCTGTGTATTACTATTTAACTGATCTTCTGTCTAGCTCTTTAAGATCACAGAATATCCTGGGTACTACCTGAAGCCCAGAGTTTTAAGTCCACTAAAGGACGGAGAGCGTTTTCATATTTGGCACCTAAACTCTGGTACAGACTTCCTGATAATGTTCGGGGCTCCAAACTCACTCTCCCGGTTTAAGTCTAGATTAAAGATGCATTTCTTTAGCCAAGCATTCATATAATGCATCTCATAACCTTGTACTCCAGTTATATCAGTGCACGATTGTCTTTTCTTAATGCTTTGAACAGCAGCCACACTAATTATTTTCCTGTTCTGTCTTATCTCGGGATACCCATCTCGAGGTAACAAGAGAGTGTCAGCTTCAGTCTGGATCCAGCCTCTTATGAAGACTTCAGATTAGCATCACCTGTGAAGAGACGACTCCAACTTCTGCGAGGACTTCAAATGACGCAGCTCTGCATCAACATGCTCAACTTCTATATATCACTGTTAACAACATGTATTTTATTTCACATAACCCATTGTTTGTGCCTTAATTTATTTTTATATTGATTGATAATACATTGATAGCTAACAATGTGCTTTGCATATGTACATTTCTGAAATCCATAACTTAGACATAACTTAGTCTCCTCTGATAACAAACCAATTTAAATTGTAATGTAGACGGATGCATTTTCTGTGAAGCTATTCAAATAAATGTGAATGTTACTGCACGTATTGCGCATAATTTTACTCATTTCTGCAGATTTTGTGCTCCCACCCAAATTGTACACACCTCTTTGTCAAATCGAGTACTTTTTCGCTGATTCTTGCACTTAAACAGTCAAATACACACAGTCAAAATTCTAGCCTTGGCGAGTATTCACGTAAACACAGTTTTAAGTGAAAATAAACCACGGAGAAAGAAAATGCATGTGTAACCATATAATGGATCCATGCATCAGGTCTTAAAGTGACTATTTAAAATGCCTGCTGCTAAATTATGAGATAATATAAAAAAAATTACATTTAGCAGTTTTTCCAAATGGTATCGATGTCAAAAATTGAGGCCAGTGAAAATTCTGAGTGGTTAGTAACTTTGGGAAACCACTAGCCACAGCCCACAAGCCCTACAAATATACATTACTTTGATTTAAGCTAACACTTTTTCACTATATGACTTCTGGAGTATTCTTAAAGAAATTGCCACTGAAAAGTTTGATATTTTACTAATGTGGCCTAAAGAAATAGAAACGTTATGTGCTATAGCAGACTTTACTATTATGTAAACACTATACAATGTAGACTCTCTGGCTCTTTCAAGAAGATTAGCCTTTACCACTCCTGCAAAACTGACAGATCTAAACTATAATAAAGACTTGGTTCTTATGAGAGCAGCGCCATCATCAAGCTGGTCAAGCTCCAGCGTTCCCCACCAAACCTCTCACTGAGTTTTATGGATCCAATTCCAGGTGCAGATATTTAGCTGTATTTCACTGCCAGCGCCGGTCCTCATCCATCCACCAGCTCAACACCAGCTAAGTCATTTCAGATGGAAGTTTTGTGAAATCAATTTAGTATGATAACCATATTCATGAATATTCTCCCTCTCTTTCCTGCGAGAGAGATCGGAGAGCACTCACCAACTTCAAGGCATCGAACAGTGAACTCTGTGTGCTTGTATACGGCAGATATACGTTCTCAGCCAGACACAGTCACTGATGTCATGATGAGGGATTTCAGTAGGGATCAATGTAGTAAAGATTAAGGGTTGCTGTTTGAGCATAAACAACATCTGCAAAGTAACAACGCTCAAAGTTCAAAGCAAAGGAAGATATTTTCTTTTAAAGAAACTTATTTTTAGGAACTACAACAAACGGCTGGTAGGGACTACACAGGCTTCCTCCTGGGTTAGTGACATCACCAACCCTGAAATTTACATGAACCCCGCCCCCAGGAACACACAACAAAGGGGGGTGAGATTATCATGACAGAATATGCTAATCAATGACATGAAGATAGTTACCTCCACATCAGCTACATAAATTCATCAACTTTCTTCAACATATTGTTGCATTCTACATGTTGTCACTTCTTCTTGAGTCTCTCCAACATTGTCAGTCTCTGGTTTGAACATAAAAGGTTGAACAGTTTCATTGCCTGTCTGCTTGAGGTTATCATAGCTGATAACTGGAGTTCTTAAAGCTCCGCCCTATGATTTGCATATAAAGGGCACGTTTTAACATGCTATAAAAAAATGTATCCGAGGTATTTTAAGCTAAAACTTATGCATACGCACACGCATATGCATACGCACACACACACACACACACAGGGGACAGAGACTTGTTTCAAGACAAATCATCTTTAACAAAGATAAAAATGTTATGCTCAATCAAGAACATTCACAAAAGATAAGCAAGACAAGGGATGAGGAAAAAATTGAGCGCACAAGTCATGTGACCTATGGACTCGTAGGGTCATATTGTACCTGTAAGGTTCTTAAGGCCAAGCTGACGGAGACCGAAGTTGCCGTCTCTGCGGTAGTTGAGGAAGATAGCCAGGGCGTAACGGTCTTCATACAGCCTGGTGCCACGAATGATGCGAAGATTCTCCAGGGGCAGATATTCAAACTGATTTAGTGCCACAAGCACATAGCCGGTCACCTCACGAATGGACTGCAGACAGAATAAAGCACAAACGTTAATCAACAAATAATAACCAACTAATCAACTGGAACTTCTGGAAATAAATTAGATTCAAAAAATTAAATCAAAATCTTGATTTAGCGTGGGGTAAAAAATACATATTAGACTTTGCAAGGAGATGTATACAGTACCTACACCACACTGTTATATAGGGGGGAAAAAATATGTTTTTTTATTGATGTCTAATCAAAAGAGTATGAGAGGGCTGTGGAGTGGAGAAAAGATTGATTATTTTCTTCTGATACTGCTGTATCAATTGCACAGTGTCTCAATGCAATTGCATGTTAGAAAGGATTCTCTACTTGTTAAATTCAGCATTAAGAGATGTTTAGCAGTCAGAATTAAAATAAATACATCATGTCATTATCTCTGGATAACTTTCGATTCACTAAACTTTCCTGTTGTTTACATTTATATCCAAATACATGCTGATTGCCAACAAAAAAGACATTTGAGGCGGTTTCACTCATTGCCTCCGGTTTCGACTCATGACTGGGAACAAACAAACACGCTGTTGCTGATCAGGAAAAACAGATTGCATCCAACTGTTTCCTTAGCGTGGAGTTATTTGGGAAGCTGAATAAGGTTATCTTTCCCTCACAACCAAAAACACACTTTTGTGACATTGTTGTTTTGTGGTCTAAAAACAAAATGACTGCGCTGCCGACGGCTTCCTTAACCCGAACAAAGCTCGCTGATGGGCGTGCTCTTGCTCTGGTTGTGGTCATCAGGGTGATGTGCCCATACAAGGAATTGACCTATCGGTAAGCCCCTCCCCTCAAATGCAGATGAGCCAATGGCAGTTGAGTATCCGTTGCGCTGGGACCGGAACTCGGTCATCTTTAGGTTTCAGAGCTTAGAGGAACATGGGAAAATCCGAAGCTTTCATCGGTTTGATTGTGTTTATGCTACAAAAACGGTAAAACGTTGTGCCTGCGGTATTGTAACACTGACTCCAGGTATCCTGAGAGTATTTTCTGGTAGTCATACTCTCAATAAGATACGATTAAAGTCCCTGCAAACGTACAAACCAAAATAAATAACTGTTCTCACGTCATGTAACAGTGTACAGTAGGTCAAAACACATGCACGTCTATATTTCAGTGCCTCTCCATATTAAACTGGTGAAATGTAAATTAATAAAATGTTACCCTGCGGTAATTGTTGATCCTTGATGTTGTCATCAGCGCAATGGTCGTAACATTAGGCTTGGCCGGAACATCTGTTCTGTGTCACAGAGGTATTGTGATTTATCGTTTAATTTGTTTTTGTATACATTTTTGATATCTCTGTGAGTTTAGATACGTTTAAGGTCTGTATTATCTGCTTACTAAGGAGGACTCCTATTTTGATGGTTATTATAGTTTACGGGTAGTGAAAGCTCACACGCAGTTTATCGGAGTTGTTTTGCATATACAAAGTTTACAAGTTATTAACAAACTCTGTTTGTTTGTCAGAGTTAGCAACAGTAATTAAGGGGGGCGGGGCTTACCGATAGTTAATTTCTACCCTTTATAATGTCATACAGTGTCATACAAAAAACAGTTTCATAAAAAAATAAACGCTGAATCCTGAAGGAGTGAATTTGCCACAGAAATACTCCATCATGCACCCATCTTGTTTTTTTGGTATCAAATAATTTTTTTTTTTTCTAAAATGATTAAATATAGTCAAATCATGGAAACTGCAAATACTGCCCATTTTAATAATGTTATAAACTATAGATTTTGCTTTGTTATAAACAGCCACTCCTCGTAAGTTTACTTACATAAGGTTTTTATAATAAAATATAAATTCTATCAGTAAATAATGAATGAAAAGGCATATACTTCATATGTGATGCACACAAGCACAGCACGCAACCTTCTGTAACACCAACATTTAGAAATCACACACACTCCCACCTTTAAGTCCTGTCCGAAACGGTACATGAAATCACAGATGTAGAGCGAGAAGAATTTTCGTTTAGAAAACTAGTCCCGTCCGAATAGGGCTTACTTCTTGAAAATAAATTTCTAAAAAAGAGCCTCTTTACATATGATCCAGCTGAAATGTCTCAATTATAAAGGTGAAATCTAAAGTGTTTGTGATGTAAAGTCATGCGTAGAGTCACCTCAGGCCTCTAGGCTCATCATACAGTCATTAGCTGAAGTGTTGGGAGTGGGCAGCAGTCCGGGCAGCAGTAGGACACACTAAGCCAGAGGGTCTTTTCTCTCTCTTTTCTTGTTCTTTTTTACTCTCTCCCTCTCTCTCTCTCTCTCTCTCCTACTAGACAGATAATGATCATGGGGATGACTCAAACCCATCCAACCACATCCGTGAGACCCTCGCCGTGACATACTGGTGCCGTCATCATGCCTGTCATTAAGGCAGACACTGTTTCATTCATTCTGACAGAGCGCCTCCTGCTGTGAATGATTACACTGACTGTGTGCATGTGTGTGTGTGTGTGTGTGTGTGTGTTGGGGGGGCAGAAGTAGCCCTGAGGAAGCGCTAACAACGGGGAGTGCTCTCACTGACAGCCGTCAGTTAGCGTGAGCTTCATCTCAGGACCCATGCAGTGTGACAGGGCCGGTCCTGCTGCTGTCATCGTCCGCCATGTCCGGCTAATGGGCAGAGACGTGAGCTCTTTTTAGCAGCAGCGCTAGAAGGCCAGTCAGAGCCTCAGTCATTTATCTGGGCTAATGAACTGTTCTAATAGCTGCAGGGACATTGCAGGAAGCACTTCCTGTGCATGTACGTGGGGTATCACTGATGTGCGCTGTGAGGATTGTGTCAAGTGGGGTTACAGAACTTCCGACTAGAAGGTATGGAGAGCAGACCTGCTGGAAATAGCATATGCAGCTGTAAGCACAATCAGAGCTACTTCAGTACACCCGTTATAAAGTATGAGTGTACTGTGGACTGGAGACAAGAGCACTTATAACTCTGATACTGCTTCATCAAGGGCACAATACATTAACGAGCCATAATGCAATTGTACGTTAGCAAGACTTCTCTGCTTGTTTAACATTGTTGGGTCCAATTTCTCTTTTAAACTACACTCTAAAAAATGCTGGGCTGTTTCAACCCAAATTTGAGTCAAATATGGACAAACCCAGCCGTTGGGTTAAACCTTTAAATTATATTGGGTTAGTCCATATTTGACCCAAAATTGGGTTAAAACAACCCAAACATTTTAAGTGTAAGGAAACATTTTAATAGTCTTTTATTATTTTAAAAAATGTAAGTTCCTTTAACTTGAGCGCAACAAAAAGAGTGCAAAACACATATGTCAAACACATATGTCCTGGTGCATGTTTACATGAAAACACACTAGAAAAGTGAATGCAAAAACTTGTGCCTTCAACAGGCTTTTATCATTCAGAAAGTGAGATATAATCTGTAATGTACTATCAAAAAAATGTTAAAGGCCTTAGTAAAATGAATGATGGAAAAAAGAGGGATATGGAAAGGTTTTTTTTAGCTCATGCGTAAAACAAACAAAAAAAGAGTTGATTCATTTTACATGTGGAAATAAAAATGATTAATGTCAACTATAGATATTACACACATTGTGTGTGCACCAATATATTTTCTAATATTAGCAATAGTGTGCATTTTGTAACAAAAAAAATATTGAGCAAATTTTACTACAGGGTGAACTTGGTTTCTTTTATCGCCAAGCAAGGAGCAGAAAACGTAAAAAATGCCACTCCACTCACATACTCTAATCCTGCCATGGCATCTGAAATTGGTCGAAAGCATGAATACTGGCCAAGCCTTTGACCTTGCTGTGGTCCCTCCATTTCCTCTTCCTCTCCTTACGGCCAACAAAAAGCCACTGCACTTGCCACATCCTGCCAACAACCCCCTCACCCCTGGCCACCGGGAACTAAACCCATCCCAGTTACCTAGCAACCTCTGGAACCTGCTGCTGTCTAAAAGACATGACAGAGGCGGAAAGTAGAGGGTGGGGAATAAAAAAACAGCAACATCTTTGTTGTACTTCTCCTAATTTAATTAAAGGATTACTTTGCAGAGATTTTCCACACAGCCTATTTGGCTTCCTGCACTCCCTTTCCAACACCATTTAATTCCTCTTTCTCAAACTAATTTGTTATTTTCAAGCCAGTGGATCGATACTTCCCAGAGTGGAGAAGAGAGCAGAGGAGAGAGATAGGACGGGGTCCTCTTTCTTCTTTTGCTGTTTGCTCAATAATGAACCACATAAATAAAGGTAAACACCTTGTTGTGATTACAAGCGCATTTTATAGCTAATAAATGATGTGGCATCAATGAGGAGCACTTTCCACCTGTTGTTAAACATAACACATCCAACCTGAGTCGATAGAGCCTGATGGACACACAAAGCAACACCTCATAGTGTTTTTGTATATTCTACAGTATTTTAATCTCTAATGTAAGGGCACAGTTAAGGCTCTGGTGTCAAGTGCACCTGTAACACAAGGATGACTGTCACTGCATCTTTTTCAGGATGTCTGTGTTCAGTTGTAAGAACTTTCAACCTTTTTTTTCTGTTGTATTTGAAGTAAGATTTTTTTTTTTGCGTTACACCCTAGTTGGTCGAGTTAAAACAAACCCTGAAACTTTGGATGCAATGTCTTTAAAAAAAAGTAGTAAAAGACTGCAATTCACGGTTATATCTGTGGATCAAAACAGTCCATCTTCAGGAAAAAAAAAAAAGCTTTTTTTTAAAGCAGGGATTTTTTTGTTCTCAAAAAGTTTGGTGTCTGTCATTTTTTTTAATATTTTTGAAAAAAGTTGTAATCTTATGCACTAAGGCTGCATTTATTTAATCAAAAATACTGTAACATTTGTAAAATTGTGAAATATTACAATCTAAAATAACTTTTCTATTTTAATATATTTTAAAATGTAAGTATATAATATTTTACGTGATAAACGTGATAAACACATGATCTTTCAAAAATCATTCTAATATGCTGATTTGCTGCTCATGAAACATTTCTTATGATTAACAATTTTGAAAACAGTTGTGCTGCTGAATATTTTGAGAAAAAAAAATACACTTTAATAAATAGAAATGTGTAAATGAACAGCATTTATTTGAAACAAATTACTACATGTACTTAGAATTAAATCAAACCCTAATTGTAAACTCTATAGTAGTATATTCTAGTTAATTAATATTACTCAGTACTTATTTGAGTAAGTACAATGTAACTATGTAACCTTAAAATAAAGTGTAACCATCTTTTGTAAAATTGTCTTTACTGTCACTTTTGTATGGAAGCCCATTTCCGCCACAGTTGAGTAAAAAAATATGATTCTTTAAGTCATAATAATGAGAAACTTTCTCGTAATAATGACTTAAAGGGTTAGTTCACCCAAAAATGAAAATTCTGACATTAATGGTTCAGCCTAATGTCATTCTAAATCCATATCACCTCCGTTCATCTCTGATACACAGTTTAAGATATTTTAGACTGACTGCCGTGTGCGTCTCCCTCAGATGGAAGCTCTGGCACACCAGATAACACGCCAGCAGCGTCTTACGTCAGCAGCGGGATTAAAACAAACAAAGACAATGTTGTTGAATAAAGTCGTAGTTATTGTTATTTTTGGACCAAAATGTATTGACGATGCTTCAAAAAAGTCTAACTTAACCCACTGATGTCACATGGACTACTTTGATGATGTTTTTCATACCTTTCTTCTTACCTTGGACACGGGCTGTATACAGTGCATACACTTTCAATGGAACGGACAACGGACTAAATCTAAAATATCTTAAACTGTGTTCCGTAGATGAGGTCTTACGGGTCATTAATAGGGGTGGGAATCACAGGTCAACACACGATACGATAATATCACGATATTTTGCCCACGATAACGATAATATCACGATACCAGCGATTCTGTGACAGACGATATATTGCAAGAAAATCTCTCACGATATATCACGATATCATTTTGTAAATGGTGATCATGTATTTCATTATTAAAACTAAATTATTTAATCTTTTTTGAAATAGCATTAAAGTTCAGTAAGTGCATATAAAGCCATCAAACAGACATGAGAGAACAGTTTTATGTGACTAAATGATTTATAATAAAGAAAAGTCACTATCTCTGACTTATTCATAGCAGCAACATTTCATATTTGGAAATTGCAAAATAGACACATGTGAAAAAACACCCAGTATAAAACCTTATATAATAAAGTATTGTCACATCTGAGTACCAAGCGCGTTAACCAATCAGGAGCCTGCTTGCTGCTGTCACGTGGTCAAGTGACGTGAGGAGAAACCCTGCATAACTAAAGATACTGATATTTTGTCACTAAATGTAGTTTTAATGCTTTTCAGTTGATAACGTAGTTGCTTAAAGCGAAATTATGTGGTTTATTTGTAAAGACAGCGCCTATTTATAATATATTGTATTTATAATAATCTTGCGTTTTGAGTTGTGAGCTCCAGGCGATCAGCGGGGCGCTCAGCGTTCGTTAACCCCAGCGAGCTGCCTCTCCTCGGCTAGTCCTTCTAGCGTTTGCCGCTGGCTCGGATGTGTCTGTAGTGGTTAAACTTGACATATAATTCGTCTTGTGTAAATCTAATGGGCGATCTTTGGTCTAATGAATCTATTGTTGTCTACCAAATCATTTTGACTGAGGGCAAAGTAAAGTTTCATAACTTTAAATGTATTTTTTTTTGCAGTGAAGATAATCCAGGTAGTGCGTTGGCTGTACCACATTTGTGTGGCTGTTAATGCTTAATTTTTTTTTTTATGAAAATGAAAAGAGGCAGAGTGGTGTTTTATGACATTTTTCTCCTGGAGCGCCTTGAGCAGCGTCTATTTCGCTTCAAATGCTCGATTTCTCGCGTCCAATTCGCTGCGGGCGTGCTAATGGATTCAAAATGTTCACGCGTCAAACTAGGCGCGATTTTGGCGCTGTATTCGCTCGGTGAAGCGCCACGCCACGCCGCCACCACATGAAGTCTGGAGGTACTGCCACTCCGGGAAGCCAAAGCGGTAAACAGCCACAATGTAGATATGAATTTAAATATTCGGATCAAATATCGATACTTGGAGACAGCGTATCGATAACGTCTCGCGGACGGAAATATCGCGATATATCGGCATATCGATTTTTGGCCCACCCTAGTCATTAATGACAGAATTTTCATTTTGGGTGAACTAACCCTTTAATATCTCATAATATTGAGAGACTTTCTCGTAATAATGAGTTAAAATCTTGTAACAATGAGAAACTTTCTCGAAATATCTTCGCATCTCGTAATATTGAGAAACTTTCTCGTAATAATGTCTTAACATCTCGATCTTAATATCTTTCTACATATCCTATCTGCTGTACTTATAAACCAACAACAGACACCAAAGATGCTTTTAGAAGCCAATTGGGGGAGACTCTTACAGGTGGTCTAATAGAGCACTTAAGATACACCCAGCACTAGGGGCCATTTGAGCCCTTATGATGCCTGTTAAAGGTAACAGTCCAACAGTCCTGATAAAGCCAGTCTATAAATACAGATCATGTTCCTCCATGAGTTGTGTGGAGAGACTGGGAGATATAGGAGCCCTGATGTTGGGTTTGGAAGCTCTGATGACAGTGGTCCACTTAAAGCTCTCGTGATACTGACAGAAGAAGGAAGACAGAAGCTTTGAAAGACAACTTAGTGCTGGTAAAGATACTGTTACTGTATATGGACAAGAAAGTGATTTTGGTTTCACTTTATTTTGATGGTCCTTTAACAAATCCTGTTGACTATTAAGTAATGTTGCATCTACATGTCTATTAACCAGGCTCATGGTCTTAAAGGGTTGTACCAAGTCTCTTAATGAGTCATGGGTGTGTTTTGTAAAACAATAAAACAATCAGATTCTCATCTCCCATTTACTTTAAAAGCCAGTTGCAACAGCACTATGGCAGATGCGTTATTTACATGGCGGAATTTACGAGTGGAAAGACTGAACGCTTCTCCAGGGAGGAATCCTTTTATTTTTAATATTTAAAAATGTTTGTGTGCTGCTGAGTCCCTGTGTGTGTAATAAGCAAAGTGTACTATAAGGTTATAGCGGGTTACAGCCGCATATTACTCATATTACTCAATATGCGCCTATAATACACCTGAGCACACCTCATTTTCAGACCAGCACGCCCATGGGCGAACAAATGGGTGCGATTGCATTTGCTATTTAAACAATGTGGCACTGGACGTGAAAATGATAACTGCGTCGGGCTGAAACTAGCAAAAACCACTTGTGTCGTGCTTGCCGTTGCATTGCGCCGGGTGTACGATAGGGTCCATTAAGTCTACTAATGCTCTAATGAGAGTTAATTGACATGTAGTTGCAAAGTTAATTAAAGTCAACAGAATGTTCAGAAGGGACCACCAAAATAAAGTGTTATCGTGATTTTAAGATATGGGAACTGAAATTATGGACTGTCTAAAATGAGCTTACAATACATTATCATTCAAATTACAGCATGGATTCTGAAAGATCTCTTTTGGATTTAAAAATACGTCCGGTTATAACATTTATCTCCATCATTTTAAGAATTGTGAAAGAAAGAATGTGTTTCTGTGGTGAAATATAGAGCGAAAAAGTCACAGCTGTTTAGTCAGTTCGCCCTGGGCCTTCCATTCAAACACAGTCAGAGAAAACAGCAGTCAACAAAGTAAAGGAGAAAGATTTGGACAGATCCGCAAGATTTCCAGGGATTCTGTCTTTTCTCAGTGGTAGTGTTGGAAAAGAGGAAGTGTGCCGCGAAAACAAAACCTCCTTTCACTCCCCGAGACGTGCTCAGAGTGGAAATAAACTCCTGCAATTCACAAACGAGAGTGGAATGGAGAGAAAAACCAGGAAAAGGAGAAAGAAAGATGAAGATGAGGCGATCGACAGGGCTACAGTCGAGTGGATCATAGTTGGTCCTCTGTATATTTTAATGCATAATTAATACTCCACCTGTTCCAGTTCAGAGAAGACAACAGAGGGGTTGAAAACGAGAGAGGAGGAGGAGGACAGACTAGACAAAGAGAGATTGAGAGAGATTTAAAAGAGAGTGTGTAAACATATAGAAACACCATAGCCCTGTGTATACCATTATGCTAATTAGTGCTAATTTACATACATATAGATCTTGTTGTGTCTTTTGGAAGAGTGGGCGGACACATACATAGAAGATCCAGGGTTTGGATCACTGAGTGTCCTTATGCTAATGTATCCTACCCTCAAAAAATACAGGCACAGCATCTCTCTGCTACATTTCTAAAAAGTTGTATAATGAGTACATATTTATTATTATTATGCAAATACTTGTTCTGATTATTATAATTACTTATTAGCAGTGTTGGTAGTCATCATTCATTAAGTTCTTTAAATCAACATGCAGGTGTTATTTTCTATACAGCTGGTGTCATACTTTTTTAAAGGCATTAGAGGTGAAAAACTTTTTTTGTAAGACATGCTTGCTAAACTATTGACCTAGAATGAGCACAACTAGTTTTAAACACATCAGACGTCTGCATCCCTACTGCCAACCCATCCCAAATCAAATATTTTGACCTTCTCTGTATCCAACATTGAATGTAATACTATATGACATAACCATGACATAATCTGCAAAAATGGCTCCAAATTATAATATTTAGCGATGGCCAATAATGTGTGCAACTCTGCTACTGTACAGTTTCCCACCATTTAAAAAATACTGTAACATTCCTTGTGTCAAAAAGGTCCTAAGGTTTTCAAACCTCATTAAATAACAGAAAATCAAATATCTTAATATTTAGTTTAGCCTCTTCAGTGACATTTCACTAATTACTGTGTGTTTGTGTGTGTGTGTGTGTGTGTGTTTAATGTATTTGTAAACATTTTAAGGAACACTCAATATGAACACAATTAAAATAAATTAAAAAAAGAATCTTATAAAGGTTGGTTTAAAGTTGGTACTTTATTTCATTTTCCCATTTTCCGTGGCCTAACCTAAAGTGAGAACTATTTATTGTTAAATCTTTCCCAGCCAAACAGGGAATTTTCTGTTATTTGTGAGAAAACGCTTCCCTGGCAAACACGGAATTTTCTATGTTTCCGTGTTTTCACTGTTAGACGCTAGGGGACGCTATTTTGCATCTTCTAAATGAATACCGAATCTTCTGATCAAAAAATATGTGAGGAAGAAGCAGTAAAACAAGCGATCGCATGTAAGCAGATGCATATGTAAAATAACATGATAATCAACATTAAACATCATATAAATCAAAACTATCTAATGTTACTGAATGAAATGTGGACCCATGACGAGCTACAGGACTGTGCAAGCATTACGGCAGCTTTTGATATATTGCAGGATCAGATATCATATTCATAAAACAAAATATTCTATGGGCTATAACATTTTTGTGGAAATGGTCAAAAAACCTGGCGGTGGCTGGCAACTTTTTTTTTTAAGCGCTGGCGGGGAAAGAGTTAAGTTGTTACAAAGCATTATCTTGGTGCTAATTAAACAACAATAACTTGTTACTTGTAACTTGCTAATTACAGTAACAATGAGTGAAAAATGTACTATTTGTATATAGTCTATTATTGCATTGACTACAGTTTATAAACTATTAATTAAGTTTGCAAATTATTTGTAAGTACTTTATTACACTATACTTATAAAGCATCACCAAAACGTATAATACCAGTGCTGAATGACATTTTCATGAAATTATTTTGTTAACGTTTCTAGAAACACATAACTGTAGTGTTTCCTGCAAATACTATTCTCCTAAACATACAGTGAAAGAAACTGGAATTGTTCATTAGCTAAGGAAAGATGTACACTATATTGCCAAAATTATTGGGACACCCCTCCAAATCATTGAACTCCAGCTAGCCTTCTCACCCAACATTAGTGCGGTTCTAGATGAATGGTCAAAAATTCCCATAAACATACTCCGAAACCTTGTGGAAAGCCTTCCCAGAAGAGTTGGGTGGCCAATTCCATATTAAACCCAATGAATTAAGAATGGGATGTCATTAAAGTTCATGAGCATGTAAAGGCAGGCGTCCCAAAACCTTTGGCAATAGTGTATTGTCTTCCAGAGTTATGGAGTCCTGAATCCTCTCCTGCTCCATTTATCCTTTATTTCTCTCCTTTAAGTTTACTTCAAACAGTAACACTTAAAACAAATAATGCTTATATTGATATTTTGAACTCACAAATATGTGTCTGATGTGTTTCATCTCACCCTTCAACCAAAACAAAAGGGCATTCTATCTTGAACAAACTGATCAAAAGCACAATCAAACAAACAAATCCTTTTTTCTTTTTTCCCCCACAAACACATTTTATGAATGAGAGTTTTAAAGGTAAACAAGCTTCTGAGCTACATTAACCCAATTAACTTCTTTAATATAACTTCTTTGCGAATATCCCTGTCACTATAGAACATAAAACATGTCATGTCTAATCAGAGTGGAATGACGGAGACGCCATACTTCCACTGTGAGAGAAATTGCAAATGAAAGGCGCTCTGTTTGATTCTCATTGGCTTAGACAGTGCAACAGACACATGTCAGCCTCATTGATAAGCAAAGCCTGCAGGATATGTTGATTACCACAAAACATTCTGTGACAGCAAATATTTGAAACTCAGGCGCAGACATGACAGACAGGGAGGTGTTCTCTGTAATTTCATACTGCATGTTAAAGAAATGGATTGCTGCGTTTTTGAACCTTGCTGCTTATTACCTTGCTGCTTGTGCAGCTACATTGTGAGATACATACAAATAATATTTCTATTTGAGAAGCCCAGATACTGCAAGTGCCTCAACCCATTCTGTAAGACAACAGAACACAGCAACAAACAATAAAACATTGTCTCACAATGATACGAGCAGATCAATGCTTACTCTGAGGCCTCTGACATACACTGAAGTAACAAACGCCTAAATCTTTAAAGTGCAAGTCAAACACAAGACAACACTGATTTGAGTTAAAACCTTTGAACGGTAGAGTACATAAATGAGCAAAACCATAATCCCTGATTCAGAGTGTACCAGGATGCCCGAAAAAAACTTTATGATTACTTTACCATAAGCATAACATTCTTTCTACAAGTTAGATGTGTAAGAATTATGGAAGCTTGTTTCCGGTACAGAATAAAAAATAAAAAAGGTAAATGCAACTTTTTAATCACACAATTCTGACTTTTTTTCTGACTTTGTATTTTCCTCAAAATTCAGAACAAACTCTGAATTTTGAGTTTATGTCACAATTCTGCGAAAAGAAGCCAGAACTGCAAGATATTTATAACTTTATAACTCACAATTCTGACTTTATATCTCGCAATTCTGAGAATTGACCAAAAACAACTTCCTAACTAACTATCAATATGCAGTAATTATGAGTTTATTGAAGGAATATGTGTTACCGCATAATTTGTGCATATGGAAATGGGAAATGCATTATCACTGAAAAGCAAAAAAGAAATCATTTCTCATACTTCCAAGCAGTGCCAAAATACGGACGATTACACACTATCGGAAACAACCACTTTTGTTGTAAAACACTATATCTATGCTTTAATAGCTGCACCTCCAGCGGGACCAACCTCTCATTTTAGAGAAGAGAGAGTAGGATGACATGTTTTGAAGGTGGAGTGAGCTGTCTTTAAGAGCTGACAGCACCGTAAACAGTTCCTATAGCGATCCTTCCTATTCCTTCAGAATGCTGCCTTGGACTACTATCTCACACAGAGTAGACGCCACAGGAGCAGACACAAGCCCACTGCTACAATGATGTCACCGATCATTAATGGAGCTCTGGGCTTTGTTTTAGCAAACATGCATTTTTCAAACCATCTGGCTCAGCAGAGTGTTGATGCTCCAATGTGATATCTTTATATTTCACTGCCTAAAAATATGTTTGGGAAACATGTCTGGCACAGGAGTGCTCCATCTGTGTGCACGCAGACGCTGGTTTTGAGATACAGAACATGCTTTTCCAGTTGTATTGATGCATAGGCCTAATGAAAAATAAATAAATAAATACATGTTTAAAACATATGGTGCCGTTTTAATTTTTTTTTGTTTCCTAAGTAACATCAAAATCTCAAGAGGTGCACAAGCAACAGACGCTAGATGCTGTGGTTAGTGCTGGGAAGTCGACTCCAAAAGACTACAGGAATCGACTCTCTGTGTCGACTGGTGCTGTGTCTGAAATCGCTCACTTGTTTACTGATTCTATAATCCATAGCAGCTGACAGCTGAGTGCACTATAAGCAAGGTGAACGAAATGAAGTGAGAAATATGGACACTGGCATATTACACCACATCAGAGAGCTGTCGCAGACACTTTATCACATACATTTATCCTACATGCAGCTTACTTTAGAAGTATAACAGTCATAGTGACTTTAGTTTGTAATTATACATACCTCCATGCCAGCTTTAGTATTGATAGTAGCCTATATTAATGCAATAAATATAGATTTGGTTTTCCATGGTTAACCTTGTGTTCATAATCATTAAACTAACCATAAATCATAAAAACTTGCATCAACAAAAAACACATCAATAAAAGTACATTATTGCATGTATTTTTTATCTATTTTACTCATTTTTAGTATCTTTATCTCTCCTATCCAAGCAAGTTTTGAGTCAACGATCCTGCGCATTGAGTACCATCAACCGACCATTATAAGTTGAATTCATTAAAGAACACCTTCTTTCTTGTTTATTTAATTCTCACATAATTTTCGACCACGGCTGTTTTTCGTGGCAGGTTAGGTAGCAACGTTGACTGGTAGTAATGTTGTAATGGATTCTAGGAGTCGATTCCATCAACATATAGAACACCAATGTAGTCTGAATCACAAACACATGACTCTTGACACATGACATGAGTTGGTTCGTTTTAATTAATCAAAATCAGAGTGATCAGTCTATAACAATTCCCAAAACTAATGACTCTAATGATCCGCTTCTTTTATGAACAGTCCAAAAACACCAGGTTCAATCAATCTAAAACACTGCCTGCATAATTTACAGCATTAGCAGACAGAAAATGTCTTTAAAGGTATCACAAACTGGCTTTTTAAATGTTTTTATACTGTTGTCTGAGGTCAACTTATGACGTTCTTGTGGTTTTTACATTCAAAAACATCAAAATGAATAAGTAATAGGCTATTTTCTACCCTGGTTTTAAGCGTCTCTCCTGGAACGCTCAGTTTTTATGGGCATGTCGCACTGAAGACTTGAAAGTAAATGCCCATGGCTAGTATTGGAAAAGATTTGCATATTTAATGAGCTTCAGCTCCCCTGTAAGTTCATGTGGGAATGTTTTTGAAAGCATATGGGAAATTAGCCTGGCGTGGCCATACTCAATTCTAGTCAGAATATGAGTCTGGTACCGCTCCATTGAGCTTTGATTATGGGGCGTGTTTCAACCGAGCCAGGAAAGACCTCAATTGGATAGACCCTCAACCAATCAGAGCAACGGATCGACGCGTAACGTTAGTTGTCAAATGTCAACAGAACTCAACTGCACTGTGTTGCCAAGTCTGTGTTTTTCTCCATGTCCGCAGGTTGAAGCGACCCAAATTATGTGATTATATAAACCCAGGAATGTGAATTTTAGCAGGCAACCTTGCCAAAATAACATATTTTGCCAACCAAACGCCATTTTTTTCCGAAGAACCCCCCGGAAAGTTATTGTTTTGGGCTATAGTTTTGAGTAGCAACTGTGCGCGACATTGCAAAAAAACATGGCAAACCTGTCTGCACGTGCGCTGGATTAAGTAACGTTACAAGAAAAATATGAGTGTAAACGATCTTTGCCAGTATTGTAATAAAATAATTTAAGGATACACAGAGTACTTACAAACACGATCATCGTTTTCTGAGAGAAATAGTGAAGGTGAATGCATATACGAACAAGTTCTCCGTTTAGGATAAGAGTAAATTCAACCCAAACCACTTTGATGACGTGGAAGATTACGTTACTGTTGATCATCTGTCCATCATCATCTAAAGCCCGCCCTGACAATTTCATTGGTCCGAACAGTTTCTGTTCGGGCATAATTACTCCTCTATGGATCGAGACCAGACCGAATTGCCCGAGCAAAAAAATTTATGGGCGGGGCTAAATTCGGCTGGCATCCAGGCTAATGGGAAATGGCTCGCAAAACAAACACAAGGATTTCTCTCTCATCCACCCGCAAATTCTTTGGAAAGCCCTGGCCCATATATGTCTGAGTCTGACCCCAAATCGCAATGAACCAACAACACCACAAATGATTCTTCAGCCTTTGACAGCATGCTAAGGTATGTTCAGTTGGACATGTACACATTAGCTAATAGATAAACAATCTGTAACTATCCAATACTATCACATACATACATATGCATTCCTGATTTTGGAATCCCAATGACGCTTATGTTTATTGCTGCCTTAGAAATTCGATCAGCTACAGAATCAGGCATTGTTCTTCTGTTGAGGTGGTGTTTCACCACACGATGACATCACAGACCAGGCTGTGACTCATTCTTAGACTGATCATTTGCTGGGCCTGGTGTCAATAAAAGCTTTTCTTTGACTAACAAGGAAGTTTTCAGCTCTGAAACTTATAGGATATTCTTATATTACCATGACCTTTTATATATCAAAAGCTCAAGGGAAAGTTGATTTATGACCCCTTTAACATTTACACAAAAAGGACATTCTAACTTAAATATACCCATTTGAATTTAAATTGCATCGAATTTATTGCAGCGATTCTATTTCATGATTCTGCTGTAGAAGGGAGATCCCAAGGTTTTGGAATAGTGACATTGTGTACTGTATCTGCACTGCTTGGCACAGTTGTTCAGGATAACAATCAGAATAAGAAGCAACACATTCCTAGAGAGACTCTCCAACAGCACAGTCATGCAGGTTTGCACTGGAACTTCTCGTCATTTCTATGCTGGACTATTGCAATTCTCTTCTGGCAGGACTTCCAACATGTGCAGTCAAACCTCTCCAAATGATTCAGAATGAATGCAGCAGCACGACTGGTCTTCAACGAGCCCAAGTTGAAGATATTGACATCAAGTTCAAGACATTGATGCTTGCATACAGAACAACCCATCTCTTCCGCGAGCAACAGCATCCTGATAATAATAATAATTCTATGCTTGCACTATTTATTCATCTATGCTCTCACTATTCCCTAATTCCTCACTGTTCTAGCTTGTACTATTCTGAACCATGTCTGAAACTTTGTATTACTAACACTTCCCGTGTTTACTGCCTTTTTAAGATGAATCGCTTTTTGTATTCCTCATTTGTAAGACATTTTGGATAAAACGTCTGCTAAATGAAAAAATGTAAATGTAACATCTGTGTATGCAAGGGTAGTCACAGGTGTGAAGCTCATTACTGATTGAGCGGGCGGTCCCTTCGGACCCTACAAACTCTTTCATCTCACACTCCGAGGGGGTCGGAAAGTGTGGGCGCGCTTACAGGAATGCCACATTCTAAGATGGAGGCTGGCAGGCTGGGATTGTGTGTTAAGAGCCTTGATTACTGCTAGAGAAAGAAAAACTGTCACTCTGCAGGAAGTCTGTCTTTTATCCTGTTTCCTCTACTTCCCACCTTTTCCCTGTGGACTAAGGATCACAACAGAAGAACTGCTGTGACACTATATGCCACACTCTCATCCTCTCTCTAGAGACGCGTATGTGTGTGTGTGTGTGTGTGCGTCGATTTATTGTGATCCGCTGCGGGGCAATACCTCATGAAAACAGAGTGTTTCCTGAGATGTCTTAATATAATCATTCATCTATTTGTTTTATCTGCACTTAATAAAAGCTTTTTCACACACAGACTTCAGCACCCCACAATGAACTATGCTTGAGTTCATATTGATTGGGCACAACGGTAATTAAGAATGATATCCATCTCCTTCTGCTGACTCTACCCATAATACTCGTTCACGCTTTCATCACCAGCAGGGTGGACTATTGTAATGGTCTTCTAACCGCCCTTCCCAAAAAGACCATTAGACAGCTGCAGCTCATACAGAACGCTGCGGCCAGGATTCTGAGCAGAACAAGAAAATATGACCATATCACGCCAGTCCTCAGGTTTTTACACTGGCTTCCAGTTACATTTAGGATCAATTTTAAAATATTATTACTTGTTTATAAATCACTCAATGACCTAGGACCTCAATACATTGCAGATATGCTGATTAAATACAAACCCATCAGATCACTCAGATCATCAGGATCAAGTCATTTAGAAATACCAAGAGTTCACTCAAAGCAAGGAGAGTCTGCGTTCAGCTATTGTGCCAGCCGCAGCTGGAAGCAGTTTCAGAAGAGATCAGATTGTGCTCCAACAGTAGCCACATTCAAATCTAGACTCAAAACACATCTGTTCAGCTGTGCCTTTACTGAATGAGCACTGTGCCACTGTACGTCCCACTGATTGCACCTATTCTAATCTATGCATCATCTTAATTTTTATTTTATTTTTTATCTATATATACTGTAATAATTTTATTCTTTTTAAATATCTTTACAACTATATATTTTTATTGTCTTCTTATTTTAAAAATTCTTTACAACTGTTTTAATTATCCTGTTTTTATTTTTAAGCCTTACACGTGGTATTCTTAATTCTTATCACTATTTTAATTTCATTTTCTATGTAAAGCACTTTGAATTGCCATTGTGTATGAAATGTGCTATATAAATAAACTTGCCTTGCCTTGCCTTAATACAGATCACTTCCCTTTGCTCTTTTTCCTCAACATGAAACCCACTGAAACCCTCCGTCTCTTTAAAGGAATAGCTTACCCATAAATAAATAAAATGTTTCATCATTTACTCACCCACAATGTCGTTCCAACCCTGTATTATTATTATTATTATTTTCATCCATGAAACAATAAAGGAGCTGTTATGCAGAATGTACTGTATTTATTTTGAAAGAAACTACCTATATATCTTTTTTCACATATAATGAAAGTGAATTTATACTACTCAAAAAAGCACCATAAAAGGTGCAAAAAGCCCATCACTGCATCCAAAACCGCATGCTTTCTTATTAGGTACTGCATTTGAATTTGAGTATGTTATATATAGTATGAATGTGGTTAGTATGAATCTGCCATGTTGTTACTGTCACGTTACCTACCAGCGTCAGTTGCGTCACTTCCATTCATAAACCCTCTCCCGTGGCCTAATGAGATAGTAAAGTGTCCAGCGAATGTGCACTTCAGAATCTTGCTGGAAGTAGTAGGTCAACCAGGGACTTTTTGCCTACTGTTTTTTGCATAGAATCCAATAATACTCTTGGTGTACTGTTTTTCGTGTACTATATAGTAGGGAAGTTTTTGATTTCGGTTGCAGAGCATGATTTTCAAACCTGCCACACCACAATTAATAACGTGATGAAAAAAGCAATGTCACGTGGTTTCACGTGGTGTTTCAAAGAATATACACTACTGTCAAAAAATCTGGGGTCAGATTGCTTAATGTTTCGAAAGAAGTCTATTTTGATCTACATGATCTAATTTATTTGATTACAAATATAGTAAAACAGTATTATTGTGAAATATCATTACAATTTACCATTACTCTAACCTTCAGTGTCACATGATCCTTCAGAAATCATTCTAATATGCTGTTTTGGTGCTCAAGTGATATTTATTATTATTATTATCAATCTTGAAAACAGTTGTGCTACTTTATATTATTATATTTATTAATTGTATATAAATCACCATTTACTTTTGTTAGTGAAAAGCAGACATCTCATACATTCAATTTTATATTTCTCAAAAACAAAACAAAAAAAACAACAACTATGGGGTCAGAAATATACTCATATGAGTATATGTACACAAAATTAAACAAACCCTTTACATGGAGATTTCCTCACTCAAACAATTCATATATCTTCATATCCCCATAGTCAAAGTGAATATGTCTGCTCCATTTTGTCTTCAAAAGCATTTTCTCTTTGATTCAGATGACAGAGTCTGTCTGTGTCCATTTCCTTTTTATCCTGTCCTCTGCACACTGAGATGCCAAGTATGTGATGCTGACAAGAATCGGAGTGCTCGAGACAAACCTTCACATTTTTATTTGATCTGCCACTGCAAGGATTTCCTGTATTGCAGAGCCCAGTTCTAGATGTACTTCCTGTGCTACTGTTTCAAATGCTTGGTAGATTTCATACAGACTCAGTGAACCTCGTTATTTTTTACCTCTAGGTTAAAACAAAAAAATCCATCCATATATTTACATTTGTGAAAGGTCACCCTATGGAAAAAGAAGTTGTCTAAAAACTGCCAGGAAATGATCAGCTTTGCTTCAAATGCATTAACCTTAAACTTTGAGGTTTGGCGTTGTGTGCAAAGAATGTCAAAATGTGCCCTGCACTGCAGCTGAACCCGGGATGTCTTCACAAGCTGAAGAATTTCCAACTTTGTGGTGCTGAATCTAGGAAATGACATCATCGGCAGCAGTCAGTGATGTATGAGCTTTGCCCTGACAGGTGGCAGATCAGACTCTCTGTCTCTAAAGCAGATGTTAATTCGCAATTTAAGAACGTTCACTCTTCTTGAGTTTTAAGGGTCTCTTTGGCTGGCTTGTTACTGGAGTTAAAAGGCAGATTTTCCAGACACGAGAAGGATTAAAAATCTCACATACTTTCAGACACTTTGCAGTCTGTTTCTTGAAAAACACTTAGATGCCGCTGTAGATATTCCAATAACACTGTTTTGTTGACAGGAAGCATAAAACGCTGGCTGTGGTACAGTATGGTACAATGTCAAATGTTTAAAACAGTACTAACCAGGACCAAACATTTTAATGATGGTGGTCCTGCCATGTTGATTTGCAATATTGATTGCATTTTCTAAATATTTATTAAAAACGTGTATATTATTTGTAGCTTTGGAGTGATATGGCATTATACCTAAAGAAGCCATTTCTGCAGTGATTCCAGACGATAGTAAACAAAGTTCCTCTGCTTGTTGAGATGGGTAAAGGATGTTGATATCCAGGCTCTCATTGGCTAGCTGTTAGCCAGTCAGAGTCAAGCTGCTTAGCTCATTGAATATTAGAGAACTGAAAATATGAGAACTGCCACAAATCGAGTTGGGTCTTCCTGCAGGCTTTCTGTACCTCGCTAGAATGACTTGAAACAAGGTAACCAAGGCAGAGAGCCCATGGTAGAACTTCAGGCATTATCACAAAAGTAATGAAATACATGTGGCAGGGCGCCTCTAAGAAAAAACTAAAAAACGAAATGTTAATATTTTTCCTCACACAAGAAACAGATCATGATACGGATCATAGCCTGTAAAGCTCGGGACACACCAAGCCAACGTAAAATAACTGGCGGCGATGAAAGCTGACTGTCTTGTCGCATTTCGTTGGTTGAGTCTCTGCTAAAAAGCTGCACTCATGCGGATCACTGTCTTTATTCCAGTTGGCTCATGTTATGAAAATATTTGTGCATTCGAATTCCCAGGTAAGAGGACATAAAATTATAACAGCCTTTTGTCTGTACCGTCTTGACTTCTTTGCTCACTTTCATCACTTTCGCTTTTCTCGTGCATTGACTCGTTTGCTGATGAGCAGCCAATCAGAGTTCTCAAGTCAAGTCAATTTTATTTATATTTTGATTCATATAATACAGATTTATTATTAAATTTAGTTCATTTAATTTATAAAGCAGTTCTGCTTAATATATAAAAAAAGAATAGTTATGTCATCATCCAGCTCAGTTCAGTTATCATACAACAGTGTCAGTACAGTCAGATCCATACTGTTGAATATTAAGCATCCCCAACTAAGCAAGCCAGAGGTGACAGAGGAACCCAAACTCTATCAGGTGATAGAATGGAGAAAAAAAAACCTTGAGAGAAACCAGGCTCAGTCAGGGGGCCAGTTCTCGTCTGACCAATGAATGAACACAGTGAGACCATCTCACCACTGTCCAAACGTTGATCCAGCATGTTAAATAGGCACAAAAAACTTGACTAGAGTCAATGGTGTGAAACACACCGAAAAAAACTATGCTGACAAGAGCTCAAAAATTGCCCGACATTGCTTGGTGTGTCCCAGCCTTTAAGTGGGCTCCTCTCATCACAGAGCCGAGGACAACACTGCCATTTTTTCCATCCCAGAAAAGAAGCATAAGTTCTTTTATGTGCTACATTAGTTTAGACACATTCACATTAGAGACGTCCTTTCATGCCAATCAAATTTCATTTTCTCTATCCCAGGGATTTCTGGATAAATGATTGAGCAGAAGAGAGGAACAGCCCGTACAGATCTTTGACTTTGACACTCCAAACATCTCCTTGAGCAGTGTAAATATATTGCAGCGTACCGGGTGAGCTAAAGAAGAGTAGTGTCTCTCCTCCTGGGAGCGGGACTCCATCAGTACCCTGATAATGAGGGGCTCTCCTGCAGGAATTCTTCAAATGGAGTGATTTGTAATTGATTTGGTGGATTAATTACCGTCCGGTTCTGCCTGTGTCATGGTTAATATTGCACACTTCTGATGAGAAGAGGATCCGCATTGGGATCGTTTGGGCAAATGGCAATTATTCAATTAGAGCTGCGGTTCCCGCTGCACATCTTCATTCAGTAGAGGTAATCACACAGCTGATGGTGTCCACTGCAGAGTACACTGCAGAATGCCCAGTTGTTCATGACACACACACACACGGACATACGTTTTGATTTTACTTTGTATTATATAATACATTTTTAACCATAATATATTTTTACATTTATTTTATTTTATTTATTTTATATAAAATATAATATTAAAGTGCCCCGATTATGTTTTTTCGGACATTACCTTTCATGTAGTTTGTAATATAGCTTTTTGTGAATGTTAAAGGTCTGCAAAGTTTCAAAGATCAAAGTGCATGATAAATGGAGTTATTGTCTTCCAAAGGAAAGGATCGATTCTGAACTGCCTGAAACAAGTTGTCAGGAATTACAGTCTGACATCCTGCATCAAAAAGCAAAAATGGTTCAGGAATGGTTTGAGGAGCACAACAATGAGTATGAGGTGTTGACTTGGCCTCCAAATTCCACAGATCTCAATCTAATCGAGCATCTGTGGGATGTGCTGAACAAACAAGTCCGATCCATGGAGGCCACCACCTCGCAACTTACAGGACTTAAAGGATCTGCTGCTAACATCTTGGAGCCAGATACCACAGCATACCTTCAGGGGTCTAGTGTAGTCCATGCCTCGTTGGGTCAGGGCTGTTTTGGCAGCAAAAGGGTAACCAACACAATATTAGGAAGGTGGTCATAATGTTATGCCTGATATACACATTTATACACGTATTATATATATAATATTACACAGTGTTGATATAACTAAACTTAATTTTTATCCTTTCCCTCATTATTATTTCTCACTCTGCCTTTTCTGTTTAACATTTTAACCTGTAGGTTTGCTACAAAAGACAAAGTCAAGTAGTCCTTGAGAGTTGTCTCTGATGACTGAAGATGGAGATCACAATGAAAACAATGTGCCTTTCAGCGGCTCCATTCACAGTCATTTAGTCACAAAAAGCTTGTTTATGATTCTCTAGCAATTTAAAGCTTTTGTAAAGGCAGTGATAAGTTTGTTATTCACTAGCTTATTTTCAGTCATTGAAAGGTTTTGCTAGGCATCTCACGAGAGACGGCCTAATGCGAAATGCACCTGAGTGAAACTTCTCAGAAAACCTGTTACTTCTGATTGGTTTTGAATGACTTTTCCCCTGATATCAACAACAGCATCAGGTTAATTGCTTATTTTCAAAAATATGAATATGCATAAGATCTGCTGCATCGAAATTAAAACGCTAAATGAAGTCATTGTTCATTAGTTTAACCCCTTCAGGCGGCATAGAAAAGGGAGAAACGTGCCAAGTGACTGCATGACATTGTCATATTAATCCATTACAAAATGATAAGAGGGTTTTAAATTATTTACATGATTTTTGAATATCACGAATAGAAGTTATGATGAACATGCTTTAAGGGTTGTAAATCTAATACTCTCTGGAATGAGTTGGTGTTACTGAATTACGCTCAGATTTCATTTAGCCGAGAGAGTATTGCACATTTAGTCACACAAACTAATTTTAGCTGTTTGTCATAGATTTGTTTTATGATGAGGATGAAATGGTACGTCTTATAAGACTAAATTGGAGAGGAATAAACTTTCCTTTTAGGCCTATTTAGAATCTGAACACATATAAGCCATTAAGCGATGTCTTTGCTGTTTTTCTTTACATTTGCAAAATGTACACGGATGACCTATTACCTATTCAGATAGGACACACTTTACTATCGAAGTGACGCAACTGATGCTGCTAGGTCACATAACAGGAACAACATGGCAAATATACTACTTCTGGATAACATTCATACTACACACATTCATACTCTATAGACTGACAGTGCAGTGTTGTAGGCCAACAGACAGCATGTAATCTGGATTACATAATCAGATTCCAAAAATTAATTACTTGTAATTAGATTATATTACATTTTAAAATACTCATTATCAGACTACTTTTTTATTGATTACATGAAAACACATTATTCTCACAATGGCTGTAAATTATTCATAAATTCACTGATTCCTCAAACGACTTGTTTTTTATCTTTTAAAGTTTCCTTTCTAAAATAAAAAGCCTTCTGTTTACAGTATATGTTCATTGGGTCTTCCAGGTTTGTGGAACTACACATACAGACCAGCCACTAGTCAAAACTGAGACCCAGAGAACGTTTGATAATTGGATGTACAAAAATGATTTCTCAAGTTACATTGCATATCCAATCATCTCCTGAACACTTTATTTTTTTATTCAGTGAGTCATTTAACCATGTATTACTGTCTTTGGAAGGCTTTTGTCTGTCGACAATAAAATTAAGTCAATATTAAGTTCATGGTTCTCTGATGTCAGATAATGGTCACATGATATGCAGGTAAACATTTTTTTAAAAGTTTAGAAAGTGTTTGATTTTGATTGTTTTTCATTTTAAAATCATTTATTTAAATTTGTCTTAATGATTTAATTACTTAAAAGCTTTTCCTTAAATGCACAAATTCCTGCAGTTCCTTCACAAACCCCAATCTGAAAAACCCTGACGTATGTTATATTTAATGCAAAGGGAAATATCTGTTCAACATCATGAAGTGCATTTTTATATCAACATGGTATAATTTTCCTATATATATATATATATATATATATATATATATATATATATATATATATATATATATATATATATATATATATATATATATATATATATATATATATATATACATAAAACATAATTCTGAATATTTGGTCCTGTAATTACTAATTAATACATTATTTCATGATATAAATGATTATTTTATTTTAAATTGAAAACAAATCATTTTAATGTAATTTGATAAAATGTTTTGCATTCCTATTGAAATCTCGCATTGCAGAGCTCTCGCTACAGTCTAAGAGAAACAACTGAAATGGTGAAGAGATAACATTAGTTTTCTCTACAACTTAAATTCCAGCAGTAATCAATTGTGGTGCTCTCCAGCATGCCAGTCTTTTTTTAACAGCTACCACTAATGGGAGATAAGACAGTAATGGATCTGAGGTCAAAACCATCTGTCCCGGTATCACCTGCAATTTAGCTGTCCCCATTACTATAAAGACCGAAGGGACGTAACCCACTTTAACTCAGGCACTGTTTCTTGAGACGATTGACTTCTGAACTTGTTACTGGAAACCACAAAGACAGCAATACAAGTCATTTTCAATAACATATACCTTATATAGTGAAAACAAATATGCTTTGCACAAGGAATAAGTCCTATTTTTAACCTTACAACTGCTCTTCTAATAACCATGTGGTGTGAGCAGCTGTAGCAAACTTGCTAATACTAACTAGAAATAGCCAGGAACTAAAGAACACCTACTGGTCTTGCTTTATTGTATTAGTTAAAATTGTTGGTTTGTCAATTGATTCACTGGATTTTTAAAGAACTCAAATGCAGGGATGATTCCTGTGTGGATGGCTGATGATCTCAAAGCTATTTAGCCTAACCTCTGCTGTGTCTTTTTCTTAGCTAATCATTACTACTGCTGAGGTGTTTTCAGATAGGGTGTCGAATGCTGATATATTGGCGAGCCTAGTTTTTAGCTGCACTGCTTATGCCGCAGGGTTGTTATCCCGATGCCTGCAGAGAATAGTTCTGTTTAATAGATGCAACAGTGATATTAGCTAGAATGTTGATACGTTTTGTTTAATAAAAGAAGCAAGAGCTGGTGAGTTTTTCCTCTCTGTTCTCTCTAGCTGTCAAAGACAGACAATATAGACGATGTGGAGAATGTCCGGCATTTACAATAGATTTCCCTCAAGAAATCTGCTTGCAAACTCTTCTGAAGCATCTACTTAACTGTTTATAGGCCCTTGTGCCACACTAGAAGATACAGAAAGTGAGCTTTGTGACTGTTCGCCTTCCACACACCTGCTATAAAGGGATGTTCACACTGACAGAAACAAAGCAGCCATAAGTCATTCATTTACAATGAGAGCTGTGCATGATGGAGCAAAGAGCAAATCACCACCTTGGAATTATAAGGTTCTGTCTGCATTGAGAATTTTTGTTATATTGAGATTCAAAGTTTTTGCATTTCATTCAACTTTTTATTTAGAAAACAAAAAGGTTCTATCAACAAAGTCCCAAAATGTACACAGCATAAAAAACATCCTATAATGTAAATAAGTCGTCATATAATAAGAATATGTGAATAACTCAATTTTGACCAAAACAAGTCAGATAGAAATTTATTATTCCAAGGTGACAAAATGTTGATACAGCTGAATTGTGGAGAAAACCAACAGCACAGACTCGTTGAATGTTAATGTTCCAATCGAGATTCGAACTGGGGTCTCCAGCGCGGGAGGCAAGTTTGCTATTCTCGCATAGACAGACCTTCAGACTGACGGCAGAAGGTCTGGACTCTATCGCAGCTTTCATTGGCAAAGGACTGCCCAAGAGGATGTTTGACATTTGACATGTAACAAAACCAATCACAGTTTGGTTTGTTCCACGTCATGTTTTGGGGCATGAATGTAATGTCAATGTCCCTGTAAGAAGGAGGAACGCTGTTGAAGTTTGCTGCAACAATGGAGCCGCGAACTTCACATACTTTTAAAAATCCAGCGTTTAGTTGATCCTGGTAAGCACGTATTGTCACAGTTTTAAACACAACGTTGTTCTTCTTCAACAAGGGAGTTTGGAGTGAATTTTGTTTCCAGACAACACACACATCTCACGAACATCCTGTAGAATTCAACCAATCAGATGATGACTTCAAAATTCCTGAAGTGTTTCCAAATAGGTGTGCCTTATGAGACTACGGGTGCTAAAGATAGAAGCTTAGGGTCAGTTGCTATTGCATGTCTTGATGCCAGAAGAGTGAGGTTTAAACACACAGCTCTTACTGTCCTACATCCGTTACACTCAGCCACCTAAACCTCACTCCCATCCGGGTCACGGCACCAAATGTAACCGTCCTTGACCCGCTCAGAGTGGGATTTGACATGCTAAAAGGACGCTAATGATTGCAGCCTCTTGATGCCAGGGGAGTGAGGTTTACATGCACAGTTCTTACTGGCCTACGTCCATTACATCAATGTGGTCACTGCTAAAAAGTAGTGCATTTTGAACTCTGCGACTATGTTATTAAAAAAATCTACAAAGGGAGGAGACTGTTCTGGTCAAGATTATGGACCACTTACACAATGAAAATGAATAGAATTAGCCAAGATAGGAATGGAAGCCATTTCTTAATAAGAGGCTGAGAGTTAGAGTATACAGGAGGGTATTTTTCATACTATCATACACCTTCTCCTCGATTAATAACACATAATTAATTGCTAATACATACTGATGTTTGGGATGTGGTTTGCTAAAAAAAAAAAAAGGTCATAGTAACTTTTTTCTTGGTTTGTTTACCAATTATTGATTACCAATTAAAACAACATTCCCTAAAAACACTTTAATAACAGAAGAGGGAGTGGGGAATAAACATAATACACTTTTTTTTTTTTTGTAGAAATCAATGCATAGCACAAATGGCAACATCTACTCAAATTAAAGTAAGTACATTTAAAAAAAAAAAGTATAAATCCATGTTAACCTAATGATGACAATATTTTTCTCATCTTTTAACAAAAATGTAATACTAAAATGTAGTATTTATTTTACTATTTTAAGAAATGTATAGGGGCATGAATATGTGCTACATAATTGTGCTACAAGGAATGACCCAGTGGCGTCCAGTGATTTGATCACTGTCAGGATAAATGCTCCTTTACAAAGAGCCAGGTTGCGCTGTTACATTAACAACCTTTAATTCAATGAGCTTTTGTTCACCTTATAGAGTGTCGGTGTGGCCTCCTTATTGACCAGAGCACCTGGACAGACAAAGTCTTTATAGCGCTCTGCATTGATTTTGTTGGCAGTGATATGGATTCAGCAACAGTTTGCTGAAACACAACCACTCTCTTGGGTTCAAACAGAGGGAATAGAGTTTATCAGGTACCTCAATCCAGTAACAAAAGGAAGAAAAAAAACAAAAAAAATTCTTATATTCACTGTGACATATTTACGATGTTCAGGTGCACTAGAAGTAAAAGATATACAGTATTGTTCAAAATAATAGCAGTACAATGTGACTAACCAGAATAATCAAGGTTTTTAGTATATTTTTTTATTGCTACGTGGCAAACAAGTTACCAGTAGGTTCAGTAGATTCTCAGAAAACAAATGAGACCCAGCATTCATGATATGCACGCTCTTAAGGCTGTGCAATTGGGGTATTAGTTGAAAGGGGTGTGTTCAAAAAATAGCAGTGTCTACCTTTGACTGTACAAACTCAAAACTATTTTGTACAAACATTTTTTAGCAATTTAGCAATCCTGTGAATCACTAAACTAATATTTAGTTGTATGACCACAGTTTTTTAAAACTGCTTGACATCTGTGTGGCATGGAGTCAACCAACTTGTGGCACCTCTCAGCTGTTATTCCACTCCATGATTCTTTAACAACATTCCACAATTCATTCACATTTCTTGGTTTTGCTTCAGAAACAGCATTTTTGATATCACCCCACAAGTTCTCAATTGGATTAAGGTCTGGAGATTGGGCTGGCCACTCCATAACATTAATTTTGTTGGTTTGGAACCAAGACTTTGCCTGTTTACTAGTGTGTTTTGGGTCATTGTCTTGTTGACACAACCATTTCAAGGGCATGTCCTCTTCAGCATAGGGCAACATGACCTCTTCAAGTATTTTAACATATGCAAACTGATTCATGATCCCTGGTATGCGGTAAATAGGCCCAACACCATAGTAGGAGAAACATGCCCATATCATGATGCTTGCACCTCCATGCTTCACTGTCTTCACTGTGTACTGTGGCTTGAATTCAGAGTTTGGGGTCGTCTCACAAACTGCCTGTGGCCTTGGACCCAAAAAGAACAATTTTACTCTCATCAGTCCACAAAATGTTCCTCCATTTCTCTTTAGGCCAGTTGATGTGTTCTTTGGCAAATTGTAACCTCTTCTGCACATGCCTTTTTTTAACAGAGGGACTTTGCGGGGGATTCTTGAAAATAGATTATCTTCACACAGACGTCTTCTAACTGTCACAGTACTTACAGGTAACTCCAGACTGTCTTTGATCATCCTGGAGGTGATCATTGGCTGAGCCTTTGCCATTCTGGTTATTCTTCTATCCATTTTGATGGTTGTCTTCAGTTTTCTTCCACGTCTCTCTGGTTTTGCTCTCCATTTTAAGGCATTGGAGATCATTTTAGCTGAACAGCCTATCATTTTTTGCACCTCTTTATAGGTTTTCCCCTCTCCAATCAACTTTTTAATCAAAGTACGCTGTTCTTCTGAACAATGTCTTGAACGACCCATTTTCCTCAGCTTTCAAATGCATGTTCAACAAGTGTTGGCTTCATCCTTAAATAGGGGCCACCTGATTCACACCTGTTTCTCAACAAAATTGATGACCTCAGTGATTGAATGCCACACTGCTATTTTTTGAACACACCCCTTTCAACTAATTCAACTAATTGCCCAATTGCACAGCCTTAAGAGCGTGCATATCATGAATGCTGGGTCTCATTTGTTTTCTGAGAATCTACTGAACCTACTGGTAACTTGTTTGCCACGTAGCAATAAAAAAATATACTAAAAACCTTGATTATTCTGGTTACTCACATTGTACTGCTATTATTTTGAACAATACTGTACAAAATAAGATCTAGGTCAGTCATGAATACAAATCTACCCTTTTGAAAAGCACTGTACCAAATTGCAGTGACCCCAAAAAGTATTTGGACACTTAAGTCACAATTTAAAAAATGCAAGCATGTCTTTCACATTATATATAAAAATATCAAAATAATTAGCATTCATTTTAAATAAATAACTAAGCAGGAAACACTCATGTGTTTGCTTTGTGATGGTGTCACATGGCAGGTTTTGGCACAGTCAATCGCTCTCTTTAAACAGTGTGCTCACCGGCCCTACAGGGGAATTTATGAGCTTTCCTGAGAAAAGCTCTCTCGGCCAGGCAATAAATTCAGGCCTGCATCCATTCAGAGGTCTGAGGCATTATCATCAAATTTTCTAAAGGTTGCAATGCTGTCAGAAGTCCGTCCGGCCGCATCCAGATTTACAGGCAGCTCTGGAAATAACTGGCTTTTCAAATGCCCATTACTCACAAAGCCACTTCACTTCCCTCGTTTTTTATTATTTGAATTTGACTACTCATGAACAAAAGAAGAAAGAGAACAAGCAATTTGCTTTTCGTTGCTATTCGCGCCTAAAACTATACAAAACGTCTATAATTACCCAGCTCTGACTGTATTTATGAGGAAGATGAAGTCTTAACACTGGTGCGGGGAGGAGCTGGCACGCTCTGTGACAATGCTTTAATTTCACAGTAAAGGGCTATAATTACACAACTGTTCTCTCTTTCGCTCCCAATTTCTCTTTTTCCCTCCCGTTCTCTTTCTTCCTGTGCCACGGTCCCCTCATTGGTTCCGTCGGCGCTCTTATCGGCCTTGCTGTCAGAGTGAAGAACATTAGCACTTTAAAACAGCATCATTAGTTGATGAGCAATTAAATTAATCTGTCGCCTCTATTTAAGGGTAGAGCCGAGGAATGCGTCTTAATCCCCCCGCTTCCTTCCCGCGAAGTAGCCTTCTTTTAAAATTTTGCAATGAAAGGGGACGGCTCTCGTATCGAACTCTTTTAGGGCATGTTACTTGAGCGGAGCAGAACTGAATATATCTGCGGCTCGTTCCATCTCAATTATAACCCCGTTCATTAGCCCAGGTGCCGCGCCACTGCCTCCTGCTCCCACAAATCAAAGTGAGGTTACGGAGTGTCTTTAGCACTCGGGCCAACTACAGTGAGAGAAAGGCACATAACATCTTCTCACTGAATTACAGTGCTTGCGGGGTGAGCACTGCACTGAAATCCTTCATGTGTCTTTTAGTTCTTCTGCAATTAATTAAATCGCTAACACCTCCATTCAAACTTATTTTGGAGATCATTTTCACCCTAGGTGCTAGTTTATTTTACACTTTATTATCTACTCAGTTTGCCATAGAACACTATTTTGCTTTTGGCACTGGAATAAAAAATAAATAAACAAACATAGGCTAGATCATTTCTTAGTGCCATTGCCAGACAGGTGTGCGTATAAAAATTTGTTTTGAATAATTAAGTGTAATGTTTAAAAAAAATACATTGTGCACCTAGAGTTTAAATGATACACAAAAAAAGTAGAAGTCTATCATTTTAAAATATCATTTCAACCATATGTGCTAAAAAAAGACAGATAAAAAGTAAAATGTTTAATATTTGTAAATAAATGTGAATGTATGAATGAACAAACTGACAAAATCATTTTTCATTATTATAAAAAAAGAGTTAATGTGACATCAAGATGTCAAGAGTGCTTTTAAGAAAATTTAAATTAAAATCCCCTAGTGATGATATCCTTGTAATATTTGCATGTTGAATTGAGTAGATGCTCTGGGATGATGCGGAAAATCGGTGCATATTTATTTTTATATATATATATATATATATATATATATATATATATATATATATATATATATATATATATATATATATATATATATATATATATATATATATATATATATATATATATATATATATATATATATATATATATATATATATATTAGGAACACCTGTTCAATTTCTCATTAATGGAATTATCTGAATGTCAGAATGGGAAAGAAAGGTGATTTAAGCAATTTTGAGCGTGGCATGGTTGTTACGCCAGACGGGCCGGTCTGAGTATTTCATAATCTGCTCAGTTACTGGGATTTGTACAACCACTTCTAGCTGCATAAAAGAATGGGTGAAAAAAAAAACATCTCAGTTCATCGCAATCTCACAAAGCTCTGTTATCAATAAAACTGACTGCGCAATAATTCTTCCATAATGTATAGATTTTATTTGTTATAATCTGAGGATTTGCCAGCATTCAGGATTCAGAACTGCGCAAAAACTCGTTTTGAGCTGTGAGTGGATTCTATCTTAAATGCATCTGTTTGGCCATTGCGCTCTAGAAATAAACACAAATTTGTTACATTGCACAGCGCAGCAAAACGATTTATAAACAGAAACTCTGCCTATGCTTGCGCCTGGACCTAAATCGTTTTTATTTTGTTTTAGTTGTTCTTGTTGATTTGTGCAAAAGATGCATAATTTATTTGTTTCTAGATGTTTTATTTTTAGATATTTCTATTTTCCGGGAGTCCCGTGAATAGTTTTATTCTCCTGCAACCCGCACACACACGAATACCTTGCCGCACGCACTCAGCCATCAAATCTAGTCCCGCGCCGCACTCTATTTGCGTTGGGTCCTGCAAGTCCCACGGGAGTGCAGGTCTCTATTCCCAAGCACATTTTTGCGCAAGTGAAGAGGATGATTTTTTTCCATCAATATTGGGATGCGAGTGAAGTACAAAGCCTATAATAAATAATGGTTACGCATCCAAATAGGCCTATATCGCGAATATGGAAACGAGGGAATATTCGAATGAGGGAGTCAGGCTACGCGAGACCAAAGCTGGTTACTTTCAGTTTCTCATTAAATTATTTTGTTTTGGCTTTATAGTTATAGCCTAATTGTAGGCTATTTTTAAATTCTTGATCCGTTCTGAATACTGTTCACTTTGAAGGATTTCTAGTGTATTTTAAAGCATGCAGCAAACGATTAATTGGTTAAAATTCTTGTTGGTTAATGGTTAACCAGTTAATTAGCATCCCATATATAGGCCTATATCAAATTTGTGCAGAATCAACTTTACTTCGAGAACGCGTCAATGATCAAAAGCGGTTGTGTGGAAATGTGCTGAGCTGAACTTTTGTGCCATCTAGTGGTTTAATGGAGAATGCAGTCAAATGGCCCATTGTATATAAGCATTATGCCTATATATGGGCCGCGACAAAAAAAAGAAAAAAAAAGAGGGTCGCTCTTAAAAAAGTTTGAAAACCACTGGTGTGGGGGATGTTTTCTTGGCACACTTTAGGCTCCTTAGTGCCAATTGGGCATCGTTTAAATGCCATGGCCTACCTGAGTATTGTTTCTGACCATGTCCATCCCTTTAGGACCACCATGTACCCATACTCTGATGGCTACTTCCAGCAAGATAATGCACCATGTCACAAAGCTTGAATCATTTCAAATTGGTTTCTTGAACATGAGTTCACTGAACTAAAATAACCCCCACAGTAATATATATACACTCACCTAAAGGATTATTAGGAACACCATACTAATACTGCGTTTGACCCCCTTTCGCCTTCAGAATTGCCTTAATTCTATGTGGCATTGATTCAACAAGGTGCTGAAAGCATTCTTTAGAAATGTTGGCCCATATTGATAGGATAGCATCTTGACTCTACCATCTGAATGTCTCAACAGAAATCGAGACTCAACAGACCAGGAAAACATTTTTCCAGTCTTCAACTGTCCAATTTTGGTGAGCTCTTGCAAATTGTAGCCTCTTTTTCCTATTTGTAGTGGAGATGAGGTGTACCCAGTGGGGTCTTCTGCTGTTGTTGCCCATCTGCCTCAAGGTTGTGCGTATTGTGGCTTCACAAATGCTTTGCTGCTTACCTCGGTTGTAATGAGTGGTTATTTCAGTCAAAGTTGCTCTTCTATCAGCTTGAATCAGTCGGCCCATACTCCTCTGACCTCTATAGCATCAACAAGGCATTTTTCGCCCCCAGGGTTACCATACTGGATGTTTTTCCCTTTTCACACCTTTCTTTGTAAACCCTAGAAATGGTTGTCCCAATGGAAAATCCCAGTAACTGAGCAGATTGTGAAATACTTATATACATATACAACTATATATATACATATATATATATATATATATATATATATATATATACATATATATATATATATATATATATATATCAGGATATATATATATACATATATATATATATACATATATATATATATAGGTTGATTAGATATATTGCAGTAATAGATATATATATATATATATATATATATATATATATATATATATATATATATATATATATATATATATATATATATATATATATATATATATATATATATATATATATATATATATATATATATATATATATATATATATATATATATATATATATATAGATAGATATTTTTTTTTATTCTACTTATTTTCAGCTTACATTTTTATGGTAGCTTTTTCAAGTAGAATCTAACACTAATCACAAATGGCTGTTGCACAAATGGCAAGTGAATTCATAGGTCAAAACATGTGGGAACCCCGATTAAGCACTGTAAAAGTGGTCCATACCACTTCTGTGCTATATTTGAAGTCCTCTGAAGCCATTTGATAGCTTTGTAGGAGGAACAGGCCGAAATTCTGGGGGAGGGATTATCAATGAATAGAGATTAGAGCAGGTAGGACCACAGAGAGTGTGATTTTTAGCCCACACACATGCTCAGGGACGAGGAGTGTGAGAAACGGCCTGAGCAGAGCCTGTGCTTTTTGGTGAGCTTGATTAATGGCTACACTAGTCCCTAGTTAAAGCCATAATTATAGCCCGGCAATTGGATTTCAGTCGGCCCTCTCTGCTGTGAGAGAAAGGGCAACTGGAGAGAGGGGAATGTGTGGTGCTGTTGTTGTCCCTATTAAGCTGCAACAACACACAGGAGGCAGCCTCACAGGCTAACACTGCACATGCTAATGCCTCAGGACAGAAAAAGACAGAATGAGGGGAATTCAAAAAGAAAGAGAGAAGGGCAAATTATGAACGAGGAGCAATAAATTAGGAAATGATAAAAAAAGACAGGAAATGGGAAAGATAAGCATTGAAACAGGGCTGACATGTAATCAGGTTACAGAGAAATATGAGGGGTGACCAGGGTTAGAAGTCACACTCCAGTGAATATTTCACAGGGGATATTTTTGTTTGAAAGTCTGTGTAAGTCACAAAAAAGAAAAAGAAAAAGCAGCAGCAGCAATTGAACATTTCCACCATTAATGCCCAGGAAAAAAAGTTCCTTCAGTGACAACATGCCCCAACTGCATCACTGTATGGGGGAAGTTGTCACAATGGAATATACCATTAATCAAAATAGTAAAAGTGTATTTATTATAAGCAGGCTTATTCCCTAGATAGCTAACAAAAATGAATGATGGAATGACCAAACACAAAGAGAGACAAATCTTCAATTTGAGGAATATTTTGCTTTTGTGACAAAATGCCCCAACAATAGCATCACACTGAATGGGGTAAGTTGTCACAATACAATTGTGCCATTAATCAAACAGTAAAAATGTATATATTACATGTATATATTAAATAACACATTACATTTTAACAGTTTAATCATTTCAATATAAGCTAAAACGTAAATAGTTATAAAAATTACAAAAATTAAATATAAAAATTAAAAAATAATTATAATAATTATAATTAATTAATACATTTTTAACACATATTTAATACATTTATATAATTTAAAGCACATTTGACAACTTGCCCAAATATTTTTTTTTTTTTAAATACTCAAACCTGTTCCTGATATAAAACGTCCCTGTGTAACCCTAGTCACTTCTTTACTTATGAGCATAATTCTCAGCAGATGAAGGGTAATTATGAGTGGGTTGGATCTCACACAGGAGTAAAGATGACGTCTTCATTTGTTTTAAAATAAGTTAATTTGGCCCACACAGGTCAGTAAATGTGACCGGCTCCTCAGAGGGCAATTTCACCTTGCCCCATGGCCCTATGCTCAGTCATTATTTTCAGCTACACGAGAAATTGGCCACCGGCTAATCAACATTCAGCTCTTCCAAGTGTGTTATTACACACAGCAATTGATGGATGGTACAATTACACTCAATGTCACTTAGCTAAATGGCTATGTAATTCTAATGAGTTCTTATTTAAACAGCCACTAGTTATTGTGTGAAAGTGTAAGACAGGGAGGGGGATGGTAAACAGACTGGACGATGCATAGAGCCATTCGTTTACTAAACTGATTACGGTGAGGCTACGTCGCAGATCCACCATAGTTTAAGCAAAATAAATGACATTTTAATCTCTCTAATGAACATCTCTTAAAGGCAGGTTAGTCCTTGGTTAAAAAAAAACAGACCCTTTCTCTCACATTCCCCCGCCTTAAAACAAGGTCAGAGGGAAAAGCGTCGACCAATCATAATTAAAGTCAAGCGGCACAAAGACCAACCCTTTGCACACAAGAACCCTCTCTCTAATAGAAACAGAGGAGTGCCGTGGCTGTGGCCTAGCTAGAATGATGGATTCCCAGCCATCCCGGTGCCTGCCTTCTCTCCCTGTCACACGCAGATACACACACACTTTCACAAGCACCTGTCTGACTGTCACCCTCTCTGCGGAGAGCCGGCCTGGCGTGGACACGACGCTCAGGCAGTCCTATCATGCGTCAGAGCGTGTCGCATCTGTTCAGCCCTCTTTCTGCAGGTATTAGTCTTCATTTCCATTGTTTACCCATTCTGTCCTTCCTCTAAAACTCCGTCCTCAGGGCCTGCTTCCACAGCTAGCTCCTTTATCTTGACTGCTATAAAAACCAGTAAAACCCCACACAGAGGACATTCTTTCTAGTTTCACAAGCTCAAATACAGACTTATGTTTTTCTTATAGCATCTTTGGAGATTAGCTTTAATACTGATTTAAAAAAAAAAAAAAGATAAGTCAACATCAACCAAACTAATCTTATTTAGATTCTTAATACACAATTCACGTGTTCACTTGCCCATTCAGCCTTAAAGGTTAATAATAAACTTTTGGCTTGCTGTCCTTAGAGGAGGCTCAAACTCGCGTTTACACGTACCACCTAAGCATTGTTGCAGACCATCATGGAAACGGTATTCCCTGGTGGCTGTGGCCTCTTTTAGCAGGATAATGTGCCACAAAGCAAAAATGGTTCAGGAAGCGCAACGAGTTTGAGGTGTTGACCTCGGCTCCAAATTCTCTAAACAAACAAGTCCGATCCATGGAGATCCCACCTCGCAACTTACAGGACTTAAAGGATCTGCTGCTAACATCTTGGTGCCAGATACCACAGCACACCTTCAGGGGTCTAGTGGAGTCCGTGCCTCAAAGTTTTGGCAGCAAAAGGAGGACCAACACAATATATATATATATAAGGTCATAATGTTATGCCTGATTAGTGTATAATATAATTAAAAAGCTCCTATTATGGCTTTTTAAATATTCCCTTTCATGCAGTGTGTCATATAGTTATTTGTGAATGTAAACATTTTGCAAAGTTGCAAAGTCGAAGGTGCATGATAAATAAGTTATCGTCTCCCAAAAGAAAGAATTGACCACCAATACGAGTAATTTTTGTTTAAAATCTTACTGCGTGATGATTCTATGTCACTAGAAAAGACATCTGCACCTTGTTGTCCGGCCTCAAACAACTTGACCCGCACACAAACACATCATTTTACTGACGACTTCTTAAATCAGTTCAACGCTGGATTCGCATTGAGAATCATTGAACATTGAATCATTGTGGTAATGTGCAATGTATATTATGAGAAAATGAAAGTGTAATATAATAAATATAATATAATGTAATTAATAATATAAAATAATATAACAATAGTTTGTCGATATTAAAATAAAAGATCAGCCAACTAGTTTAGTGTGGTTCAAGCCATTTAAATCTGTTTATATGGGGGAAAACAAACAAAACTCCTATCAAGTAGTCATTCAAAAAATCATTGGTCATTTAGTGGGTTTATTTTTATGTGAACATCCCTTTCTTGAAAAACAAAAACAAAAAAAGACTTGACTTGGACAAAATCAATGGAGAAATAGACTCAGATTTAGTCTGGATGCGACTATGGGGAGCTTCCCACAGCTCCAGAGAACCCATTAAAAGGCATCTCATATTGTGAATGAGAATGTGGATGGGGGGAGATCTCCACTTAATTCCAGATGGCTTTGTTATCAGAAAGCAGCAGTTAATAAAGTATGTTCAGCTATTGTAAGCATGGTGAGCCTGACACGACCCATACTGAGAGCCTGGAGTGAGTGCTGCTTTTGTGTAAATTGATTTCATTTAGCGTGCGAGAGTGGTCTAGTTCCAGATTCACCTTCCTGCTATGGAGAGCGGTGGGGAGATAGGACAGCGAGACGGCTAGCGTAAGTGCGGACCCCGGACAGACTATTGTGACTCCCTTGCTGCTTTTCCTCTCATACTCTTTATTCAATGACCGGTGTTCTGTTGAGATAAGAGACCAACGCTTCTCCTTCTCTTTATCTTGTTTCTCTTGCTTTCTCTTTGACTCTCTTTATCTGTCTGCTTCTCTTTTCTCTGGGATTGGAAAGTGTATTTGAAAGACGCGGAGTGCTTGTCAGGGTGCGCTCTGTTGTGGTGGGTGTAAGACATCTCAGTTAACACCGAGGAAGTTCCTGCAGACAGCAGCGCTTGTAGCCTTCATGACATGCTTCCGCTCTGCTGAAAGTCACCTTCATGCACTTGAGGAGAGACTGGGGCTTCTTGTCACACTTTGTTCTCAAGTGAATATTTCTCAGTATAGAGACATAAACTTCCATTCAAAGGTTTGGAGTCAGTAAGATTTTTCATGAAATAAAGTCTTCCTTTATTTGATCAAAAATGAAAACAGTTTAAAAGTACATTTTAAAAAGTAATATTGTTTTCATGTAAAATTTAGCATATTGTGATAAAAGTTGATTATTTTCCATAATGTAATGATAAAAATTAAACTTTCATATATTTTAGATTCATTGCACACCAACTGGAATAAATGTACAGGTCCTTCTCAAAAATTTAGCATATTGTGATAAAAGTTGATTATTTTCCATAATGTAATGATAAAAATTAAACTTTCATATATTTTAGATTCATTGCACACCAACTGGAATATTTCAGGTCTTTTATTGTTTTAATACTGATGATTTTGGCACACAGCTCATGAAAACCCAAAAAATCAAAAAAAAGATAGAGAGAGACCTGAAATATCATATTTCATCAGACCAATAATAGAAAAGTGTTTTTAAATACAAAAGTCAACCTTTAAATAATTATGTTCAGTTATGCACTCAATACTTGGTCGGGAATCCTTTTGCAATCAGCCTGTGGCACATGGAGGCCTCAGGATGCTTCGATAGCGGCCTTAAGCTCATCCAGAGTGTTGGGTCTTGCGTCTCTCAACTTTCCCTTCACAATATCCCACAGATTCTCTATGGGGTTCAGGTCAGGAGAGTTGGCAGGCCAATTGAGCACAGTAATACCATAGTCAGTAAACCATTTACCAGTGGTTTTGGCACTGTGTGCAGGTGCCAGGTCGTGCGGAAAAACGAAATCTTCATCTCCATAAAGCTTTTCAGCAGATGGAAGCATGAAGTGCTCCAAAATCTCCTGATAGCTAGCTGCATTGACCCTGCCCTTGATAAAACACAGTGGACCAACACCAGCAGCTGACATGGCACCCCAGACCATCACTGACTGTGGGTACTTGACACTGGACTTCGGGCATTTTGGCATTTCCTTCTCCCCAGTCTTCCTCCAGACTCTGGCACCTTGATTTCCGAATTACATGCAAAATTTGAGCTACAGTCCAGTGCTGCTTCTCTGTATCCCAGGTCAGGCGCTTCTGCCGCTGTTTCTGGTTCAAAGTGGCTTGACCTGGGAATGCGGCACCTGTAGCCCATTTCCTGCACACGCCTGTGCACGGTGGCTCTGGATGTTTCTGCTCCACTGCTTCCACAGGTCCCCCATGGTCTGGAATCGGTCCTTCTCCACAATCTTCCTAAGGGTCACCTCTTCTCGTTGTGCAGCGTTTTTTGCCACACTTTTTCCTTCCCACAGACTTCCCACTGAGGTGCCTTGATACAGGACTCTGGGAACAGCCTATTCGTTCAGAAATTTCTTTCTGTGTCTTACCCTCTCGCTTGAGGGTGTCAATGATGGCCTTCTGGACAGCAGTCAGGTCGGCAGTCTTACCCATGATTGCGGTTTTGAGTAATGAACCAGGCTGGGAGTTTTTAAAAGCCTCAGGAATCTTTTGCAGGTGTTTAGAGTTAATTAGTTGATTCAGATGATTAGGTTAATAGCTCGTTTAGAGAAATTTTTCATGATATGCTATTTTTTTGAGATAGGAATTTTGGGTTTTCATGAGCTGTATGCCAAAATCATCAGTATTAAAACAATAAAAGACCTGAAATATTTCATTTGGTGTGCAATGAATCTAATTTTTTGAGAAGGACCTGTATTTTGTTAAATTATAAATGTCTTTAATGCATAATCTTGCTAAATAAAAGTACTGACAGTGGTGTACCTTAAAGTACACTAAGCTAATGAATAGGGTGTGAGGAGATCTCGTGCCACGACATCTCGCAATATAAATTTGTGACAAGAATTCCATGTATACAACAGAGGTAACCATGCCAATTAACAATCTAGATCAAGAATGGTTCCACCTGGACTGCACATCATTCAACACATTGAAACTGAATATATCTTTCAGTGTAGCTAACTAATCAAAAAGAGAATTGTGATTTAATTGACCTACTTTAAATTATTTGTAGCTTGCAGTTTGGCAAGATATAGTTTCAAAGTAGCTTCCTCAACACAGAAGTGGTGTAAAGCAACAGTGGAATGATGGATCTGACTGTAATGAAGGTGTCCATCAGGGCTTGTAGCATCATTAGTGTGCACTGTGATGGGAGGATGTGCCCTGACTACAGCTCATACATCTTCCTGACACAAAGAGTCAGGACAGACCCTGTGAACTCCAGCCCTCCCTGGCCCAGCCATTATTAAACACATGACCAGCATAACCTCAGCTGTACTTTCCTGCTGTGAGGTTATGAGGGTCAAGCACACCAACTACTACACCATAGATGAGTGAACGACAACAACCTGGGCTGAGTTTCTAACAGAGTTCATTCTGACAAGAAATGTAGAACCTTTAAACTTTTCAACTTCATTTATCATATGACCATCCATGCATGGAAGCCTGCTTCCACCTCAGAATAATAATTCAAAAGTTGTGGGTCAGTATATTAAATTAATGCATCAAAGACATTCATTATATAACAAAATATTTCCAAAATATTTAAACTTTCTATTCATGAAATAATCCAAAAAAAAGAGGAAAAATTAAGCAGTACAATCATTGATAATATTGATAATAATAATAATAATAAATGTTTCTTGAGCATAAAATCAGCATATTAGAATATTATAAGAGATATCTTTAAAGTATTAACCCTGAACTTTTGAACAAAGGAAATAAGCATTTAAGTCAGTTGTGAGACATTAAGACATAAAAAGTCATACTTATACTATATGAAGTTTCAATTAGAAAACAAAGGCAGAAACAGGCTTCCTTATACAAGTGAACAAATGTCTTCAATTTGGCAAAATAAATAGACACAAAATGTGTTCATCTTTATAGTAAAGGTCCCATGGCGTGGCATTTTTCTATTATTTTATAATGTTTCCTGAGGTGTACTTATATTGTTAGTATGATTTTTACATAAAAAAATGTCATAATTTAGAAATAAAATGCATTTTTTATTGCATTTTTATTACAGTTTACCCCTCTGGCTGAATGCCCTGTTTCAAAGGGCGTGTCTGCTGTGAGACTTCAGTGAAAACACCCACTGTTGTGATTGGCTGACATCTTTGCATTTGAAATGAGTGTTAGATTATGTTGCGGAGGGGGTGTGGTTTAGCGAGTCACTGACTGCATGCATGAGAGAGAGAGGCTGACTGCTGGGCACTCATGAATCATGGAGAGCTAGAGGAAGTTTTATTGTACAGAGTTATTAAATTGCACTGTGCTGTTAGCGCGAGCTTATTTGTATCTGAGAGTTCTGATCGCTCTCTGTAGTTGAATCACTTAATAAGGGATTTGTTTCATGCTACTAACAGAAACGATCATTTTAGTCACTGGCTTGATTCACTGATGCATTACACTTAGGGCATCAAGACGGCAATCGACGATCTAGAAAGAAAGTCTGAGTGAACTTGAATGATTAGCTACACATCAGAAATCGCTGATCACAGATCAGGCATCACTGTTACTCACTGTTTGTCTCTCTGTGTTTTCGAATCCATATCATAAAGTCTGTTTGTAAAGCCTGTGCAGACATAAACTGAATACATTTTCTCCGAATGCTATGGGAGGGCAAAGCAGAGGAAGGGGAGGTAACCTCTTCGGTGTTGACGTCATAACCGGAAAGCTTTCAGATCAGCTCATCTGGCCTGTCATTTTCTCAAAGGCAGAGAAAAACAGCCATAACTCGGTTTACACTGATCAAAATTTCTAGCCACTTGGGGACAATATTCAGGCTAGGGGAACTCATAATAATGTTGAAAAACTTCATAAAATGAAAATTTCATGCCATGGGACCTTTAAGAGCAACTCATTAGCCCCCCATATGCCAGATTTGTTTACTCTATTAGCTACAGTATAAATATTTGCCAGTCAAAAGTAGAACATCTAGAAACATTTCTATATTATATATATATATATATATATTCATGCCTCAAAATATATCTGCTAGTCATCCACAAAAGACAAACAAAGACCTTCTGCTGACAAACACCGACTGGTCCCAAACACATATAAACCAACACTAGTAAATAAAATGCTATAATGCTTGCCTGTTACTCTTGTCCTTGTCTGACTATATCACTGTCTCTACCTTCAGCTCAAACACCTGCTCTTTCTTCCACGCCGTCTCCTGAGGTGTTGTCGCTCTGCCAGAGCTGGACGACACTCATCATTACGGGAAGTGAGACATCCCTGACTGCAGCACTGCCACGTGTGCCTAGTCTTTGTGAATGTGAACCTGTGCTGACATTCGCCGTAGGCAGAAGTGCAGAGACGCTGGAGCGGGCCAGGAGTCCAGAAACAGGTCTCTCTCTTCCACTCTTTTTCCATGCATGTGTGGGAGTGTTTATATTTCTTCTCAAACTCCATTAAACTGTGCGTGCATAAACATGAGGCAAAAAGTTTTGGTGACTCAACTCGTTTTCCTAAAAGGACCCAGATTTTACATCATACCAAATTCGCTTACTGTACAAAAGCAAATAAAAATATCCTCAAACAAAAAAATTTAATTTTACAAAAATGTATATTAAGTATAATATTAATGTGTTAACCAACATGAACTAACAATGAACAAAACATGTGTTACAGTATTTATTAATCTTTGTTAATGTTAGTAAAAAATAAAAATAAAACAGTTGTTCACAAAAATGTATTAGTGAATGTTGAAATTATTGTTAATTCTTAAGTCATGTTAACTAAACTAGTTAACTAATTTTAAATAATACAAATTGTATTGTAAAGTGTTACTATTAATGTTAATAAAATGTAATAATTAATGTTCATATGTCATTAAATGATACCAATAATAATTGGTGATTATTATTAAGACTATTATCATTACAACAAAAACAGATTTACAGTAATATGTACATACTGCAATATAATACAAATTGATTAATCATATATGTGTGTGTACTGTGTATAATTATTATGAATATATAAATACACGCACATATGCATATATATTAAAGAAAAATATGTTTTATATATATATACATATATACACATATACATATATATATACATACACACACACACACGCAAATATTTCTTGTATACATGAATGAGCTTTTGCTTTGTGTCCTCTAATTGCGCCAATATTTTACAAATTATTCCCAAAGTAAATGAAATTCCCCTCCTCTCTTGCTCTTTCTCACTCCTCCCCTTTTAAGCCTGTCTTCATGATGGAAATGAACTTGAGAGTTTGCTAATTGCGATTGTCAATCCCATCCAGGCAGAGCTGAAAGACATGGACTCCCAAACACTTCATTAGTCTTCATTAATATTGAAGGGCACTGTGAAAACGTCTCTCGATCACAGCTGATCTAACGTAGCACATGTGAAGCACTTGGCCCTGGAAAAACTACATTACCAGGGGTATAAAGTTCATGGACTTCATTACTGTGCATTTTTAGGAATTTAGAAACACTATTAGGGGTGTGATGATCTAGTGCCACGAGATCTCACGATATAAAAAAAAAATCAAGGTGAAAAGCTGTCTCGCGATATCAGCATGACCGAGTTGGATTTTAGCAAAACATTTTGCAGTGCTTGCATTATATTGTTCTGTCTTTTACTGAATATGATCATTCATACTAAAGTGACATTCATTACAAGATGATTAGTGTAGGGCTAAAAAAAATCCTTGATTGCAAATTAACCGGAAGTGGCGCATTCCACATGAGAATCCATGAGCCGCATTATTAGATCAAAATAAAAGTTTAACCCTCCCTCTGAGTTTGCATGTTTTGATGTCTACATGTTGTTGTTCAAGAAATTACAGTGTAAAAAAGATTTGATCCGGTTGTATAGTGTAACAACAACAATCACCAGACCATTGGCACCCTCCTCGGGTATTTGTTATTATATATAATGCACATAATTTGATTATGTTTATAGTATGTATATTACATGATGTATTATAACAGTGTTGTTTGAAAAAAGAATGACTTGATTTTACTTTTTTTGAACCAATTATTATTGCCTTGTTGTTATTGTACTGTATAGGTATTTTAACACATTTTAACAGCTATTGTTCTATTTCTTTATTAGAAAAAAAAATCCAATTGCTCAATTAATTGTCAAATTAGCAATTAGCAATTACTCAATTACCAAAATAATTGTTAATGACAGAAGTAGATCAGTTAAATGATATGTTTTTTGTTTTGCATTTTGTGACTTTTAGTTGAATAAAGTACTATTTTTCCAGTTAAAATGTCATTGAAGATTTCTTAAATATAGTGTTTATAAAAAATATAGTTGTCTCATTCTCGTGAACCCAATATCGTGTATAATCTCGCGTGCATATAATGTGCTAAGTGTATCGTCACTATCCCCTAAACACTACCGCAACTGATTCCCAATCCGTTTCCAATAAAACAATTATAATTCATCCAATTTTTTATTTAGACATTCAAAGAATTTACATTACTCCATGTCCATTTCACCAAACTAATACACAAATAAAACTGCTCTCATAATTTCCATCCATTTTGGCATAAAATATAACTGTTCTTTTTTTTGTCCTTGTGTAAAGGTATCTTACTCTCATCACAGTGTTTTATTTAAAGCAATATGTGACCATTGCTGGAGATGGACAAACTTTGCCTCAAAGTCTATAAACAACACTGCTGAAAATTGTCGGTTATCGCTCTAATACTACTGTCAGTATGTATATGTAGTTTACTTGGTTTTTTAAATAAAAGCCAGTGAGTCATCCATTATCAAACAAAATGATTTCTTTTCAAATTCTCTGTACCATTTTAAAGTTTATGAAAGTAAATTGTATCTCATCATCACAAGACTGAGTTGCATATTCTCAGGGTTAAATGGAGAACCAAGTATTCACATCCCACACAACAAAGGCTTAGACAGCATTTGCCAGAAAAACAATCCTAAAATGTCCTCTATTTCAAGGTAAGTTTGATTTAAATCAATATTTAGAGTCAGCAAACAAATAGGAAAGTTTATATGAAGTGGAGGTGAATGTTTCTGACAGTGGCAACCTTTGGCCAATCCGAGCTCAGAGACGCCTCGGGCTGTGAAAAACAATGGAGGACAATGAGTTTCCTTCGCTATGCGATTGTTTTATTTAGAATTTGCTTATATAAGACATAAAACAATAATCTAAATAAGTCACCCAGAATCGTAGTCCATACAGTCTTTTATGTTAATTTTCTATATATATATTGAACTACTATATGGAACAATTGATCTGTTTAGCATTACATAATATTCATGAATGGCTTTTTAAATATACTCCTACTCTAAATCTACAAAATGTCACTGACAGTTTAAAACTGATGACTCTTTAGCAAAGTCAGTTCAGCGCTACAGTGCCAAAAGACAACTTCCAATCACTTCAGTTCAAGATCTGAAAGCTATTCTGGGAACATTGCTTTTTTTGGGATGCCACTTTAACTGCCTAGAACAGACAACATGAGGACAAAGAAAGAAAATGAGAAAAAAAAAGACACAGTCAATGAGAAAAAGAGACGTGAAATTAAAAAGAAGAACAGTTCTGGTCCCTGTCAGGGCTCCATGGCAACACCATATCTAGTAATATTTCCAATCAGACCTCACACTCTAGGCACTCTACAGTATCTAATCTTCAGCCTAATGACATGCTGCCTTGTGGAAATATTTACGCTTTCCTCTTGGAAATGATAACCGGTTATTAACTCTATATCGGCTCATTAAATCCTGAACTAAGCATATAATGCATTATATGTGGATGGAGGGCCGAAAATACGGTCTAATCAAAGACGATGGATTCTTGCAAGAGGGTGTCAGTAGCTGGCTGGATTTCCTACAAATATTTTACACTTTTTAAAATGTATTATTTTGGAAAATTTGACAGAAGAGAATGCAAAACGTTCAACAGTAGAGCCGTGTTTGGAAACACGTTTAGTGAAAATATGGTCCACCTCAGCCTAGTGCAAACCTCATGGAAATTTGGAGAGTCTTATGCAAATATCACCTGTTTAAATTCAACGCAAATTAAAAATGTGCATAAATGGAATGGAAACCCAGCAACTGTCCACATGGACTGAACGTCCATGCAAAACATCTAACTCTGGGATGCGATGTAACCTTTGCCTTTAAAAGAGAAATGTGGAATTTTTAAGAGGGCAGAATTACAGTTATTCATCACATAGAGGGTTTAATTCATCAGCCCTGAAGGCACGAGAAGATGAACTCTGTTTACCACTAAAGCTATTCTGGCTGTTTTTGAAGTGGCCATCAATCTCCAGCTATCTTTAAAAAAGAAAGCATCAGTTTCAATCACCCAAGAGACGGCTAGTCAACAGCTGAAAAGATTTCTTCTCCTCCTTGTCTCTTCAAGGTGAAGTTTTCCCCAACTGACGTGAAGACCCTGGGGAAGTGTGATATTAATGCTTTAAAATATTAAAAATCCTACCAAAAATACACATGTGACTCCACCCTTTGCCCCTGCTGTTGTTCTCAATTAACAAGTTCAATTAACCTGTGCAACTGAGGCCTCTAGATACACCAAGAACTCATTGGCCTACAAAAATGGCAGTCTAAATGTTAAAGCATCTTCCTACGAGTGGTTTTCGCTGTGCTCGATCATCCCCTAAGGTGCAGCGAAATAAGCATAGACCGGAATTGTTTTTAGATTGATGTCTAATCACAGAATGTTCTTCTCCCTAACCATCATCCTATTTAGCCTGAGTAATAATATGACTCTTTATCAGCGCTTATACTTTGATACTAGCGATTGCATTGGCCAATTACCTCAGCGGGAGCCCAATGGTTGCCCTACACAGTTGCATAGTCTTCCTGACTTGAGCGGTGGCGGTGTGTTTTTGTGGTGAGAAGAACAACTAGTAATGCAGAATCTCCATCCACACCTCTACGAAAAAAACTGACGGAACTGCAAGGCAGGCATCATACAGGACAACTGGGAATGCTGTCTTTGATGAGGGGAGCCACTAAGGTTTCTAAAGTAATCTCTATTTGAGTCTTTAAAGCAACAATTCTCCTTAGAAGAATTAAAATTCTGACATTATTTACCCTTTTGTCATTACAAACCTTGTGTAACATTTTTCCAGTCTACAGTTCATATTGACCACATTTCTTAAACTGTAAAAATTACCAAAAAATAATAAAAAAAATTTTTAAAAAAAAGTAGTCCATACAAATGTGTATGCTAAATTGAAAGTCTGATGTAGCCATAGATTAGCTTTGTGTAAGGAACAGACTGAAGTTTAAAGGGGGGGTGAAACACTCAGTTTCAGTCAATCTCATGTCAATCTTGAGTACCTATAGAGTAGAATTGCATCCTTCATATCTCCAAAAAGTCTTTAGTTTTATTATATTTATAAAAGAATGATACGCTGTACCAAGTCTTTCCAGAAAAAAAACGAGCGGATGGATGCGTATCGTGTGGGCGAAGCTAAAGAGCCACGAGCGTGTTGAGAGCGTCTGAAAGCTGTGGCATCCTTAAATGTGGAAAAGAAAACGTTATCCTAAATAAACCATGGCTATCAAGCAGATTCAACCATATATGATCCAGAATCTGATCCGGAGGCTGAAATTGATCAGAAGCAGCAGCAACAGCAGGATGTCCTTATGTGGTATGAACTGTAACTGTATTTGCTTAGCGGCTTGTCAACATCTGTGTGTTTACTCATGGTTTATGAAGACATGATTTGGTTTATGGACTATTGTATGCGACTAAACGTTAGCAGTAGCAAGCGGAACGGTTTTGCACATCAGACTAGTGTTTACATAGTATAGTAGCACATTTGAATAAAGAAGAACACGCTGTGTGAATGGTGCCTAGGTTTAATATTAAATAATTCATTTAGTTCAACACCTATAGTGGTCAGCTAAACAAATGTATTTAAACACACACCATACATTGCATGCTCCATTGATAAATGAACTATACACGACCATGTTGTTTACTGATGTGTACTTACATGACGATAGCCAACAACACACAGACATTTGAAGCAGTTTTACTCATCGCCTGCTTCCAACCCACGACCGTGAACCTGCCCATACGCCCCATTTGACATTACACAGACCCATACTCGAAAAAACGTTCCGAAACTTGTGAGAAACCGGAAGGAGTATTTTTGACACAGAAATACTCCATCAAACGTCCAACTTATGTTTTGAAACGTTGTCCATGCTTAGCATGGGAATCCATGTCTTCAACAGTGTAAAAAGCTCAGTATGCATGAAACAGCATTTCACCCCACCTTTAAGCCTTAATTATTGAGTCTGTATGATTGAGAACCTTGAGAACATAAACAACCCAATTAGTGAATGAATCATTCAAAATGGTTTTGTGAACAATATGCAGTGAAATTGAAAAGATCTGTCTAAAATGAACAATTCAATCATGAATTGAGCACTGCTACTCCATTGAACAAATCATTCGTACACATTTTCAAAAGAATGTTCAGATTTTAAAAAAAAAATCTGATCTGTTCACTGGAACAGAGAATTGTTCATATAAGTTTTGCGAACTGGATTAATTGATTCAGTGAACAGATCAATTAATCCAGTTCACAAAACTTATATGAACAGATTGATCACTGAAGTCTGATTAATGAGTGAATTGTTCTTTTGAGTCAAATGTTTTCAGTGAATCACATCGCTACTTCAGTGAACAAATCATTCATATTAGTTTTGTGGAATTGTTAGGGTGACCAGACTCCTGTTTTTCCTGGGACAGTCCCGTATTTCAGCTTTATGTTAAACGTCCAACTTATTATGAGAAAAAAGAATGCTTTTATCCCATATTTCTTCTTACCTAAATTGTCTTTGCATTAAATTGTCACCCTTATGACTGGTTTTGTGGTCCAGGGTCACATATTAGATCGATTAGATCAAAGCTTATTCAAATTTATTTCATTTTGTAGTATTCTGTAACTATCGTATTTGTACTATTGTTTGTAGTTTGCTGATTTGTACTTTTTTATATAACAAAAATAAAATAACTATATGATATCTATCATTATCTATCTATCATTATCATGGAATTGACATTATGTGATCTCGTCCCATAGTCCACCATGAGAAACCTGGTCACCCTAGAAATGGATCAACAGATTCCTTGAAAAGATTCAATTTAAAAGAACAAGACCTCGGGTAAAACTCTATAGGTAAACTACACCTTTAATAACAACACAACATCTTATGCCTCAAATGCATAATAATTAGTTCAATTAGAATAACTTGAACATAATCAATTGTTTAATATCAAAACAGCAAATACAGCCCATTTAGAGCAATACACATCTCACCTACAAAATACTCCAATGAAGTTTTCCAACATTTCCCATTTAATGAAATTAAATCAATTGAAATTGGTCTTAAAGTTAGGCAAGGGATTTGTGATAGCCGGCCATGTGTTCACAAGAAAGTTTATAAAGCCTAGTCACGACTCACACATTAGACACAATATTTACACCAATGTTCTTCCTGAAGAAAAGATCCCTGACCTTTCTCTGACTACCCATTATCCTCATCATGTTACGGGCTGCAATGTGGAAGATAGGGCTAATGTGACGGGGAGAGGTGAGCAGTGAGGTCTGACTCCCATCTAGCTCTTTTTTTCTTCAATGGTGGCGTTTCGGTCGTACATAGCAACATCTTATCTTTTAAGTGAACATTCGCATTCACGTACATGCACTTACAGCCCAGAAATCTCTTCCCTCTGAACCACAGGATTGCTTTGGTTACTTTTTTCTGACTTCAAAGACTTCATATACAAATAGCATAGAAGTTTAAGTAGCATATCATTGGTTGGACCAACCGAACGGATATGGTCTTCACTGAACAACCTGGACGAGTCTGAGGCATACTAGTTCACAATTCCACACTATATGCTACTTCTGCCATATGCTTTTCTGATTTCAGGCTTAAAGTGGAGTCAATGAGACATATTGTCTGGAAAATGAACTAAATGAACTGGGACAGGTCATTGGCAATGAAATGAAGTTAATGAACAAAGAAGCTTCCACATTTGTGAACAAGGATCTGCTGGTTGACAGTAACTGAACAAAAATTAGCAGGTTTGAATTGTGCCACACATCTGAGTTCAGAAAATGAGTTTTTTTTCTAGCTGTTGCTGATTTGTGGATTGATAAAAAGAGATATCCAAAATCCCATCTGTAAAAACCTTTAACTCTTAGGCCCTGTGCACACAATCACGGGTATTTTCAAAACCACTGATTTTTCTATACTGTTTTGCCGTTAGGTCACTGAAACCAAACTTTTTTGAAAACTCCTGCCAGGGTGAAGATTTATTTCAGAAACTCCGGTTGCAGTGTTGTGGTAAAGACAGAGAAACCAGGGATTTTGGCTTGTGATGTCAGAACCAGAACCGATAACCTTTTTTTCAGGCTTCTGATTGGCCAACATGGCTTTACAGTTAGGGTAACATCGCCACCTGTTGGTTTGGCATGCTCTTGACAGTGATATTGTGTTTTTGCATGTACGTGTGGACTAGGCCTAACATGTCATCAAAATGAAACAAGAATTTTGAATCTGGTTTAACCCAATGATCAGTTTTCTGCTCTTGAAACTTTAGATATTGCCTCATTCAGATATTTAAAAACATGTCAGAAAATTTGTGGGGAATGTATGGTGATTAGTTAAAAGGTTTACACTGTTGTGTGTATTCCTTTAAAAAAAGATGGTATAGAGTGTGACATCATATTACAACATGTAGTGTTCATAGAAATTTGACATGCTCAAAGTTTAGTGTGACCATTGCTTTACAATAACCAAGCAAACTCAACTTCTTGTCTGCAAGCGTTCATTTTTCACAAAAGAGAGTAACGTGAGTAACAAACTCATTTAATTTCAGTAATTGTAATTGCATTACTTGATTAAAAAAATATTTAGTTAGGTGTGTGTTATTGCTAAAAGTAGTGGAATTACAGTAACGTGTTACTCCCAACACTGATTACAAGTAACTTGAGTTACGTAATCAGATTACTTTTTTCAAGTAACTAGTAAAGTAACGCATTACTTTTAAATTGACAAGATATCCAAGTTACTTTTTCCCATTTATTGACTGACAGCTCTCTTGTCCCCATGTTGAGAAACATCAGGATTAAAGTGCAGAGGCATTGTGTGTGAACATGATGGTTATTGTAGTTCTGCATTTACTAATTAGTGAAATGCAAAATCAAAATACTACGCAAACCTCTAATAATTAAATGTGTTAAATTAAACAAATATTTTTATGCTTTATCTCAATGTAAATGCTGCTGACCTTAGATGATTCTGTTAAACTATAATCAAAAATGACTTAAAAAATTGTTGTTTTATTGGTGGTGTTAAACTTTCTTCTCCTGCATCCTACTCTTCTGCGGTCCAGAATGGCAGAACATCTGAAAAGTTTGTTTGAGCTGCACCCTCGCGTGAATTTGCATTTCCTTCAGCCTAATTATTTCAATTTTGGTGTGTAAGGCCCTTTACATTTGCCACAAAATATTACTTTTTTGTCATTCAAAAAAACATAAGAAAAAAGCAGAAGTAACGCAACACAAAATTGTAATGCATTACTTTTGAAAGTACCTTTCCCCAACACGGCAGGACACTATGGAAAACAAATAAATACTATTTGAAATGTGAGTAATGGCTCACAGAGAGTACTTACCCTAAGAAAGGAAAGGTCACGACTGCGATCAATGCTGGTGATCTCGAGGTTACCCATCACCACCTCGCAGTTCTCATAGTATTTACGTAGGGTCCGATACTGCTGGTCCAGGTCTGACAGAGTACTCAGTTTATTCTCTGTGCCAGTACATACTGCAAAAAAGAAAAAAGAAAACAAAATGAAATAGAGAAATTACATTCTGATGGTGCAAACAACAGATGCAGGAACTGGTTGGTGCTTCAGAGTTTAGACCATCCATCCAGCAATGCAATTCAATCAGGCCTGAAGCCCCTTTAAGACAGACAAGGAGGCTCCAGCCCCAGACGGACAACTTGACAAGTAATTAAACAGAGCCATTTCTGCTCATCAAACACCTTGCAACAATCAAAGACATTTGCCATCTGTTGCATCAGCTGGCATTGCCTTTGAGCCAAGAGTGTAACCCTCCCGCTCACGCCTCACTGAACCACTGTCAAAACATCCATGAGCACATCCATGCCACGCCTATGCCACGCCACCCACTCTGTGCCAACAGAAAGACAGACAATGAAAGGACAGTCAGCACATGCATTACAACACTATATGAACAGACTAACTGACAATCCAGCAACGCATCTTCCTATTATACTTGATATAGAGCTACAGCTGTTTGAGTAATGCTATGCTAGTTTCTTAACATGCAAAGCAGAGACCTTACTCATCAAGTGCTCATTTACAAACACACACAGAATGAAGCAGGGGTTGCGGCATCATGTAGAAGAAAAAAAAACTTTTTTCTAGGTCACATCTGCAAGCCTTCAAGCAATGTTTGACCTACAAATCAAAATTTTGCTATCATTTACTCACCATCAAAACCATATGAATTTTTTCATTGTCTGAAACACAAAATAAGACACCTTGAACAGTGTCCTCTTCTGAATTCCATGGTGTTAACCACTGGATCACAGATGAACTTCAAATGAGTTTGATCCTGATTAAATCATTGTGACCAGGACTGCATTTCTTAAAATCACAGTTACCCTAAGTAGATTGTAAAACCATTGGCACCAACAATCACCTTAGCTCACAATGCTTTTTTGAACTGGCTTATATGATTCATTGAAAAAATTTGACTCAAAGGAACAATTCATTAACAATATCTTCACTTCCCTCTTAAATATACATGGGGAGAGCTACCCTAGATGCCCAGATTTTCAGTGAATCACAACTTTAATTTCAATGTGTTCTATTCTATGGATAAATAAGTCTTGAAATATAGTGAACAGACAACATGGACTGGTTTTATGATATTTTATGGAAGGTTTGCATCATTTTGAAAGCTTGGAAGCTTATTTGTTTTTTAAAGGAGGAAAGAAAAGCCATTGCAACAACACAAGTTTGAGTAAATGATGACAGAACTTTCATTATTTTACTTCAACCACATCGGTCAAAAGTAATATTTTTTTCTTAGTTTAATCATTAATGAGAAACAGTAATTACTGAATGCACTTTAGGGAAGTAAGTATGATTAATTCTGTTCATTGGTAATCATGACAAGCACATAAGAACCATTCAGTCTCCCTCAAATTATTGGGGTAGAAAAACCACAAACTTGTTCCCCTACTAAAAATACAGATTTTGCGAAGAATATAAAATGAAGAGAAATTGAAATACGTTGAGGTCAGGTGTTAGACTTGGGTGTTTTCAATAACCCTTAACATGCATTAGAGCGAGGGAGGTATTATGAAAGAAGCTTAGACGTAATAAACATTTATTGCACCCTCAGGGGCTCAGTTGTGAGATTACAGGTGAATTGTGGGATATAATCTTGTTAGAGGGGAGGTTCCTTTCTATACATTATTTGACAGCTAAACCACTTTTTTTTCTTAAAAAAACCCATCAAATTCATGAGGGAGGTAAAATATACTGTACTCAAATCACAGATTGACATGTTTCACCACCAACCTGCTTACAGTTCACCCAGAACGGAAAGTAAAAAGATGGCAGGCTTTAATTTTGATCATTTTCAACAAACAACATTCAGTCTCTCTTTCAGAGCAAGATCTATAGGAGCTAAAATGTGTAGTGTGTGTGTTCCTCCTAGGCTCTTTATACACACACATTTTGTGTAAACAAGTCACAGGTAAACATCATGTGAACATCACAGCATACTTGAGACTCATTGATTGCATTCTTCTTTGCCATGGGCCACAGTAGACATTAAAATGAAGCATGTCTTGCTTGCAAATCCCCTCGTTTGTCTTTTTCAATAAAGAAGAACACAGCCGTGCTGCCCTTCAGCAAATCTCCTCACTGACGCACACAGGCAAACAACAGAAAGAAACGGCATCTTTATTTCCAGTTTATGCCTCTGACTGCACCTTGATTGAACTACCTTTCATTTTATTTTTTGGGGATCATAAATGAGGGATTGGGGCATGAATCTCAGATCAGAATTTTATGTTATAATCAATTAATGTTAAGATTATCATTCTGTTTCACAAACTAGTGAGCTCTCTGCAGCCTAGGTAGGCAACAGACATAGGAAGCACTAACTGAAATAAAACCTTTATTTCAAACACTAAAGACAAGCAGCAACCTCAACTTAAACATGATGTTAATAGACTTCCATTAGCATTAATAACACTATTTTGATAGTTCACTTTAGACGTTCTACTAACTTTAAAAATACATGTCAACTACCAGTCATTATTAGTAGACTGGCTGCTTAACATCTGATAACACTTTATTTTGATGGTAGGCAATTGGTAAAGCTAACACTATTTTCTTGGCATGTTGCTAAGCTAATGAGATACTCTAAGCATAAAATGCATACTGTAACACACAAAAAATACAAATAGACCATTTTACTTAATTACATTTGCAATAACTTTTTGGTAGGATATTGAATGAGTTGAAAGTATTTTATAATTTAAAAAAAGAATTCCAACATGTTTTTTTTTTCACATGTAGTACATTTTGGGATCACCTGTTACAATTTGGCCAACATAAAATATTAAAGAAGGCATTAATCACATAGTCAACTCTATCCTTAGAAAAATATTTAGTATGTTAATTTTGCCGGGCAATGTTTCTTGGGCACTTTCCCATTGAGAATGCGTTACAAATTTCTATCTTCTGGATACTTTAGATAGATCGTGGGCCCTGTGTTTCACCTGGTTGCACGTTGACGGAAGTTGCCACGTGTATTATCACCTTAAAATGCCTTAAAATCGCAATTTACCTGTATGGAGTAATGCTGCCTTCACGTGTACTCGGGATTATGGTAACTACGAGTTTCCTAGGTAAAAATTGCACATGAACCAGATACTGTACAAATGAAGGCCCTTCCATTTCAAAATGTGAATGCGATGAGCTCGTAATCACGACCTCAGAAGTGGGAATTATCAAATTTCCGATAGAACGTGAATGCCGCATTACCGGCAAAATATCGGAAGTAGTAACGCATTCACAGACGAGAATCCATGAACCGAACATTTTCTAAGGCGGCACGTTATTTAAAACATTCTACAGCTGTGTTTCATATCATGCTTTTGCACGCCTTAATTCTTTTCATGCATGTACGTTTACCTGCGTCTCAGAGCGGCTCGTTCACAGCTGCTCCACATGAACTGTTATTCTCAAAATCCATCTGCATATGCTGTGAGTTTGGGTTGCTTACGTTATGGGAACGCAATGTGTGGCATTTCATCAAATTTGTAAAGTTAATCATTAATAAACCTACAGGAGAATAAATCAACATGTTTATAAATATGCGAACTCATCGCGATTTCAAAATAAAAGTTCAAAGTTCAAACCCTTACTTTGAACGTTTTAGTTTGAATGTTTTGATGTCTACATGTTCTTGTTCAAGACAATACAGTGACTGTAGCATTTCAATCGTAAAGAAGTGGCCAGTTCCTGGTACAAATTGTTCCGGGTAATTTCGGTGGAAAAGGGGCTATAATGTGTTATGTTTTTAATTCCTTAGAATGAGCCATTTCTATCTACACCCCAGGTCCCCTTGAATTTTTTTTTTTTACAGTAAAATCGTCATTTTGCACTGTCATGTTTCTACAGTAGTCTTAAACCATAGATGGTAAAAGAGCCTTAAACTGACAAACTTCTTTACAGAACACTAGCCACTCTCTGCTCTTTCTGACAAAAAATGTTTGTCCTGTGTCGCCCCGAGTTTCATGTGCTTCGAAAGGGAGGGGTGAGCGGTGGGTGATGATTACGCATAAAGCCCCAGTAGTAAATTGAGTATCAGTAAGCCCCGCCCCCCTTAGTTACTGTTGCTAACTCGGACAAACAAACAGAATTTCTAACTGATACAATGACAACTGTCAGACAGTGTGAAAACCCACGTTGTTTTTGGACACAGAAAGAATGTAGCGGATCCCCTCCGACTGATGGCCAAACTTAACTGATGGTTTATGAAGTTTATTGTGCCCTTTTTCACTCTAAAAAAATAATTAAGCTGAACAAACAAAGCGTAAGAAGTGCGCATTAACGTCTCATTCACAAACTCTCTCTGTTGCATTATCATTAACATACACAGCAAATTATACAAAAACACTCATACAACTAACAGTAAACAAATACAGACCTTAACCTCCTGAGACCCGAGAGTTTGCCTGGTGTGCATTTTATAATTGTTCTTGCTATTTGGGATATGTAGGACCTAATAAGTACAATACCTAAAATTTGTTTTTGTACAGGAAGTAGTTTTTGCAGAAAAAGATGTCCTCATGTGAGGACAGTGGGTCTATCATAACTAAAATAAATATTATTTGCTGTTGGGGCCAGAAGGTCCTAGTTAGTCAAAATTGAAAATTTCAGCTTAATACAATAAGTATTATTTACTAGAATGATTTACCAGGATTCTAGCATGGTTCACCTTGATAAACCATATTGTAGTATTATTTACTATAATTTACCATGATTTACTCTGCTCACACACACATACACACACACACACAGAGAGAGAGAAATGTTGGTCCATGGTCCATGGAGCGCTCAATACTTCTAGGGCTGTGTTGATGCATTTGAATACACAACAGTTTCACTATACAGATGTTTGCAACAAGTTTGGTAAACAGTACAGAATAGTGTGCATTGATTATTAAGTAAACCATATGTACAGGATCGTTTTATTATGGAGAGTGATAGAGATTCAACGTTGTTAACGTTAATGTTAAATTGTATTTAGCCCTCAGGTATTCCTTACTAATTGCTCACGCTCATACTCACTGATGGTCAAATGTAGCTATTTTTTCAATTAAATAAATGTTCTATATTTTAGTTCAATAATATTTATTGAATATTTTGAGGAGATCTTTTGGTACTAAATATTATTTGTGCAATAGTTATTGTCAATTAATGACCACTTAAAATATTTTTCTTCTAATATTTATATTATTTATTTTACAATTAGTGTGGTAATTAATGGTAAAATAGAGCATTCCAATTCAAAGAGGCAAATTATAGTCATTTTGTGGCAAAAAAAATAATAATGTTAATTTATAATGCCATTACCCATTAATAAATATACATGTATCTAGTCTAGTTGCTCAAAAAGTATTGCAGTTTTGCATTTTAATAAATATTTAGATATGATCAAACACTAGATTTCTTTAAATGTGAAATTTTAAAACGTTAATAACTTGCATCCTAATATGTTTAATGAATGATACTTATATAAGCACACACAAGTGAATATTTATGAATGCGATTTACAAATATAATTAGACCCAAGAAACGTTTAAAATAGGGCTAAGACAGTAGGCTATTTACTACATATGAATTGATACTGAATCAAGATTGAAATCTATATTGATGATAAAGATATACATCTTTTAAATATATAAAAGATGGGAGATTAATTTGGCAGCGATGGTTTACAGATCACTATGTTAGCGGGAGAAGCCTCATGTTATGGTCGCCATGAACGCAGATGAAAACATCCAGGATCAACACTGTTCATGAACTGCACGGTAATATTAAATGAATTTACATGCAGTCCCCATGCAACTGATATTCAACTGCCATTGGTTCATCTACGTTCGAGGGGAGGGGTTTACGAATAGGTAAATTTGCAACCTCACTGCTAGATGCTGCTAAAATGTACACATTACACCTTTAAACAAGGATTTGATCTGCTGTAAAGTGTAACAACACCAGGTCGGTGGCGCCCTCTGCTATGGGGTTCCCTTTGTGCCAAAAATAAGTTGACTGATTTGTGCTTTGTACCATACATTTGTTCTTGTCAACAGTCATTGCCTACTTGTTGAGATAAATTAGTATATGTTTATGTGTATGCTCTCTATGTCGTCTTACTATGTCGTCCTTACTGTATTGTCCCTACTTTTTAGGCTAAATTAGTATATGTTTATGTGTATGTTCTCTGTTTATGTCCTCTTGCTATTTTGTCTTTATTGTCATCTTGCTTCACTGTCATCTTGCTATGTCGTCCTCACTGTCATCTTGCTATGTCTGTCATCTTGCTATGTCGTTTTCAGTGTCGCCTTGCTATATCGTCCTCACTGTCATCTTGCTATGTCTGTCATCTTGCTATGTCGTCCTCACTGTCATCTTGCTATGTCTGTCATCTTGCTATGTCGTCCCATCTTGCTATGTCTGTCATCTTGCTATGTCGTTTTCAGTGTCATCTTGCTGTCTTCCTCACTGTCGTCTTGCTATGTCATCCTTACTGTCATCTTGCTATGTCTGTCATCTTGCTATGTCGTCCTCACTGTCATCTTGCTATGTCTGTCATCTTGCTATGTCGTTTTCAGTGTCGTCTTGCTATGTCGTCCTCACTGTCATCTTGCTATGTCTGTCATCTTGCTATGTCGTTTTCAGTGTCATCTTGCTGTCGTCCTCACTGTCGTCTTGCTATGTCGTTTTCAGTGTCGTCTTGCTATGTCGTCCTCAGTGTCATCTTATGTTGTCCTCACTGTCATCTTATGTTGTTCCTCAAAATATTTGTTGTATATTGTATGTACAGTAAGGGAGTTTCAGTAAGTCAGTCTTTTAATTAGGAATGTATTACAACTTTTGTAACATAAACCCTTTTGGTTAATTTTGTTCTAAAGATATTTGTGTACCTCGACCAGGGAGGATGACACAGCAAGACGACAATAAAGACGACATAGCAAGACGACAGTTAGAATGACATAGCAAGACTGCAGTGAGGATGACATAGCAAGACGACATTAAAGATGACAGTCAGGATCACAAAGCAAGACAACAGTAAAGACGGCATAGCAAGACATCAGTAAGCACAACATAGCAAGACGACATAAAACAACAATAAGGACGACATAGCAAGATGACAGTAAAGATGACATAGCAAGACGACAGTAAGGATGACATAGCAAGACGACAGTAAGGACGACATAGCAAGACGACAGTATAGATGACATAGCAAGACGACAGTATAGATGACATAGCAAGACGACAGTAAAGATGACATAGCAAGACGACAGTAAGGACGACATAGCAAGACGACAGACAGTAAAGATGACATAGCAAGATGACAGTAAAGATGACATAGCAAGACGACAGTAAGGACGACATAGCAAGACGACAGACAGTAAAGATGACATAGCAAGACGACAGACAGTAAAGATGACATAGCAAGACGACAGTAAAGATGACATAGCAAGACGAAAGTAAAGATGACATAGCAAGACGACAGTAAAGATGACATAGCAAGATGATATAGCAAGACGACAGTAAAGATGACATAGCAAGAAGACAGTAAAGATGACATAGCAAGACGACAGTAAAGATGACATAGCAAGACGACAGTAAAGATGACATAGCAAGACGACAGTAAAGATGACATAGCAAGATGACATAGCAAGACGACAGTAAAGATGACATAGCAAGAAGACAGTAAAGATGACATAGCAAGACGACAGTAAAGATGACATAGCAAGACGAAAGTAAAGATGACATAGCAAGACGACAGTAAGGACTACATAGCAAGACGACAGTATAGATGACATAGCAAGACGACAGTAAGGACTACATAGCAAGACGACAGTATAGATGACATAGCAAGACGACAGTATAGATGACATAGCAAGACGACAGTAAAGATGACATAGCAAGAAGACAGTAAAGATGACATAGCAAGACGACAGTAAAGATGACATAGCAAGACGACAGTAAAGATGACATAGCAAGACGAAAGTAAAGATGACATAGCAAGACGACAGTAAGGACTACATAGCAAGACGACAGTAAGGACTACATAGCAAGACGACAGTAAGCATAACATAGCAAGATGACATAAGACAACAGTAAGCACAATATAAGACGACATTAAAGACAACAGTAAAGACATAGCAAGACGACATAAACAGAGAGCATACACATAAACATATACAAATTTATCTGAACAATTAGGCAATGACTGTTGACAAGAACAAATGTATAGTACAAAGCACAAATCAGTCAACTTATTTTTGGCATAAAGGGAACCCCATACTTAATGTTATTAAGTTTATTATCTATAACATTATGGATTTTAACAGTGTTTTTCTATAAAACGATGATAACTTGATTTTGATACTTTATTTGAACCAAATATTACTGCCTCGTTGTTATTATATATGTATTATAAGGGATTTTAAAGGCCATTTGTCTGCTTAGGTCTATTTTTATTACCACAAAAAATACCAGATTACTCGATTAATCATCAAAATAATCGACCGATTACTCAATTACCAAAATAATTGTTAGTGACAGCCCTAAAATCCAGCTCATTATGGAACAGAACATCTAGTAACAAATAAATGTGTTAATGTGAGCAAACAATGTTTTCTAGCACTTCTATATTTTTTTAACCCCAAAGGTTACATTATTCCTATCACAAAGAACAAACTTGAAAAAGTGGAAGAAAAAAGAACATGAACAGTTCTGAAGCACCAAGCCTTGAATATTTTTCCTTTTTCCATTCATTTTTGCAGACATATGGTGTTTGCAGAATAAATTTAAAGACCTCCGCAACACACACAAACAAACACACACACACACAAACACACACAAACAAACACACACACACACACACACACACACACACACACACACACACACACACACACACACACACACACACACACACACACACACACACACACACACACACACACACACACACACACACACACACACACAATAAATCCTTGTTTGAGATAAATCGTTTTAAAAGACAATGTTAATGCTGCTTTGCAGTATTGTAATTTATAAACACACACATTTTCTAGACTGAAAACGGGTAGCATTGAAACATTTTTATTTAGTGCTTTCTATATTAATTTTCTTACTATAGCAGCACGCTGAAGCGCACCTGATTCAATCCCACCACATGTCTAATGTGTTTCATCAAAGAAATAAAATGCTCCCTTTCCATACTCAGTCACAGATACACAAACAAAACTGTTTATCATCCCCCCATAGCTCTAACTCCTGCCGGCCTTGCATTTGTCAGGAAGGTGTGTGTATATCCAACATGACCGGAATAAATAAAGCACTTCCTTATCATTGGGACAGTGAAAGATGCCTTTAGACCTGCGTCTAAAAGGTGCAGCCAATGGAAATCTAAACAGCATCGCAGCACCCGTTTCCTTAAGACATGCAGGGCAGGAAAAATTAAAAGACAATAAAAAATTGATCAATTCTGCCATTATTTACTCACAGAGAAAACTGTGAAACTTAACCCCAATTAAACTCTGTAAAACCTTCTACAAACTGTTTTTGATATTTGGTTTGACAAGGGACCAAAATATTTGTCATCACAAAAACAAAATAGCATTTTTATATCACTTGAGTTTCATATCACAACTGCTAATAAACATCTTGGCATAAACACGACCCCCATTTTCATCAATTCCGACTCCACTCTTGTATATTTATATTCTCATTGGAATTAAACACTCCTCTATTAGTCGATGCACTTCATAAGTATTGCACAAAATGACTTCATCAATGAAGAACGGGGGTTTATTGAACATCAATATAAGCGAGAAAAGAAGTCGGAGTCTCTAAGGCTTATTGGACCCACAGCAATGACAGAAAAGGTCATGCCAATAGCCGGCAACTCATTGAACTAAATAAAGTTGCAAATGTCACTTCCTGAAGTAAACATCGTCAATGCATCAGTCTAAAGGACGTGAGCAGATTGGAAGATCGGAGCTGATCGCTAGAGGGGTATGGTGATGGTATGATCCATGCAAGCGTACCATAGTCAGGTTTGGTCTCCTGTTAAGAGGGCATCTGGTGAAGGACTAAATGGTAATAATGACAGTCATGATTGCATCTCTGCGTGACAGTGCTACGGTCCGGTAACCGTGTCCTCTACAGTCCCAGTCACTATGGGTCTGCTCTCTCCATATGGGATCGGATGATATTAGTATCATAAACACTTTAGCAGGCCGACTCGGCCGACTGAGCACTGGAGCTCTGAACTCACCCGTGAGGTCAGGACACGGTGACATTAACAATTGTCCAAAGGCTTGTGCACCTATAAATAAAAGGTTTATTGCTCTCTGAAGCACCCGAAGAGATGATTTATCAAGTAAATGTCTCATGAAATGATCATGAAAATAGTATCAGATTCACTAGAGCTCAGATGAAACTTGTGTTAAACGCTTTAAACTGGATGACATTTAGCTGTCAGCCCAATTTTAGTTTTAACGGCGTATTGCGAAAGTTCACCCAAAAATGAAAATTCATTGTTTGTGCATTGTTTATTAATTTGTTAACCCACTCATATTGTTCCAAACGCATATGACTATCTTTCTGCTGAAGAAAATTGGCTATTTTAAAAGGATTAAAAAATAAATAAAAGGCACCATAAAAAAGCAAAGCTTTATGTAAAATAAGATAAATTAAACCAACTAAAAAATTTGCTAAAATAATGATATATTATGTCAAAGTCAATATCAATTTTATTTCTATAGCACAATTAAACACAACACCAGCTGGCCAGTGTGCTTTACATCAATGCAAGAGACAAATAAAAACAAAAATGCACAGCTCTCCAAGTATAAAATAAAAACACGAAGCAATACATTTCATCACTGATCAAATGCTAGTTCAAAAAGGTACGTTTTTAGCCTAGATTTATAAACAGATACGGATGGAGCAAATCTAATAATAAAAGGGAACACATTCCACAGTCTGGAAGCAGCTACTGAGAAGGCAAAGTCACCCCTACTTTTCAGATTCGATTTTGGAATATGTAGCAATCTCTGATTTGACGACCGGAGAGACACAACTGGCCAATATTCTGTCAATAATTCTAAAAGGTAAGCAGGGGCAAACCATTTAAAGATTTAAATACTAAGAGAAGAATTTTTATATCAACATGATACAGGCAACCAGTGCAAAGCGTTTCATTTCTTGCTGCCGCATTTTGTACCATCTGTAACCGTGATAAAGCTGATTGGTTGATCCCGTAATACAGTGAATTGCTCAAACCATTCCTGAACTATTTTTACTCTGAAAGAGACCACAGCCACCAGGGAATACCGTTTCCATGAAAGTGTAGACTACGTGGTCTGCAACAATGCTTAGATAGGTGGTACATGTCAAAGTAACATCCACATGGATGGCAGGACCCAAGATTTCCCAGCAGAACATTGCCAAACGCATCACACTTTTCGGTCAACATGGATACCCTGACTGGTCCATAAACTGCGATGCACTGTGTATTTTGACACCTTTCTATCAGAACCAGCATTGACTTCTTGAGCTACAGTAGCTCTCCTGTTTGATTTTTTTTTTTAAATATTATATACATATTATTATTTTATATTTATTTTTTTCATTTTGGAGCTTTGTAAAGGAAGCAAGTATAAAAACAATATGAGGCTGAGTAAATTGTAGAATTTTACATTTTGGAAGAATAAGCACTTTAAAGAAGACAATGACAGTAAAGTGCAACCCAGACTTCTATGGTCCTTCAGGATAGCTGACATCACAGCATTACTGAAAGTGAAGTGGACCTATTTGGAGTTTGATGTATCATTCTCCGGTATATAGTTTGTCCCTCGGACCCTGACCACTGCCCTCCTGTGTATCCTGGAGGAGGACAGCACAGTCCAACAGCCTAAAGACTCCATTATCTATCTTGTTTTCTCTTTTCCAGGTCTCAAAATGTGAAGACAAAGTACTGGAGTCCACAGCGTTCTCAGTCGAATGGGCTGTGCTGACCAAGGTCCACGCCTTCCATAATCCCATAGGCCATCTCATTGACACCAGGCAGAGAAAAAGACATACCTCTTGGAGAGAAGAATGTATCAGTATGGAAAGTTCCACTCTAAAAGACCTCAGCTTATCCTGACAGGAATTCGAAGGGAATAAGCTTTGGTTTATCTCTAGTTTTCAGCATTGTATATGTTTGCTTTGACTCTTTCTAGTGAGTTTTTCTCACTAAAGTCGCTTTTATCTGCTCAATGGGGTTGTAAGGCAGTATTCTTAACACAGTACGTAAGCTGCTTACGTACATTTATTATGAAAGTTGCTTATACAAATAATTTTTAGTTGAAAATGTTCTTCTTCAGGTTTATACGTCCAATATTAAGTATATCCAGTTTTAAAATACATAGATAGATTTTAGGAAGGGGGTCCCTCATAAAAGGTTCATCATATTTGGCCGTCCTTGGCATCATAAAGTTTGAAACTCCTTGATTTAGAATACTCCAAACTTGTTTCCGCCACAGAATAAAAAAAATAAAAAAGGTAATTGTGACTTTTTATTTCAGTTTTTCTCAGATTTGCGTACTTTAAAGTCACAATTGTCTATCTATCTATCTACAAATATATATTCTGAGGCAGAAGCAAGCTTCCATAAAGATCAGAACAATGTTAAGAACAAATTCAAGTGCGTATGACCGTGTTGTGAATTTAGGAGTGAGAAGTTATCCTGTGCTTATGAATACGAAATGATTAGTGAATGAGAACCATTATACTTAAAAAATATTTTTAAAATTAGAAATATATTATCCCTTAAATTGGTTCATATAAAAGGCGAAATTACAAAATATGATTGTAATTTTACAAAAAATATGATATTTCAGCATGCTGTTTGTCCATGACAAGCAACTTCCATTCAGGAGTCTCTGCGTGGATGACTTGAAGGGAAGACACAAACCCTGAGGCACAGCGACCGCTTAAACCAAGGACAGGCCTGTATTCCCATCTTCTCATCTCACGTAGGCCCAAATCCTATTTTTGGTGATGTTGATCGAGTCACAAATCCATGTCATCCGCTAATAGCGGGAATATTTATTATCACAGGCCCATCACATGGAGGCCGCAACCAAAGGCATTTAATTTGCTGCTGTATAGCAACTCTCACAGTTTCAGAGCACTAGGTCATTGGCAATTAGAGAGTGCAAGAAATGTGCTGACAGCTTGTAGGAACTCAGTCTCAAAAAGGCGTCTTTGTGTCTGAGGAGCACTTCTGTTCTGTTTTCAGCATTCTCCCAGGCTGGTCTATCTGTGCAGGCATCAGACGGGTGTGACTGAAGCCCTTCCTAATGGCTTTTACAGCACATTTACAGCAGAGGCGCCCCGTCATCAATTACCTCCCTGCCTGCTCTGAGTGTTGCGGTGTATCCTTCATGCGGGAGGCCATCTCATCCCTTCATGTGGCCCATGAAATGAATCTTCATCTCGTAAGCAAGAAGTCCTCGTTAATTACAACGGCCTTCGTTCCTCCCCCTCTTCCGTTTCTGTCATTAAGGGGGAGGGGGGATTTCTCTGGCAAATGTTTCTCAGGACTAGAATCTAGGAACATGTCCTTACACAAAATCTAGGAACATGTCCTCTACAAAAGGAATCAGCGTTGTGTTTCGTTGTGTTGTTTTGTTGTTTTACGTGCAATCTGAGACTGGTCAGGAGAAGGAGCAGGCAGGGAATTAATAAATAGCCCATCGATGTCTATTTGGAGTTTCCAGACCAATTTCTTGGCTTAAAAGAGATTAGTGGTTCTCCAGATCCATAAATATCCCAAAGGAAACGGGATAATTCTTAAATGGATTTCATGCAGAAAAAGCATTTGCACAATACACAAAATCATTATTTTATGTGACAATGCCTCATTACAGATAACTAGATTTATATATTAGAAAACGTAAACGTCACACTTGCTTGGGTGGTTGCCAGGAGGTTGCTATGTGGTTGCTCCATTGTTGCTAGTATTAGAGCTTACTCCAAATGTCTATGATCTCACTCATGGTTACTAGAGACGAGGCCTTTAAAATTAGCTTGTTATGCAGAATGTCCCAGATCGTCGCGCCATGCACAAATCCTTGTGCTACCACAGCGATGGGCGAGCTGTTAGAGGTAACACTAATCTCTGCGATCCATCACTGTAGACCACTCATGACGGGGTAGGCTGTTCTCCTCATTTCTCTCTTCATCTGTCTTACAGCTTGCAAAACAGGGGTCTGACCACATTTCACATTTCTCTTCCTCCCTTACGCTAATTTCATCTGCTTCCCCTCTTCACGGTCATATGATATCATCTGCATAAAAAAGAAAATCTGTCTGTGTCTCTCTATTATATTGAAGTTCCAGCAAGAAACCATCTGTATCTAGTAAAGCGGACATTATGGCACATTTAAGGAGAGGAGTGAAATGCAATCATCTTGGATAAGCATTGCAGGGTTGTGCGTCATTCAGAATTGAACAGAAAACGCTTTTTAAACTCAATCCAAATCAATTCCTGATTTTGAATTGAGGTAGCAAATAGGATCCAGAACTGCAATTTTACTGTAATAAAAAAAAAAAAAAAAAAAAATAGTAGAATAGAACTGAAATTCATATTACTTATTTAACTGTTATTTACCATCAGGGCTTGGCATTAACTTTTTTGCTCACCAGCCACTGTGGCTAGTGGTGTTCAAAGTTACTAACCAATCAGCATTTTCACTGGGCTCAGTTTTGACACTGATACCATGGGGAAAAATAGATAACCATAAATAACCATTAAACATTATACTGTTACACTACACACAATCCCATCCCAAAATTCAAGCTCTGTATGGTATGTAACACCAACAATATTCAGAGAGCAGAGGCAGGTTTGTGTGTCAACTCACTTGTAAAGAGATGAGAGAGCGAGAAAGCTGATATCATGTATCTGTTCTGCAGAAAATTAGTATTAGAAGCGTTTCAGATATTTCAGTATCGATATGTTTCGAAAAATCTATATTTTAGACTAAGTTCACTTTTTCAGATGCCTTTTATAAAGGAACACGCCAACTTTTTGGGACTTTAGCTTATTCACCGTATCCCCTAGAGTTAGACAAGCCCATACATACCATTTGTATCTCTGTGCATGCCATAACTCTGTCTGACGCACCCACTGCTAGCCTAGCTTAGCACAAAGACTGGAGGTAGCACCATGGGTGCAGCAGGCGCAATAATATTGCGCAGTGCCTGAAAATAGGCTAACTTCCATCAACATAACCAACGTGACAACCTGCTTTTTACAGAGCGTGCTGAGGACTATTTTCAGGCGCTGTGTAATATCATTGCGCATGCTGCACCCATGGTACGGCAGCAAAGTTCCTTGATTATTACGCAGGAATGAGAGTATAATTCCTAGCCATACCGGTCTAGAAAATCTTAACTTTTAATTTTCCGCCTGTCTTAGTACACAATATAACTGTACACATCACAAAGTGTAAATAGGAAAATGTTGCTGTTATTTTGTCACTTATTGAGCAGTAGGCTAGATGGAGCCATTTACCTCCTGTCTTTGTGCTAAGCTAGGCTAGCGGTGGGTGCGTCAGACAGAGTTATGGTACGTACGGAGATGAGAATGGTGTGTATGGGCTTATCCAACTCTGGAAAAATATATAAAATTCAACCCGCCAAAGTGGATAGTAAGAGTGACTGCGTTACATGACACCAGCATTTGGCAGGTTGGCGGTGTTAATTTTAAGCCCTGTATACAATATTACAAACAAAAAAAATTATAATTACATGAATTTTAATTCTTCTAATATTTATTTATTTTGTTGGCTATGATGGAAGAGCACCTGCATCATTTCTAAATTGCAATTCAATTGCAACGAATGGAAGGGGATCAATTCCTAACCTTTCTGGAATAAAATATAACTTTAAAACAAGATGTTCCTTAAATATTCCGGAATGAGCAAACTCTCATTTACCCTCAGAGTGCTTCCTAATGGAAGGCAGAAAATGGATGAATGATTCTAGCATATATCACAACCTGCCTGAAGGCTCGTTTCGTATAATAGCCGTGAGGGTTACGTGTAAGAGACATCATAACAGATGGGTTATGCAAACTCTTTAATAAATGCAGCATTGCATTGGTATCCCTGACCTCTTTAATCATGAACATGCAGAGCTAGTACGGTGCCTTTAGAAGAATATTACTCCATCTCCGAGACTTTACATGCCCGAGCTCTGGATGTTGGCCGTTTCCTTTTAATTTGTGCTAGCCTGTCTTGCTCATTATGCCTTGAATCGATTATAATTTGTTTTAATGCTGTGCAGAGGAATGTAAACTGCAAGTGGTTGGCATTTAAAAGGATATACAAATGCTCAGCCAATACAGTCATGGCAGAAACAGTGATAGAATTTAACTGAGAATGCAATCTACACTCACATAAGGGGTGGGCACAAATTCAACCAGTGGTATAATATTTTAGGTGGGTGAAAGGTTTGACTGTGTGGTGAAGAGCTGGGCAAACAGTATGAGCTATCAGACCTATCAAGGGAAAATACTACTCTCTTAGATTGCTTGGCAATGCAGGTCCACTCACACTAGCTCTGAGACGTCAACTCAATTTTGGCCCTTCAAACAGCGTTCCTTGCTTTATGGTTGACCTCGTATCACATATATCTGTGAGCTAAACCCAGTCATTCCAGATAATGTTTTCTGCTTGCAAGGCATGTCAAATATTTGGTTGGTTTGAACTACTTTCAGGTGTGAGGTTGAAAGTAGATTTTCCACACTTTTATTAAGAGTGTAACATGTCATTTTTGTACATCCATATACAACAGTATTCTTAATTTTAAAAGTCAACATAAAGGCAATCAACAGTTAGTTTAACAATTAACGATTAATGCAATGAATCAGAAAACTATTTTTTTCTGCTTAAGGCAATGCTATTATGCTCGCTCAAGTAGAATGCGAACCCACCAGTTGCCATTGGGGACATATAAATTACAAACTTCACCTTTAGTATCCACACATACCTTCATGGAGCGCGCAAATAAGCAAATCAGGTTCCAATCCTAAAAATGGAAATTTGACAGTATAATCTGTATCTCCAGCCGAAACATGGGCTTTATAAATTAGCTTCACGCTTTAAACAAGGACAGAGTCTCAGAGGGAATATGGATGTGTTGTTATTGTTTGAAAGTGTTCATTACCACATCACCACAAAGAAGCTGCAGGTTAAAGCAATTATAGCCTGGCCTTTGTACGTGCTGAATTGGAGAAATGCTAATTTGACATGTTATTACAGCCAAGCCAAAACATCCCCGCCAAACACACACAGGCAATTCCCTCTCCTTCACACTCAGCCTTGGTGTTGAATTACAGCAGGGTTGTGTAGGTGATGGTAATGCAGGTAATACAGACACACTACAAGCTATGCCAGGGCAATTAATAATGTCTTGTGTCTGTTCTAGTGCTGTTTGGGAGAAATGGAACAAATAGACTGTGTGGTGAAGAAAGAGGATGCTATTGAACAAAATGGAATGGAGTGAGAAGTCATTAAAGCATTGCGAGCCAAAGGAGAATGGGTTTAGTGTCTTCCATTTGAGCTAATTTCTGAGACTTTCAATCCAGTTCTAACCTCTAAAGGTTTAATCGGTGTAACTAAGTTCTACTGCAAATTAAAAAAAAAAACAGTTCAGACTTCCATGCAAGTCAATCAAGAAGGTCCTGCGAGTGTAAGGTGGTCTCAGGTGTTATTTCAGCCCAGGACAGACAGGAGGAGCGTAGCTCACACCCCAGAAGTTCTTTCAGATCGCCTCTAATTTGTCGTCTTCTCTTGGGGCTCACTGGTTGTGTTCATTGAGAGCTCAGGAGCTGCTAATTGTTTAATCTTCAAGGAGGTCAGTCTCCTCACTTACACAAATTAGCCTGGAGCCTGGAGCCATGGGAAATTAGGCCTCGGGCTTCTTTTCTGGCACAGAAGCCACTTTCACAGCAAGAACTAGCTGTTTTCTCTTTCTTTTAACATTTTCTGCTTCCTTCCATCTATGACACTCCTTCTTGCTCTTTTCCCCTCTCACTGTTCTCCTATCAGGAATCGATACATCGCCTGGGACACGAGAATGAAGATGAAAGCCGAGTTGATTTCTTGGAAGACCATGTCACTACTAATACAAGATGAATTGCTTAACTCACTGCGAGGAAGAAATACAGCCATTGATCTTGGAGGTGTTTGAGGTAATTGAATAGACTTACAGATCTCAGCTAGCAGCTGAACAGAGCAGTGCAGTTCATACGGCAGCAGACGGTGACGCAACAATGGCCTTTCAAAGACCTCTGCTTTCAGAGCACATGGATATACAAGACATTTTACAGTGACAGTCTTGCCGCAATCGATAAAAGCGGACAGCACATAACACTGTATGCTAATATGTTGCGTTTTGCAATAGCCTGCAGACACTTGATGCATTTAACCAGGGCAGCACAACTACTTTGAGATTCCCCAGAGAAAAACTAACTTAGAAGTTAGACTTTTGGAGATCATCAGACATTTCTCCTTAAGTGCCTTAAGAGAGATTAAAAAAAAAGACACAAATGAGACAATTGTTGACAAATATATAGCAAATGTGAAATGCATAATTGAGATAATTTGGTCATGGAAGAATTTATGCTAAAGTTATGGTCAAACCTTTTCATTACAGACTTTGGTATCTTGCCAAATTTGAGCAAAATATGAGGCACTGTTTCTTCTGAAACACTACCAGAAAAATCTGAGCAGTAGTCACTGATCACCATTCAGTCTCAATGCAAAAGAAACAACTGAGATTTCTTTTTTTTTTCTATTGGACATCCACACTTCCCAAAAATTTAAATCTGAAAAAAAAAAAATTAAAGGTGCCGTGTGTAGTATTTACGGGGATCAATTGACAGAAATACACATACACATAACTATGTTTTCAGTGGTGTATAAAGACCTTGCATAATGTACCGTTGTGTTTTTATTACCTTAGAATGAGCCATGTCTATCTACATACACCGCGAGTCCCTTTACAGTAGCCCTAAATTACAAACTGCTCTACAGAGCACTAGTTACTCTCTCTGCCGACAACTTTTTTGTCCTGTGTTGGCCCACACATTTTCTCTATGTGCTTTGAAAGGGAGGGGTGAGCGGTGAGTCATTGCAGTTCACAACCTCACTGCTAGATGCCACTAAAATGCACAAAAAAAAATACATTTGGTAACACTTTACAGTACGGGTGCACTAATATGCATTAATTCATGCTTAACTATTAAGTAATTTGACTATTAACTAATTCAAAATTAATTCAAATTAATTCAAATTCAAAACCCATAACCACAATTACATATTACTTAATCAATTAGTTAATAGTCATGTGCCCCAACAAGTAAAGGCATTACATAATGACACATTTGTAAATCATTAGCTAATGATTAATTAAAGCAGACGGCTGGAAGTTGAAATGCATGGCTTTGACCCGTTGTGGTAATTAACACGTTAATTTACATTATTAGTTAATATAATATGTTACTAAGGAATTAATACATTATGACACATTTAACTAATAACAATTTAATGATTACTTAATCTATTAATCATGTAGAATCTTCATTAGTTGCTGATGTAGTAATCATTAATAAATGGGTTAGTTCACCATTATTAACACATTAACTCATGATTATCTGTGCATTAGTTAAGCATGAATTAATGCATATTAGTGCACCCGTATTGTAAAGTGTTACCATACATTTCCATAACTCTAAAATTAGCTAAAAAAAAAAGCCACATATTAATTGTATATTTACTGTTCAATAATTTAATACACACAAATTATCATTTAACATCACTATAGCAGCACATAAAACAATAAAACTACCAAAAATATAATAACAATAACAAACTATAGTAACTAAAATTAAAAATGTATTGTGTAATTAAAATATACAGTCATGGGGTGAATTTTTAACTAGGAACTTACTTATCTTTTATTCTCTTTTTTTACTTAAAAGGAAAATGTAACTAAATTAAAAGGACTAACTGAAACCAAAATAGAAATAAAACTAAATTCAAAACTATAATAAGCCTGCGCGCCTTCTCACCTTCACACAAGATACACCACATTCTCTAGTGTCCTAACCTCTGTCAGAGCTGCACATCTGGATGAGCCATGAGCCCTTCAGCTCTTGGGCTCAGGTAAGAGGAAACATGATGACTTGCAGTCAAAAAAGAGGTTCAAGAGGAGTTCTTTAGACATGCAGACATCCCTTCCAGAGCAACACCACAGGAAGCTCAGTGTACTTTGCGCCCAATCAAGACTGAATATCTGTACTGAAACAGAAAAACACAGGAACAGGAACTGCATATCTAGTGTAGCATCACTTCTGGCAGGTCACGTTAGTCAAGCTTGCATCAGCTGACTGTCAGCTGATCACGTCTACCTATAGGATGGTCTCTTAGTCTAGTTCTGCTACACAATCATTGGAAAGACTGCTGACTTGACAGTTGTCCAAAAGACGACCATTGACACCTTGCACAAGGAGGGCAGGACACAAAAGTTCATTGCAAAAGAGGCTGGCTGTTCACAGAGCTCTGTGTCCAAGCACATTAATAGAGAGGCAAAGGGAAGTGAAATATGTGGTAGAAAAAAGTGTACAAGCAATAGGGATAACCGCACCCTGGAGAGGATTGCAAAACAAAACCCATTCAAAAATGAGAGGGAGATTCACAAAGAGTGGACTTCAGCTGGAGTGAGTGCTTCAAGAACCACTACGCACAGACGTACACAAGATGTTTGATGATTTGATGATATTCTAATTATATGACCAGCACTTGTATTTAGCTCCTTCAGTACTATCAGCAGCTATCGCGTTTCTCCAGAGCTCATTAACCCTCCTCCACCCCCAGCTCCTCCTCTTGTCCAGTCAGGATTTGGTATTCTAATTCCCGTTTAATCAGACTAAATTCCTGAATTTTTTGGTACATTTAATATCAACATTAATGATATCTGCAATACAGTATGTTGGTTATTTGTTGGGGGGGATGCACAGGGAGTTCTTGCCTAGAACAGAACCATACCAGCAATCCAAACTATAGTGGTCCAGACAGAACAGTAATGCTTGCAGATTCCATCCTTTTTTAACCTTCCACCACTTGTATGTAGAGATAGACCCTCTAGTATAATATGATGGGATGGAAATTAAGTGGCCAAATATGGCTCTTACCAGTTTCCACTGTTTTAAACTACTGATTGATGATGAACAAATTATAAAGAGCTTGACACCTTAAACATCTGTAATAAATTATATTCATTTACGGTCAGTACCTGAACACACCAACATCAATGATTCCTCCTACTAACTAGAACCAAATCCACACATGTGTACCTGACGGCGGCAAGTGAGGGTCTAACCTGCGTGTGCCATAATTGTTATATACCCCTTGGCTCCAGGCAGTTATGCTTCCTGACGTCAAATTAGGCACTAATGAAAAACAAGTCACAATGAATAAAGCTCAAGCTCACCAGACCCTCCATCTGCCACCCACCATAATGAAGAGACTCTGAGAGAGAGCTGCAGGATGACTTTGGAAACAAGCTTTGAGACGGAGCGACGGAGTGAAGCAGGGACGGAGGTTTCTGTAGAGGGGGGCTGTTCGCTCTGTCTCTCACTGTTTCTCATTATACCAGCCCAGACACTTCACATCTAAGGCTCACACGGCTGCCAGAGGATGACACAAAATGAAGGACTACGAGCTTCAACTGGCCAGTCTTTATAACTCAATTTCTTTAAAGTGGGTTGACATGTGCTCTGACCTTTTATCACTGTCATTACAGAGAGAGCACGTCTGTGCCCATGCCTCAGCGGAGGTATAACTGATCCTGGCTGCAGTGGCGCAACGACGTGCAGGGACCCACACAGGCAAAAACAGAAGTAGCACTGACTAACTCAAGTTGCTTGATGAGAAAGTTTCCATTCAAGACACAAATCATGGAGTCTCACACTTTAGCCACAACATTTAATCCAGGCCCCTGAGTTCTGTGGTTAAACCAATGCAAGCACTAAATTCCTCCTATATACAAAACTTTCTTTAAAAATCAAGAACTGATTTGAATAGAGGTGTAAAAAAAATTATGCTGTAGTCGGAAAACACAATACTTTAGTTACAACATTTTTAATTAACTTACTTTCCAGGCTAAATTTGGTCAGTTATTTGATTGGACTATTGTCCAAAATAAGGAATAAAATGATGCATCAATCTGAAAATGCAATGCATTAACTAGGGTTCAGAAATCCGATTATAATTAAAGCTGCAGTCCGTAGTTTTTCCTCTTTGTCATCATCTCTGTTTGAAAACTGCAATTGCAGTTATTTGCGGAATTATCAAGTTTACGTGAATTGTGCCTCGTAAACTTGGGGCACAATTTTACGCACGGCGCGGATTAATCCAATGTTTTGTTGAGAATGCGCCAGTGTGGATACTGTCAGTTCCAGTCTTTCGCATTTTACAACCGGTGAATCTCCAGTTGTCACTGGTGATTGCTGTTTGAATCTTTCTGAAAGTTTATTTATATCAAGTGCTGTGAGAAACGCTATAAATCTCCACCTCCAACATCCTAACACGCAATAGCCTTCTAGCCGGGACACCTTCTTTATGTGTACAGATGTGACGCAATGGTGCAAAGATATGTTCATCAGTACAACTGGAGTTAAATTATTACAAGCTTACCGTTGTAAATTGAGATAAGTTAAGCAGATAGTTTTGAACACTGGGTGGTTATGTACTTGCTCAAAAAATTTATTTTGGATAATTTTTAACCCAAAAAAAGTTACGGACTGCAGCTTGAAGTCAACAATAATGAAAAAATTATTATCAAGTTACTTACTGTTCAGAATATACTTGGACAGTTAATCAACATTTTAATTGAATTGATTGAGTTATTATAAATTTAAATTTAATAGAGGTGTAAAATAATTATGCATCAATCTGTAAAAATTTAATGATTTATTACAGAATCTAAAAATCTGATTATGATTAAGCTTTCAATAATTAAGCATTGTTGTATTGTAAAAAAATACAGTATATATATATATATATATATATATATATATATATATATATATATATATATATATATATATATATATATGTATATATATATATATATATATATATATATATATATATATATATATATATATATATATATATATATATATATATATATATATATATATATATGTATATATATATATATGTATATATATATATATATATATATATATATATATATATATATATATATATATATATATATATATATATATATATATATATATATATATATATATATGTATATATATATATATATATATATATATATATATATATATATATATATATATATATATATATGTATATATATATATATATATATATATATATATATATATATATATATATATATACATATATATATATATACATACATATATATATATATATATATATATATATATATATATATATATATATATATATATATATATATATATATATATATATATATATATATATATATATATATATATATATATATATATATATATATATATATATATATACATATATATATATATATATATATATATATATATATATATATATACATATATATATATATATATATATATATATATATACATATATATATATATATATATATATATATATATATATATATATATACACACATATATATATATATATATATATACATATATATATATATATATATATATATATATATATATATATATACACATATATATACACACACACATATATATACACACACATATATATACACACACATATATATACACACACATATATACACACACACATACATACATATATTTACTATATTAAATTGCATTTTAAACCAAGTAACTTTTCCGAATAAACTTGGCCAGTTAGTCCATATATTAATTTAATTACTTTTTTTTATTTATTTTTTTTGGGTCAAAAATAATATGAATGGAGGTTTAAAAATGTTACAAATCGTGACAAAATATACATTTTCACATTTTAGTAAAGATTTGCAACTGAATCATATTGTTGTCAAAACAAATATTTTCCCCACTAAGAATCAGTATCTCTGCAAGAGACAGTTATCCAGTTTTATGTTCAGAGTTTTGGTAAGCATTCAAACTGAGAGGTTTTGCCTTTTGTTTTTGAAGCCAGCATCTGTGAGGGTATGTCTCTCTCTCTCTCTCTCTCTCTCTCTCTCTCTCTCTCTCTCTCTGTGGCCTGGGGCCCTCCCTCCCTATGGCCCCTGACAGTGCAGTAATATTATCTGAGTGCAGTGGCAAAGCCTTATTGCTTTCCTCTAAATCTCATTTGAAGGATACAATGTGTGTTAGAGATTAATGATTAAAATAATATTGCTTGAAAATAATGATGGCAGTAAATCCATAGGTTCTAAGCTAACCTTGACAGATGCCTCTGTTTGTATTAGAGGAATTTTTTTATTTGCTCAGTGTGACTCAGTTTTTACCTTGCCTCCCTCTTAGACAAGTACAGTAAGACTGGTCAGACCCAACGAGCATCACAGAGGCTTACTGGAGACTGGCATACTGTGAAAACCCCCCAGGAAATACAGGGAAGGAAAGGCAAGAAGGATAAGATGCTTTTTCTACCTCTGCTACACTTACAGGTGAAGTGAGATTTTTTTTTTTGTATTCCTCAGGGTGGAGACGATAGAAAAAAAATTTAATAATCAAATAAAAAAAAAATTAATATAAACTATAATATACCAAAATGGAAAAGATCAACGGAAAATTAAAATATAAATCTTTTTAAAATAACACACACACACTGCTGTCAGTGTAAATGCGTTAATGCTTGCGATTAATTTCAAAATCCTTACCGCATTAAAATAATTTAAAGCAAATAAATTACAAAAGCATGTGAAGCTGCATCGTTAAGGAGATTCATCAGGCTCAAATTGTGAAAGAATGTTGTGACGTTATTTCCATCAAAAGGTGCATCAATTTTGGGTCAGAATCTTTTATTGACAATGCAAGAGTCTGTAAAGTCTACTCCAGCACATCCCAAAGACTTTCAATGATTTTAAGTTCTGAGCTCAGAGGTGCCAACTCATGTGTGCAAATGATTATTCATGCTCCCTCCCTCCCAACCAATCTTTCACAGTTTGAGCCTGATGAATCTTGACATTGTCATCCAGGAATATGACCATGATGTGTCTTCCTTAATGGTTGTTTAAGAAATGAAAAGCTATACACACTCCATATATCATAAAATAAATAAATACATACATAATTTTATTTCAGTTTACATTTATTTTATTTCAAGTAAAGAAAATGTTTTATGGTTTTATTTTTAGTCAACTATACAACCTCATTTGAGTGAGTGCAGAATCCATGCAGGCATATTTATAGCTAAGCATCCTCTATTTGGATAGTATGATCTTAATTCTGAAGTCTTGACTTCTGAGTCAGATCTGTTCACAAAATATCTCAGTAAGTGCATATATGGGTACAATTGCCTGGAAGCCTTCACTCCATTTTTTCATCAAGATTGATAAAGAGTAACACCGAAAAAATGATAGTAGAAGGCAGACACATATTGAGGCTTTTAATAAAGAAGTATAGTGTGATTTCCCTCTCCTAGAGTCATCCAGCTACACTGAGAAATAAAGTTTGGGATCTGATTAGCATAACCAAATACAAAAGCGCTGGCGGTATGGAGAATTGGAGATGGGCATCTGGAGCTGAATAAATCAGAGATTGTGAAAGGAAGAGAGAATAATGCATAGACCATCTCTGATTCTCCTTCAGAGTCTCTTCATTCACATCTATATTCAATGCACAACACATATTTCCTATTAACTATTTTTACTTAACATACGTGGCCGTTCACACAAAGCAAATAAAATGCAATAAACCTAAAGATAAGTTTACATGGTGCATTAAAATAAGCATTCAATGGAAGTTGAGATAGTCTTTTCTTCTTTTGATGTACTGTATATATCTGAGTGAAACGGCTTCTCGAACAAGAACAAAAGTAGGATGGGACGTGATTTTCTCCATTGGGAATGAATTGGATCTTTGGATAGTTGTCACTATTGCTGCGATCTCATGTGAGTGACAGAGAAACACGTCAAAGAAGAGACGAAATGTCACTGCAAGATGGAGTGGAAGTTATTTTGAGTAAAGATGACAAGGGCACATGCATGTTTTTTAAAAATAATGATGTGCATAGATAAATAATTTATAAAAAATACTGCAATATTCCATTAAATTGGTTTCATTGATTTCCAATAAACATTGATATCATGGCAACAATATATAATGCAATGACAAAAAAAGGGCCATTCAAAGCATGATTTCATAGATCAACAATTAAAAACCAGCTCAGATGGAGGAACTACAACAAAAATAGCCCTGTCCCAAATAGCGCAATCTGCACGTTCAGACTTGCTATATATCTACTACATGAAAAGTGCAAAAGGCCATAGGGTGTCCCATTCTTTGAATTTTTTTTTTTTTTTTTTGCATTGAACATAGACGTTCTCCAAAAAATAGAAAACAAAATCTTAGATTTGTTTGAATATATAAATTAAAGGCTATGGAATATCCAAGACTGTATGAGGATTTGGATTTTAGTAATTTCCTACACTTTTTGTGTTTTTGTTCTAATAACTTCCGAGTAGAGACAAGAAACTTTTGCTAGTTTCAGCCCGATGCAGTTATCAATTTTACGTCCTGTACCACGTTGTTTAAATAGCAAATGTATTTGCGCTACAAACAGTTTGAAATAATTAGAATAAAAGGATTCCTCTCTGGAAAAGCGTTAAGTCTTTCCACTTCCAAATTCTTCCATGTAAATAGCAAATCTGCCAGGACGCGAGTGCAACTGGCTTTTAAAGGGAAAAGGAGATGATATATATATATATATATATATATATGGAGAGTTCAGATGGAGCCACCACCATCAAAAATGAGATAATGATATTGAGCGGACATACGTTTATTAAATAGCCTACTTTCATTTCAAATCCGCTAAATCCCAGCGTCAGCCCATTCAGAAATACCAGTTTGTTGGCAGAAACCTCTAAACGCCACTTCCCTTTGTCAACAAAATCCTCTAAGTCCACAGAAACCATTAATCGAATCATACGTTTTCAAGATGAATGACGCCGTGCGAAAGAGCCGTCTTTCATTTGCCGAGCTTCCATCCATAGTTGCAATGACCGGATTTTGTGAGTAGAGAGTAAACACAACAGTGTTCCTTGTGCTTCTGACAGAAACGGATGTGGGAGTCACTTGTTTTTTTTTTTTTGCATGTAGCCATGAGATGATAAAAACGTTTTAATAAAAAACAGTGGTCATCTGTTTTGTTGTTGGACCATTGGAGTATGTTTATTTATGTGTTACTTGCTGTTTCTTTGTAATTAGTTGTACAATTTACTACCAATATCTGAGTGAAAATCAAGGTAGTTCAAAAATAACAATTTCTAAAAGTCCTACACCATTTTTTTTGTGTGCATGCCCTATGTGAACGGCCCCAAGCGTATATGCACATGCATGTCCAGCTAGGTCTATATTAGGAGGCCATTGCCCTTTGAAGAGGCCATTTTTGCTCTGTGGCTGCCTCCTCATTTTGAATGACATTTTAAATTTCAGGTGAGCACAAGGAAAACATTGACCTTTCTGCACAGAGGCCTGTGCAATCGATAATCAAGGAATTAAGTGAATTAGCGCCAGGGCCACGTGCTAACCGAGGGAGGGTAGAATAATGTTGAGGTGTAATGATAAACTCAATGGCTTGTAAGTAATGCTCCATCAAACGGCTGTCCACGAGTCACCGGGTCTCATGTTATTAAAAATACGCCACATTCTTTAGATTGCTCACCATTTAAAGTCTAGACATGTAAAGTGTTAGATGTAGGGAGGCTGATTTCTTATTGAAGTGCCTGCTAATCACAGCACTTGTAAGTTGTTAATGAAAATGAAACAAATCTATGTTAAGCATCATTCCTACCCATTAAGTCTATTATTTAATTCAATAAAAGTGCACAAGCCTCACGGTGAGATCATGCTTGGGGGAATGGATCCATTCCATCATTGAAAGACTTAAATAAATTAGTGCTAAATAGCAACAAGGGTGCTTTTCTTGGTCAAGACTTTTTGCAATCTATGTATGGTAATTCTGCATATATTTGTTTTGGGAAAGAGGCACAGAAATACAAAACAGAGCTGTTTCTAAGTTCACAAACTGAGGAATAATCACCAAACTGTGCAGTCAAACTCATTTCTGTGTTTTGCAAAGAGTGTTAATGTTAAGAGCCAGATTCCATTTAAAACCAGATTGTCTGCTTTCATTTCACTGCCGCCAGCGTGCCTTTGGTTCCCTTTTTACCATTTCTCCTAACTTGCTTCTGAGAGCTCAACAGCTTGTCACGACCTCTCTGAAGAGGAGTCTTAATTGCTGTCTGAGCCCTGTTAAATGGCACGGCACATTAAGGCATTCATAATTTGCAAAACAATACTAAAACTCATTTGAAGAACGTGCCCTCCATCACATTTTGTGTGAGTGTGCGTGTAGCCAATAAGTTGGTGTAGGTGTGTAGGTATACTTCAGACCAAATGAGGTTACTGGGGCTCTCAAATGAGCATTTTTGACTGGATCACAATGTGTGGGAGGTGATTTGCCTGAAAATGGGATGATAATGATTCAGTTAAGGAAAGAAACAATGCAGAAAAATGCATTAAAGGGATAGTTCACCCAAAAATGAAATTTCTGCCATAATTTACACACACGCATGTTGTTCTAAACCTGCAGGATTTTTTTTTATTTTTGCAGAATAAAGCAGAATTTTCAGCATCATTACCCCAGTCTTCAGTGTCATGTGATCCTTCAGGCATTGCTTTGAGAGGTTCTGTTTGTTTGTTTTTTGTTTTTTTATCATACACTCTTGATGTTTCATAAATAGGTTAACAGTATACAGTATACAGTAAAATACTTGGTAAATTGCAAAGATGAATAAAAAAGGGACAATGAATATGAACATCTGAAATGTCATTTAATATGCTCCAGATGTTTTGATATCCACAATTTCCTAAATAAATGGTCCGTATTGTTAAACAACCTGTCATGGCAAGCTGAAAAAAACCCTGCCTTAATTCAAACATAAATATAAATAGTATCCTGACCAACAAATATGTCTAGTATTCGCTTAAAACCAAACTGGCATCTGATGCTTCAAGGACACAATATCATAGTGCCGGTACTAAGGGAGCCGAGCTGCTGGCCAGGCAAAACATTTAAGAGCGCATCTGCTAAACCTCTACAGCTCTGGGAGAATCCATCTGGACCAGTCCAAACCAACCTCGCTCTGACTGACCCCGATAAAAAGTGAACTTGACTTGAAATTGCATCAGATAGTCAATGACGCATTGTTTGTAAAGCCAGCATCACATAACTCATTCAAAACCAACTAATTCAGTTTCTACAACTTTCTTCCAGACTATGCTGAAGTTAAAAACAGAGCTCAGGAAGAGCAGAGATGCAAGAGCCAGAATACCACCTAAGTTATTGATACCGTTGGTATGGTGTTGAAAAATAGCCAGTGATGTATGAGGTGTTGTACCCCTGGTGCTATAGGAGAGTCATTCGCTTAGATAAGGAACTAGTGAATAAAATATGTTTGTGAAGGACTGGCTGTGTAATGTTCAGAATATGATACACTGAAAAATATTTGGTGTAGGAGTCGGACTTACTTTTAAACTCACACAAAAACATCCTAATAAATGTTACATGTAAGTACAAAGAAATGACAAGTAACATGATTCTTTTTAAGTACAAAGGCTGCAATAGTATTTTCTTGTTAAATGTTCTCCAACTTCAGAAAATAATGTTTTACAGTGTACTAGCTTACAACAATATATACTGCCTGTATAGAATAAAACTGAATTATGTAACACTAGCATTTTGTAAAAATTAGGGGTGTAACAATAAATCATGTCACAATATATCGCAATAAAAAATGTAATTTATCGTGGATAGTGACAATCTATATTGTGTATAGTTCACCCAAAATGGAAAATTACTGTGTGAGAAAAGTTTACAGAATTTTAGTGTCAGTACTACATATATGTTGAATATAATGTATAATAATGCAATATATGTGGGTCCTGATAATGCCTAAGGTCTTATGTTACCAATTAAAAGTGGCCTACATTATTTTAAATATATCTAGTCATTGTTCTGTGCATTGGGTTACCAGCACCATGTCCAAGCCTATTCATTTCCATCCCCAATGAAATATCAAAGTTAGCATTTTAAAACAACAGTAAATGTTTTGTTACTCATTCTTTTTGTTAACCTTTTACCATATGTACCATATGGAGTATCACAATAATGTCATACTGTGAGTTCAGTATCGTGATATTCATTGAATCGTGACATGAGAGTATCATTACACCCCGAGTCAAAATTATTCAATTACAGCACAATCACATAAGTAAAAAAAAACCTTACTGTAACACAAAACCTTTAGTTGCTTATTTCTTGCAAGTAATTCCATGGAAGTGCATTGCACAGAGGGATGGAGTACCTACACACAGAGTACCCCTAAAAGGACATCTTTGTACCTTTTTTACCACAAAAAGGTTCATAGTAGTGCCTTAAGGTACACATTTGTACTCCAAAGTACTAATATACACCTTTTAGGAGTAAAAAAGGTACAAGGATGTCCTTTTATGGGTACTGCCCCAGCGACAAGCTGTTGTACCCCTAAAGGTAAAATTTTGACACCCTTTTTCTCTGTGTGTAGTGCAGTGTGCCCTGATGCATATCACACATGTTGGCTAATGTAGTAATTATCTAGAATATCTATATTCTATGCATACTATATACTGCAGGAATACTAAGAACAGTAAGATAGTATGCTATTCTGAAACTGAACACAGCAAGTCCATTTATCAATCAATCAATCAATTTTTATTTATATAGCGCCTTACAGCAGCCAAAAGGTGCACAAGGCGCTTTCCAAAACAAGCATCAACGACAACATAAAAACAAGTCCAACAATCAAGACCAGCACTAAGAGTCAAAAGCTTGATTAAAAAAGTGTGTTTTCAGATGTGTTTTGAAAACACTCAGCACCGTGATGTTACGGAGGTGCACAGGAGTGCATTCCACAACTTAGGTCCTTGAACACTAAATGACCGGCCTCCAAACTTTTTATACCTGTATTTTGGGGTAACCAGAGAAATATGATCAGAGGCAGTGTTCTGGCTGGCTGATATGTTTTACTAGTTCAGTGAGGTATACTGGGGCCAAGCCATGGATGGCCTTAAACACAAACAACAGAATTTTATACTCCACCTAAACTGCACTGGAAGCCAGTGAAGCGAGCGGAGGACCGGGGTGATGTGTGACCGTTTCGATATATTAGAGAGAAGACGTGCGGCTGCGTTTTGTACCAGTTGAAGCGACTGATGAGTGATGTATTTAGTCCAGTATAGAGGGCATTACAGTAGTCGATCCTCGAGCTGATGAAGGCGTGAATTGCTTTTTCAAGGTCGGCTCTGGACAAAAATATTTGACCTTACTAAGAAGTCGTAGCTGGTAAAAACTCGCCTTCACTACTGCACCAATCTGTTTATCATACTGCATGTTTTTGTCCAAAATAACACCCAGGTTGCGTACAAACGGAGCAAACTGAGGTGTCATAGGACCAAAGCTACAAGCACTATTCGATGAATCCGGGCTGAACAGGATGTACTCAGTCTTTTCCTCGTTTAAATGAAGGAAATTCTGGGAAAGCCACTGTTTGATGTCCTGAAGACAATTATAGAGAGGATCAGTGACTGACGATTACTCAGAATCACAGGGAGGTAAATCTGGAGGTCGTCGGCATAGAAATGAAAATTAACGTTGTGTCTGGAGATGAGTTGCCCAAGTGGCAATATGTAGAGTGAAAACAGAATAGGACCGAGAATGGAACCCTGCGGTACTCCAGATGACATAGGGGCAACTGAGGAGGCAAAGTCATTGAGCATTACTGAAAGGTTCTATTAGTGAGGTATGAGGAGAACCAATTCAGCACCACTTTCTGCAGACCAGCAACATGTTGTAGGAGAAATGAGAATTGCATGATCCACAGTGTCAAATGCAGCGGTAAGGTCCAGTAAAACTAGAACCATAGAGTTTTTTCTGTCAAGTGCTTCAAGAATGTCATTATGTACCCTCAGTAACGCAGATTCAGTACTATGCCTGGTCCTGAAACCAGATTGGAATGTATCCCCAATGCTGTGTAATTGCAGATGAGCCTGGAGCTGGGAGTAAACAAGCTTCTCCATCAACTTTGACAGAAATGATAGGTGAGAAATAGGTCGGAAGTTTGATAGAATGGAGGGTCAAGGTTGGGTTTCTTAAGCAACGGTCTAATGATGGCATGTTTGAGAACTGTAGGAACAGTACCCAAAGTAAGACAGCTGTTTATGAAGGAGACAAGGCAGGGACCAGTGGTGTCAACAGCCTCCTTCAGAATCCTTGCAGGAACAATGTCTAAAGGGCAGGTGGTAGGTTTCAACTCAAGGACAGCTTTTGAGCTCCCCAAGAGTAACTGCCTCAAAGTTCTCTAGCACACATTGCGCCCGACGGCATGACAACAGTAGAGTCTTGAATAATGGATTGCCTAACAGCCAAGACCTTGTCCACAAAATATTGCTTGAATGCATTACATGTTCTTTCAGATACATCAATCAAGGCTACAGACACCGGATTAATAACAGAATTAATAGTATTGAATAAGATTCCAGGGCGGTGGCTATTGCTGTTGATGAGATGAGAGAGGTATTGTCCTTTAGCTTCTTTCAGTGCTTTCTGATATGTGGCCAGACTGTCTCTAAACATCTCCAATGACACCTGCAATCTATCCTTCTTCCATTTTCGCTCGAACTGTCTGCATCGGCGCCTAAGGGACCTAGTTGTATCATTGAGCCACGGGTCCAGAGGACCATTAGTCGACTTCACCTTAAAGGGTGCAACAGAGTCCATAATCTGGGAGCAGATGGTGTTGAAGGAAGAAATGAAATGGTCCGGGCAAAAGGTGATGCTAACTCAACAGAAGCAAAGTCAGAAGCGGAAAATGAAGCAATAAAATCTTCAACAGTAGATGAGGTGATAATGCGACGATGAGGGCAGTAGTTGTAGGTTCTGGTGTAACAGCACAGATGTCAAATTGAATGAGGAATGGTCGGAGATGGCAAAATCCACAACCTCACAAGCTGTCACAATCACCCCACGAGATATGATAAGGTCAAGAGTGTGACCTAACCTATGAGTAGGACCAGATATGGACTGAACCAGATCTAATGAAGCTAAAAGTGCCTTAAAATCATTAGCTGGTTTATCAGAGGGCAGCAAACATGAATGTTAAAATCACCACAAATTAAAATGTTATCAAACTTTGCCAGAAACTCAGTTAGGAACTCTGAGAACTCAGTTAAGAAAACCTTATTTAATTTGGGCGGCCGGTAAATTACTGCACAAAGAATAGGACTGGGTAGTGTTAGTACAAATACTTGCAGCTCAAAGCTGGAATACCCTCTAGTGGACAACTGGCGACACTTCAGGGACTGTCTGTGCGGTGGCTATCCCCCGCCCCTACCGCTTGCGCGGGAGTTTAGGTAAAGGTAGCCAGATGGGAGGAGCTCAGAGAAAGCACTGACGTCACCTGGGGGAAGCCAGGTTTCGGTGAGGAAAAACAAATCCAGATTATGGGAAGAGATGATGTCATTGAGGACAAATGTTTTGTTATTGAGTGATCTGGTGTTGCAAAGTGCCATGTGGAGCGTAGTCAAGCTGTTGACAGGCGGCGATGTAACGCACGGAATCGGACGGAGGTTTCCATGGATGCAACCCCGGGTGGATGTTCCAACACGGCGGGAGCACGGAGAAGGGACGCCAGTGAAGGGCTTACCGGCCGAAGCCACCGGTAGCATTCCCGCGATCTTCGTCGCCAAATCCAGGCTGATTTCCACACCTCTGCGACGATGAATCCAGGTAAATCCTCAGCCTGACATGTTGTCCGCCTCTCCGACCGCGCCTTCTGCGGCGCTTACTGCCTGGTAGCAGACAGACAGGGCGTCTCAGAGAAGGGGGAATTAATGACAACAAAGGTGGTGGAAGATTAAAGGACTGTGAGTTCAGGAGGCGGTAAGTTGTGAAACGCAATTCCAGTAGCGTGGTGCGGTCATAAACAGTAAGTGACGAGACTGTAGCGAAGACAAACACGGAAAAACAGGCGAGCAAGTGGCGGCCAAACATAGCGGCGCCATCATGGCTCTCCCACTCTTTCACAAATGTTTTATAGGACATTTATAGGATGTTAACATTAACAAGGGAATGATGGGTGTCTCTATCCACTCCAGACAGTGTTTTTACAGCAGGGCAGAGCCAATTTCATCGTAGACAGTCATTTACTAGCTCGGAACAGCTGTGAGCAGACAGAGTCCAATCTGTGACAAGAATCCATCAGAAACCAGATGACACCCAATGAATGCGGCCTCACAAATGTTTCGATTATGATGATGAAGTCTTGAACAATACTCTGGCTCGCATGCCTTCCTACTCTTTATCCTATGGCACCGTAACTGTCCAGTCCCAGTTATGACAGCAGCGGTCGCTGGCTGGCTCATTCAAAACTGATGTCCAGTTCATGTTAGATTATGTGTACAGTACACAACTTTTTCTATAAGCAAATTATATCCAATAATTAATTATAGTCCGCAAACACAAAGATCCTGTCAGCATCGTGGCACAAAATGTCTATATAAGCGCCACAGCCACTGATCTTCCCTACTCATTACAGGCTATTCTACTGCAGGGATGTAGCACCATCTCAGACTGTACACAAGTCAGAGGAAAGTCTAATTCATTAATGTGAGATGTACTTGTAGATCTTCCCAATCACAAGATGACATTTAGTCTCTTTTCTAACACCAGGTCATTCCCTCTGCAATTCTACTAAACTTCCGTTTTACTACATCAGTGTGTGGCAGCAGAACACACAAAGAGTTCATGACAAAGAGACACTTTGTTGCCCAAAATCATGTGAACGCGTGTTTTGTGTCCTTGTACAAAGGCCAATTGTTCATCATGGCTGTTTCTCATGGCCAGCAATCAGTTATGAGTTATAAAAGCTTATTTAACATGTTTTTCATCTCAGCACAGAGGGTTCATACAAAAAGAAGATTCTATTGTATGGAAAAGGGCTACATTCTTTCTTGGTAAAGAACTCTCATGATCATTCTGATCATGTTTCCTTATGAAAGGCTGCATAGAGATTTCCAGAAGTAAAAATCCCATTAATTTTCTCTGTAGAGAAAATAATTTTCTCTATGGAACTGCCTCCTCGTGTTTATGGCCATGCTCATATATGCTGACATGAGTGATATTGTACAGCTAGTCATGTGATATATATACAAAACATTTTCTGTAATTAATTGAAATTAATCACACCTAACATTACAGTTTTAAATGTGTATTGTAATACTTTCACATTCAATCTACAAAATAATGTAGAAACAACATCAGACAGTATATTTGATGTACTTTTTACTAAGAACTATGAATCAGTATCACTGATACCAGTACTGATATTGATGTCTCTATTACATTTTCTTCTTCTTAATTATTGATTATAATTTAACATTACAGGATAATTACAAAAGTAACATTTTGTAACATTTAATAGGTAAAAAAATACACAAAATAAGTTATTGTTTCGTTACCATGTAATCCTGTAAACAGTGCTTTAAGATTTTCAGGTAGGTCTAACAGGTAAATATAAAGAAATTTAATAATTTCTGTCTTCAATGCATAAATAAGAATGTGAATATAGATTAATACTTATTAAAGCCACACAAGTTATTCAAGAGCAGTGAGTGATTTTCTCTTTTGTTCTTTGATTAACATTAATGACTGACTGCAGCAGGCTCATTAGGCTGCTGTCACTTTAAGACATGGCGGACATGATGCGGACATGACACTCTTTACGTTCATTTACCACTTTTAAACTAATTTAAGACTGTGGGTATGAAGGATACACAACAAAACATGAATTTGACATAATTTTGTGTGTTTTTGTCAGTTCAAGCGTGAAAGAGAACTCAATGCAGCACTGGCTTGTTTGAAGCGGCATTCTGTGCACGTGGTTCAGGTATTTGTTCACAAAGAACCACTTCACAGACAGCACGACAGTATAGATATAAGTTCTTTTTTTGCGTTTTGAATGCTTAAATAACACTTGCATTGAATGAAAGCATAATCATATAGTGCAGGCAATAGATGACAGATATACACAATGTTTCATGGGATGAGAAGTTCATTCCCAGATAATAAATGCTTTACTCTAGATAAATACCAATCAACACCAAACAAATATTTTCCTACATTTCATTTCCATTTCTTTGAGTTGATTTCTGTTCTTTGAGATTTCTGCCAGCTGTCAGATTCAGAAATAGACGTGGTTTCTCAGTTTATTCTCTCATTCTGTCTGCTGCCGTTGACCTTTGGTGGGAGCTGTTGCAGACATTTACAGGGGTGACTCATATCTGGTTCATCAGCACTGATAGCAAATGTACTGTGTGAGTTTCTCTGGAAGTCATCTGCCAGCCAGGCATCAGGCAATCCCATAGTACCGCATGACAGAGCAACGTTGAGATAACATCTCTAAAACGTTCACATTGCCTGTGATATCCCAAACCATGATTCCTACACAATTACTACGGGTGAACTGGCCTTTTCCTCAAAATGAAATAAAGTTAAACATTTATTTACCCTGCTGGAAAAGAAATGCAGGCACCAACAAGTCATTTTCTGCCCTAAAGGAATAGTTTTTTTTTGCCTGAAGACATCTAAAATACTATATACCCTCATGTGATTATTTACACAGTCCTCATTTACCTCATGTGGCATTTTTATGTCCTCCAGATTCAATGGGGCATTTAGAGCCGGAGGTCTGAAGTCTGTATGTTCTAGTGATTGACAGGATCCTGTGGATATGTTGTACTCTCCCTGCCTTGTTGGGCCCTAATAAAAACATATCCAACAGAAACAGCTTTGCATTAGCTGATGTGACTCACTGTAGTCCTTGCAGACCTTCAGAACTCAAATGGTGGATGGGAGCTCGGTTGGTTTTATGCATTGTTTACACTTAAAATGTCTATTTTATAAAAATATGGAGCAACATAAAAAAAATCCTTCCCCGGTCATGAGATAAATTCACAGTGTATTTAGGATGTAATGGAACGGTAAGAATTGTGTTTCTCAAACCTTTGCTGCCACAAGGTGCCTCGGGACGTAGTGCTTCAGATTGCATTATAAACTATTGCAATTCAACTTCCTGTGGGGTGTAACCAATTAAATTCAACTCATGAACTAAAATGGAGCCAATTTTTACATTTTGCCCAACCCTTCTGGATAGTATATTGCATTATATCCCTAAAATATAGTAATATTATTTGCCTAAAATATTTCCGCGGTTAGAGTACATTATTGTGAGGACCTTTGAATAGGAGCACATTTAACTACATACATAGAACCAAAATAAAAGCAGGAGCTGCAGCTTGTGGTGTGTGGGTGGGCCTTTCGCTTCTAGAACTCTCCGCAGATCAATCTCTTTTTATGAGGAAAAATAAGGTGTGAAATCAGCAAGCTGTTACTATTGGTAGAGGATGCTTCTCGGCTTAATGACTTGGCAGATGAGCAGAGAGCAGATAACCCTGAAGACATCATCTTCGACTGTTTATACAACCTACATCCATCACTTGGAACTCCTTCTAATAAGATGGCCAGCGCAGAAGAAGAAGCGATATATTAGAGGACGGAGAATGAGCATGGAGGAGTCAGCTGGCGTTCGGGAGGTGACCTCTCCGTCGCAGTGAGAGATTGTGAACTGCCACAGGGAGACAGACAGTCGGGTTGGCAGCTCTTGAACGTTGCCCGAATCATGCCATCTGACACAGGGATGAGAGAGAGAGCAGAGAAACAGGGCTGCCAGCACTGGGCACACACATGGTTAAGGGCCGGCTGCCATGACTCCTGCCTCCATGTCAGGACTTAGAGGGCTGGACAGGGTCCTTGCTACGGGTCCAAACACCCCTACGCCCCCATCACACTCACAATCAGTCCTTGAGTCCTCTTGTCCTCAAGCCATGCCATTCCTACATAATGGCAATACATCAAACTGGAAAGACAGACTCGGAGGGGCAGGCCAGGACATGTCACCTTGGAGTGGGTTTCAGGGTGTGAGGTCAGGTCTCTAAGCCTGTCAGCTTGGTGCTGGGCTCAAAAAACTGCCAAGGCCTGTCCTCAGCAGCTGTGGTTAGAGCCTGAGGTAAGAATACAGCCCGGCCCATACCTTTACTGAATAATAGAGGGTCCATTTTTCTCCAACTACACCAGATGAAGGTTAGGACCAGGGGCCACGACAGAGGGTCTCTGCCCCATCAAAGCAGAAACACTGCATGAACAAAATATTGCAGAGAGAGTGTATTGCAGTGTGTTAATTGACAAAACCTGAACGCAACACAATATATTACAATACTACGGTTACTAGAAAATTTACAAATTAATATTTTGAGTGACTACACACAAATATGTTGGTTGGTTGGTTGGTTGGTTGGTTTGGATGGATAGATGGATGGATGGAATGAAAGATGTATGACCGAATGATAGAATGAAAGAACAATGGAAGGGTGGAATAAAAGATGGATGATGGGTGGATTGAAAGATAGAACGAAAGAACGATAGATAGTGGATGGATGGTGGATGGATGGATGGATGGATGGATGGAAAGATAGAATAAAAGAATGATGATGTATAGATGGACAAGACGAAAGATGGATGGATTAAAAGATAGGGCAAAAGAACAACGGATAATGGATAGGTGGATGGATGGATGGATGGATGGACAGAACAAAAGAATGATGGATAAATAAACAGATTTAAAGAAGGATGGATTTTAGATAAATGGACAAGACGAAAGATGGATGGATTAAAAGATAGGGTAAAAGAACTATGGATGGATGGATGAAAGATAGAACAAAAGAGCGATGGATAATGGATAGGTGGATGGATGGATGGACAGAACAAAAGAATGAGGGATGGATGAATGGATAAACAGAATAAAAGAATGATGGATGGATGGATAGATGGACAGAATGAAAGATGATAAATGGATGACAAAGATAGAACAAAAAATTATGGATGATGGACGGACAGAATAAAAGAATGATGTATGGATGGATGGATAGATGGATGTAATGAAAGGTGGATGACTGAAATGATTGAAGTGGATGGATGGATAGAATGAAAGACTGATGGATGGATGGCCTATTTTCTTTAAAAGCTACAGAAAAAATAGTTCAGACACCAGATATTATGTGCTTGTAAAAATTGACCAGCTCGCCTGTAGCAGCAGAAGATGGAGGTGGAGGCCAACCTTAAGCATGTACAATAATGACAGATGCTGTATCAGAAGGTATGCCACTTAAAACACCTCTTCACACACACAAAGATGCAGCAGTGACAGAAGGATGAACTGTGTAAAGGATGTAACATCAGCCTGAGTATATTCACACTTCGCAGCCTAATGCTGTATGCCTTGACTTTTATGAGTTACAGTTACTAATAATGTATACGCTGTGAGCTAAAGATGAGTAAAAACAGTGCTGGTTAAAAAAAGCCATGAAAATGTAATCACGCTGCCACATGAGATTGGAAACAGCGTATGAACCAAGATGTTATTTGTGTCACGGAATTTAAATATGCTTAGTTGCTTACATTAAGTTTTCCACCATGACTTGGATGTGTCATAGCTTATTTTTTTAGAGTGTTGTCAGCGGACCTCAGTTTACTTAATAATAATAAGGAAGAGGAAATGAACAAGGATGAAACCGTTAAAGAAAAAAAGCAAGCAAAGACTTTAGGCTTGTCCTCTTCCTATATAATTTTTCTATATATTAATATAAATATAAATAAATAATATTATATTTAAAAATAATTAGTAAAATATTAATTTGAACATGACAAAACTAGTAGGCTAAATGGTGTGCACGATTTATAAATCGAGGGAACAAATTAGTAAAACGTGCATACAATTAACTTTTTTTTTCTTGCATAAGATGTGCGGGGCTCCGTAAAGTTAATATAAATGTTTAAATATGTTTTGTATAAGACTGTCCTTTGCTTCTACCGTGTCTTTGATATTCCTTTTTTTATGCCTAAAACATATTTATACAGGTATAGTTCAGATCTAAATATATTCTGTGTTTATAAATAAATTATTTTATATAAATATATGTATAATAATAATGTTTTATGTATAATATTATATAATATAAATAATACATCATATCTAAAATACTTATAAAAAATGTACATTTAATATAAACCTATTATTTTGTGTAACCGATCAGACAGGTGAATAACACTGATTATCTCTTCATCACAGCACCTGTTAGTGGGCGGGATATTAGGCAGCAAGTTAAATTTTTTTCCTCAAAGTTGATGTGTTAGAAGCAGGAAAAATGGGCAAGCGTAAGGATTTGAGGAAGTTTGACAGGGGTCAAATTGTGATGGCTAAACGAATGGATCAGAGCATCTCCAAAACTGCAGCTCTTGTGGGGTGTTCCTGGTCTGCAGTGGTCAGTATCTATCAAAAGTGGTCCAAGGAAGGAACAGTGGTGAACCGGCGACAAGGTCATGGGTGGCCAAGGCTCATTGATGCACGTGTGCATCTGCAGTTTGTTGCGTATGGGGCTGCATAGCCGCAAACCAGTCAGGGTGCCCATGCTAATCCCTGTCCACCGCCGAAAGCACCAACCAGCATGTGAGCTTCTGAACTGGACCACAGAGTAAAGGATGAAGATGACCTGGTCTGATGAATCAAGTTTTCTTTTACATCACATGGATGGCCGGGTGCGTGTGCGTCACTTACCTGGGGAACACATGGCACCAGGATTCAATATGGCAAGAAGGCAAGCTGACAGATGCAGTGTGTTGCTTTTGGCAATGTTCTGCTGGGAAACCTTGGGTCCTGCCATCCATGTGGATGTTACTTTGACACGTACCACCTACCTAAGCATTGTTGCAGAACATGTACACCCTTTCATGAAAATGGTATTCCTGGTGGCTGTGGCCTCTTTCAGCAGGATAATGCGCCCTGCCACAAAGCAAAAATGGTCCAGGAATGGTTTGAAGAGCACAACAATGATTTTGAGGTGTTGAATTAGCCTCCAAATTCCCCAGATCTCAATCCAATCGAGCATCTGTGGGATGTGCTAAACAAAAAATCTGATCCATGGAGGCCCCACATCACAACTTACAGGACTTAAAGGATCTGTTGATAAAATCTTGGTGCCGGATACCACAGCACACCTTCAGGGGTCTAGAGGAGTCCATGCCTTGATAAGTCAGGGCTGTTTTGACATCAAAAGGGGGACCAATACAATATTAGGTCATCATATTATGCCTATTTTACCATGGTATAAATGATGTATCAAAATCTCTACTAGTCAGATTTCTATCCTTGCATACTGTATACCATCATACAACCCCGCACTATCAAAATGTGTACATACACACAGCGAACAGTGAGCGAACAGAGGAATAAGAGCCTTAGTGAGATATATTCAGAGGAAGAGTTAAGATGAAAAGATGGTGCTGGTGGAAGATCAGAGGATATGAAAGGAAAGAGAGATGTCTGGCCTCTCTCGTGGGGTCAGATATAAACACAGAGACCCAACTGCCAGAACTGGGCTACAGTACATCAAGTAGCTTTTATGTAATATGTGCTGAATTAAAGATGTGTGAGGTGGCGACCACAGTATTAATTACTCTACTGTCTGTGATGCTGAATTTGGACGCAGGCGCTGTTTTGTTTTGTTTTAATTCTCACATCTAAAAACGACAGCAAACGTACTTTGATGCTCTTACTAATTAGCCTGCCAAATAAAGTGACCACTGTTCTACCAAACTAATAAAAAAGGCTATTAAAAAAGTGAGGGAGAACATGACGTTTCCAAAGTACTTCCTGTCATTTTAAAGACATTTATTCTCCGTACATATATCCATACTTTCTATCCCCCTACAATGCCCCTAAACCAACCCATCACAGGAAACTGCACATTTATTTTCTCCCAAAAAACTCATTCTGTATGATTTTAAAGCCTTTTGAAAAATGGGGACATGGGGTAATGTCCTCATAAGTCACCCTCTCCTTGTAATACCATATGTCATGTCATCATACACATTTGTGTCCTGATATGTCACACACACACACACACACACACACACACACACACACACACACACACACACACACACACACACACACACACACACACACACACACACACACACACACGTTGGGTTTTCATGTTTTATGGGGACATTCCATAGACGTAATGCATTTTATACTGTACAAACCGTATTTTCTATCCCCCTACACTGCCCCTGCCCCTAAACCTACCCATCACAGGAGACATGCTGCATTTTTACTTTTTCAAAAAACATCACTTAGTGTGATTTATGACCTGTTTTCCTCATGGGGACCAAAAAATGTCTCCACAAGGACAAGGATTTTGGATATTGCCATCTTTGTGGGGACATTTTGTCCCCATACCGTAGATTACCAGTCCTCACACACACACACACACACACACACACACACACACACACACACACACACACACACACACACACACACACACACACACACACACACACACACACACACACACACACACACACACACACACACACACACACACACACACACACACACACATTTGTGCTTCCATGTTTTATGGGGACATTCCATAGGCGTAATGCATTTTATACAGTACAAACCGTATTTTCTATCCCCCTACACTGCCCCTGCCCCTAAACCTACCCATCACAGGAGACATGCTGCATTTTTACATTTTCAAAAAACATCACTTAGTGTGATTTATAAGAACTAAATTTTTTTTTAATTCAAATTCAAATTAAAAAAAGCTAAGTAAGCTCTATAAAACTTCTCCTTGTGTGTTTCAAAATAGCTACATTGGAGTTTGGATTAACATGCAAATCAGTAAATAATAAGTTTTTTTATTTTTATTTTTAGGCAAATTTGGGGCACTATTTTTTTAAAGGGATAGTTCACCCAAAAATGAAAATTGTGTCGTCATTTACTCCTGTTGGTAACCAAACAGTTGTATTTTTTCATACTATAGAAGTCAGTGGGGCCCAATTCATCGATTGTTTGGTTACCAACATTCTTCAAAGTATCTTCTTTTGTGTCCAGCAGAATACAGAAATTCATACAGGTTTGGAACCACTTGAGGGTGCATAAATGATGACATCATTTTCATTTTTGAGTGAACTGTCCCTTTAAAAATGAACTTTCAATGATGGTGGCCACTTTTCTCCTGTGCTTCTGGCATCTGTTATTAGACGTTCACCGAGAATATGGCATATGAGTACAGGAGTCTTGAGGTCATGGATTCACAATATCTGGGCAATACCAAAGCGGAGAGAAATATTGAAAGAGGGTGCTTTCATATGACACATATCCACATAATACAGTCGCGCCATGACATAAATGACCTTTCTTTGTCCTCATGATACTTTCTCAACTTCAGCTGTCAGAGAAGAAATAAAGAAAGAAAAAAAAAGATTTCAGTGCATTACCTTTAGTCAAACAGGTGAAGCAGGAGAGAGAGAAATAACATGAGTCAGGAAAAAGGCTTTAAATTCTGCAATGGGAAAAGGGCTGGTCTAATAACAGACTTGGGATTAATGCCACCAAATGATTTGTTATTAGACACCATGCTGGTTTTGACAATCACCTTTGTAGTCTGTAATTTCAGCTAAATGGTCAGTGATTCCTATAATTTCAGCCTAATCGTTTTCTCATTTCCCCCAGGCGCCTGGTTCACGCATGCTTGAGTTCTGCAGGACAGGTTCGTTTCAGCGGCAAAAGCAGGATGGTATAAAATTGAATTGGTAAAGAAATTAGGGTTTAAGCTGAGGATTGCAGTTGTACTGAGGAAACGAAAGTGAATATGAGAAAGTCAAACAACTGAGAAAGATATTATGATAATACTTTATGATAACGTTTAATAAAGTCAATAAAGGAACAGTTTGCCCAAAATTAAAATTCTGCAATCATTTACTCACTCTCGGGGGCTCAGGCTCAAGCTCAAGCTAAAAAAAGTAAAAAAAAAATGAGTGCATTTTTGACATTAATGATTGCAAATGATATTGGTTTTTCAAATATGGGTTGAGAGCTATGGCAAAGGTCAAGTTTTTCCAATTAATATTGACTTACATGTACTCATAAACTTTAGAAGATATGGAATATACTCCAATCAAGCATAACATTATGGCAGGTGAAGTGAAAAAGTGGTCCAAGGAAGGAACAGTGGTGAACCGGCGACAGGGTCATGGGGCGACCCATGGCTCATTGATGCACGTGGGGAGCGAAGGCTGGCCCGTGTGGTCTGATCAAACAGAAGAGGTACTGTAGCTCAAATTGCTCAAGAACTTAATGCTGGTTCTGATAGAAAGGTGTCAGAATACACAGTGCATCGCAGTTTGTTGCGTAGGCGGCTGCACAGCCACCCATGCTGACCACTGTCCACCGCAGAGCATCATAACTGGACCACGGAGCAATGGAAGAAGGTGGCTTGGTCTGATGAATCATGTTTTCTTTTACATCACGTGGATGGCCGGGTGCATGTGCGTCGCTTACCTGGGGAACACATGGCACCAGAATGCACTATGGGAGGAAGGCAAACTGAAGGATGCAGTGTGATGCTTTGGGCAATGTTCTGCTGGGAAATCTTGGGTCCTGCCATCCATGTGGATGTTACTTTGACGTTACCACCTACCTATTGTTGCAGACCACATACACCCTTTCATGGATACAATATTCCCTGGTGGCTGTGGCCGCTTTCAGCAGGATAATGCCCCTGCCACAAAGCAAAAATGGTTCAGGAATGGTTTGAGGAGCACAACAACTAGTTTGAAGTGTTGACTTGACCTCCAAATTCCCCACATCTCAATCCAATCGAGCATCTGTGGGATGTGCAGAACAAACAAATCAGATCCATGGAGGCCTCACCTCGCAACTTACAGGACTTAAAGGATCTGCTGCTAACATCGTGGTACTAGATACCACAGCACACCTTCAGGGGTCTAGAGGAGTCCATGCCTCGACAGGTCAGGGCTGTTTTGGCTGCAAAAGGGGGACCAACACAATATTAGTCATAATGTTATGCCTGAATGGTGTATTGGACACAGTTCATATGCACTAATGTTATGGTGCTTTGCTGTCCTTTTAGGAGCTTTAACAGCATCAACAGTTATGTAAAACATTTCCGTTTGTGTTCTAAGAAAACTGGTTTGGAGTAACAAGAGGGTGAGTAAATAATGACCGAATTGTCAGTTTTGGATGAACACTTCCTTCAAGGCATGACATATTTTTTTTTGGTGGACCTGTTGCCATTCCCATCAGGAGGGTCTGTGATAGTTTGTGGGGCTCAAAGTCAACCTAAGTTATGATGCCAAAATAAAAAAAAAAGCTGTCAGAGTGTCAGCCAACTCTGCCTTCAGTAACGCTTTGTCCCTGTCTGCCGCTGTGTGTTCGAACAAAGCCAAAACGCATGCTGGGAGAAATAAAACAGAGATAGGTCTAAACATCTGGACACGAGTCAGAGGGAAAAAAATCATACAGCTGGTATCTGCACTGATGATCGTCACTTTCTAAGTCTAATATCTAAATTATTCCAAGTCTCTGCTTTTGCATTCCATAGAAGAAAAGTCATTTTTGGGTGAACTATCTCTTTAACTTAGAAGACTTATGTGATGTATGTAAGCATCACAGTTCCAGAGATCGTATTTGACATTTCACAATCCCTCCTGTGACTGATCTGTTCACTCCCTCCAGCCCAGACGTCAGAAATCAGGGTGAGGAGCAGAAGTCACACAGACAGACAGAACATACCAGCAGCACTTTGAGGAAAAACAAATCGAAAGGGCTGTCTTCATGACGCAGCAGCTGACGGACACGTACACGCACACACGGAGGAACTACATCCTGTCAGTCACGAGTGTGTGCGGGTGTGTTTGAAGCATAATTGAGATGGTGAACAATGGGCTGCTGAATATGTATGCATGTCAAAAAGAGATCAAGTCAAAGACAGGAGATGGTCTCTGTCAAGCCCTTAAACGCAAATGCACAAATTAAAATCAAAAGCTGGAAATAAAATAAAAATATTTAATTGAATTTGAATATGGTTCTGTTCATAGAAAGGTTTTTGGTGAACCCAAAATGGTTTGGTGTGGAGACAACACATATTGTTGAAAATGCACACAGAAACACTCGCTCAACAAATCGTGTGAGTTTGGGATTATAGATAGATTGATAGATAAATACTTCATTGTAATTACATGTACAAGAACAATGCAATGAAATTTGTTTGGAGCAAGCCTCCAGGCCGCTGCTATTTAAAGCACTGCTGCCATACTTGTCTATCTGCTATTGACCAATGACAGTTCACGAAAGCTGTTTGGTAACAATCATTATTTTTGCAGTTCTGGGGTCCGTTCTTCGTACGCTGCTAAACTCAGCTGGATTTGATTGTTGACGATTTGGCATGATCTTGGATTGTTTGGTTCTTCAACGCTCATCCTGGACTTGCTGTCATAGCAACGGGTCTGCAAGCTTAAATCTGCTCTTGAGCAGCTTATTTCATGTAAACAGGATTGGATTTTTAAGCGGCGTTGATACTTTAAATCTGTCTAAACCACTGCTACTTTATTACAAGAGTTCCTTACTGAACCAGGGGTAATAATCATTTTAAATAATAATAATATAAAAATTATTTTGAAAATAATATTTATATAGATCAGTGGTGGTGACAGATATTATGGGAGTGGATTGCCGATGCAGATAACTTGATACTGACCCTTAAGAAACTTTAGTAAATTGATACCTGTTTTTAGTAAATAAACGCTGTCACATAACAAATTTGCTTCAAAGAAATGCGTCAAGTTTTTCGGCATGTGTCTTTTTTAATTATATGATGTCACTACGCTGCGGTCCAATCGCTGCATTGCTGTATGTGGTTTCAAGTATCGATCCGCCCTCTTCAAGGAACACAAGAATGCGCAGTAATCTCAGATGATTTAATCCAGATATTTTAATCCAACCACAAATGCATTTGAAGAACCAAATTAGCCCTGAGTTCAGTTTTCATGATTAGAAGATCTGGCATCTGTCAAATCATCTTAGATGTATTAAGCGAGGTATGAAGAACGGACCCCTTTGGTTACAGTGGTGACCCAGAAATTGAACATTTCATCAACAAAGGGGTAGTTGCTTCTTTTTGTAAAACACCACTTTTGAAGAAAATGTGCATATCATTCTGTAGTGTTAAATCTGATGTTTGGGAAAATATAAGGGATCCCTAACATTTTCCATTCTTTCACTGTTTTTTGAATATTTTTACTGTCCTGTGGTATGACAGAAAAAATTAAGAATATACAGTGACCACAAAACTGAACAATTTTATAGTGGTTCCAAATATTTGAACAAAACTAAGCATGTGCACATGTCATGGGATTCACAGTAACATGACCTTAAATGGGGTCCTTCAAATAATTCAACTTGTCAGCGGAATTGCCAGATTTAAAATTAGGATATGGTGTCACACCGGAGGACATGGTTTTAAGTGACAAAATGTATTAAGTTCCTAAGCTTTTAGAAATATATAGATGAAAAGATTTTTTCTAAAATAGACAGTAGGTAAATATTTACATTTGTATGCTTTTCTTTTTTTATTTATAAAAGCTGTAATTCATTGAACCATGCTTGAGACAAAAATAAAGAAGAAAAAATAAATTCTAATAACAAAGCAGTTTTTATATCAACAGGTAAGAAAAAGAAATATTTAATCAATTACTGCATTTTAAATTAGGACAATGCCAATTATATTTATTATTAATACATTTTGTTATTAATAGCCAATAGCTGTTAGTTTTTGTCATGGCTACACCAGCAGAGTACAAGTTGAGTCATAAATTTTTTTTTTTTCTGTTTTCCTTGTGGAGAAAGACCAGAAGAGTTAATCTGCTAAAAGTGAATTTTGACAACTTTAAGAGTACATATAGTTGACCTCAAAGCTAATGGACATGAACTAAAAGCCACAAAACTTCCATTTTAATTTCATGCCACTTTAACAGGGAACAGGAAAGCAACTTGATGGGGTTATGGGAATGATTTGCTAGCCCATCAGTAATAACTCCTCATAAAGAGACAGTTGTCTTTTATACCTGCTCTTAAATTCTATATGTTTCCTTCATATTTCATTTTTCTCTTTCTGACCTTCCTCCATGGTTGACTTGACAGAAGATAATGGCCTGAAGGGAAATGTGTCATTAATAGTTTAATAAGAAGAAACAGCCGATGATTGAGTGACAACACACACAAAAAGCTTTTCAGCTCACATTTAACAACAGGGGCACCCAGATGTAATATTTCCTGGAATTGCGACAGGTTCCCAACACATTGCATTCGACTTTCATCCAGTAAATCTGTTTTAAAAGACTATAAATAGTTCAACCAGAACCAGTAATACAGTGTTTCTGCTGGGCTGCACATGCTCTTCAACACAAAAAAACCTATAAGAGGCAGATGTGCGGAAGGAAATAAATTGAATATGAGGTTACAACTGAATGACCTCTTAGAGATCAGAGAAGACGTGCAGTACAATTCTGCAGTACAAGGGGGAACGAAAGATTGACCATTAGACAATGTCTGCTTTAAACAGTTGAGAGTCAGAACATGTGATTCTTAAAAATAACACTCAGAAAATGAAGTTAATAATTAAATAGAAAACAGAATAGAAAAAATAGAAAAGGAACAGGAAATCAAGAATGACTTTTGGTTACAAAGACCAAATGTCAGCTCCCATGTCATTCTTAAAGGGATAGTTCACACAAAAAATTCACACAAATTTAAATTCTGTCATTCCTTATTTACCCAAATAAAAAAATAAAAATCTGCTTTTGTGTTCCACAGAATAAGACTGTTTTGGAACTAAATAAGGGTGAGTAAATGATGACAAGATTTTATATGTCAGGTGAACTATTCCTTTAAATGTGATTTGTGTAATTTGTTATACTTTCCATTTCCACTGTAACAATGTAGTTCTTTTAGCAGACTAACCCAACAAGCTCCAAGATTAATTTGATCATAAAAACGGTTTATATTATTTCCATTTAAAAAGATGGTTTAGGTTAAGGTCATATGTGTTTTGTACAACCAAATGTTCAGCATCTCATACAAATTCTTGCAACTTCTCATGAGACCAAGTTAAAAAACTACAGAAGCGAGAGGGAGGATAAAGACATTGCGTGTGTGATATGAGAAAGAAAACTCATTTCTCAAAAGGGACCGTTTCGTTTGTTTCCTGCACAAAGGCCACACTATAGACTGACTTGTTCTGTGTTTCTGGCAAGGATGTTTGAGTCGAGATGCCTTTGTGGAGGATATGTCTGTTTTCGACTGGTAGGACCTGGCAGCGATGTTTTTTTTTTTTTTTGGCAGTGAAACCCAAATCCTTTCATTGATTGGCAAACCTACAGACCCATACTGTTGGTGCAGAAGCCTGATCCTCCAGCAGTGTCAAGTACAGACTCAAATCTTTCTACCTGCCTCATGAATTTCCATTTCTGGGAGAAGACACAGAAGACTTACATGACTCCAAGAGCAAATGAAAAAACAAAACCAGTGCTTTGAAACACATTAGGGTGTCTAAATAAGGACAGAATTTTCATTTGTATTTGAATTATTTCTTCACAACTTCACAATTCAATTAAATCAAAATACATAGCCGTAAAGAGCGAAGAAATGTATTTCATCCCGGCCAGAAATCAATGGAGAACGATGATGACAAGGAAAGAGAACAGGAGAGGTGCGCATACTAATACACTATCTTTAAAGCAACAAAGTTTTCACTAAAGAGAAAGTGAGAGAAACATTTAATAACTTTGAAATATTCTTCTTGAAGTATCCTCTCAGAGCTTCAGCACAGACCTTATTCAAAATAACTAAAAAGGCTCAGACAAGACTGAAACACATTTAAACCTTCGTTCAAACACTCCAGACAAAGTGTTAAAAACTCTCTTCAACGTGAATTGGGTTTTTGCCCTAACCTGAGACTGAGAAAAGCAAAACAATTTGTTGGTCACTTGCTTCAAAACTTAATTAAAATGGAGTCTGACCCACTTGATTAAGACTAAAAAACAAATCACAAAAAAAAAAACTTGCAAGCTTTTAAGCTCCATTCACTCCACCAGCGGCTTTGTTTCTGCATGTTGCACGTCTCTGTACTGGAAAGCCGCTTCTGTAGGTGTTCCCAGTGCTGTCGCTCTAATGCTATTGGTAGACTGCACGTCTGGCCATATTAAGAAAATGCAATCACAAATGATATATAAAACCAAGATATTCTAATTTGACTAGGCATTATACATTTAAAGAATTAAAAGTAGCATTCTGCTGTTTGAGAGTGTTGTGATATGAACTTCAGCAGTGCTCAGTGCATTAAATCATTAACCAGATTAACAATCGTTCAAACAATAAATTAAACTCACTCATCGAATTTGACAAATAATCAATTTCATGTCCCTAATAATAAACATAATGCAGGATAATTTGTAAGAGGAACTGCAGCAGTGCTAAACTGCTTACTACATCATATAATTAACAACACAAAATACCAATGTACGAATCAAACTCACTAAGACTGCCTACAGTTTCTTTTGCATGCATCATTTTATTATATCCACATATGTGGTTACAGTCAAATCATATGAAACAGTGAAATCACTTCAGAACTCTGTCCTGTCTTCCACTGACAGTCTTCACTCCTATTGGTTGTCGCTCATGAAATTCCCTTTTTGTCTGCATAAAGTTGCCAAAGGTCACCGTCGTCAGAAGTCGCCAGCCCTCCATTGAAAATGAATGGGATCATGCCGCTTTGTCGCTGTGTGTTGCCGTGGGATGGCGGTTAAGCCCCGATATACGTCAATCGAAATCAAAAAATGAACTGATGTGGCATAAAATCAGGCAGAAACAAAGTTTGTCGGAGTTCAAAACAGCTTTCTGGAAAAGGCTGGTAAACACTTTTGTGCTACCATTGGTCCGTGCCAATTACATAAAAGGTAGGTGTGTGCAGAGGCTCCGCCCTCTTTCACATGGAAATCTTTTCCGCTTCATTTCTCCTGTTCAGTTCATTGAGATCAGACGTCCGTGAGTGAAAACATGAACAAACTGGAGAGCCTCTTTATAGTAAGAAATTGAGTTGTACTTCTGAGACATGGGCACTGTTTTTCATGTTGACCAGCGGTATACTGTTAGCGAACATCTCACGCCGCCCACCCACACTGCTGAGAGCGACGGTTAGATGCATATGCAAATATGTGCTGCACGTGTTCCTCTCAATAACAAAAATCACACAACAAAATGAAAACAGAAAGCATTTTTTAAAGCGAGCATAAGAAAGAATCTGATCATTGCAATGTGGATATTTGCACAAGCTCTGCAATTCGGCACTCCAGTAAAGTCACGTCAATCAAGCAGCTTTACAGTATTAAGGTGCATGTTTTCACATAGTGGTAAAGACACAGAAGTCTAATTCTAATACTGTTTTGTTCTAATACTGTTCTGTTGAACTTTCTATTCAAGGAATCAGTTCACAGGAATAAATGACATTTTAAAATATACCAAAGAAAACTGTTATTTCAAATTTTAATAATGAATATTAAGTATATTTGTACTGTATTTTTAATGAAATAAATTCAGCCATGTTGAACATAAGAGACTACATTTAAAAACATGAGTAACTGGGTGTTTCCAAAGTTTTGCGGGACACTGTACATCATCACAAATATGTCACAACAAACGTATCGTTCTGTTTAGTACTATTTAGGTCAACAAAAGACAATATGTGCTGGACTAGACAAACTTCAATCAGACAAACTTACTAGATAAACTTTTGTTCCAAAATTCCTGTCACCATACAATGTTGTGTGTTCTAATGTTGCACAACATAACATTTTGAATTAATGATATTTGTTTCATGCACAGGGCCCTATAGGCAGTCACAGATCAAATATAGAAACATCATGACAGCGTCTTGACAACCCGTTAAATGCTTAAGGTCAAGGTTAAGATGGACACAAGCCGAGCAGCTGCTCTGAGGAGGAGGTATTCACAAAACACCAAGCCTAGGGCTGATTGCTCTCACACCCCAACCGATGGCCTCATGTTCACCCACAGCAGACGAATGCAAAGTTATTCACCGGATAAGTGGGAGGCAAGCGCGTACACGCGTGTTTGAGTAAGAAGGGGTGAGATTAGTAGAAAGATCAGAGCTGAGAAATGGAAACACAAAGAAAGCGGGTGAAAGAAAGGTTGAACATTTGAGAAATGACTGCGGTGTGTGCAATTTGTTTCCTCAGACAGCGCCTGAAGCTGCACAGGTGGCCACGTTTGACACTTTGCGCTGAGAGGAATAGCGCGACAACCCTTCTGCTGCGAGGTCCACCAGACGCATTTGCTCTTAACCCTTTCTAATTCCATCAGAAAAATGAAGGCATGAAAAACAAAGAGGAAAGCAAGCCAGGGGGTGAGTGGGAGTATGTGGGCCGAATCAGAAGACACACAATGGTAGAGGAGTGGAAGAATGGTTACACAGTGAGGCATCACGCGCTGGGCCTCTCCATTTTGGGACGCCTTGAAATTCCTCACAGCAGATGGTCCTTCAACCATCCAAGCTGAGGAGAAGACAGAACGCGTCCACTAAGACAAGTCTCCCGCAGCTCCTGCAAATGGCAGCAATAAATGGAGCTGTCTACAGAGAGGAGGATGAGAAGAAAAGGAAATTGTCATCACCTACGTGAGAGGAAATCAGGCAATTATGCAAAAAGGGTTGAGAGAAATGGAACCATGAGATGAATGTGATAAATTGCTTTCACAATTTACTTAATATGGCTGTTGGGAATTAGAAGAATGAGGCTGGTGATTTCCACACACCATACAGTTCATCACATTTTTACTAATACAAATGTTAAACTAGTCTATATATATATATATATATATATATATATATATATATATATATATATATATATATATAAATTCACACCATATTAATGAAACAAAACCACATAATTGTACTAGACGTGTGAAATTAATGTGGGAAAAAATAAATACTCTGAACCACAAGTAGATTTACACAAACTAAGAAAGTCAAAAAGCGTTAGGTTGTGCCCTGCTCTCCCCTACACACATGCCAGTCTAACCTATCAACATTGTAATCGTACATTGTAGTCTTAGCTTTAAGACGTTTCAGACAACATGATCTTATAAAGTTTAGAGACCCAATCTGACAAACCTCAAGGTACACAAAACACAATAACATAACAGTCAATGGACAAGTTTTGAACGCATGAAACATTCTAAGTATAAAATGAACTCCAGGCATCACAAAACATCTTATTAATCTTGACAACCAGATAAAACTGGGGAACAAGATTTAAGCAAATTTACTCCCTTAAAGTACACACAGCAAACAGCAGAGCATGGCGCTAGCAGCCCCAAGGTCATGGGTTTGATTTCCAGTGAATTTATAAACTGATAAAATGTTTATCTAGAACACATTTGCTTTAAATAAAAGCATCCTGGAAATGCATAAATGTCATGTAAACACACAGTATCACATTACGTGCAAATATGGATGTGCTTTTCACAGAGAAATTTGCTTTAAGTTTATACAGTCTGCCATAATCTTCCGTGGTATTTCAAAAAGATCACGGAGGAAAGAAAGGAACACACTGTTGCCACACTCTTTGTATCCGGTGTATTTTCATATTGAACATTTAATCATCTCTGGTTTGCCAATTTTGTGCTTTGGAGGTTAATTCGTGTGCAGAGGTCATTAGCCCAACCACCAACACAGATACTTAATTCACAATTTTTCAAACACAATCAGTATTTACGTTTTTGGAAGAACTTGCTAATGCTGCATTTACGCTCATCGGCGTCTTTATACACCTGTTCAACTGCTCGTTAACGCAAATCTCTAATCAGCCAATCACATTGCAGAAACTCAATGCATTTAAGCATGTATACATGATCAAGACGATCTGATGAAGTTTAAACTGAGCATCCGAATGGGAAGTGATTTATGTGACGTTTAACGTGTATGGTAGTATTTTAGAAATTTCTGATCTACTGGGATTTTCACACACAAATATCTCTAGGGGTTTACAGAGAATGGTCCAAAAAAAGGAGAAAATATCCAGTGAGTGGCAGTTCTGTGGGCGAAAATGCCTTGTTGATGCCAGAGGTCAGAGGAGAATGGCCAGACTGGTTTCAGCTGATAGAAAGGCAACAGTAACTCAAATAACCATTCGTTACAACAGAGGTCTGCAAAACAGATGGGCTACAGAAGCAGAAGACCACACCGGGTGCCACTCCTGTCAGCTAAGAACAGGAAACTGAGGCTAGAATTCACATGGGCTCACAAAAATTGGACAACAGAAGATTGGAAAAACACTACCCTGACTGATGAGTCTTGATTTCTGCTGCAACATACAGATACAGAATGTGGCGTAAACAACATGAAAGCATGGATCAACAGTTCAGGCTGGTAGTGTAATGGTGTGGGGGATATTATCTTGGCACATTTTGGGCCCATTGGTACCAATTGAGCATCGTTTAATTTTTTTTTTTCAAGAACAGCTTTTAATTGTTTAAACAGCCTATCTGAGTGTTGTTGCTGACCATACCCTAACCCATCCCTTTATGAACACAGTGTACCTGTCTTCTGATGGCTACTTCCAGCAGGATAACACACCACATAACAAAGCTCAAATCATTTCAGACTGGTTTCTTGAACTTGACAATGAGTTCACTGTACTCAAATGAGCTCCCGCAGTCACTAGATCTCAATCCAATAGAGCACATTTGGGATGTGGTGGAATGGGAGATTTTTATCATGGATTTGCAACTGACAAATATACGATGCTGTCAAGTCAATAGGGACCAACATATCTGAGGAATGTTTTTTACATATAAAAATATATATAATTTTTTTTATCAATGTTAAAAACAACTTAATATTTTTGTGGTGATACTTTTTTCAGGAATCTTTGATGAATAGAAATCTCAAAAGAACAGCATTTATTTGAAATATAAATTTTTGCAACTTTATAAATGTATTAACTGTCACTTCTGATCAATATAATGCGTCCTTGCCGAATAGAAGTCATAATTCCTTAACAAAACACACATACTGAACTATCAATTACTGTGCTAGTATGACTAATGCTTGAGACCAAGGACATAAACACATATAGCATTCACATCAATATAATACAAAATAACAGTCACAGTTTAACTGTGCATAACAAATAACTATAACTCTAGGTTCAGTATAAGGGGCTATTGGTGGAAGAGTAAATGTGTTTGTGTATAGAAACTGATATTATTAATGATATGATATTAAGGTCCCACAGCTCTGGCAGTGTGTTCTCGCTGCTGGAGTTTGGCACTGGCTCTCACCACTGTGTAATCCCTGCGCAGTGCAACAGGGAGCGCACCTGTCCAAACTGTGTAAACACACACACACACACGCACACGCACACGCACACACACACACACACACACACACACACACACACACACACACACACACACACACACACACACACACACACACACACACACACACACACACACGAAGTTTGTGTCGAAGTTTAATTCTTATTAGTATTATTAAGGCAAAGGAAAGTCTTCTGCCAAAAAAAATCAATTTCTCTGAACTCTGGAGAAGACTAAATCAGGAGGACGTAAAGGACTGAGGTGAGACAGAAACTGACAGATAGGGGTGATGAGAGAGGATGAATGCAGATTGGAGGAATGAAGGGACAGGATGGTGTTTGGGCACAGGGCAGCTGTTAATGTACCATCTGTTAGTCCAGCCTTGCCAGGGCAGTAATCAGGCAATCGATCACTCAGTTTCCTGACACTGTCAATTAAATGCTTTGCTTCTCACTTTCCTTCTCAACACATCCATATTCCTAATTTTTCTACTTGATCTCATTAATATTCAAAGGTATCCGTATGTAAAGTCCACATTCATTTTTATATTATACGCAAGGCACTGATGCGTACAATATCAGCATACAGAGACATACAGATTAAAACTACAGAAAAGACAAACATTGCTGGTGAAAAAAACTGTCAGCATATACCCAAAATAATAATAATAAATACTTTTTAATTGTTTACACAATGTTGAATAGTCTGATTGAATCACATGTATTCTGTAAAAACCTAAATTGTAAAACTATTTTTTTAAAGTTGTAAACAAAATAAATCTTATTAGAGATTATTAAATCGAGTACTTCAAAGTTTCATGTTTAAGAACCTGATGTCTGATTGACATGCCAAAAGGGAAGATGGAGTGATTTGTGAAACTTTAGAAATCAAAGTAGGCTAAAACTGAAAAATCAGACCTAAAACAATATAAAAACTACAAAAAAACTCTAAACTACACTCTCTAAAAAATGCTTGGTAAAAAACAACCCAATGTTGGGTCAAATATGGACTAACCCAGCAGTTGGGTTGTTTTAACCCAGATTTGGGTTGTCTTAAGCAAACATTTAACCCAACCGCAGGGTTAAAACAACCCAACTGCTGGGTTAGTCCATATTTGACCCAACATTGGGCATTTTTTATAGTGCAGTATAATAATCTTGGTGCCTTTCTAGTTAGAACTGAATTACTGGAGAAAAAATGTTGGACATACATAAAAGGCTTTATGTTTTTAAAAGCTGTCCATACGTTTATGTTGTATCAAGTGGTCTATCCTATTGTGTTTGAAATATACTTCACATACGAGTACCTATAAGAATAATGAGCTCATTACACTCCTCTCCATATGCACTAACAACATCAGATGATACATTCACCATTTAGTTTAAGGACACCACTTTACATGAATCTCACTGATGGGATATTATATGTCGCTAGCATAAGAGCTTTACTGAATTGTTATACAGAATCACACACTTTAACATTCTGTGTTATGTCGTGACTGGGGCAAGAGGTCCCATTTATATCACTTCCGGTTATATTTCACCACACGTAAAATGAAATGGGTATATACATTTGCTACTGTATGCACATAATTGTATCCTTTATAGGAAGGATTTTAAGGCTCTCCAAATGCAAAGAGGTTTTTAGTATAATACAGCTTTATTTTGGCCAAAAACAATCCCAGAATGCACTGCGCCAATCATTAAGTGTTCCTTTGTAGAGAAGAGTTAGAATTCTGTCTTAGACCGAGCCGTAAATGCATTCAACAAAATCTTTCAGTGTGTGATTCAATGGTTTACTATGCATTTATAATTCTGAAAAGAAATAAAGTAGCATGTGGGTATTAAAGATTCAAAAACTTTGTTTTACATAAAATCACAGAGTCTGTCCCTGTGGCTCTCTGTGGAAAAGAACAGGCAAACACGCAGCAAACACAATCAGTGTAAAGATGCATCCAGCTCCATTATTAACGGTGCAAGTGCGTGACGGACCAAACACAATGAGATCTGCAGAGTGACGAGAGGAAATCATTAAACACAGCCTGATCTCTGTCACACTGCATCAAACTGTCTCCTTCATGATACCCACGGCTCAGCCATGCTCTGTGTTCAGAGTCAAATGAGAACACTGCATTCGCTCACTGTTTTTTTCTTTTTATCTTTCCTCCTTCCCGCTTCTTCTAAAAAGTGACCCTTTGTGCAGCAATTAAAAACCTTTAATTTAGAGGTCATGAGCTCTTAGAGAATGTGTTGCATTCAGCCGGTAAGTGCCTCGCAAATCTAATTTACAAGGTGCAGAGCAGATTGTCATCATACCCTGATCACACTCGCCCCTCCTCCGGGGTGCTGGGACATAATCAGAGATCTCAAATTGGGAGGACAAATCTATTCGTTTACTGACAAATCCATACTGCTCTACGAAGACAAGCCATAGTAACAATGCCAGCACCGAAACAGACTTAATTAACTGATTAAATGTAACTTTCCATAAAAGACATGAAACTAATTTGCACTTTTTTAAAACTTTTTGCTTAAGTGAATGGAAGAAAATTATTATTATAATATAATATATTTGAAGCTGCAGTCTGTAAATTTTGCCTCTGTGTCGCCATCCCTGTTTGAAATCTGCAATTGCAGTAATTTGCAGAGTTATCATCTGTACATGAGTTGTGCATTGACACGGCTCCTCAGTGCGGATGAATCCAATGTTTTGAGGAGTGTGTGTGGCTGTCATTCATCATCGCACAGGTCTGGATACTGTACTTCAAAATCACAGATTCTACATCTTGGAGTATAACTAAATAAGAGTTACTACTACTATAGTCCAGGCAAAGTAGCATTTTACGACAGACTAATTGTAAAATATTTTTTTAGAGTATTTCTATGAGGTGTCCAGAAGAACATACTAAAAGTCCTAAGAAATCCTAGTTGAGGAAATATGTTAAATTCTCATCAATCTGAGATGTGTGCCAGTAAGGCTAGACAACAACACACCCCAATGGGGCTATTTTTTTCCTTTACTAATATCAAAATGAAACTTTACACAATGAAAGTACCCATAAAAAGTAAAAAAAAAAATTATTTGAAAATTTATTTTACTATGCAAATGAGCTATACACTAATCAAATATGCCCAAAATAAACCCTAATTTTTTTCCTTTACTCCTACAACAATAATTTCTTAGGACTTTCAGTATGTTGTTCTGGAAACTTCATAAAAATGATCTAAGCTGAAAAAAATTATTTTACAGTTAGTTCTATTTTTGGCTCCAAAATGAGTTACTTTGCCCGGACTACTAGCCGGACTCTTTCCTTATGTATACAGACGTGACGTAATGATGCAAAGACATGCTTGAATTTCCCGCGGAAATCCACCATACCACTCTAATTATAACACATTATTACAAGCTTCCATTGTTTCATATTGGTGGCATACTTGTTGTTGAATATTCCTTGCATTATGTCACCACAGAGAGTTCCTGAGAGATAAAATGCATTTCTTACTTCTGCAAAATACAAAATAACATATTTTGAGAAAGGTCTCAGTGTTTTTAGACCATACAATGAAAGTCAGTGGGGTCCAATGTTTTTTTTTTGGACCCAATTGATGTTCATTGTATGTAAAAGTCATACAGGTATGGAACAACATGAGTAAATAATGACAGAATTTGCATTTTGGAGTCTCATTTACTTGGAATTGATGGTTTCGTAAAGTTTACATCATTTTTGAAAATGCATGTGCAACCCAATCAGATGCTGAGCAACAGGAACAAGGTGCTGTTGAGCAGGAAAACCCTCCTCACAGCTGACAGGAGCAGCAAGAATCCCAACTCCCACCTATCACACACCTGCTCACTCTCCCATGGAGAAACAACCACAGAGAAGGAAAGATAGGAAAGCAGGGGAGAGTGATTGGCAGGCGGCCAGGATCTCTGTACTTCTTTAACTAGTGCTCCATATCCCTGTGTGTGTCACACTCTTTTTCATCTTCTGTTATCTTTGAGTTCTGTTACTGTAACCTCAAATCACAAATATATGCAAAGGCTTGGTACGGCGTCCTGCTCTGTGACTGCATAAGGAGACATGCTTATGCAACGAGGACCGCCTCTTCCAGCACGCACAACAACACTCAGGGAGCAGTTGCGGTTGACTTAGTTAACACCACCATTTATTTAGCAAATCTCAAAGCTAATTCTTGAATGTTGGATTCATGGCTAATTTACTTGCTTGGTATGAATTTTAAAACTGACAAAAAGGACAAGAGTTGCATATTCTTATCTAACTGTGATGAAACCGGAACAAGAAAAAGCATGGAAAGAAACTGACGGACTGTGTGTGACACGGCTTATCTCATGAATGTGAATTATTGTAGGTCATTTAAATGTTATGTTATCTTCTCCCAAAATTAATGCTTATTAATATTAAGTTAAAAAAAATTACCAGTGTTTTGCTAGAAAATTGTGTTTGTGCTATATTTATTTTAAAATAAATGATATTTTGTTATGTAATGCAGAAATATTCATGCTAATATTCATACTAATTGAAGGGGGAGGGGGTATTTGGGTGTGTATGGCGCCCATATGACTTCATAACATATAGTGAATCCAAAGTTATCCAAGGATAATGTCATGATGTATTGTGTGTGTGTGTGTGTGTGTTTGTGTGTGTGCTCATGATTCTTTAGCTCCGCCCACTGCACGCTTGCACAAGCTCGGACATTTTCGGAATTGACAGATCAATAAGTCAATAATTCATTTTTGACTATTTGGCTACCATTCACCCTGTCCCTCTGTGGATTTTGTAGAAAATGCAAAAAAGGAACATTTACCTGATTGAAATATCAGATGCAACTATCGAATTATAGTGTCCAAACCACAAATGCCCTTTTTATGTGAGCCGATATAAGTACATATTTTATATCTGTTGACTAAATTTGTTTGAGTGGGCTAGTGAAGCATCTTTTCAGATCACTGAATCCGAAGCAAAGAGATGACAATTAAGATCTGTAGAGATGACTGATTGTCCACATCTACATGTAAATGCTGCATCTCACTAAAAATATTGAAAATTGTAATTACACACTCTGTGAAGATGAGCCTGTTTACGTGGTTCAAGCTCATTTGAGCGGTTTAAGTTCTCATCTAAAAAATCTTTTGTATGCCTGGGCGGCGCTACTGATTATCTGGAACAGGAATGAAACTCCCTGTGAAATACGGAAGAAAAAGTTACAGCACATCTCCTCTGCATCAACAAATCAACTGACTGATTTTGTGCCCATTACAAAATGTTGCGAAGAGAATCGTCTGATAAAATTAAGGAGAGAAATTTAATAGGGTGAAGAATACTGCATTATTATGGGACTCTCTGAGATGAACGAGCAGAAAATGCCCTGTGATTTGCTGATGACACTCAGTAGGCCATCAAGTGTCCAGGATAATAGGCATTAGATCTGCACTGCAGATAGAAGGTGAGCTTAACAGGGCACAAACATCCCTCCTCATGCACATCACACTCGTACCCGACCCAGATCTGAGCTTTATTTTCTCTCTTTAATAAACGAGCTGCCACACAAGAACATGATTGCATAGAAAACTCCATAGGAAATGCTATTGTTTCTCCCAGACAGAAACAGAATTAAATGCAGATAAAATGGAGGATTGTTTAAATGTGAAGTGTCAACACTGCACCACTAGCTTCATCAAATGGAGCTGGAAAAAATTAGTCCTGCCCCAAACTCATTCCATGTGTCTCCTTTAGAGATCAACGGCATCTCAAACTTGAAATGTCAAGAATTTCCCTATGAACTCTATGCACATTTATTTCATTGCTTTATGACAATGCCAAGTCACCTTTATTTATTTTTTTATATTGAGCTTTATACAATGCATGTGAGTTGACAACAAAAACAACAAAGTGACATCAGCAGCTACTTTCTTTGCAACTGCATCACTGAATCATTTTCCTGTTATCACTGTAAAGCTGCTTTGAAACAATCTGTATTGTATAAACCGCTATATAAACAAAGGTGACAAGACTTTTTTCTCAAATATGGCTGTTCTGAATTGAAAATGTACGTAATTCAAGTAATTCCTAACTTATTCCTAAATGTACATGTGTGCATATTTTAACGCAAATATTATTTGCACATAGTTCAAAATGATTATTTCCCAACATGAATTAGACCTATAATTTCCTTCAGTTCTGTTTATTTATGCTTTCACTGTTCGGTTTTCTTCGTATGTTTCCCCCTAATGTTCAAGACATGCCCTTGCTGTAAGTGAAACTTTTCAAAAACACAAAGAAAAAGCTTTTCCGTTTTTAGCACATCGATGTTATGTAAATGTACCCTAGGAAACAATGAAGGCTAAACTGAAAAAAGGTCAATTTTCTGTTCCTTCACTGAAAGTCCCAAATGTAGAACACCCAAAAAGTTCATAAAAGTCATCATAAAATGAACCCACAGATTTAATTCATGCTTTTATTTACATCTAAACCATGATCAACACACAAATGTGATGTGCTCTGTGCATGTGTTTCACTCATTGTTTAAACAAAAACCTAAATGAAATGTGATCGTCATAAAGAGACTGTACCTCAAGACTTTGATTAAACAGCTCAATATGCATGGATTCATTTAACGACGACTTTATGACCTTTTTGGATACTTGGACTTCCAATAGAGGGACAAAAATCTCTCATGTTTCATTAAAATATTTTAATGAAGTTATGTCCCAAATGACACACACTATAAACTATGCACGTATACACTATGAACTTGTGCACTGTGTAGTGTAACTTTAAAAGGTTATTATTTTATTATTAATTAGTTCATCATCTGGGTATTTAAAGTGGACTTTTTCTCACACTACTCACACTATGGATATTACAAAACGGCATTCAATACTGCATAAGCACGCAAATCGGGACGTACATTTCAGTGTTTCGACGATTACCTAAAGATTTATGTGTTTGTAATAACCTGAAGGTGAATAAATAATGAATAAAAATAATATCTTGAGCTATGAAAGAGCAATCACTCATTTTGAGTTAATTGAGTGTAACCCTGACAGCATCCTCATTCTTTTTCTGTCATCCAGCTGGTTTTGGTTGCATTTCATTCTTTGGGTTGTTATCATTGTTTTACTCCACCTCCATTCTCCCCTCTCGGGTGTAGTGCAGCAGAGCATGGCTGTTTCTGGTGAAGTTCACCCATGTGCATGTGAGACGTTTGCAATGTGCAATCTCTGGATCACCGCCTTGGGCATCTGCACACTGAAAACAAGCCAATTACGACCACTCTCCTTCAAAAACTTGACCTAATGAGGGAAAAAAATCTGTTTGACTATTTAAAAAGATGTAAATGTTACAGGTTCAGTATACCAAATGGCCATTCCAAGTAGATTAATTCAAGAGCTACAGATAAAGGGAACAGTTTCCGTGAATATGACCTAATAGTGGCATGTTCCATACAGGAAGCTATTATATATGACTTTAAAATAATTTGGTCATTTTGTACATAGATTTTACAGGTGACTAAAGCATATACGCAGAGCAGATTTAGTGCTGTCAAACTAATACAGTGATTAGTGACTTGGTGGTCAGGGAGAAAGACTATTAGCACCATTATCATGTGTTAGCATCAGACTCTTGAAGGACTAATGCATCCCACTGCTTCATTCACCCATCATCGAAGTTCAATGTAAGGAGACCCCTGAGAGTGACAGCCTCAAACACCGTATATGCACGAGGGCCACATTTGACTGTACAGAGCTCTCAGATATCTGTGCGGTGATAGAGAATACTGTCCCTACAGGGGAGAATGGATTTTTTCTGTCTGTGGTCTCTGGTTCAGCTGTCTTCAGTGTCCAGTTCTATTTACTGTAAATGAAATGAACATCCATCTGTGACCTCAGCTGTAAAAGTCAAAGTTAGACGGTAAAATGCTGGAATAACTATATATTTTTCTTTATTAACCAGTGTTTAAAAACAGAAGAATAAAAACTGTTTCTGTTCTGCATTCCTTCTGTAACATTACAATTCTGAAAACTATTTATTCTAAATAGTTTTATACTAGTGTTTTTAAAGATTAAAGATTAAATTAGGGCAAATAAGGATTTATTCGCCCACTGCCATACATATATATTAAAGTCCATGTAAAGGCAATTCTGAGATTTGTATCTAAACACATTAGAAATGTTAGAAATGTACTGTTGAAACACACTACAAAGACTGTGAACTATGTAGTACTGAATTCAGAAGTTAGACCTGTTAAGAAGTTTTTCACCATTGCTGTGTTCCGGATTTTTTGGACGGGGTTAAAACGGTGGCTTGATGACACACTGGAGCCGCTTGGCATGTGGCCCCTCCCCCATAACTAGAGCACATTCGCATTTTCGCATCAGTTCACCCGCTAGATTTTGAGTTACTGTCAGTTCCGTTAGTTACTACAGCCTACAACTTACAAAACAAAAAAGGCGATAAAAAAAAAAAAAAAAAAAAAGAGGTTTTGTTACATTTTGTGAACAGCTACCTTAATGGAGTGCTGACGATCACCACCAACACCTGCCTCTGCAGTCTTTACACCGGAAAGTTTTACAAACTTTCATCGGCAACAACTGGGATTCACTGATAATCCGCTGCAGAATGGGGCCGAACCGACTATCTCTCGCCCCGGTCTTTATCCTCCTGTCCCGCCGACATCTGGTGCTGTCGTGACTCGTGAGCTGTACTTGAGTGTTGTTGTTGTCTTGTGTGTTTACGGCTTTCCCACGAGTGGGTGTGGTTTCGGCGCCGACAGCGGACACGCCCCCAGCGTTTGAGAGCAGAGAATGCTGCTTATTTTTTCAAGATTTCGATAAGATATTTTATGTACTTAGCGGATTTTTTTATGATTCAAATTTGGCTAGGAGGTTAATAACACATTTATCTGTGGTGTGAGAAACTCAGAACACATGTTTAATTTTGACTTTACAGGGACTTTAAAGTTGTATAATAATAATTATTATTATTTACATTATACAAAATAATATATATTACTAAAATATATTTGTAAAAAAATTACATTTCTTTTTTAAAGAAACTTTTAACATTTTATCATCTTTATTTTGTAACAAAAAAGGAACAGTTTACTGTTTGCACATGCATTTGACCACAAATGCCAAAGTGCTCACACACTCGCTCTGCTCTCCCAGTGTCGCATTTCTCTCGCCACGCGTATCTGTCACGGCACACAGATATCAGAGAGAGCAGTCACGCTCTTCTGTAATACATGAGATTCAATTCAACAGATAAATTAGTGTCAGTTTCCACATCCCATTCCTTGCCAGCACCCTCTCTCTCTCACTGAGTGCTGGGTGTTCTGCATTCAAAATGAGACGGCATCAATCACAGGCCACCCTACAATCCACTCTGGTTACCAGAACACTGTAAGTCTTTGTGTGTGTATTAGTGTACGGTATTTGTTAAAGGACGGGTGTGTGTTTGTTGCCGCTTGGTATCATATCTCACCAGTCAATAAAAGATACAAGACGGATTCAAATTAAAATGATGGAAGAGGCTGTTGGCGAACGAGTTATTGAGATATGGGAAAAGGAAGCATTAACTGTGTGCATCAACAATTTGTGCACGGCGCTGCTGTTTTTAATGACTTAAGCTACCATGAGAGCACAACTAGAGTGTTGTTCACTGGCTGTATAAATATTAAACACAATAGACATTCAATAATACCATTCAAATGTTTGGGGTTAGTATGATTTTTTATGTTTTTGAAAGAAGTCTCTTATGCTAAATGTTCTATTTAAAACAGCCCCCCAGGCCGATCATTATAGCAGAATAACAAGTTTTTGTCTATTCTGTCATGCAAATAAAAGTATCATTAGGCTAATGTGGATTCGAACATCTGCCAGCGAACTGGACTTCATGGCAACAGGTCACAGAAAGAAAGAGCAATGGTTTGCATGTGTATGAAGAGAAAGAGGAGTCTTTAATAAGGAGGATGACATGGCTGGGTCCACACCAAAGACCTCGGCAAAAAGATCATCCCCTGACCTGTCACTCACCTATTCTCCCTCTCTCCTGTGCTCTTTTTTCTCTCTCCTAAGGTTTGGCAGACTAATCCCACACAGCGAGCAGAGTCAAGGGGCAAACACAATCTCAGAGCTGAATGAGACGCTCTCTCACACCTGGAGCATTGTGCAGAGAGACAGTCATGCCTCCCCAGCCACCTTCCCCTGTTTACCCACACTGCACCGGGGTGTTAATTGCTTTTGGGGGGATTAGTCCTGACTGAGCAGGGCCTAAGCCACAGAGCCTTTGCGCTGTCACACACACTCCGGGCCCCTGGAGTCCTCTCTGGCTCTGAACCAGCGGCGATGGAGCTGCGCTCTGGATCACCAGTGCCTAAAGCGCAGACGTTTCGTCACAGCTGATTGGATATCGAGTTGAGCTTAGGCTGATTGATGGGGCTGAGGTAAGCAAAGAAGATCAGCTCATTTGGACCTGGGGATCTCAACGAGGTTGTTGAGATACAAGTGAGTGGACAGGAAGAGCAAGGAGAGCATAGTGAAAACGTGATAAAGAGCAGACGGAAAACATGTGAAGTCACATTCTAAAGGAGTATGCTTGATGGTCTGCCATTGATTAGACAAAGAGAGTCAGAGGAGTGACCCCTTAAGCAGGAATGGACTGTCCCATCCAGATGTACGTTTCTCCAATGCATGAGTAGACATTTTGTGATTTCATTTTGTTAATGACCCTACATATAACTTAAAATTAACAATTCATTGCTAACTAATTTATGAGAATGTATTATTATTTTTAGTAGAAGAAGTAGTAATTTCTAATATACTGTTAAAAGTATGTGTACAATATATTGCTTCCATCAGTAAGACTCAATATTACTAAAATGGCCATATTATGGTTCAGTCAGGACCACTTTGAGAATTAAATTTATTGACAATCTTTGATTTGGCGAAAGGCTTAGGCTCAAAGATGCTCGAGCTGCCATACTAGACAGCTTGAGATACATCCTTGAAACATAATCCCCCAGCCTTCATGATAACCAAAAGTTTCTTAGCACATATTACAGCAAGAGATACAATGATAAAAGTAGAGTTCTACACAGAATCCAATACTCGATAATGAAGATACTAGGTGAAGGGGTGGAGGTGGGTGTAAACGTCTGCGCGACAGACTGGGGAACATGAGTTTGAATGAGTTTAAATACTAGCTGACTAGAGTAGGTGGAGTAACAAATCAGCTGAGGGTCAGCTGATATCGTTTAGCGATCAGTGGTCTGCCTGAACTACGCTTGAATTCCATTCGATCACTCAAGCTCCATTAACTCACTTTGAGATGAGAGCACTGTGCAAAAATCATTAATATTAATAATTGTGGCATGTTTATGGTTGATTGGTTGGTCGGTAGGTAGGTACTGGTTTGGTTGGACGGTTGGGTTGGTTTGGTTGGATGGTTGGGTCGGATGGTTTGGTAGAATGGGTGGGCTGGATGGGTGTGCGGGTAGGTACTGTAGGTAGATAGGCGTGCCAGTACAGCTCCTGTCTACTTGAATAGGAAAGTGAGTTTATGTCGTCCTATACTCTCCCTGGTTTATTAAGTCCCAACCTGAGGGGATATCTGGAAATATATGCACATAATTATGCAGTCCTTAATCAATATTTAAATAAACTTCCTTACAATAGCTTTTACCATTGCTAGCATGTGAATATCAATTGTTACAATCAGTTCATAGGCATTTTTTTTTTGCATAAACAAAAAGCAAATTTACATGATGAATTGAATTGTCTAAAGCAAATCTGACAGATTAAACTGTCTTGTTTTTTTTTTATGTCTTGCATACCTGATAGCCTGACTCGTCACTGTTTATTGTAAGAAATATGACAAAGTGATTGATGGATGGACTCCTGAAAGAGGAGTGACAGCACAAAAGTGTGTGGAGATGGCAGCTAAATCGATCTGGAGGAAACAGGAAACCGCTGTCTCCTAAGCCTGCCATGTCCTTGCATTTTAATTTTTAGTTGTTTCAATTTTGTTGTTTTTTTCTCATTTGTATTATTATGTTTCAAATTTTTCAATTGAGCTTTAATGTATTATTATAGTTTTAGTTTTAGTAATTTTAGTACTTAAACTTATTTCAGTTAGTTGCCAAGGCAAATTTTCTAAATCTTGTTAAAGGGGTGACATGAGAGATACAAATTTACAAATTTGTGTTGACATATAAGAGATCTTTATACCATTGACACATCGTGCACGATTCATAGCTTAAAACATCCAAGCTAAAACAAGCAAAGTATTTATTAAATTAAGCTCCAAAAATGGCTTGTTTGGATATTGTGGAATCTGTATAGCTGAATCCAAAAATCGCCCCCTTTACCCTTTAATGGGGCACTATTTAAATAGGGGACAGCCATTTGTAGTGGTTTCTGAAATCATGATGTTCGTGATGTTTTCAAGTGTACTCATTCTGTCCCACACTGCACTGCAATAACGAGTGTACAGCCGATGTACACTCAACGGCTGTGCGAATTCCCTCATTCGTTTTCATTCACTCCTTCAAGTGAACTGTATTAGTGGACTAACGTAAGGAATAGTGATTTGAGGGTTTAGGGGGTGATTTTGGATTCAGCCTGTGACATCACACAGGCAAATACATTTGCATATGTCTGCACCTAGAGCAAAACTTCATCACACTATAGGCTATACATCATCACACCATAGGCCCCGCCCACTGGCATTGAGGAACACTGTAATAATCAGAAATTGCTTGTTTATCGCTGACACTTATTAGCCAATCAATTGTTTTAATGCGAGCAATGTTTTATACAATGCAGGCTCAGATGCTTGACTCATGTTTGACACCTTCAATTGTCAATAATTAATAAAGAGGTGTTCTTTTTGATATGTCAGTGGAACATGAATGACTGCCGGTGAAGTCATGTAACCACACAGTATGTAAAATAAATCCTCATTATGGGATGTGGTCTAGTCTGATTGATTAGCAGATTGATCCCTGCTCTCCTGGGCGTCTGTACTTGTGCCTGCTCTGCTGGGAGGGCCCGAGTTTGTGGCGCTCCGCCATCTCATTAAAAAGCACCCCATCGGGTGCTGCTGAGAAGAAGGAGGGATGTTCTCTGTAATGCCAGAACTATCCTCCGAGACCGGAAAAACAAACACTAACATTTAGAAAACAGCTCAAAGATAGAGCATGCCACTATATCTGTAGTTTGTAGGACTCACTGTAACATTATGGGCATTTGTGATATTACAACTGATGGTCAAGGCTGATTTGCAGACTCTGAAAATTAAAGTCATACTCAACAGTTTATAAATATGCCATTGACTAGGAACGAGAACCGTGAGGAATATTTAAGCTCATTTATTGATGCATTTGATTCAGAAAAAAAAACAATCATAAGAATAATTTGTTCAGGATTCAAACTACATTGGTTGAACTTTACGGCTTTGATTTACTAAAAGATGAAATGATAAGAGTCGTTTATTCTGGAAGCAGGATACTGGTTGTGCTGGATGTTTTTGATTCACTAAAATGAACCTGTTCATAAGATTCATTTGTGTGTAAAATTGACTACTATTGTCACACTATACGGTTTTGAATCAGTGCAAAGTTGCTCAGGAAATGGATCTCATTTGTTCAAATCTGGTATTTTTCTGCTCTGAATATGATCCAGTTCTCAGTTTTCAAACCTTGTGTTGACAACACATACAATTTAGGCCTGTTTCACAAATCTTACATCCTCAGAACATAAATGGAGCCGCACAATTACAACAGCAGGCTCCCATCAAGCTTTCACATCAACAAGGTTTCTGTGCCGTGGGTCTGTACGGTAAAATAAAATTACTTCTGGGTTATCACATACTGTAAGTTCAGTGTTGAAATGTTAAATGCAGCAGGGCACCAAAATGAATACATGCCACTTACATGCTGCAGGCAAAAAATGAGGGAGGATACAAGCCTTATTCTTATTTCTTGTTCCAAAGTCTTGATCCACTTTCTACAATGTCTCTCCTCGCCCTTTTCATACAAAATTATCCCATTTCCCAGTGCTTCCTGTTTTATCTAAGCAAAAAGAGATCTAGAGTATTCGTTTTAGCCATGTGAGAAGTATCATCCTGCTGGAAAAAGCCTGGCTGAGCCGATCTCCTGCAGACATTAATTGTAAGAGGAAGTGGATTAGTGAATTAGGGGGGATCAGGGAACTGGTCGGCACTGAGCTGAGAGGAGATTGGGGAGAGGGGTATAACGGAGAGATCAGATCCGCCCGCCTGCACAGCTCCAGGAGTCCGTGAGGAAGCTGAGCCTTAGACAGGGGGATCAGAGTGATGGAGAAAGCAAGAAAAAGACATGCAAGACCACAAGCTGTCAGAATGTGTCGGGAAAAGCTTTGGAGCCTGCACGAATTACGGGCCTAGGGTTTGTTTCACACGTCTACTCTCCTGAATCGCAGCAATGTACCTACAACAGCAGGCCCACGTTGTGTTTTCACACTGACAGCACTTCTACTGTGTAACAGAGCTGAGGCAATGATTTCTGGGTTATTGAATATTTCCTTTAGTAATGGCCAAAATCTATAAAATGGTCAGGATCAGGATCAGGATCAGGATTTGGCCATTTTATCTTTTTTTTTTTCAATCTTGATCATCATGAAATGTACACAACTGATTTAAAAATGCCTCTTGTTCTAATTTGATCAAATATGAAGTAAAAACAGTTATACTGTGAAATATTACAATTTAAAATAACTCTCTTCTACGGTCAGTGTTGGGTGTAATGCATTAATAAGTAATGACTTGCTGTAATTTAGTTACATTTCCCATGTAAAAGTAAAGCAAGGGATAACTTTTTCAGTAATTTAATTACAGTTACTTCTGATATAATTGCAATAAATACTGTATAGACTATAGAACAATTCTATATAAAACAATAGTCTATTTAACATCGAAATTTAATGTCTAATGTTAAAATGTTTTTGTAAATGTAGCCTCCCTTTAAATTATTTAGTTCAAGAAGAAATGTATACAATTTTATATTGTTTGTTCGAAGGAATTAAAATACATTTCACATGTCTATCCTATATTGTTCAGCTGGTCGAGGTTGGTGTGGGATTTAGAAAGTAATAAGAAAAGCAATACTTTTAAGAGAGAGTAATAAGTACAGTAATCTAATTACACAGTTGAAGATGTAACTAGTAGCTAGTAACTTTTTTATTTTTTTAGAGTAGCGTACACAACACTGTCTATGGTAATGTATTTTATGCCGTTTAATAAACATTTATTATTATTATTATTATTATTATCATCATCATCAATGTAAAAAAAAAGTTAATATTTTTGTGTAAACCTTGATCTTTTTTTATTCAGGATTTTTTATAAATAGAAAGTTCAAAAGAACAGCTTTTGTTTTAAATAGAAATATTTTTGAAACATTATACAAGTATTTATCATCACCTTTGATGGAAGTAAGCAAATATCATCCACAAATAACATAAAATTTACAATATAATAAAATAATAAAATGAATGGATGTATTAACTAAAGTAATTATAACAATGGAAAAACACATCACACAAAATAGTGAATTTCACAGAGGCTGCATTTTCACATAATGGAACAGAAAGTGTATGAAATCATAATAGAAAAATATATTTTTCCAACCCAGGCTCATTGGAAGTAAGTGACTCTGCCTACATTTTTTGCAAACCCTGAAATATGTACCTCCAGGTACGTTTCCCTGCACAATTCAAGAAAAAAGTGGTGTAAGCACAAATTTTAATTCCTATTGAAATACATTTAATTCTTTGCATTTGTAAAAGTAGACATGATTTTATGAATATTTAAAGGCTAGTTTTATATTTTGTAGCAACTAACCCCACTCCTACCCTAAACCTACCCACTTCTCAACAATAAAACACATAACAGACAAATAAAAGTACAGTCATGTATTTATTGCAAAAACAGTGTAAAAGTATGAACTCATGTTGCCTTCCAAGTCTTCTGAAGTCATATGATATCTTCATGTAAAGAACAGAGTTGATCTTAATGTTTTAATCGCTGAAATGATGATCCAATCCGCCGCACCGTGTGAACACCCCCCACTCATTCATATTTCATTCAAATAATACTCTTAACTCTTGAGCATGAAGCGGTCGGTCACGAGAATTTTCAAATATGATATTCGGCGGGTGGACTCAACACTGATCGCTTTTGGGGATTTTCTTCACAAAAATCAATCGTTTGGCCTCGAAACACTTGGAATATTTGTACTTTTAAATAAATTGTGCCTGCAGTCGTATCTGCCTGTTATATCCTGTATTTTTTATAATACACAAATGGTTAGGTTTAGGGAAGGGGTTGAGAAAAACTGATACCACTTAGCGGCTCTAGTGGACGTTTCACCCGAAAAGTGCAGGGAAACGTACCTGGAGGTACATATTTCTGGGTTTGCAAAAATGTAGGCAGAGTCACGTATATCCAATGAGCCTGGGTTGTATTTTTCTTGTTTAAATCTGAGGTGCATATATATCACCTGTATTAGTTATTCGGGACGTTTTGCTCTCATTGCATTTTTCGAATGACTCACAGGGGTGTGTAATTTAGCAGTTTTATGGCTAGGCTAATTGCTGATATATTTTGGTGGGAGTCTATCGAGGAGCGGGTCACGGCCTCCTTCCTCCCTTGATTAGCACAGGTCAGCGATAATGAGTGAGAGGTTCATAGCGGCTGCCAAGCCCCTCGACTTATCAGTACGCACCTCAGGTCAACCTTTTGATCTCGGCTTTTGGAGTCCAGGGCAGTCTGACCACAGGAGGATAACAGCAGAGGTGGAGGAATGGGGGTTCTAGCCTTTAATTATGAGTTTTGTCTTTCATAACTCACCATATTATGGACAGAAAAAGACTAATTTAAAATATGAATTTGAACTGAAATAAGATCAAATACTTTTCTAAGTTTAGTTGAACCCAGCATTGGATATGATCAAAGAATAATCTATTCTCCGACACAAACCACTGTTCGTTTGTTTTCCCCGAACACATGCACGGAAGCTATTTGAAATGTATTATGTATGATTGAGATTATCTGAGTTGACACAGATAAAATAAGCATTCAGCCTCAATATGCAATGCACCTTTTGACCTATAGAGTTCACTGTGTGTGTAAACACCACGGTGACAGAGCTAGTTACTGTATAGGTAGTGTGAGGCTTGTCACATGACTACACCACCCTGAACCTGTACTTGACCTGCCAATCACCAAACTCGTTTCCCATAGAAAGCAACATCTAACCACAGCCAGTTCTCCAAGGAATTACATTTGTAAATGGCCTGGGGCTATCGGTGTTGGTCATACAAGTACGTGAACTGCCTTCCAAGTATGCTGCAAAACGTAATGGCCAGGTGAGAACACATGGATACACACCAAAAGAGGTCATATGTTATCTAGGGTGTCAGGTGTACCTTCACCTCCAGATGGGCAAAACATGTCACATTCAATTCTTAAGCTAGTTTACAACACTTACGGCTCGAGGCGTCCCCTACCCAAGTATGTGAACAAAAATGCTTCAAGCTACACACTCAGTTTTGAAACGGGGAAGAAAATGTAAAACATAAAGAAACTGCAGATACAAGAGTTGTTATTCAGGTACTGCCGTACATTTCCAAACGTCCTTAAAAAATTTTTTTTTTTTACTAAAATTGCATAAGATATCGATTGTTCTTCTCAAACCATGGGAGAAGTCTTGTTTTATGGATAAATCGAACAAAAAATAAATATTTTAACAGCCATAGCATTGGCGCTAAGGGTTAAATTCCAGAGTGATTGATAATGTTTTGGAGTGACGACAGTAAGGTGTGTAATGACATGATGTTGAGCACCAGATCAATTGAAATAGTTTTATCACTCCTCTTTTCATGCAGAGCGCCTTAGGCATGTGTTTGTTTTACAATGTTCCGTGACTAAAATATCCACGTGTCCCTTTATCGCATTTGCTGGTCCTGAGCCAAGTGACCATGACAACACAGCACTGTCTAAAAGAGATGCATAGAGACTTTCCAGGAACAGAAGAATCGCTTTGCCTGCTCATCCCTTTCTCATGCTGAGAAGGTCTTTCTCATTCCTTCCGTTCCATTTTTTCTTTCCTCCCTCTCTCAACTTGAAGTAACAGGTTGTTGGAACAGTAGGGGGTTTGTGTTAATAAGTGCTATTTGAGTTGTTCGGCCAGGTCTAAGGTCAGCGCTCTGCTGGAAGTGGTGTTGCACACCATGTGTGTCAAAAGAAGTAAAAGATCTGCTCTCAAAAAGCTCTTCAAGCCATTTGAGTCACAGCATGTGGAGCAAATAATCACCACTGACCTAAAATATAGACATAAACCTCTAGGCATTAAACCTTTATTTCTGGTAAACACTGAACAATAAGTACCTGATCTTCAATTTCACGAGTTCACACAAATAAGTCAAGTAGAATAGATGGTATGCATATTTGGCGTGCTGTCCGAGGAGAGGGCTCTGAGCTCGGTATTTGGCCCGAACCCAGAGTACTCCCCCTGTATCTCTGGTTAGGATGTTAACCAGGTGCGTGTGAGGAAGACGGGGTGGAGGAGGAATGCTGCAAAACCTGTCTAGGAACGTCGGTGAGTTGACTGGATTATTTATGTGATTCTCCACTTGAGCTGATTGGTAGACATGTTGATTACTGATTGCTGACAGCTGGTTGGGATGACATCATGACTGGGTAGATCATTTGAAAGTGTTCCTCCCGAACTTAGTTTTTTAAGAAACATCACTTAGTAAGAATACAGGCATCAGATGCGCACATTTATTCGAATCGCCCTTAGGCACTTAATATCAGCTTGTATCTTTGGCTGAGGGAATCTGTGTCAAAGCTTGTAGGAAAAGATTGGCTAATTACCCACAAAGCTTCGGTTTGGGTGACAGAGTGAGTTGAAATCAATGTAGTTCACTGATTGTTTCAAAGTAAGCAGAATCTGTGCTCTGAAACAGTGACTAACAGGTAGGTTACGTGACCTAGAAAGATAGGTACTGCTAGACCTGTTCATCCACATAAGAGAACAGATGAGCTGGAATGTACACTCTCACACACATAGGAATATGCACACATGTATGTACACACACTGCTTCAAATCAATCAATCAACCTACCTACCTACCTACCTACCTACCTATCCATCCATCCATCCATCCATCCATCCATCCATCCATCCATCCATCCATCCATCCATCCATCCATCCATCCATCCATCCATCCTTCCATCCATCCATCCATCCATCCACCCATCCATCCATCCATCCATCCATCCACCCATCCATCCATCCATCCATCCATCTATCCATCCATCCATCCATCCATCCATCTGCCTAGCAGCCACACAGTACACTTTAGCAGCCATCTAGCAAGGCCTACATCTCTTCAAACTTGAAATCTATCTTCAATCAACCGAAGTAACACGTCTTATATAACCTTCAGACTTCAAAATAAGCTTCAAACTATTATATCCAAGACTTGTCAAGTCAACATTCAAAGTTTGTCTTGATGAAGCTGTTCTTGAAAATCTCTGCATAATCCTTTTACTGGAATTTCAACTGACATCACCAATCCTTATTCTTGGTCAACACTATCAATTCTGATACCTAATGTCCACTTTTTACAATCCAATCAATTCCTGATGTCTCACCCTATGCTTTTTTCCCATTTAACATCCTGTTTCACTCTGCGAAATGTCAGATTACACAAGTACAATGAGTTGCAAATGCTATGTCGTGTTGACGCTACCAGATTGAATTGGTGCTCGACAGCTTTAAGAAGAGAAAACAGTGATCTCAGACAGTCATCTGACACACAAAAGAGAGATCAGCAGGTTATAATTACAAAACCATTGTGTGCTGACAAACTGACTGACAAGCCAACTGATTGTTCCAGTATTGTAAGTATATAAAAGTGTAGTGTGAAGAACTTGCTGTTACTCAAGGCTTGCGCTGCGTAGCTGTTTTGGGGAGTTCAGAGAGTTCAGAGAGGAGAAAAATATCCACATCTTACCTGTAAAAACAAAAAAAAGAGAAAACAAGACAATTTAATTTCCTATCACAGTGAAATAATACAAACAAAACGAACTACATGTACATTCACGCTTCATTCAAAATATTGGCATTGCACAAGCCATTCTGCATTGTTTATCGGCTTTAGTCAATGTACAAACCAAAGGGGACGGTCTTATTTATGCAAACCGACATAAAATTTTTGTTTGTTTGTTTGTTCTGCTGAATCCATTTTACTTGAGCAATCAGAGCATTCTGAGAGAGGTTATGCATAACCCCGACACATGGGGCCCTGAACAGGTTAGAAACCTGATTGCAGCTGGGACACACGCCAGGGAACCTTTCTTCTTCCCCCTCTGCTTCTCTTTACCAGACAGACAGGTTGCATATTTGACTTGGCAGTGATGACTAAATGCAATCTTACTATGCAACACAGGTAAAACAGCAAGTGTTTAACTCAGGAAAGACTAAAAGTATATGCTTTGCTGGTGATGTGAAAGTCCATACTTATGAGTTTATACAGTATAGTAAAAATACTCAATGTACTGGGACGTAACTTTCACATTATAAAATGTCTTGATGCCACAGATCCCATTGATGTGTGTGGCGCGGTGGACGTGCGAGAGACGTGGGAGGAGCGAGCGAGACCGTTGCGTGATTGAGAATGAGTGTCACCTGTGAGGCACACCGGTCTCGAGTCCTCTCATAAGGGAGTTCGGAGGCAAATAAGGACGAGCGACACCAGTGTAGGACAAGAGAGGACCGGGCCTGGTGCATTTGCAATGTTTTTTTAGTTGTTTTTTTCCCCATTAAATTGTAAAGAAATTATTTATTTACATTTTAGCTTTAACATTAAAAAAAAGCTGTCGTATTTTTTGTTCGACTGATCAAATCCAACAAAAACTTACCTGTTGCACATCAGATTGTGTGATATATTAGCCTAGAAAGCATGCACATATTAATACTACTAAAATGCACTGGAAACAGGGTATTTCTGGTGTACTTTCTTTGGGATAATATGAATTAGGACACAATAATTGCTATTTAGGATGGAGACTATGCTAATTGAGATGGCATGCTGTAGTGTAATGTGAGGAATATCAGCAGTTTCTGGTTTAGGCATCAGTGTGTCAGTGTGTGTAAACTACCACTGTTTCACTGCTGCAGTGCACAGGAGGCTATTGACTCAAATAGAGTTAGTATTCCCCTCATCTCCTTATTGAGGGTTTATTGTCATGTTGATTTCATGGGAGAGATATAAAAAGATGAGAACATGGGAAGAAAATCCCAGATCCGACTTATTTCCCTGAATACCTCAAGCCCACTGGTGCTGCTATGTGTGGGAGAAAACAAATAACTTAAAAAATCACAGCCAATGGGCAGTTCTATAAAATAGTCACCCTTCATTCTGATTGGATGAAGTAACCAAATTGGCAGAAGAAACTAATTTTGATCCCAAAACTTAATTGGGCACAAAAAAAAGAAAAAAAAAAAGACTAAACGACCAAATGAATGAATGCGCAAACGAACAAATAAGCTACTCTTAAAAGCCTGTACACTGTCAGAAAAAAAAAGGTACAGTGCTGTCACTGGGGCGGTACCCTAAGGTACAAAACCAAAAAGGTCCTAATATGTACCTTTAAGGTATTAATATATACCTTTAAGGTTCTAATATGCACTCTTAAAGTACTGATATGTACCTTTTAAGGTACAAATATGTACCATTTAGGGGTGAGTAAGGTACAAAGATGTACCTTTTCACTTTTGTACCTTAGGGTACTGCCCCAGTGACAGCACTGTACCTTTTTTTCTGAGAGTGTAATTGGAGAATTATGCTTTTTGCCTGCAAAAATTCAGTTAGACCACTTTTCCAAGAAACAAGAAACTATTGCACTAGAATAACCAGCAAGACGACAGCATCTACCATGCTTTTTGACCAACTTCAACCATTCACCATGTCCTCACAAACTGGGCCAACATGGAAATTCAGTAGGATTGAAGATGGATTCAAACAGCAGCCCCATGATGCCCACAGATGCTTCATATTTCTAGATCTGCCAGGAAAGACACTCCATGAATAGTGACACTTGAGGAACGAAGAGGCTTTGGAGGGAATCCAGTATACAGGAATAAATGCACCTCCTATAAGAACATGACTAATGAACCATTCACACTTCTTTTTCTGTAGTAAACTGCTGTACTGGCATATGGCACTGATTCCTGAGACAAAAGGAGAATCTCTCTGGAGGAAGCAAAGTAACAAAGACAACACTTCTATGACCTGCAGCCATTCGCTACAGAGCCCATTGATTCTCCATTAGCACACACAAATGCTGTCTAAATCAACCTAGACTGTGCTCTTCACATGTCTGACAGTGCGATCTTAATTAATTCTGATCCAAGGCCAGTGAACTAAATTCCTTACTGTGTTCAACGACCGGCAGTTAATTTGTCCCGCACAGCTTGGTTTTAATGGCCATTCTGTTTTTCAACACCCTCATACTGATATCTGTCTCTCTCTACTCTTCTTTCTGTATTCTTCATTTCTTTATGAATGCATTTAAACATATTTCTAATCATAATACCATTAATGTTCATAAAGAAAAAAAAGAAGCTCAGCTCAAAGCTTAACATTTTTGTGTAAAATAATCCATAATTTCACTTTCCTAAATCAAGAGACCAACATTTTTCTCGTAAAAGAAGTTCAGACCATTGATCTTACAGACTAACGCTTTCTGCCAGTTGTTGTAAACATTACCACATCCTAACACACAATGTAAACACACAAAGCTTTTCAGATCACACTGTGTAAGGTCATATCAATGTGAATTGCTTCAGAATGGAACAATCCCTGGGATTGTGATTGGTCGTTAATATAATAAAATAATGTCATTCATTTAATTTACGTTACACAGTTAGATGATCTTAGAAGTCATGAGTATCACACTGAGCATCTATAATGAAGTGGGAAGCAGGAAATTTCCAATAGCATGTGAAGGCAGCATAAGTCCCCGTATAGTCTAGGCTGCAAAAGGCAAGTCTTCACCCCTATAGATGAAAGCAGCCAATGACGCACGTCCTGCACGTCCTTCCACCTCCTTATGGAACAGGCTGACTGCAATAACAATCTGAATTTCACGCCCTAGTGCCCCGGCCAGGACGAATGAGCCTAAGAATGTGAGTAAATTTGCTGCCCTATGCCTGCTGATCGATGAGGCCTCCGCTTGAGCTCTATTGATCTGCCATTTGTGGGCTATAATCAGACCTTGTACCTCGGTGTCCCCTCCCGGCCTCTCCACTTGCTGGCAGAGACTGGCAGAGAGAACCATAGCAGGCAGAGGCTCGCAGATCACATGGCCTTCTCACCTCTGTAAGTGGAGCTAAACTGAGAGATAAGGAACTCCCCGGGGCCTCCGGCCAGCACTTACGAAGTTATGCTCACCATGCAGAGCCGTTTCCGTCTCACTCTTACTCAGCCGGTGTGGCAGTAGTGCCAGTGGGACAGGAATGCTCGATTGGTGAAGTTCCAACCCTCTCCTCCTACTTGCTTTGAATAGATTAATCTCCTTGTTTGAATGTGTTCCAACTGGCCTATAATTATTCATAATTACCTATTAGGGCTTCTTAATGTAATAAGAAATGCTAAATGTGAAATTTAATTGTAGCACAAAAGAGGATTCGGGTCCATGCTGCATTACGCAACCAAATGATAAAATAAAACGGTAGCTTACAGATCGCCAGGCACCATCTTGAGAAAATCAGATTAGCTAGTGTAAGTGAACAGGAGGTCTGGAAAAAGCCCAGGGCAAAAGCACAGCTGAATTCCACAGGAAGGCCAACAGCTGGCCAATCGAACCACTAAATCAAGAATCCAAGCCATGAAATCCTAAATGTCACAGCTGAGGGCAAAATTCTTTATTTATGAAATACATTACTTTAAAAACTCTTTTGAGAAAAACAAGTATGTATATGTATATACACCAATCAGTCATAACATTATGGCAGGTGAAGTGAATAACACTGATTATCTCTTCATCACGGCACCTGTTAGTCGGAGGAATATATTAGACAGCAAGTGAACGTTTTGTCCTCAAAGTTGATGTGTTAGAAGCAGGAAAAAGGGGCAAGCGTAAGGATTTGAGCCACATTATGATGGCTAGATGACTGTGTCAGAGCATCTCCAAAACTGCAGATCTTGTGGAGTGTTCCCGGTCTGCAGTGGTCAATATCTATCAAAAGTGGTCCAAAGAATGAAAAGTGGTGAACCAGCGACTGGGTCATGGGTGGCCAAGGCTCATTGATGCACGTGGAGAACAAAGGCTGACCTGTGTGGTCCGATCAAAGGTGTCAGAATACACAGTGGATCTGCAGTTTGTTTGCACATGGGGCTGCATAGCCATAGACTAGTTAGGGTGCCCATGCTGATCCCTGTCCACCGCAGAAAGCGCCTACAGTGGGCATGTGAGCATCAGAACTGGACCACGGAGCAACAGAAAAAGGTGGCTTGGTCTGATGAATTTACATCATCTTTTACAACACGTGCATTGCCCTGCCTGGGAAACACATGGCACCAAGGGAAGAAAAAAAAAATTGTAGATACAACAGACATATTACCACATATTTTGGAATTCCTCTCAGCATTCTTTAGATGACATGATTGGTGTCTCACACATTTTCAGCAGCTGATAAAGTAGGTTTTGAAAAACTGTCTAAAAGCAGTCCCTTTCAGAGCTCACTTCAGAATATTACAACACTAATGGGACAAAGCGATAAAGACATCTACAAAATCTTCAGATCTATCAAACACTTGGCCTCCAGCTCAAGAGTTCTGGTGGAATGAGGCCATCTTTGTGGATGTGAGGGAGTACGAGAGGAACAGGAGGAGACGCTGTATCAAGCGTCTCTGGTCCGGGTGCCTTGAGACTCTATTAACAGTAAAACAAGTGCCGTGCACACACACACTAATTAACTAAGTTTCCCAAACGAACCACTGCGCAGAAATAAGTGCATCTGGGAGCCCCTTCAAAGCAGCAATGGCACAGTGGCATGCCAGAGATTGTGCAATGCAAATGGGGCTGAAGAGAACTTGCCAAGAGCCATCAGGCTAAAAAAACACAAAAGACAATGGATCAGACAAAACACTACAATAAATAGATCCATGCAAACAATACTACGTGTCAAACAATGTCTAAGTGTCAGTGTCTGGGGAACCAAGCACTTTGTAACAACAACAACAGGAGCAGCTTTTGACCTTTAAGGTGGGCTCGTGACTCCTCGTCGAGCTTTGGGATTGGGACAATAATAACTGAGATAGATGGGCGCCCTGGGTAAAAGTGGATCGATGAGTGTCATAAAACAGCCGTCATGATAGCGCATGCATAATCCAGATGAGCAGTATGTGACATCAGCCAAGATGCATGACAGAATTACACTGGCTGTGGATTTAAGCCTCATCTTATTGGATATCAGTCACTGTGAAAATACAGGAGAGAGAAAAATTGTTTATTAAAAAGGTCACAGCAAAAAAAGTTCACTTTGTCTGTCAGCATACCATGAAAGGTTTTGTTGCTAGATCTCCAGCTATAAAGACATGATCTTCAGTGAGGTGGGAAAATCATCTACCCACACTTCTTTGCCAAACTTTACTTCCTCACACCTTCGATGATGTTTTGTAAGATGGGGTTTTACTGCCCACAGTGCTCGCTGAGTTTGCCCAGGGCAACGAAGATACCAATCTGACTCTTATGTTACTGGTAGAGGTCTTCTCAACCTCCACATCCCCTGTCTCTACAGACTGATTCCTAGATATACTTGAACTATATATATATATATATATATATATATATATATATATATATATATATACACACACACACACACACACACACACACACACACACACACACACACACACACACACACACACACACACACACACACACACACACACACACACACATGTTGTGTTTCCATGTTTTAATGGGGACATTCCATAAGCGTAATGCATTTTATACTGTACAAACCATATTTTCTATCCCCTACACTGCCCCTGCCCCTAAACCTACCCATCACAGGAGACATGCTGCATTTTACATTTTCAAAAACATCACTTAGTGTGATTTATAAGATGTTTTCCTCATGGGGACCAAAAAATGTCCCCACAAGGACAAAAATTTGGATATTGCCATCTTTGTGGGGACATTTTGTCCCCATAACGTAGGGATTACCAGTCCACACACACACACACACACACACACACACACACACACACACACACACACACACACACACACACACACACACAACTAAACTACTACTAATAAACAATAAGCATTACTACATGTTTATGTGTAAATAAAAAAAAAACTAAAAAAACTTTGTGCCATTAATGTTAATAATAATTACTCATATCATGCTACAACATTTTAGTCACACAATGTTGAAATGGCTAGTCCCATAGAAATAATTATTACTAAATTCAATGCATATTATACAGTATATAATATAAATAATACATTTGGAAACAAATGGAGAATAATGATTAAAAAAGAAAGAAAAGTTGTGACTCAAAAGCACAGCAAGACAGTTTTAAGTTCTTGCATTCCTTCAAGACAGTTGGGTAATGATCACCCTACTGTAAACAGCCTCTGGCAGTCACCACACACACACACACACACACACACACACACACACACACACACACACACACACACACACACACACACACACACACACACACACACACACACACACACACACACACACACACACACACACACACACACACACACACACGAATACACACAGAGAATCTCAGTATCTTACACCGACTAATGGACCTGTGTCTTATAAGTGGAACTTTGGAATTTTAGGTGGTATTGAGTGCTGTGAGAACAGAACATAGATATACCCAAAGTCCTTCGCTCACATTAATGTCTATGGCAAGACCCTGACCTGAACCAAACTCCATGAATAATTCTGCCCACATCACAGTGTCCTTAAAACCCTGCTTGAACCTACGGGATAGGGTGTCAATGTTACAGAATGGTCTGTGGGTTCAACTCAGACCTCATTAAATCGAACACAGGGTCGACATAGGGCCTTTTCTGGACAATTTGCTCTACAAAGCATGTGCACAATGTCTTTGACACTGTCACACAGGAATCTTCTTCCTATTATAGCGCTAAATCATCCTCTAAGTATATAGGACATGCATTAGAATATATAGGTACACCATGTAGTATATGTCATAATGGTACTATATTGAAGTAACAAATCTATTTTAAGGCACTTTAAATGGGTCATGAGAAGAGTCTAAAATTAGTCCTAAAACTTATGCCACATCTGTGAATGGTGTGGACAAAATGTACTAGCTTTATTTAGCAGTTTTATATATATATATAAAAAAAAATACAAAAAACAAAAAAAAAAAAACATTTATTAACAGTTATTGTGGATACATTTCAGAGTACACTTAAGTTAAAGTTGATAGTAACTGACTCAATTGGGCACATCAGGGAGGGTTTGATTATAACTCTTGCAAATAATATAAAGAATACATAATACTGCAGTTTCTCATAATCTTGTATCTCTTTTATTGACTTGCAAAAGCCAATTTAAACTTGGGAAATTATAATTTTGGATAGTCACACAGAATAATAAAAACAATCTTACTTTGTCTCCAACTACTTACAAGTATTAACATAATCAAATAATGTCTTTTGCGAAGTGCAGGCTTTTACTACCATGTCCCTTTTGTAGAATACTACGAACATGTGTTATTTTAGCCCAAAAACTAACTTACAGAACGGCTTTTTAAACAAAGTACCCTGAAGGAGTTTCATAAACGGTATTATACAATATGCTCCCAGTCTCATTAATGTCAATGTCCCTGTTCTTTCCTCTTAAAGACAAGGTGAAAACGACTGCTCCTGAAATTCTGCCATAAAACATTTCAATTTGCCATAATAAATAGGCTGATGGATAAATGAATACATTAGCTCATTTATTAGATGTTTAACCAGGTAATTATGCGTGGGCACAGCTCTCTCTCTCTCTCTCTCTCTCTCTCTCTCTCTCTCTGGTTAGCATTGGCAGTGTTAACCCAGGCATAATATCACTCTTTCTAAAATATACAATTTAACTTATCAGTTTAAGTTGTGCTTGGAAGGTGAGGGAGTAGGTAAAAGTGATTGTATCTGAAACAGCATACACAAGGTCCAAAATGGATCCGATTTTTGCGCTCAGGGTCCGATTTTCCCACACCTGCTGCCAAGTGAGAGAATCTAGAACTTTTAACTTCCATTAATATATCTAACTGGCCACAAAATTGTGCATTTGCAATGAAACAAAAGAAAAAAAAACAAACAAATAATAAACAAATAAACAAACAAACAAACAATATTTCCCATTAAACCATGCATTATGTGGCCAAATTTACTTGCCATAGTAATACAGAGTTTGTGAATTTGACTCATTATTAATTAACTACTGTTAACTTTGGACCCTGGTAAATGGTTAAATAAGTCTTAATATTGTTTGAAATTTCACATTTAATTCAATGTGTTCTTTGTAATTATTTGTGAAAATACTAGCAATTGATCGAAAATTGTTTCATAGTAAATCCTACATACATTTTTTTCTGTGTATCCAAATACATGCCTTTGCATGGACATTTTTGATACACACAGGTGGCATAAATGTACTTAAAAATGAATCACAATTGCGATGAACTGAATAAAATCTCACATGTGCACATAATTGCACAGCACAAATTGTGACAGATCGAGAAGGGTAGAAGCACAAGTATTATACAGTGCTCTCCACTAATATTAGCACCCTTGGATATGAGCGAAGGCAGCTGTGAAAATAAATCTGCATTGTTTATCCTTTAGATCTTTCATTCAAAAAAATAAAAAATAACGATTCTAACCTTTCATTGAAGTAAAACAATTGAAAGTGTGTGTGTGTGTTTGTGTGTGTGTGTGTGTGTGGGGGGGGGGGGGTCTCATTATCAAAGACAATATTTTTCTCTAGTTGACGTTGGCCAAAATTGTCAACACCCTATTATAGCAACGTCCTTTTGCCAAGATAAAAGCTCTGGGTCTTCTTCTATAAGGCCTGATGAGTTTGGAGAACACCTGACAAGATATCAGAGTCCATACAGAATTTCCCAGCTCCATGTTGGTGCTTCTTATCTCCAGGTCAGCACACTCATAAAGGGTTCAGGTCTGGGGACTTCATTTTATGCTCAGGGACCCATTTTTTGTTTTGATTTTGATGTTTGTTTTAGATCATTGTCCTGATAGAAGATCCAACCACGGCCCATTATAAGATTTCTAGCAGAGACAGCCAGGTTTAGATTTTTTATCTGTTGGTATTTCCTAGAATCCATGATACTATGTATCTGAACAAGATGTCCAGGACCTCCAGCAAAAAAATAGGCCCACAACCTAAAAAATCCAGCATATATTTAACCGTGAACATGGGGTACTTTTTTTTCCCCTATTTGCACCAAACCCATCTGGTGGGTTTGCTGGCAAAATGCTATTTTTATAGTTTCATCTGACTACAGAACCAGGTCACTTTTGAATTTCCAGTTGTTTTCGGATGAGCGAGGAGGGTTTTTCTTTTTCTTGAAACCCTCCCAAACAACTTAAAATTTGATTGAAAAAAAAGGCTGTCTGACCCCAAGACTCAACTAATCTCTGCAATTCACCATCTGTGATCCTTGAAGAGTCTTTGGCCACTCAAACTCTCCTCCTCACCGTGCATTAGCACGATATAGACACACATAGTCCTCTTCCAGGCAGATTTGTAACATCTTTGAATGATTGGATCTTCTTAATTATTGCCCTGATGATGGAAATGGGAATTTTCATTGCTTTAGCTTTTTTCTTGCAGCCCTTTTCTATTTTGTGAAGCTCAGCAATATTTTGCTGCACATCAGAACTATAGTCTTTGGTTTTACTTTGGTTTTAATTTGGCATTTCTGTTTCCTCATATTTTTGCCCCTGTGGAACAAAAAGTCATGGCTGGGCAATTTCAAACTCCTAGTCACCCTGGTGTGCTAAAAAAATGGGAATATGAATGGGAATATCCTTCAGAGGTATTTTAGGGGTGGCAATAATTGTGGCCAACATGCATTGGAGGAAAGCAATAATGTAATTTACCCCAGTTCAATTGTTTTACTTCAATGAAAGGTTAGAATTTTGTGAAATTTTTTAATGAAAGTTCAGAAAAATAAACATTTATCACAGCCGCCTTTGCTAATATTTACCAAAGGTGCCAATATTAGTGCAGGACACTGTAACTACACAAAATACTGCTAATAATGATATTATTAGGTTTAATGATAATATACATAGTTGGCTTATTTACAGACTGAAACAATGATTTAATGAAAATTGGGACACTACACACTTTAGAGGGTTAAGGCAAAAGCAAAAGAAAGGTTGGGCATATTCTAAAGCATGTTTTCATTTTGGATACTTTGGATAGTAGGTCATTTTCAAAGTGAAGGAAAGATTAAGGTATAGAAACATCCAATAGGCTTGTATTGTGCATATCACGTCCTTGGAGCTAATCATTTTCAACTGCAGCAGGTTGACGTTGTTCTGCGCCAAATGTGAACAAATTAAATGAGGCAATTAAAGACTGAATAAGCCAGCGTTGATAATTATGGCCTGATATGCCAGCAGCAATTATAATGAGCCCAGTTCTGCTTCACAGACTTAGCGCTGTTCAGAAACACAGCCAGGAGTTAAGTTTTTTCGTGAGGGCACTTGGGCCAAGGTTTCCAGAGCAGTCTCTTAGCCGTAGCATGCTATAAGATTTTCACAGTGGGGCTGGCTATAAGATATCCCTCTCACGTCGAAAGGCCTGTTGGTTATAAGCGGACGGCTGTGGCGGGAAGCAGTCTGCTGGAAAATTGGGCCGCTCTGTTATATCCTGCGCTCTGTCATGTCCTGTGCTTCTAGCCTTTGGGTTTATTGTTCACGAAAGCTCGGTTACTGCAGAGCCACTAGAGTTAACTAGCCCTGTCACTTCCATTAGGAAAACAGGCATGGATCTCTTTTAAAAGGAAAAAGAAAATCATATTCTGGTTTAAGTTGTACAAGAGTGTATTTGTGTGCAAGTGTGTCCTACGCCTTGCCTTTTCAGGTCAGACCTGTTTGCTAGCAGTGGAACTTATATAAGAGTGTAGAAGAGAGAACAGCAACACAAACTTGTTCGCGGCCAATTAGAGCTACTTACTAAAATGAGGCAATGATCAGGAGCAAGACTGCACTGAGACCATGCAACAAGTCTCTCTCATCTTCTACATATGGTACTCATTCAAAAAACTTACCAGCACAATCTGACAGAAAACACTACTGAGGATGGAAATGGTTAGGTGTGCAATGCATTATTCAAGGCAGAACATTACATTATGAGATAAACAGGTTGATAATAGCAAACTTATGAAATGTATATTTAAGTACTGTAAAGGTTGAAGGTCTAGATTTCCCCCTGTTGGTAGATGGCGTAACTACATCATCTGGACAAAAAACAAACAAACAAAAAAAGTCCATTGATGGTCATTAAAAATGTATCGAAAGGTTTGTGAAGGAACTGCAGGGTGTTTCTAATGCAAATGCCAATGTTAAATGAAAATATAAAAGTATAATAATAATAATAAAATAATGATAATGAGATATATATATATATTCACTTATGATATATAAGTTGATATAAGTTAACATTTATTTTATTTCAAATAAAGGAAATGTTTTTTTATGGTTTTAGATTTCTCATTTTCATTTAGTTTAACTTGATATATATATATATATATATATATATATATATATATATATATATATATATAGTCAGAAGGTCCTTCCTCAGAGGAATGGGCAAAGGAGGTGCTGTCGTGAGGAGCACTAGTTCTGGGAACCAAGTCCGGTTGGGCCAATTTGGCGCAACTAACAAGACCTGCTCCTCGTCCTCCCCGATTTTGTCACCTTGGTCAGGGAGTAAAACTAGTGGCAGTGTGATGTGTCCAGGGCAGCAAACTGGTCTACCTGTGCGGTTCCGAAGCGTCTCCAGATCAGCTGGACCACCTGGGAATGGAGTCTCCACTCTCCCAGAAGCACTTGCTGTCGTGAGAGCTCGTCAGCTGCGTGATTGAGCAGGCCTGGAATGTGAGGGGCTGAAGCGACCTCAGATGCTTCTGGCTCCAGAGGAGGAGATTTCACTTTGCGGTCCGTACGGACCAGAACATGCTTGCCTCGTATAGCAGCCTTTTGAGGTGGCCCAGTGCAAACTGTGTTTGCTCTTTTCCCAGTTGACCCAAAGTGTGACTGAGCACAACTGCTTAGCACAACTGCTTTGCACAACTGCTCTCTCGACTGGGGTAGAATCAGCCAATCGTCGCGGTAGTTGAGAATGCGAACACCACAGTCTCTCATGGGACCAATGGCCGCCCGACCTTCGTAAAGACACAGGGCGACAGGGACAGCCTGAAGGGTAGGACTCTGTACTAATATGTTCTCCCCTCGAATGCAAAGGAACAGTCTGTGTCAAGGGAGAATAGAGACATGAAAGTACGCGTCCTTCAGGCCGATCGCTGCAAACCAATCTGAATCGCATAGCAGAGTCTGATAGTACGGATGATCCAGCCAGGAAGCGCAAGCCAGGCTTGCAGCGACCGAGCAAGTGGGACCAACGTCACCACAGACGTACCCGCAGTGGGGAAGTGAGGTGCCATGCAGGGACCTGAAGTGGGTTCTGAGTGTGCATTGCAGCACTTATCTGCTTCCACTGAGAGGGCACATGGGTGTATGCAGGAATAGCTCTAGATCGGGGTATAGGTAAGGGGACTCCGCCTTCCTGAAGGGAGGTGAGTCTCGATCTCAATGCAGAGATGTTCCCATGAACTATTCAAGACAACGATTATGACTGTCAGCTGGTGACAGGGAACGACCACATCCAGAAACGCATGTGTATACTCTTTTATGGGAAAAAGCTATTTTAATGGGAAATGACCACGCAAAAACGCAGGAAATAGTGCAGTCTGTGTTTTGCACTCACAGTTAGGACCACCCCACCGAACCGTCAGAGTTTGCAGTGAAAACAGCAGATTGCTCTCAATTGAGAGTCTGGTCCTCGCTGTCGTGTCTTCACTCCCAGCACTCCAAGCTTCTCCTCTATCTCATTCTCCATTTTCTCTCTGCTTTCTTGCAGGAACACTCTTTATCAACACCTATTCGGCTCCGAAGTGAATGAAAAATTTGCATCACATCTGCTTCCATATTTATACCCGCACTGCAGGGCGGAGCACAAGATGCAAATCTCGCACGCAAATGGCCATTGACCCATTCTGTGTACACTCAAAGCTGATAGAGATCCCAAAAGTGATCCCAATTCATCGGTGACATCCGTTGTACTTTGAGCATGACTGACTAAAAGGGAACATTGCATTTTACTGATTTTACCCTGCTGTCAACTGGTATAATATAGAAATAAACACAATGTGGAAAAAATGGGAACAAACTCTACAGTAAATGTTCTTTAGTAAGACAGTGAACTTGCTTTGAACTGCACATCCATTTGAAATTGAATTTTCAAAGCACAAAAAACCTGACAATTAATTGAAAATCCACAAATAAGCAATAGCCTGAGCCGCTGTGTTTGCTTTGCTTTGCCTTGGCCCAGTTCTGTTGTGTTTCTAAGTACTGTTGCTTTAAGTACTCTACTCCTCTCAGTAATGATGGGATAAACAGTTCAGCCTTGGTTCTCCTTTCTCTGAGACCCAATGTCCTCAGCTCTCAAACAGCACATCAGCCCTGACCCACTGTCTGCAGCCTCTTCTAATAGTGTACACAGCTTCATCTTTGAGGAGAGACACTCCATGCTTTACTGCTCACATTTTGAATGACTGTCGTATTGTTCATTTACAGTGGGTTGGGCAGAAAAACGTGGCTTCAATCGTGCATTTAAAATGGATCGGTAGTGAAATAAAATCAGAAAATGATTTTTACTGGTTTACATGCCCATCGTTGATCCAAATCAAATTAAATCAACACCTTCAGATGACTTAGGCTAATATTAATATATAGTATGAATATATCAAGTTAAATGATTCACACAACCATAATAAAGTTTAGGGTCGTTAAGATAAAAAAAAACTTATGCGTATGCTGAACAAGGCTACATTTATTTGAGCAAAAAATACAGTAAAAATATGTAACATTGTGAAATATTAATACACATTTTATATAATAAAAATGTTAATACAATACAATGTTTTCTATTTTGTTATATTATATTTTAAAATCTAATTTATTCCAGTAATTTACAGCATCATTGCTCCAAGTCTTCAGTGTCACATGATCCTTCAGAAATCATTCTAATATGATGATTTGGTGCTAAAAGGATTATCTATGCTGAAAACAGTATTTTTGTGTAAACCATCATACGTTTTTTTAAGATAATTTGATTAATAGAAAGTTCGAAAGAGCCAGTGTTTTTTCCCATTGAGACACCATTACAGTTTTAGTAATGTTTGTGTTTTAGTCCTTTTTAATAGTTTTAGTTTTAAATATTTTAATATAATAAAAAGTTATGTTTATTTTATTTAATCTAACAAAACATTTTAATTACAGCTTTAGTTTTAATTAACTATAATATCCCTGAAGAGTAGCATTTATTTGAAATATGTCTGAAATCTTTTGTAACATTATAAATCATTTCTGAATAAACATATTTCTTTAAAACAAAAATCTTACTGACCCCAAACTTTTGAATGGTAGTGTATGCCACATATATGATTCTTCTGCAGAATTTTCCAAGTATAAACGCTCCAGTTTCCATTCACAGGAATTACACGGAAAGCAGCAGCCAGAATAATTCTTCACAATTTCTCCTTTTTTGTTCAACAAAAGAAAGCAAGCCATACAGGTTTGGAACAACATGCGGGTGAGTAAATGATGACAGAATTTTCATTTTCTTTTCCTCAATAAAAGGAGGGGTGATGACATCCACCATCTCTCCTGCCCAGCAGACCTTTCTGTGGAGTGTGCAAGAATCGCCCCCTCACACGGCACTCTGGGATCTCACTCGAGCTGCACGAGTCCTTTTCATCAGCTCAGTAATTGAAAAATTTAAGGGAAAAACAAGACTCTGATTTCCTTGGGATGAGCCTTTGATAAGGCCTTCGCTTTGAGAGCTTTGAAGAGAAGCCTCCTCTCATCTTCTGAATGCTTTACTCTCATTCAACTCCCGGAAAAGAGTGAGAGAGAAAGATAAAGAATAGGGGGAAAAAAACTTTAAAAAATCAAAAGCATCTCATTGTATCAATGGGGGCAAAAACTGATCTAGAACAGACAAATACTATTATGCTTAAAATATTGAATTGAATACAAATCCCAAAGACATTGCAGAGGCTGTTGAGGGAGTGAGTTGGAGCACGATAGGTTCAATGTGACCTCCATTAGTGGCACCAGAGTGTGAAATGACGTGCGCACACGTGTACAGGTCTCCTGTTTCGGCAGTAACAGCAAGTCAGTGGGGAGTCATACTCTGTAGCGGCCTAATGGAAAGTAATGAGGATCGACTCGCAGCACGCTGGGTTTCAAACCTAACACCACCACGGCCCGTCTGCCTGCCGCTAACCAGAGCGACAACTGATGGATGCAGGAAATCAGCCATCTCTCCCATGTCTAAAACCTCCCAGAGGGACCTTCCTAAAGGGAAATGAGGAATGAGCTGTGGGAATTGTGTAGGGGATGGTTTTGATAAAACGCTGACGTCACCAGTGCTGTATGTTTTTTTTTTTTTGAAGGTTTTTGTTTTTCTAAGCTTGAAGAAGTCTTAACTCTCACCATGATAAGATGACGTAGTTACATGCAAGACAGAGAACACTGTGAATCCATCGATTTCAATGGGAGAGAATGCTTTGCAAGAGTGAGGAAAAATGCAACTCTTTCAAAAGTGAAACTTCATCATGACACCAAACTTTTCCTGCAACTTTTCCCTCAAAATGGATCGTATCAGCACCAAGACACCATTTATTAACATGGAATAAGATGTATATACTCTTTTGTTTTGTTTAAATTTTATTTTTTTGTATGATTACAATTAATTACATTTTATTATTTAATGTAATTAATTTCATGTTATTTCATTACATTATTTACATTTTTTTCTTATTTTTTTTAAAGAATCATTTCAGAAAGGATGTATTAAATTGTTCGTTATAAATGTAAAGACATTTCTAATGTTACAAAAGATTTATTTTACACATAACAGCTGTTCTTGTCAGGGTTCTATCACTTCAGTCTAGCTTACTCGTGGTTTTGTGACAGAGCCCTGACACTCCTGTTTGTCTTGTGTGAGCGTGCAGCTTCGAACATGCTCGAGCTGTGTGCTCTTCTGTCCTTGTGAGTTTTGCGTGTGGAGTGTGGTGCTCGGATCCCAGCACTTCGGTCTAGTTTGGTTTCGTCCTGATTCGGACATTCCTGCCCTGCGTGTTTGTCTTCTGTCGTAAGCGCACGGAATGATCATTGTCTTGTCGTGTGAGCGTGCACTCTTCTGTCCATGTGTGTTGTGTTCTGTGTAGCACGCAGTTTGTGTTTACATAGGCTGGGGTTTTTCACTGGCTGCGCGTTTTCATGTTGTCATGTTTTGGGGTTATGCGTGTTCTCATTGGCTGGTGTTCATATCATGTTTTGTTTGGGCACATGGCTTGTGATTTGTGTGTCCTTGTGCAATGTGCTCTCATTTCTATTGTCTTGACCCGCCCATCTTGTTACCTGATTATTGGTTCAATATTTTGAGCATTGATAATAATATAAATGTTTTTGAGCTCCAAATCAGCATACTAGAATAGTTTCTTAAGGATCATGTGACACTGAAGACTGGGGTAATGATTCTTGAAAAATTGAAAAAAATATCAGCTTTTCATTATATGAATAAATTAGTAATATATTAATATAGATTTTTTTTCTTCACAATATTACTTTATTTTTGAATAAATAATTGCAGACTTGAAAGGAAAAAGAGATTTTAAAACATAAAAAATGTTTTATAATAATAATGTTTAAAACAATAACTTCTCTTAAACGGGACTGGTCAATGTTTGAGATACTAGAGTAACTAAACTATGGCCAGAAATAGTTTAAACATGTTCGGTTCTGTTCAGAACCAGATCTCTACTTGTTTTTTTTTTTAACTTATTCGTATGTTTTGCTCTCTGATGTATCAGACACTGCAAAGGTTTCATCATAATCAATTGAATGGCTGATAAAATGATCAATGGTCCAGATTTTGCCTGCGGGCCGCTTGTTGAGAGATCCTGCCCCAAGTAATTAAGATACTCACAGCTTGAAAACAGAGAATCATGGCTGTGTCCGAAACATAGACAGCAGCCTGGCCCAGCAGGCCAATTTCTTCACCAAAGACATCATTTTTATATGAAAGTACATTAGGAAAAATGTTGCAGACAGGCTTCTAAGGCACAATAATGTCATGTCTAATGGTCTAGAACAAATTTAAATGAGCTTTAGAGGTAACCAAGCAAATATTGAAGGACTGAAAGATTTATATCTTGCTAAAAATGAAATCCCATCGACCGTCAAAACTGCATGCACTGAATTGTGGGATATCAGTGAAAGATGCTGCATTCAAAATCCAACAAGATCGACAGGATGTTATGCAATCAAATACTACCTACTACACTTCTCTGAGGCCAAATGAATTTCTACCCCTTGCCTTTCCCCAACCCATTAGTTTTGCTTGTTCATGTGAAGAGGTAGGGGTGTCTCAATTATCTTTTGGCTGGAGTGTTAGGGGTAAGGGGAAGGGCCAGATAGCACTTCAAACTAAGATTTTTCGGGACCACTCTTTGAACAAAGGGGTATGAGGAATTTCCCTGCATACACCGACTACCGTGCTGCTAGAATGTGTGTAGTGATGTTGGGATCGATCACTTGTGTGTTGCATGACTGCCAGTTTCTCTGTAGCTTGCTAAACGCACAAATTAATAATACAGTTAAATGAATCTGGTCATCCTTCATAATGCAGTCGCTATTTACATCACATATCCTCTGTAAATTCTTGCATCACCAATGCAACAAATGCCTCGTTTGCATTACATCGCAAAGAGCTCGATTATCAGAGCACCACAGAAAACGAAACCATATCAGATATCAGATTCTGTTCTGGCCAGCTAGGATCAGCACGGAATGGAACGGTTAATAAACAAAGAGAAAAGTTTGGCCTGATGGAAAAGCCGCTCCACCTGTCTTGCATGTTATGAAACTCAAAAGCTTGTAAGTTTTCGAACTGAAAACAAGCACGGTTTCCTTAAGTCCAAATACAGCGCAAAACCAGAGCAGAGAGTTAGTAATCTGTTAAATGTGCTCATGCCTGATTTCTGTGCACTTCATTGCTGTTCATACTGGTTAAATGTTAGGGGACACTAATAAAAGAAATGGGATATGATGACATGTAATGGTGTAGTAGTGGTGTCCCATTTCTTAGGGGAATATTTTCAGCCCTATGCCTTGCCACTCTGGGGGTAGGGGTTGGGGTAGGCAAAGGGGTATAAAATAGAATTGGATTGGGCCTAAATGTACTATGATTTTCATCAGGAGCAGCCCATGTATCAGTCAGTGCAGCAATTTTAGACCATCTAAAGGTGGTGTCTAAGACCATTTAGTCTGAATAATATGGAGATATAATCACAAATCTGAGCACTGAGCACGTCACATTCAGACATGCTCCATTAACTTCATAAGAATAGTTCACCAAAAACAAAAAAAACACCCTCATGCTGTTCCAAACCTGCATGACTTTCTTTCTTTTTCTGAACACAAAAGATATTTTAAAGATCAGTGGGGTCCAAAACAACACTTTAATTTCACCAAACCCCTCATACAAGTTTGGAACAACTTGAGAGTGAGGGGGTATGAACACATTTTCATTTTGGGGTGAAATATCACTTTAATAGTCAAAATAATCTCTGCTAATATCATCCTATCCAATGCTTCACGTACGTACCTGCTAACATCTCTAAGCATCCCATGACCCTTCAAGCACATCGTCAATTCTGTTTGTTGAGTAGAACTAGTTCGATCTCACTGGTTTAAGAACCACTTTCTAAGGGTCAAACCAGGACGGATTTTCAGTTTTGAGTGAACTAACCCTCCAGGCACATTTTCAACGCACAAACATACACAACGGGGTGACACAGCAGCTGCTAGCGGTTCAGAGAGTTGCACAGTGAGCGATGAAAACAATTAAGGACTCTAATTACCACAGTACATCAGCTCTCAATATGCTGGCCACTGATTTGATAGAGTGCACATGACTTTGTATGAGCAGTAATCAAACAACTTCACATAGGAGGGAAAATATAAAATAATGGCCTGCTGTTATATGTGGCAGACACTTGAATCTGGGTACTTGAATCTCTCATTCTCTCGTTATCACTATCTTTTAGTCTCCGTCTCATACAAAATTCCTACAAACAATCCAACAACATCTGCAGAGAGTGCATAATACCAATTAAAGGATTAGTTCACTTTAAAATGAAACTTTCCTCATATTTATACACTCACCTAAAGGATTATTAGGAACACCATACTAATAATGTGTTTGACCCCCTTTCGCCTTCAGAACTACCTTAATTCTATGTGCCATTGATTCAGCAAGGTGCTGAAAGCATTCTTTAGAAAAGTTGGCCCATATTGATAGGATAGCATTGTGCAGTTGATGGAGATTTGTGGGATGCACATCCAGGGCACGAAGCTCCCGCTCAACCACATCCCAAAGATGCTCTATTGGGTTGAGATCTGGTGACTGTGGGGGAGATTTTAGTTCAGTGAACTCATTGTCATGTTCAAGAAACCAATTTGAAATGATTCAAGCTTTGTGACATGATGCATTATCCTGCTGGAAGTAGCCATCACGGGATGGGTACATGGTGGTCATAAAGGGATGGACATGGTCAGAAACAATGCTCAGGTAGGCCGTGGCATTTAAACAATGCCCAATTGGCACTAAGGGGCCTAAAGTGTGCCAAGAAAACATCCCTCACACCATTACACCACCACCACCAGCCTGCACAGTGGTAACAAGGCATGATGGATCCATGTTCTCATTCTGTTTACGCCAAAATCTGTCTCAACAGAAATCGAGACTCATCAGACCAGGCAACATTTTTCCAGTCTTCAACTGTACAATTGGGTTGAGCTTGTGCAAATTGTAGCCTCTTTTTCCTATTTGTAGTGGAGATGAGTGGTACCCGGTGGGGTCTTCTGCTGTTGTAGCCCATCCGCCTCAAGGTTGTGCGTGTTGTGGCTTCACAAATGCTTTGCTGCATACCTCGGTTGTAACGAGTGGTTATTTCAGTCAAAGTTCCTCTTCTATCAGCTTGAATCAGTCGGCCTCTGACCTCTAGCATAAATAAGGCATTTTCGCCCACAGGACTGCCGCATACTGGATGTTCTTCCCTTTTCACACCATTCTTTGTAAACCCTAGTAATGGTTGTGTGTGAAAATCCCAGTAACTGAGCAGATTGTGAAATACTCAGACCGGCCTGTCTGGCACCAACAACCATGCCACGCTCAAAATTGCTTAAATCCCCTTTCTTTCCAATTCTGACATTCAGTTTGTTGTTCAGGAGATTGTCTTGACCAGGACCACACCCCTAAATGCATTGAAGCAACTGCCATGTGATTGGTTGATTAGATAATTGCATTAATGAGAATTTGAACAGGTGTTTTTAATAATCCTTTAGGTGAGTGTAAATCCCCCACCCCCATCTCATCCAAGATGTTCGTGTCTTTCTTTCTTCAGTCGAAAAGAAATTAAGTTATTGAGGACACATTCCAGGATTTTTCTTCACATAATGGACTTAAATGACAACCAAAAAGTTGAAGGCCCATATCAAAGCAGTTTCAAAGAGCTTCAAAAGGCTCTGCACGATCCCAGCTGAGGAGTATGGGATTATCTAACGAAACCTTCAGTAATTTTCAAGACAAAATAAACATTTATATCATTTTAAACCTAAATTGCTCATCTTGCGCTGTTCTGTGACGTACCACGGATCGCGCAATCATGTCGGAAAGGTCACGCTAGATGTAGGCGGAAGTACCGCTCCGAGGGAACGCACGAAAACTAATCCAAATTAATACAAAAAAACCTCCAACTTCAAAATCGTCCGACATCATTATTGAACCTTTTTTTTTGTTAAGGATGTTTGTATTAGTCTTTGCATTTGCACTTTGTAAACACGGGGGCGTTACTACTGCCTACGTGTAGCGTGACCTTTCCGACGTGATTGTGTAATCCGTGGTGTGTGAGCAATTAAAAAGTTTAATAAAATTAAAAATTTATTTAATAAATTTAAAAATTTACCAGCAAATAGTGATTAGTATTTATTTACACACTGGCTTTCTGTTTACTACACCTAGACACATGATTTTACAGATTTCTCCCAGACTGAAACCAACTGACAGCACACCGTAGCTCCTATCAGATGGGTCAGTTGTTTAGAAATAAGAGATGGTTTTATATTACACAGATAAGCAGAGGAACAAGATAAAGTGATGGACCATGTCAGTTTGCTCTCTTATCGCATTCTGCTTGGGGAGAGGAAGTGAGAGAGGGAGAGAGAAAGGTGATTGGGTAGCTTGCTGAGCCACAAATGCATTCCTCATCCTCGGAGAAGTCACCGTTCAGGACTAGTGAAGTGTGACAGCAGAAATGCTGAAACGCCCATTTGGCAGAGCACAAAGTGAAAAATACATAAACATTCAGGAGCACCTCGGGCGCAAACAGACACACCTGCAGTCTCCAAGAACATGGCAGTGTATTATATACAACATGTAACTCCGTTCTTGCTAACTACCTGTGTCACCAAAAAAAGCAACATAATGTTGGCCAAACAAAGGGTGCCATTCACTAGCCAGGCATGTGCATTTATTATAAACCTGTGAGCATTAATATTAAATCAGCACTTTTTAGAGCTGAAATTATACTTACGTATAATTAGGAGTTAAATTAAATTATATGCACTTAAAATTAAATGCATTTGATTATATAATTTAATAATCGATCATAATGACTTCAATAATATCCAGAAGCTGTTTTAGATTACATGCACATTTTCACAACAGTAAATTTGAAGAAACAAATGCGGACCTCGAATGAAGAAATTTCATGCTGCTGATTTCAGATTTCAGCATCATTATTTATAATTGTGTGCATCCATTTGAGGAAAGTAAGTTAATTGTTCTTGTTTTCTGCATATTCAAGAATATTTGGAGTTTGAAATGCTTTATATGACTTAACTAAGAATTAGTATTTGTTATGTACATTTTATATGGCAAATGCACATACATTTCTTATCCAAAATTACATTTTTGAGCCTGAACATGTAGCCTGATGTATTACATTGTTAATATTCGTCTGTAGTGCAAATTGTTTCTCAAATTGTCTGTTGCATTCAGTGCTGTGTAGTAACTGAATACATGTAATCTGAATTATGTCATCAGATTCCAAAAGTTTAGTAATCAGACTACAGTTACTTTTTTATGGATTACATGATTACATATTCACACAATGGCAGTAAATGTATCATAATTTTTGATCAAATAAATGCAGCGTTGGAGAGCAAAACAGACTTTCAAAAACATTAAACTTTTGAACAGAAACTTTAGCATATTTTTGGAGATAATTATTATTCCAAAAACAATCAAAACAACGCAGAATTGAATCACATCATTACACAGTTTCAGATTTCACAATGCAATAATAAAGCAAAGATTTGTAATCAAACTTAATCATCTTGGAACAAATAATTACATTCCTACTTACAATAACCTGCCGGCAGGAAAGATTTTATTCAGTGCAAATCCATGCATCCTGTATCATCCTCTTACCTGAAGCCTTGGACTGCCACTCACCCATGAAAGTCCACAGTCATGGGCTGCACCGCAGACAACAGCAGAAACAGATAGCATCAGCCCTCACCGCAATACCACAGACATGAGAAATCTACCACCAGCAGCCTATTTGGTGAACCCTGTGCTGAAATAAGATCTCATCTCACTTGGGCTGAGTTTCTCATGGAAAAAGAAAAGAAAAAAAACAGGGCACAGAGGAAAGATAATGTGCAAAGGTGTTAGTAGTGGTCCGTTTAAGGTAAGAGTGCTGTATGTTATAACATCTCAATCCTTCCTGCTAGACAACACTGACATTAAACAGAGACCAAATGGCGACTGCTAAGTGTCCTGCTCAGAGTTGGGGAGATCCCTAAGCAAAAGATCCCAGTAATCCAATATTTCTCCTGCAGAGATATAGAATTATGGCCAGATTTACCAAACAGGGCAAATAAGTGTGAGAGTGCAATCCCATAAAAGCGACGATGAGAGTGGAAAGTTTACGCGTGATCTGACTATGTGCACATTAAAGAATACAGACAAAGCCAGATCATTTCCATAATGACCAACACCATCTTCCAAGAGCAGCACAAATTAGTGTCTGGTTCAAGACGTGCTTTTTTAGGTCGTAAATATTGGCATAAATACCAGTAAACTGACTAGTGCAAACTTTAATAAATCACAATGCATGATTCATTTGAATACTCCTCCCATAAATCTTGCGTCCGAAAGGGAAACTCCTACAAAAGCATATGCAATAAGGTCAGCCGCAAAAATAACCCTGTCCACGTCTTTTCAGAGTTAATTTATCACTGCGTGACTTTAGTTAATCCTGACAGTAGTTTTTTAACAGCAAAAGAGGGTTTGTGCTGGCGCAAACGTTTAGTAAATCTGGCCTATGGTCTCATCAATATCTCAGATTTGCAAATATTCCAATGTTTGCATTAAAAATAAACATTACTCATTAAATACTTGAAAGACCAAATTATCTGAACAATGGTTTCCAAATTCTTTTTTTATAGCTATAAACTCTTACTTATGTCAGAATTGTCTCCTTTTAGGTGAACTATCTGTGGCAAAATGGACAATGTCACTTCTCTTGCACATGCTGTCTTTTTCTGTCCTGCATATGTTTAATCAAGACAAGATGCAATCATTGGACTGATTTTATCCATAAAATTCATTATATGGAAAAAGCAGCATGGCCATTGTTCTAAACATCATCGTTTGTGTTTCACAGAAGTAAGCAAGCATACAGGTTTAGAGTACATAACAGAAATTTCATTTTTGTAAAACAAACCATACACATTTTAAAGAGCTACGGAAAAAAAAAAAACTATTTCTAGTATATAGTAGTATGTACCCCACCAAAATACGATATTACTTCTGAATTCTTCTGTGAGAGAAATATTTTATCTATAATATTTTAGCAGCTACTTCCTGCACATATTCCCTCCTTACACATTCCCATACGACTGAACAGTTTGTTAAGGCCCCTGCAATGTTTCTTTGAATCTGACTTGAGAGAGCATGTTCATGAGGGTACCATACCCAACGGCGGAAGGCCGATCCAAGCGTTCCAGCTCGGTTGTATCACAGAAGAGAGAGAGAGAAAAAAAAAACCAACACGAGAAACCCGAGAATGAGCTCTACCTCTGAGGCGATTCAGAGCACGGAGCAGAAGCCTCAAAGCGGCTGATATGGCATATTCTTACATTACGAAAACAAGATAAAAACAATGTAAGGCCTTATAATAAAAAAAGAAGAAAGCAAAGGCGAGGAGGGGTGAGGGAGCTTTGAAGTGTCTGTGTTTGCATACGACTGAGTTTCCTCACAGGGTGCATCCTAAAAATAAAGAGGGTACATCAGGCTTTTCAGAGCTGTGGAGATAAAGTAGGCCGTTGGTTCTCTTATTTGGGCCTGAGTGCCTTTGAGAAGGGACAGGCCGGGCCGCTCTGTAGCATGACTGTGCTGTGATTGAATTCCTGTGGGTCAAAACCTCTGAAGAGACCATGAGAGAGTACTACAAACTTCACAGTACACTGTAGATCTGTGCAATCATGGGGCATTTATTGTTTTATTATATTAATGGCGGGGAATCGTAAGGAATTTAACGCTTTCAGTTGCTGACTGATGATACCATTAATATTTCTTTTAAACTAAACAAAAGCATGACTCATGAACAACCAGTCAATAATTACATTGATCTTGCAAGCCTAAAGTACACAACACTTTTACAGTTCTCGGTTCATTTCAAGATGTCAAAATCTGCTTTAATATGATCACTCATGAGTTTGAGACAGATTTGTCTTTTCACCAATTATAATTAAAAAAGAGCTGTTTGTTTGCGAATCAGATTGCACAGGACAGAAAGACATATTGTCCAGTTACTGGGTTGGTATCAAGTTTGCCAATCTATTAAAAAATATATTCAAAATGAATAAAAATGTACAGTAATAATGATTTAAAAATATTACATGCCATTATTATTATTATTTTGGTTTATGTATTAAACAGTCCATATTAGTCACAAAAATGAATGCAGTGTTCCCTTTCAGTCGGTCACGTTCGCGTCGTGAACTGACCGGCAATTGGGATCTGCCTTCAGAGACCCAATTCGTCGGTCAGTTCCGACGTACGTCTCCGTTCCCTCCTTCAGGGACTGAGGGTTACATACGTAACCGAGACGTTTTTTAATTTTTTTATTTTTATAGAACAGATTCTGAATAAGAACTGTCTTTCAATACCCATCTCTCATTATAAATGAGATAAATAAGATTAATTCTAACATTTTTCCCTAAGTGTTTGAGTTCTTTTACAGCGAGCTATCAATTTGTTCTTGAGTAAACATGTCTACACTGCAAAAGAACAACATGTAAGACAAACCCAAAACCACAGCCTTCCTATTCTAGTCACCAAAGCAGCCTACACTGCAAGCACGCAACACCGCTTGTCAGACCGAGGGCCAAGATACGCTGGCATTCCCTGTCAGCAGCATTCAGCGCCGAAGGCTTGGCACGGACGAGAAAGCTGTTGAATCTCAGCAACGGCCCCCACTCCTGCCACCCAGCCCTCTGTTTATTTATACCCACCCCCAACCAGGTCTGGCACTTCAGACCTTCTCGCCCTCCCCCATGTGCCCTTCCCCTCAGCCTCCAACACGCAAGCTATATTTAGCTGTGACCGCGTTTGGCAGGGCCGCCCGTGGAGGGAGACAGGTGGGGAAATATTCCCCAGCTGCACATTCCCACAGCTTGATGATCGGGGCTGATGGGGACCAAGGCGGAACGAAGCACAACTGTCCCTTCTTAGCAGCTGGTGCGGCCCATTAGATGGGATTAGAGCATGCAAACAGGCCCCTCCGTCCCTCTCTCGAGGGGAATGGGCTCAGAGAAATGCCACCTTGACCTTGACCCAGACTGAGTCACATTTGTTCGTCTTTCGTCGCCTATAAAGCGCTGCCACGAGACTGCTACCATTTTCTTCTGCCAAGCTAACACCCCTGCTAAAAGAATAGAACAGGACTTGACAATAAGGGCTGCCCAATGGCCTGGGGCCAGCATGAAAGACGCTTGGGAGAATTGTCACTGGCCCAAAAGTCATGAAAGTTTGTCATTTGCATGTCTTTTTAAGTCTTGCCAGTTTCAACCAATAAGCGATTTTAAACAATTGAAGCATAAGAAGACAAGAAGGGAAACTTAGTTCTGTACTTGCATGCGCTTTTCTGTGCATTGAAAACAATGACTATGTATGTATGTTTGTATGTATTTAGTTTGTTAGTTTTATTTGTTTGTGGCAGGGCCAGTGAAAATTAATTCAGTAGAAAAAAAAAATCCTTAGCATTGAACACTGAAAAGTCAACCTTTCAAATTGAAAATGAAAGTCTATGTTACCCATTCAAATAGGATCATTTATCCAATGCAGTCCACAGGAGTCCCATTATCCATTAGAGATATGTAGCAATGAAAGGCCTTGGTAATAGAACTGGGGAAGAGATTAACCGGGGTTAGAGTTTTTAATGAGTTTTGCTTTTTTACTCTGGTGAATAAGTGACCAGACGTTAAGTTAACGTGATGGAAAAATGCCTTAGAAATGGACCCATCATTAGTTACTCTACTAATTAAATCAATAATCAAAATCATTAAAGTGCTTTAACAAAGGTGGCTCATTCATCACTGCTTGTATGATATTTTATCTGCTTGAAAAGAACATGAATAATGCGTGTCCTCTGCCAATAACCATGAGTGCCGTGTGGGAGACGAACATCATTCATAGGCAAAAAACAAACTTGTCGAAGACGAACAGTGACAGCAATTGTTAAGATATACCTCATGGTTCAGAACAATCTGCTGCAGCCGGTTTGGCACTTAATAACAGTTGACATTTAACATGAAACAAATAAAAGAACAGCGGTACAGGTGTCTGCCTCCTCTGTCATAAGAAACGTACTTTACACGGCACTATAAAAATATCTGACACAATATACCCTCTAGTTCTCTCATTTTTCAGATGAGGCCGGCACAAAAGAGATTTTGATAGAAATACGAACAGAAGAACCTTGAGCAGTAAAAGGACCAGCACACTTATTTTGATCATTAACAGCTTCCTGGAGAGAAAGGCATTTTGTGTTTTGGGAAATAAAAAGAATGATTCTCAATTTAATATAGTATAGAAATTTGGGTTCCAACTAGTGGCGTTCCTCGAACTGGCCCTGTCCACAACACAAGTAGTGACATCACACAGTAGCACTTGTTTCAGGATTAAATACCATTACAGATTGAGAAAGTGATGTTATTTTGGGAAATGTATCCCTCTCTTAAAAATTTTATTTTACTGTTTTCATGCCAACCTATTTTCAGTTCATGAAATGCAGTTTAGGCTACTGGGTAAAATAGTGTAAATATATGTAAATATATATATATATATATATATATATATATATATATATATATATATATATATATATATATATATATATATATATATATATATATATATAAAAATAACCAAGCACCAACAATGGTTCGCTTGGATATTGTGAGATCTGTGACGTCACATGAGCAAAAACAATTGCACATGACTACCTGTAGAGCAAGATATCAATGTATAGATTTACATCATCTCACCATAGGCTAACGAACTGGCATTCAATAGTTTGTCAAATGCAGATTTTTATATGGATGATGGTTTAAAAACACTAACTCTAGCATGCAAAAGCGAGTAGATTGTGATGTTTTGTTGATAAAATTTGTCGTCATGAAATGGAAATTGCAATCATCTTTTTTCTTCCTTAGTATAGAGATCTCAAACTAGAAAAAAAAATGCAGGGTGGGAATTGGTTTTGTCCAATGGGAACTGATTAGATCACTGTTGTTTGCTAATTGCTGCAATCTCACGTGAGTGAGAAGTTGGTGGCAGGAAGGGATTATTCATGTGTTAATGAATAAACAAATAAAAAATATTATATTAGTAATAGAGGGGTGCATGTATGACATCACTTTGCAGACCAAAACGCGAAAACAAGTTTCAGCCCTTCAGGTTCCATCGTCCCCAAGTCAATGGGTTTTTTGGAATTAGGTTTTTGGTAAAAGTAACACTATGTAACTTTTGGCGCTGTAGTGGTTAATAAACAAAACTGTGAGTCACGCAGGTATTGTGCTACTCCACAGCGGTGACAACCCGAACTGAACTAAAATAATCAGAATATAAATTCTTATTATATGTGTACTGTAGTGATTCAGGATAGGACAAAAACATGGTTTGGAAAATGGATTCATGGTGTACTCACGTATTATACAAATGTAGTACATTTTTGAGCACAAGAAAGTTACATAGTGCAGCTTTAAATTACTGAGATATGGTATGTGGTGAACACAAGCTCAAGACACGTTCACGTTTTATTCTACGACAAAATACATCAGTATTACCTCACTCGTGATTTTATGAAGCTGTTACGTGTCTTCAGGCGGCTGCCTCAACAAGCTTGTTAGCGCTCTGCTAACAAGTGCCTAATTGGGACTACAGAGGCTGTCTGGGACATTCAACGTCATCAGCCGAACAGGTAAGCTCAGTCCGCTTTTACAGCCTCATTATGCTCATATTGTACTCTATTGTACTGTATATACATTAGTCTAACTCAAAATGTTGGGAACATGTTTTGGGAAAATGTTTTGAGATAAAATCTTAAGGAGTTGTTGGAAGTTTAGTGATGCTGATGTTGACGTTGTGGGACCGTGGTGTAGCGTTTATTGCCTACCGTTAGCTTTTTATTTCTGCATGACTGCAAGGCTTCAAAAATTCATACAAGTTGTGTTCATCTGTGATAATTATCTTGATAGACAAAAGGTGTAAGTATCATAAGCTTTTGATGTTCACCTATGGGAAAATCCTATTGCGTTTTTAATAGAGGGAGCCAGTGTTATGCTAACTGCCGGTTGGCCTACAAAGTGACTTCATTCCTGCAGCACTCTATTAGATTGGATATAATTTACAATAGAATATTTCTAAATGAACAATAAATGCTGTAAAACTGTTTATTAAATGCTGTATAAATTGTTATTTCATGATACCTAATGCACTAAATAATGATAACATACTATTTAAGCTTATTGTAAAGTGTATACCCACTTCCATTTAGTTAACCTTTAGTTTAGTTAGTCACAGTGGGTATCATGCTGAAAGAGATGTTGCAATTTCAACAAGCAGGTGTCCGATTCCCATCATATAAGACCACTGCTATAAACATGACCCTGCAGCAGGTGAAAGAAAACATTAACCCAGCAACCATATAGAGCAAACGATTATTGAGCAAGACCAAGTAGATCTATCACATTATGGCTAATTTCCTGATGGCTCTGACATCATGACATAATTAAAGGTAGGTTATCTATGGTAGTGTGTGGTAATAGCACAGTGGGAAAGAGTCAGAGAATGAGGCGTCACTTTGTGGAGATGTAAAATTTCTAGACATCTAACTTTACACAGGGATCAAGCCTGATGCTAAACTAAAATGCTCAACCCAGCGCCTCTTCTTTAACATGCAAACAAAACAAGTGCACATGCCTGCCATGCAAGGATCTTTTGTGACTCAGTATTTATAGAGCCATATCACCCACCTGTCTGAGCCTGAACATTTCTGCCTCTGGTTCTCCCATCTAGCCTCTCTTCAGGAGCAAGCGCTGGCATTCAAAGCCAGCGGCACAGCATCACTCCACATATATTCACTGCTTTGCAGTTGGAGTGCCATTCGTGCTCTTGGAGCCCATGCTGTTTATTTTATCACTCTCTTCAGTGATAAGTTACTTTACAATAGATATGTTTACTACTCCATGAATTCTGCACAGTACATACTACATACAGTGCATGCCTACTGTGTGAAGCAATGCATTATGCTAAAAAAGTTTAAAACAGGAGTTGCCACATGACCATCACAATGCATCTTTAATTCAGAAACCCTCTTTCTATACTCCTTTCAATAGTGCCAAAAGCTGCTTGACATAAATTCCAATCAAAGACATTTAACATCCCACTATTCAATATAATACACACTACTCTGAACAACAATTCACATAGGATTTACTTTAATTTCACAAATATTACAAGGAAACAGCAAGTAACACAATTAAACAAGAAAGACTGAAAAAGTATGTAAAATATACTCCAATAATCTTTATTTTATTTATAACTTTGAAAAATCATAAATGGCATACTCAACGGAATTGAAATGTATTACAAAAACATGTTCAGGAGCTTCTAAACAAATTGTAACTGAACAAGGAGGTGTGGGTGGATTTAGACTCAACAGCAAATCCACACACTGAGGATTTCTGTCAGCCACAATCCTGACAAATGTCTCTGGCTGAGACTACGGAGTAAAACAAACGGATTGAGACAGCTCTGAAGGTGAGGGAAAAAAACACACACACTAAATATCTCGGAGAAAGCTGCCGGTGTGTGTGTGTGTGTGTGCATCTAGCTCTGCTCCAAAACTGAGAAAGCCCCATTTTAATGCATCGTAGGCACTACACGATCACAGAATGCATTGAAATGAACACAGTATGCATTGCAATGAATTAAATTGTTAAGAAAAAGGATAGGAACAGGAAAAGAAAAAAAAAAATAGAAAAAGAATAAGAATAAGAAGGATATTAAAGTCGGTATGAAATGACAATCCACCTAATTTCCAAATGCATGTTTCTGATCTTATTGTGAGGGACTCACCCATGTATGCACTTCATAAAAAAAAAAAATGTTACATCAAAACTCACAGTATTCTCTCTAGTTATATATGCTGGACTTCTCCAGTTATTAAGTCCACTTAAAACCCACCCCTTTCTCAAAATCAACCACTTTCTTTCAGATCTGCCTCCAGCCAATCAACAACCAAATGATAGAATAAAGTCTCTTTCCTACATTTTGGATAATGGTTTTCAATTAAATGTTTATCACAATACAAAAATAAAGATCTGTCGGAAAATCCAAAATGGCATACAGTGCAAAATAGATTATTATAGGTACTATAAATACACATCAATATAGATACAATTCATTCAATACAAAAAAAAAACAACTAAATATTTAACCAAATGTAATGTTTTTTAGTGCTTGGTAGGGCATTGCTGGCTTAGCAAGATGCTAATGCTAAATTATATTGGAATTTAAAGTTTCCATGTGGAGATCTATATTGTCGCCTATAGAGCATTCCAAATGAGCCACTTATGAGGTTCCATTTCTCTTAAGAATAAGATACGGTTTATCTTAACAGAAGAGGTTAAGATAAGAACTTAGAATGTAGGAAGTAGGCAGCTCACTGAGTTGTGGAACTCTCTCTCTCTCTCTCTCTCTCTCTCTCTGCTGACAGAAACTAGCAGGTGACACATGGTGAATGGAATTAATTCTGAAGGCCAATCTAAAAATATCTCAAGCCTTACACCAGACATAGTTCTACCAGCATCACGCATGCCAACCAACATCCACACACCAACAGGGTACACATTCCTGCCAACTGGCTGGCGTAAGTTTAAAATGTTGAGTGTTTAGCAGCACTGAATTCCTCCCCGTGTGTGCTGGGCTCCACCCTGAACTCGAGGGCCCTTGACATCTGTCTCCAGGGGATCCCGAGTCACAGGCTGTGGTGGACGGTTGTTGGAACCCAAGAGACAGACTGGATGCTGGCTCTGATTGGGGAGAGCCCAACGACACCATCTGTCTCTCATCTGCTCTACTTCAGTGCGACGAGTCATGCCGGAGCACTCAAGGGGATTTAGGAGAGCGTTTCCAAGCATGAGCGTGAACATACCGTATGTATGTTTGTACACACACACACACAAAGAAAATCCAGAACGATGCTTTCTCTGGTGACAGAAAAAGCCTACAGTGACTGAGGTATGTCCTGACAGGCAGCTGTGTACACACCTGAGGTCTGCCGTAGGACTGTCAGCAGGCATCTGGAAGGCTTGACTGTCTGCATGCTGAAACGTTTCAAAGGCTCTGTGTTGCTGTGGTGTGGAGCTGCTCTTTGTCTTTTACCCCCTTCCTATTAGTCTTACTGTTTGCTCTGGAGGCAGACAGACAGAGTGATGTGGACTGTCTGCAGCATGCCTGTCAGGTTACAAAAAGCAATACGTCCACCTGTCACCTCCTCTAGTCAGACTCCCATCACCCTGCTGTCATACTGCCACTGGCCCCACACAGAAACCAGCTTCAAATTTGCTGACACATAAAGAGTGTGTATGCACACTAACATGCTCAAACACATTAGACACATACACACATCCAAGAACATCAAACGAAAAGAGATGTAGAGGAGAGAGGAGAGGAGAGGAGAGGAGAGGAGAGGAGAGGAGAGGAGAGGAGAGGAGAGGAGAGGAGAGAGAGAGGAGAGGAGAGGAGAGGAGAGAGGAGAGGAGAGGAGAGGAGAGGAGAGGAGAGGAGAGGAGAGGAGAGGAGAGGAGAGAGAGGAGAGGAGAGGAGAGAGAGAGGAGAGGAGAGGAGAGGAGAGGAGAGGAGAGGAGAGGAGAGGAGAGGAGAGGAGAGGAGAGGAGAGGAGAGGAGAGGAGAGGAGAGGAGAGGAGAGGAGAGGAGAGGAGAGGAGAGGAGAGGAGAGGAGAGGAGAGGAGAGGAGAGGAGAGGAGAGGAGAGGAGAGGAGAGGAGAGGAGAGGAAAGGAAAGGAAAGGAAAGGAAAGGTGGAGATAAAAAATGTAAGGAAAGTTGGATGAGTAAAGGTAAACAGGTAGATAAGGTAGGTAAATATTAATGGCAAACGTAAAAGAATGGGAAAAAGTAAATGAAAAGGGTACACCTCTTAGGGAAAAAAAAGTATATGCACCATTTAGAGGAAAATAAGGTGGACCTTACTACCACCCCAATGACAGTTTTTCTTCTTTCTGGGAAAGGCAAACTAACAAAGCTGATCATTAGCAACTTGCAGTTTTTCCCTTTTGATTTGGACTGCACCAAGTCTAAACAAACTAGCGGAGAGACTGTGAAAGTTTTGACCTCAGCCAGCGCTCTGCTCACTGCCATCACAAAAGTACAGCACAGAATCTCATCCATCAAACTTGTTCTGCTTCAATTCGCAAGAGCTGGATAGAAGGCAGAAGATCAGAACCAATATTGTGTTTAGACTGAGATGGTGAAGTTCTGTGCTAGATGTCCAGGACCTTTCAGGCTTATCTGGACTGGACAGTTGCCGTACGCGGGCTGTTCGGTCTAAATTTAGATTGGCATTAACAGTTGTTGAATGTCTGCACATAGACTTTAAAAAATGAATTGGACGTACAGAAGGGCTTTTCACACAGCGCTTAACCTTGGAGCATCATTTTCTAACGAACCCTGCTCTGAAGCAGGGTTAGCACAGGTTTGCAGAGTCAAATGTGTGCAGTGTGAAACGATAGTGTTAGAACGTTATGGCAAATGCTTAGCAAACAGACCTTGTAGCAACTCATAATGTAATAACTGCACATAATGTAATAAGTATTGCATCATTATTGTAATAAAATTGTCATAATGTAATTTTCTCAGAATGTAATCAAATCTTGCGCTCATATTGTAATAAAAATGTTTACATTATGAGAAATCTATTACATTAAAAACTCACCAAAAACATGTCATATTTTCAATATTGTAATAGCTTTTAAAACATAAAAATATTAGTATTCCCTTACATTTTTAAAAATCTAAATCCAGCCGTAGTCTACCTGCGAAATGCAACAAATCTAAATATTCATGCTATTAATATTATTAATAATAAACAAAGCATTGGTATTTTAAAAAATATATACTAAAGGAATACCAATTCTTTATATTTAAACATGTAATAATAATTTTCATAGCATGAATATTTAAATGTTGCATTTCACAGGTAGTTAAAATCTGGATTTTGATTTTTAAACATGTACTGTAAGAGAATACTAATATTTTATATGTTTTAAAACCTATTACAATAAAGAAAATATTACATGTTTTTGGTGAGTTTATGATGTAATAATTTTCTCATAATGTAAATTTTTGTATTACATTCTGAGTTCAAGATTTTATTACATTAAGAAAATGATTACATTATGAACATTTTATCATAATGATAATAATGTAGTACAGTTTTTACATTATGCGCAGTTATTACATTATGAGTTGCTACAGACCTCATATTCACATGCTTTGGACAGTCACAGAAACACTGTGTGTTGCATTAACAGTAGTTTCAACGTATGAGGGGAAAAAATGTCAAATGGCGACAGAAAACGTGTCAATTGGAGTGAAGAAGAAAGTGTTTCATTATAGTGAGAAAAGTCAATTCAGGATCAACTTGATACAGCCGGCAAGATGCGCAATAATGAAGCCTTTATGCATAATAGGTAGGGTGTTGTATTCACCCAATCAGTGACATCGCAAAAACACAAATAAGACCATGTACTGAATGTACAGTGTTAAATGTAATATGAATCCCTAGGATTAAGTGTTAACCCTGGGTAAAGTGTGAGCAGTGTGAAACGTGAAGCAAGATAACCCAGGATTTTCTTTACTCTGGGTTTAGAATGACCCAGGGTTAAACATTTCAAATGTGAAATGCCCTAAAGAGGGCTTTAGACATGGATGTGCCCCTGGAAACTGCAAGAACATGGTGAGCGTGTACCTATCAAAACTATTAACAGACTGAACTTACCCTAAATTTCCTAGCAATGAGTGAGAGCTGAATTAGCCTCCCCTGAGATTCATGATTAAATGTTCTTTTAATAGAGTGTTCACTGTTGAGTCAGTGCTTCAGTCCTTTAAAGGGATTTAGTTTAATTACATCATATCTAAAACTAATGACTTGGATATGGTCTTTAGTCATACATGCTCTAAAAAACTGTTCAACCAGATTCCACATGGAATGACAGCGAAGATTATACCAGGATTTGTTAGCTTGATTAGAAACATAAGTCTGCCCTCGCACCTCGCACTGTGGTATTCTTTGATTCTTTGTTTCAGAGAACAGACTTTCCACCTCTTTCAAGAAAATAAAAGACATGTTTTCTACACCACAACTTAATAAAAACCATCAAAGGATGTGTTCCGGCCAAACACTTGACATGATAATTGCAGGCTAACCAGTCCTGTTGGCAAATATGATGGACACTGATCTGGAAACAGCGCTAACAAACAATATAATGCCTCAAGCCAAGCATCCATGTGAATATAAGTGAATAAGAACAGGGAGAAAAGCTTCTTTCTGGCTGGAAGTGTGAAGTGGATAAGAGGCTGATGCCAACTCTTAATGGCATTCTCTAGTGCCCTCTGCTCCACTCTGATTGGCCCCAGGGATGTTGCTGGCATGCTGTAGTAGAATAGCAGGGCTGGAAAACCCGGTTATGAACAGCCATAAACAATATAGCAATGCTCAGTATGCCTTCTTTGATGGCATGACACATTTAAGTGGCCAAATAAAAACTTTTTTCCCTCCATCTCTTCAAATACAAAGTAATGAATATTAAATATATATTTTATAAAGTAAGAATTGTTATAATAATCTATGTGTATATATGTACAAAATGATAACAAATCTGCCCAAACAGATTATTAAAATAATATAAATATAAATCTTAAATAAAAGGGGTTTATTATGATTTCACTTTTTTAACTTTAGTGTGTAGTGTTGCTGTTTGAGCATAAACAACATATGCAAAGTTACAACGCTCAAAGTTCAAAGCAAAGGGAGATATTTTCTTTTAAAGAAATTGCTTTTTAAGGACTGCAACAAACGGCTGGTAGGGACTGAACAAGCTTCCTCCTGGAACCCTGAAATTTACATGAACCCCGCCCCCAGGAACACACAACAAAGGGGGGTGAGATTATCATGACAGAATATGCTAATCAATGACTTGAAGATAGTTACCTCCACATTAGCTACATAAATTCATCAACTAACCATTCAGGAACATATAACTCCGGTTTGAACATAAAAGGCTGAACATTTTCATGGCCTGTCTGCATGAGTTTATCAGAGCTGCTAAATGGAGTTCTTGAAGCTCCGCCCTGTGAGCAGCAGCTCATTTGCATTTAAAGGGACACAAACAAGTTTTTTTTTTTACAATTTTAACATAAATACAAAATTATCTGTGGGGTATTTTGAGCTAAAACGTCATACACACTCTGGGAACATCAGAGACTTATTTTACATCTTGTAAAAAGGGGAAATCAACCACTCCTTTAAATAAATGTTTAATTATACATTTTTATATTATAAAAACAATTAATAATATCATATATAAAATTATAACAGTTTTGCTGCAGCTCACATGGATTCCTTAAACATACACTCCTACAGATTTACTTTAAATTCCGTACAAGCTAAAAATATCTCTTTTTAGGAAGATGACCCGTTCTGGGACGATAATCTCTTAGAAGTAACTCTCAAAAGTATGCATAATCAGCCTAAAAAACTAAAAAGACCCACTTTCAGAAAATTGAGCACTGAGAAGTGTTTCATTAAAAAAGGAGATTGAGCGGCAAGTTTAAGTACATTATATTCTCTGCACAGACCTTAAATAGAAGTCAAAATACTGTACAACAGCACAGCCATTCTGACTGCGTTCATAAGAGCTTGAACGATACTCATGCAAAAAACATGATTTAAACAAGAGTGCACACAAGAGATCAATGGCGCACCTCATAAATGAGCTCTCGTCTGCCTGAGCAGAGATGAAAGAGCGTAAAGGAGAGGTAGGTCATGCATTTACCTCAGATCTCTGTTCCCTGGTTAAAGCTATTCTACGGAAAACTTACAGATCAAGTCTGTTCTCTGCATAACGAACACAGCTGTGATTTATGTGTGCCAACTGACTTCACAGAGGGGAAAAATCCTGTGCTACCTGCATCACTGCAGGCTTCAACGTTTAGGCTTAAAACGCCATTTACTGTCTCGTCATGCTCTCATTCTTAGTGAGAGGGGGAGTAATCTGTAGGAAGCCGTGCTGGTTTCATTCATAAACTGTTTCATTATGGATAATGTCTCTTTCACTCTCTTTCGCTCTCATTTCCTCTGACTGTTTACGACAGAAAACCATATATTTTCATGATAATCTACAGATAAATTGCTTCAGTGTTTTATTGTTATTGCCTCCCTGCTGTGGGAGAGGGCAGTTATCAGTTATAAAACGCACAGGGTAGTACTCAAGAGAGCTCGGCCAGGTATGGAGAACTGAACAGAGTGGAACAGTAAGTCAAACCTGCTGAAGAAAACGGATCTAGATATAAAAAAGGGGAATTTAGCCAACAGGACAGAAGCCTTTATAAGCTTCTAGAAACCTAGAGATCTTTTACCCATGACTATGGGTAATGACTGGTGGCAAACGTGTCACTGGGGAACATCGGTCACCCAGCTCAATGTCCTTGCAAACTTTTAAAACATCATCTGAGCTAAACTTCATATGTAAATTGTGATGTTGCACCTATGAAAAAGTCTCAGATCATCTATATTCTGGATGCGGCATAAGAAAAACAAATCCATCAACAAGCCATAAACTCCCCTTTTTTTCATCTATCTCAGACTAGATGCAGATTTCCCAGGTAAAAATCATTGCTCATTGCTTTTAATTATTTATTTCCCCTAGTATTGACCTATGCTTCACCACACTGGTTCTCAGTTCATTAAGAACCAGCAGCGTTTCAAATTGGTCAATATATTTAACAAATGACCTCTTCAGAAGAGTTGCTTGCCATCTCAGCAACTTCGGCAAGGCCTGATCCACAGTTGTGCAAATGTTATTTCTCCATAACATTACTTGACGGGAAGGAAAAAGAGATAATAATGAGGCCTGACGAAAAATACACGGAAGGTATATTAGCACTATTTAGAAGTAAAAAGGCAACAAAAAAATAGGTCAATGATAACGGGACCATTGTCATTTCACACACACAAAAGTATCACAATTTGAAATTTAGTTTTTCTTTTAAAATGTAGGGAGTGGAAACTGAGAAAAGAGGCAAAAGAGAGTCTAAAGGCCCGTTCACACCAAGAAAGATGACTATAAATATGATTTATTAGCATCTACAGTTATTGTTCTGTTTATTCTACGCGCATGCTTGTCTGCCACTTTATATCAAGCTCTTAAAGAAGGATGGATTCTGATTGGCTGTCAATGTTTTTATTGTTCATCAGCTGGTTAAATTCTGAAAGTGATTCCAGCGATATTGTTTCTCAGTGCCGTTATTATTGTGGTGTGAATTCTGCTATTCTTCAATACTGAGAACTATTACGATAGAACTAGATCTTAATCGTTATCTTTGTTACTTTATAGTCTTCTGTTGAACACAGAACATGATATTTTGAAGAATATGGGGAACTAAACTGACTTCCATACAAGTTTGGAACAACTTGAGGGTGAGTAAATGATGACAGAATTAACATTTTTGGGTGAACTGTCCCTTTGAGGCAGTTAATTAAGGTTAAATACTATTTTGGGCTATGCTTAGAGCACAAATATTTGAACACTGTTATTGATTTTTTAAACATCATGCATCTATTTAACAGCTTTACTTTAAACATAACAATGTAAAAAGTAAAAAAAATCTTACAAAGCTCCCAGTTTGGCATTTCTGCACACATACACTTAAAGGATTATTAGGAACACCATACTAATACTGTGTTTGACCCCCTTTCGCCTTCAGAACTACCTTAATTCTACGTGGCATTGATTCAACAAGGTGCTGAAAGCATTCTTTAGAAATGTTGGCACATATTGAAAGGATAGCATCTTGCAGTTGATGGAGATTTGTGGGATGCACATCCAGGGCACAAAGCTCCCGTTCCACCACATTGGGTTGAGATCTGGTGACTGTGGGGGCCATTTTAGTACAGTGAACTCATTGTCATGTTCAAGAAACCAATTTGAAATGATTCAAGCTTTGTGACATGATGCATTATCCTGCTGGAAGTAGCCATCAGAGGATGGGTACATGGTGGTCATAAAGGGATGGACATTATCAGAAACAATGCTCAGGTAGGCCGTGGCATTTAAACGATGCCCAATTGGCATTAAGGGGCCTAAAGTGTGCCAAGAAAACATCCCCCACACCATTACACCACCACCACCAGCCTGCACAGTGTTAACAAGGCATGATGGATCCATGTTCTCATTCTGTTTATGCCAAAATCTGACTCTACCATCTGAATGTCTCAACAGACCAGGCAGCACAGTCTTCAACTGTCCAATTTTGGTGAGCTCGTGCAAATTGTAGCCTCTTTTTCCTATTTGTAGTGGAGATGAGTGGTACCCGGTGGGTCTTCTGCTGTAGCCCATCTGCCTCAGGGTTGTGCGTGCTGTGGCTTCACAAATGCTTTGCTGCTTACCTCGGTTGTAACGAGTGGTTATTTCAGTCAAAGTTGCTCTTCTATCAGCTTGAATCAGTCGGCCCATTCTCCTCTGACCTCTAGCATCAACAAGACATTTTCACCCACAGGACTGCTGCATACTGGATGTTTTTCCCTTTTCACACCATTCTTTGTAAACCCTAGAAATGGTTGTGCGTGAAAATCCCAGTAACTGAGCAGATTGTGAAATACTCAGACCGGCCCGTCTGGCACCAACAACCATGCCACGCTCAAAATTGCTTAAATCACCTTTCTTTCCCATTCTGACATTCAGTTTGGAGTTCAGGAGATTGTCTTGACCAGGACCACACCCCTAAATGCATTGAAGCAACTGCCATGTGATTGGTTGATTCGATAATTGCATTAATGAGAAATTGAACAGGTGTTCCTAATAATCCTTTAGGTGAGTGTGTGTTACTATCGTTTTTTTTTTAAAGAAGGCAGGGGGGAAAACATGCAATGAACGTGTTTTTCTATTATTGTATCACTGCTGTCACTTCTGAGTCCTCAAGCCCATCCCCACCCCTGACTCCTCATAACAAACAAACAACAAAAATCATTGTGGTTCTGTGGTGTACAGTGCCATACTATATGATGCTGTCTTCAGTGTTCGAATGAAGTGTGACCATGCCACCATTAAAGAGATAGATGAGTGCAAGATCCTTTGTCTTCCTCCTCTCACCGCTGGGTGGCTAATGACAATGGCAGGCCCTTATGTTGGTGAATAGAATATTGACTGGAGCTGAAGATTTACACCTAGACTCCTGAACGCGGACATGACAAATACTGCTAGTAATTGAGTTTGGTCAGTGAGTCGTGTTTGAACAGAAAAAGAGGAGAGAGAAGAAATTATTGTTTGTTGGTTTGAGCTCAAGTTCCTGCCACCAAACAGACGAATAGGAAAAACAGAAGGTGTTTACCAGACAGGAAAAGAAGGAAAATGGCAGAAGTAACAGTGAGGTGCTGGGTGGTTCCTCTCCATCTGTTAGCAGAGGAGCAGTTCACCTGATCTGGTGTGTATAGCTCTTAGTGTGGGGTGAGAATGACGGCCACCATCGATTTGTGCCGGCCAGCAGAAATGTCACGTCCCAGTTGGTGGGAAGTAAGGTGACGGATGCTCAGCTGGTGACAGCCACCACCCTCTGAGACTACACTGTTCGATCTACCAATGAAACCGAGAGACCACTTTTCCTTCAAAATCCAGAATGCACTAATATACGTGTTTTGGATGCTGGTGTCCTTAAGGTCTACCAGCTTCACCTTCTAAATTTTGCTTGCTATGGCCGTCCTGCCTTTTTCCTGTGACAAGGCTTTTCCCCTGCCAGTCCAAAGAGAAGCAGCATCCAAGATCGTGCAAACCCAGTCTGTAGCAGCTCTGTGCCAGGAATATGATGTCATACATGGAGCAGAGTTTTTGTCCTGAGAGGCAGGATTCTTCCAGATGGACAGAGCTCCATCAGAGCCACATGGATCTGTACTCATTCTGCTGCTGAGACTTTCAGAGCCTTTGCCTGGTAGAATCCTCTGAAAGTACTTATTTATACAACTATATATATATATATATATATATATATATATATATATATATATATATATATATATATATATATATATATATATATATATATATATATATATATATATATATATATATATATATATATTAGCACTTCTTCCTATCTCTCCATCCATCCATCCATCCATATATCCATCCATCCATCCATCCATCCATCATCCACCCTAACAAACTAGCAACAAATAAAAATATATTCACTACAATTTATTTTAATTCCAATTCCTTGCATTTAAATTCTGCATTCTGTTTACTACCTCAATTTCTAAATTCTAAACTACAAACCTGGTGGCCAAGTCTTCACATGGATAGTCAAAAGTTTGGCCTTGCAAGACTAGGTAGGTCACAGAAAACTGTTACACAGATAGGCAGCTCTCGCCACGGTACTCTCTCTGCTGTTGGAGATGAGCTCAAACTCAAAGAGGTTGGGCTGAGTTCCAACTCAAAGAGTCCAGCATCATATTTGGGATAATTATGCTGAAGAGCTCCATCGGTGTGGATTTTGTTTCCAACAAATGGCTGGCAAAGTGAGCTAATTAAATGCGGAGCAGGGAGAGAGTGGAGCTGAGATGGAGGGCTGGAGAGAATAATGACACTCGTGAAGAGCAGAAGGAACAAGATAATGAGAGTGACTCGGATATACAACACACACCCTCTACATCAAGACTGAGACAACACACAAGATGGACCAGTGAGCTTCTCTACACACACAGTAGAGATGGATTTGATGCCAAACACACACACACACACACACACACACAAACACACACACATACACACACACATCCCTCAGCACCAAAGCAAATCTGTGAGGCAAATGAACTACAGGAATGAACAATATGAAGTAGAGATTACTGTAGTTGAGTATCGAGGTTGAAAATGATGCATACTGTGGCATGCCGCCACAGTCATTATGTGCATATGCGGATGAAATGTTTATGTTAATGAGCGATTCCATGGCGAAAACAAACACTTACTTTTTCTCCCTATATAACTCATTCTTATGGCTGTCAGGTGGAGGACACAAGGAACCCGTCCACTTTTAAAATGCTTTGAAACAGAGCTGATGTTTTCAAGAAATTATTAGGAAAGCTATTTGCTTGTCTGCGCCAAAATCCACTCAGATACCATTAACTGGTTTCAGATGGTTATCAATGATTGCATCCCGCACCATTTAAGAGAAAATGGAAAGAGAAGCAAATCGAGTAGTTGGTTTATGGTGAAATTATGTATAGACCTCTAGAATCAACAATGAACTGACTAGGTCCCACTTTGTGTGAGAGAGGAAAAAAATAATATTACAGTATATGCTGTCCATCAGAGGCCTCCTACCTTAGGAGTTGAGAATTATGGTGTATACTCACACTAGGCATGTTTATCTTGTATCGTGCCTTGGCACAATTGTCCCCCCTCCCCACTCAGATAACAGTCATGTCTAAAATTTATATAAACAGGCGGGACAAAAAAAATTGGAAATGGTCAAAAGATCACATCTGTGCATTAAGACAAAGGGTGTACTCACACTAACCGATCTAAACCGTTTGAACCCCAAAGTCTGGTTTGTTTGACTAGTGTGATCGCTCCGTACCGTGCCTGGCCACGGTTTGGGCATGGGCATCTGAGTCACTCCCGCTGGCCTGCACTCCGGGCGGAAGCATGAGTACGTTGTTTATGATGCAACATTGTTTTGAAGATAACAAGAAGAAAGGCGCTTTTACTAATAATAGATTTACAGACAGCCAACTAGATTCATCATTTATGCCACGGAGCGATTTTCAATTGATTGTGCTGAACGTATCAGAAGATTATTAAGGAGGCAAGTGATGTTGATGGAGGAATTTGCAGCTATACTCACAACCTACAATTCCTGTTCATCAATAAGGTGAGAACCAGACCCTTTATAAACCTAAATATTCTCGATTTAAGTAAATGAATTGAAAAGTGTACTGTCCAGGTAGTGATAGAAGATGTTTGCTGTCATAATTTGCTGCTCACACTACACGCGTTCTGCACCCGAGCCCAACTGATGAGTGCTCTGGCCCACCTCTTCCAAGCGGGCCAGGGATGTTTAAACGAACCGGGCACAGTACGAGGCATCACACTAGTCAAACGAACCAGACTTGAGGGTCAAACGCACTCTGCGCAGTTCAGAACGCCTAGTGTGAGTACACCCTTACGCCGGTTTCACACTGCATGCAGAAGCTGTGCATATGGAGAACAGGAGCAGCGCGCACCCGTTGTGCTTTCACACTGGCAGCGTTTGTTGCACGCAGCTGAACCGTGGCATGTGTACTGCAAATACAGATGAATATTGTCCAATCTGTCACCTTTTCCGGTGTTCTCCTTCAACCCCAGCCTGTCTTGTGCTTTGATTTATGATGGGCAGCATGTTTCTGCTGTAATGCGACCATGTTCCCCTATGTCCCAAACACATATGCATGTAACATGCTGTATATAGGTTGTTTGCATAATGAAAATAACCTTAGAGTTAAGATATGCCTCTAGTTTTAATCATTTAAGCAGCCTTTGAAGTTTGGGCAAAAACTTCTGGCAGTGATGTGTTTTCATGTATATTATATATTCCGAAAAAACATGCGCTGCTTACGCTCTGCTAAGGCATGCAGTGTGAAACCGGCCTTAGGCTGCGTTAAAAGCTGTCATTGATATTTGCAGTGCAAAATATGACTGAACAGATATGTGTACGAACACCCTTTTTATGTATTCCCTGGCTTTGTGTTTCATGTGTTTTGTTTATTGGAATTTTACCCTGTTTCTGTTCCTGTTTCCTGCCCTGTGTGCCATTGTAGTCATTTTGTAGTTTTTCTAATTGATTAGTTCTGTGATCATTCCCAGGTGTGTCTTTGCCTATTTCCCTTGGTGTATTTAAAACCCCAGTGTTTCTTGTGTTCTTCGTCGAGATGTGTCTGTCCTACATTTGGTGCTGATCTTTCTGTTCCCTGGTTTCTTGGTGTCTGTTGTTGTTGCTTTGTTATTAAATTCTTTTTGTGTATGGATACAGCTCTCCAGTTTTTGAGTTCCCCCTTCGTTACAGTTACAGAACCTAATGGACCAACACCAACATCAGGGGGACACAGCTGGTGGTGCCAATACAAGCAAGTATCCTGCAGGACCATCCAGGCAAACAGAATTAAATTAACTGCCTGTAAACAGAAACCATTTCTCCATTTAGTGTTGGTATCTGTCTTATGAAAACAACTTCCTGTACTTCCTGTTTCTCATTTGCTAGACAACACCTCAAATGTCTTTAGAAAGTTACTCAAGTTGAAATCTTATCTGTTATCAGTTATGTAAATGTTTTGTAAATATCTTTACTGGCACTTTTGATCAATTTCATCAAACCTTGCTGGACAGAGAAACATTATGAAGACAAACAGTTAAATCTACGCATAAAAAATGGTTAGACTGTGCAAATTGTAAAAGCTGTCTTCTTTAGTAGACATTTTAATGTCTTTTATTTGAATTACTTTTAAATAATTTGGGCAATATAATGTCCCCAATCAGGCCTGCCGCAAAGGGGGGTACGAGGCCTTGTGCGAATGTGATGTGCGATATTAACAGGGGTCTGCTGTTGCTACAGTGACGAACAATTTGTTGTTTATGTGGAAATTTAAGAAAAATCATATATTCAGTTTAACTGCATTTCAAGAAGTTAAACTGTGTAACTGAACGCTTAAATTATGTTCTAAATTATGAATGGGTCTAACAAAACGGTCTGAATCCACTTGAATTAGTTTGAACTACTCTCTCTCACTGAATCATCTGAAAAGATTTATCATTCAGTAAAATAAACAGAACAACCAGCGCTGTTTGTAGTAGTTTTCATGCGCTAAATGGATGTCTGACAATTTTGTTTCTTTTTGCAGTTTTCAGATTTAAAAAAGCTCTAAAGGTTACCACGTTTAGAGATGAGTAGACTCGTTCTGCAGTCCTGCTGCTCTCTGATGCTCCGAAAGGTGCATAATAGTAAAGCTATATGCTTATTTAACTTAATAGAGTTAAATAACAAACCCTTTTGTGCGTACCATCAGATGAAATCCTGCAGGCGTCTATGCTTTCTCTGTCCATGCAATAAATGAGCATCCTTCAATGAGCGCGGTTTTCTAGTGTATTTACTTTAACTCGGTCATACCTATGGTTTGACCCATTTCAGAGGAGGCCAAAATCAGAATTTGAATGGGCTGAATAAAGCTCTCTCTCTACAAACTTGACATGTGATGCCAAGCTGGTGACATGAATCACTGTCACACGCAGTCTCAAGCAAGGAGAAATATTGTAAGTTACTGCATTATACATTTTTAACCAGAATAAAAATACTGCATCACGATACACACAGTCTTTTTTAGCTGTCTTTTAACTATTTTAGTATTTCGAAGGACAAAAACATTAACTTTAACTATTGGCTTTACATCATCAAGTCAGCTGTCACTTTACTTTGCGCGAGGCCCTGTGCGACAGTAATGTTCCCAATAATGTTACAAAACAATTAAGTTTCATTTAATTGCCTAAGCAATTTTTTCTCTATTTGGGATTTGGTGTTCATTTTGGATCTTGGTCACTTGCTTTTAAACAACCATCTGAGGTTACTCGGAGTTAAACATGCTGGCATTATCTACATATGAGACTAAAATTAATCAGAGGAGGAAGTGCAAGACCCAGTGAACACAACACACATTTCCTTAATCGAGTCACTCATCCTAACATAAGAGACTCTTTCACTCAAATGCCAGTGCATTGATTAGGAAAATCCCTGTATGAAAATGAACATGCATCACCACGTGGCAGAACAAGAGGCCTCTGCTGATTCTGCTGTTAGCTCGACCGAATGCACCAAACAGCAGACTTGCAAGCGTTGACATATTAAGATGAGCATCTCATTCAGTGCTTGTCGTGCATTCGAAAGAGCACTTTATTTCTGCTTGACCCCTACATCCCAGGTTTTGCTCATCAATCCGCCAACTTCATTAGCTCCCACAGCCCCTGCCGTCTCCTTGCCTTTGCTCTGCGCTCAATGTCTCCCGCCTGAGGTGATAGCTGAATTGGAACTAAAGCACTCCTGAAGTCTGAGTCTTTAACGTTATACACTAAGCACCAGACACATTTACTGGACCCTGGGGTCTTTGTTACATTGCAGTTGAATGTAAAGTGTTTTTTCCCCTTCTCGCCACCAATCCACTTGACCTTTCCTTCAGATTTGTGTGGGTATCGAACTCGCCCAATCAATTTTGGAAACTAAACAGTGAGAGCGACCAGGGCTGAAGGAACCTTGACCTGGGTGCAGTCCAGGGATGATTGCCCCATTGCAGACAGAAAAGAAGAGTATGAAAGATGATCGATAGAACCCTGTTTGTCAGGAAAAAGGAACTAGAAGGGTGTATGGTCTAAGGAATGATGGCAAATACAGAAACACAAGGGACTGAGCACAGAGCCCTTAATACTCCACAAAGGGAATATGGGCCAGATTAACACAAATCTAAATTCTTAAGGTAATAATGACAACTAAATTGACTGAAGAAAAATTGTTCTTAAAAATCATCAGGAAACGTTTAAATAAATTTGATTCTTCTTCTTCTTCTTCTTCTTGTTCTATTATTATTATTATTATTAGAATTTTAAATAAAATAAAAAAAAAATGTTTAAAAAGAAATAATTATTACTAATCATTTTTGGGTGAACTATTCAGTTAAAAAACACATAGGAACATTCTTAGTGATCATCTATGAGAAAGTTAGAAAAAAGTAGTTTAATAGCGTTTTTTCTTTCTAGACTCTTGAATTGTCAACACAAGATCTTGACCTAAAATGATCCAATCATAGACTCTTAAGCATTTGTCTATTTAAATCCAAATAGTGAATTTTTGGATTTAGTGTACATTTAGTTTAGGGCGGAGTACATATATATTCACTAACAACAATGCCAGTTTTTGCTTCAAAGAATACTGGAAATGCTGAAGCTCCTAACTTAATTTGTATGTGTGATGGAATTTGGGTGAACAGGCCAAAGAGATTGAAAGTCCATCTAATTATCTGTGTTGTAACGTAGTCAATATCTATAGAGTCGTTGTTTTTATTGTGTGTGTTGTTTACTCAAGTTGCCCATATGTGATAGCAGGCATGATTTCACTGCAATTATGATATTGATTGAAGTCATGTGCAGCAGCATGCAGATCTTGGACGCATTCACTGTGCTGACCTCACTGCTTATCAGCCTCAGCAAACACTGAAAACAGAACCGAGATAAACATTAACCTTCCCAGACACACACGCACACACACACACACACACACACACACACATGTTGTGTTTCCATGTTTTATGGGGACATTCCATAGGCGTGATGCATTTTATACTGTACAAACCGTATTTTCTTTCCCCCTACACTGCCCCTGCCCCTAAACCTACCCATCACAGGAAACATGCTGCATTTTTACTTTTTCAAAAAACATCACTTAGTGTGATTTATAAGATTTTTTCCTCATGGGGACCAAAAAATGTCCCCACAAGGACAAGGATTTTGGATATTGCCATCTTTGTGGGGACATTTTGTCCCCATACCGTAGGGATTACCAGTCCACGCACGCACGCACGCACGCACACACACACACACACCTAAACCTAGGACATACCACAAGCAAATCCTGTTGAATCATGATAGCTACATCCACCACAGCCAAAGCCTGAAAAATCACAGAAGTGCATTCTGACAGCAAAGCGGGTATGTATAGCTTCAAATTTGTAATTCAAATTTGTTTTTGGCATAGTATGTAAATCCCTATAGAGAGGGGTGAGATCAGGACCTGAAAAAAAAAAAAAGTATAACAGTTTCCACAAAAATATTAAGCAACTGTTTTTGATATTAATACGAATGTTTATGCATGTAAAAAATAAACAAAATTTTTAACCTATATTAAAATAGAAAACAGTTATTTTAAATTGTAACAATATTTCACAATATTACTGTTTTTTACTGCATTTTTGATCAAATAAATGCAGCCTTGGTGAGATTTAGAGACTTCTATCAAAACCATTATTTTTAACATCTTACCAACCCCAAACTTAACAGACCACTTCTCTTAAAACACGACAAAAACCATTACAGCATTTACACCTGGAGTATTGCACCAAATTGTTTTGCATAAGTGAGGAGGATGGATTTTGGAAAACGGCTTGCAATGGATGCACTAAATGTGCCCATCTTTACTGCTGCAAGCCATATCGGAGATTAATTTGTGAAAAGCGCTGGTGCTACAATTACAGCTTTAAGATGTACACAGCTCATTTACTAAAAGCACAATAATACAGAATTTGTTACAAAATGCTAGCTTGACTATGCAATCCGGTGTGCAGCTGCAAAGATGTATCTGTAGAGAGAGAACGAGTTCGTGTTGGGAGGCATTTAGAGGCATTACTGCCAATGTAGTGATGGGAAAATGAGCCACATTAGCAAGCTACCTTTCCCTCAGGGGTTTAAGCTTGCTAACTGTGGGGTCCATGTTCATTTAACACATGCATAAGCATGTTAGGAGGACTCAAGAGGGTTTTAATGGAGCCTAAGCGGAGGGCCAAGAAGGCAACCCCTCATTTTATTCTTTTACAGGTCTGCTTTGCGTCACCTTTTTGCTAGCACTGCAACTGTGCAACAGTGAGGTACATCCTCCAGCATGGGGCTCAAGATGTTATTAGTTACGCTACTATAAAAACAACAGGTGCCTGCTGCTTTAAAACAGCGGCTCGCAAGTGCTCTGCCTGTTAAACAGCCGCTCGTGACTCAGATGAGTGCTAGAAACCATTCCACGAGTGACAGATTTAACATAAAAGCAACATTTTTACAACGTAGTGCTACAGCCATTATCGTAAAGTTTACTCAAATGTATATTCTGTCATCATTTACTCACCCTCATTGTCAGGGGTAAGTGTTGTCTAAAATTCAAAGATGATGCGTGACGCAGAAAGAATGATTAAGAAATGTTTAACAAGCACGAAGATATATCAAAAACTACACATGAACATAACATTAACACAAAGACAATTGACAGAAGGAACAGAGGGCTTAAATAAACAGATGATAAATGAGACAAGGAGCAGGCATGTAACAAATAAGAAAACATGACAACTAATAAAGAACTAGAACACAGGCTAGAGACAATGAAAACCATGGCTAGAAACTAAACAGGACAATGAAACCAAACATGACCGTGACATAACATGGCAGACCAGGGAGAAGTCGATGGGAGTGAGGACAATGGTGAAACTGGAGGAAAGGAGGAGCACAACGGAGCCAAAAGGGCAGAGGCGCAACTGCTGTCTCAGAGGTCTGAGGTGGAGCCAGAGGGACGAGGGAACTCAGTGGAGGGATGGCAGTCAATGGTGGAGCCAAGGGAGCGTTGAGCCAAGGTGGAGCCGATGGGGCGGATGGCACAGGTGGGGTCCAGGGCTTGAAGCAATCCTTGTGGTACTAGAGGAGGAGGGAGAGGGAGGCTGGGCGGGACCAGCTGCGACAAAGAAAACTTGGAGCTGGATGACGACGAGGTGCTGGCCTTTACCAGTGACAACTGGGATGACTTGGAACTTGATGGGACAAGCGGGGACTGAAGCATAGCAAACACCTCCTCATTTACATAATTCCTCAAGAAGCCAGCTAGTAGTACAAACCTCAGCATGTTCTGTCGGGGTGCATCTAGTTTAGTCCAACAAGAGATGCATGAATGAAGAAATATTATATTATTAAACACAAAGACCAATAACTCTACACACTTGAAACATAACATCAACGAGAGACAAAGAACAGAGGAAAACTGACGGTTTAAATACACAGAGCTAGATAATTAACAAGACAAGGAACAGGTGTGTAACTAATAAGAAACAATGCCAAAATTAAGACCTGACACTTGTGTTGTTACAAACCTGTATTTTCATTTTTGGGTGAACCATTCCATTAATAAGAGTTCTTCAATACAGAAGACTTGTTTAAATTAGTTCTGAGTCTGTCTCTCACACATAAATTAAGAGATTGCTGTTTGGGACAGGACTGTTAAATGATCCATACACAAGTGATTCACAGAGTTGTGTTAAGTTATTCCAGTTGTTATTCCAGGTCATGCAAGGGTCAGTTTTAGACAGGCTTCGCTACTCATGGCCATGAGTCACAATGGCAAAAGCGTCCAAGGAACTGAGAAGCTGTGCCTCTTATGAGTGCATCAGTGAGTAAATACTTTCAGAAACACAGCAACATTTCTTAGCAGAGCACTGCCCTAAAGTGTCAGACCGAAGATGTTCAGTGTGTTTATAGTAGAGATGTACAAAACCAAATTTTTTCGGTCCAAAAACATTGCAAGTCTCTTAGACGTTGCCGTCAGCAGGCAAATGATATGTACTCTATAGCAGACCATTGGTGATAAGGGCATAGCCTCCTAGGGAAATTTATATTAAAAAGGGGGGATACACTAGAATATAGTAGGCCAGCATAACATATAACCAGGCAAATGCAACAAAGGTATTCATATTGCTTTTAAGGAAGAGTGCATAGAGGCACAATGTCTAATCTAGTATTAAAGATTGGTACAGTATAGGACAATCAAGAACCACTATTCAGACTTCTACTTGCTGTGCTCACTGAGATGAAGAAACACATCCAGTTTTACAGGTCAATGACAAATAAGCATGTCCAAGATTATGAAAATTTGTGTGAAAGTTTGATCAGTACGATTTACATTGTAATAAATGTAATATTGTAATACATGTGACTCATACATTGAATGACTCTAAAATTTATATATAATATACTTTAAATATTTCCCTTTACACTTAAATGTATGCATATTAATCATATTTTTTTCTTTTTATTGAATTACGAATATCATTTTTATTGAATTTATTAATTTTAATGTTAAAACCTGACACAAACAAAAATATATTTTTTAATCATACTATATAACAGACAGTTAAACTACCTATACAATGATTTTCACTTTTTTAGTATATACTATATATATACACGAAACATTATGTAATTGACCCTAACATGAAACACACAGACACACGTCTATCTAAGTCATGCCCTGAATGTGTGTGACACAACATGGTGAATGAGTTCTGTCCTTCCACTCACACCTCGTCATCCTCTCTCTAAACGGATTATCACAAGGACCATTACCCCCATTTTAGGAGCAGTCTGGGGCTAATCAATGGGCCTCTTGTCTGGACTCCCCCATGTTCCTCATGAGAATCTGGGGTAGTATTAGGGGAGGTGTGCTGTGTCAGAGGGTAAGGCCTCCAACGCTCTTCCCAGAAGTCTCAAGCATCGCAAGAGGAAAAGGATAAGCACGGCCCCTCGCATGAGCTCAAGAGGATGAAATAATGTCTCCACTTGAAGAAACACTGTGGAGCCTGCAGGCTAAGCTGTATTTATATGTAAAGTAGTTAGTATTCTCAGCTGGGGGTTTACCAAACTCTTTAAAACTCATGTAACTTTTTTCAACGTTAAAATATAACTAAGGCATCTGTAGGCTGACTTCCCGAAGACACTGTGCCTCTGTGGTGCTTTCAACATTGCTTGTTTGTCAGCTGACTCAACCTATGAGTTCTTCACATTGCAGAAAAATATCTTATCATATACCTGTGACATCTGGCTCATATTGGCATTATAGAGCTGCATCGCACAAAAAATAAAATAAACATCTACTAGCTGTAGTGACAGTTAAAGTGGCAGTCCTAGCCCTCAGAAGAAAGTGTTATTGCTCTTTCATTGCTCAGGAGTTCTCAGGTGTGTCCCTGTAGCTCTAACAGTACAGAATGGTTAAATTTTTAGAGAATGCAGGAACATATAAAATGTATACCTTCAATGCTTTGGATCACTTTGGCTGAAGGAACAATATGAAAATTCTGGCTAATATTGCTAAATGTTGAAGTGCATTTAAGCAAAAATATATATGCTATATGAAAAATGTATATTCATTTTGAGGTGCAAAATATTTTAAGTTAGTAAAACCATTACTAAACTAAATGAATTACTAATACATATATACACACAAAGATCACATTTAAAGGGTTAGTTCACCCAAAAATCTCACCCTTGTCACCTCACATATCGTTCCAAACCCGTAAGGCCTTCGTTCATCTTCGGAACACAAATTAAGATATTTTTGATGAAATCCGAGAGCTCTCCGACCCCTCCATAGACAGCAATGTTATTAACACTTTCAAGGTCCAGAAATGTAGGAAAGAGATTGTTTTATCATTTCATCAAAAATATCTTTAAAAAAAGCATTCCCAAAAATATCAAGATTGACAAACAAACAAATAAATAAATGTATACAAAATAGTAATTTATTGACATACATTAAGAGAATAAGGCTATAACTTCTGGTATCTTGACAAATCTGTTCATATTACTTTTGAAACTCAGCAGGAGACACATACGATTACTAGGGGCTTTTCAGGAGAAAAATCTGAGGCAGTAAACTACTCAGATAGGTAAACCAATTAAGATATTAGGGATATTTTGTGATTTTCTTTCCAATGGGTGGTAACAATCAAAGGCTTATTTTCAAAAGCAGTAGAGGAGGAATCCAGCGGTGTGTGTTTTGGAGAGGGAACTGGTGTCACTTTGGCCTAGTTTGAAGGCTGTGTGAGTGAATGCTGTCAGCACATAGATTCTAATGACCGTCCACATCCTGACAGAATGAGGCTGCCCGAGTCCCCAGACGCACGTTTCTCTGTCCTGAGCCCTTGAAACCCTGCCGGGGAACACGAATTCTTTAGCTAAATACAGACATGTATTTAGCTAAAGACAGACACAAATCTTCTCAATCTAATACCTCATTGTTTTCTTTTCACACAACACAAACAGAATCAGAAATTATGCTTTTGACAATGCTTATTGTCTGCAAGCAGACAGAACTCTTATCACTTTTTGTCACATCTTTACATCTGCCATTAAGTAATGAGGGCTGTTCTGAGCTAATTATTTATGTACCGACTTATTTGTGACTGATTTGATTTATCAAATCAGAAAATCATGTGACACATTTGACTTTGTCATTCGCAGCACAGCACTAAGTTAAACAACACTAAACATAATTAGTTCATCCAATGAAAAGTTAAAGATACATTTCTGTTGCCATGTTAAATTCTATTCAGAAAAGCAGTGTGTCTACAGCAACATCAACGGTTCTAGTCGGAGTAAGACAGATGCTAATGGAACGCAAACAGAAGCATGATTAAAAGGACACTTCCTCCTTGGAGACCAGGAGACACTAACTTCCCTTTCCCTCGGAGCGACGGAAAGCTTCACACAGCAGCAGAGGGTCCCGATAATGGGTGACTAATTAAATTAAGCCTCCTTTAATAAAAGAGGAAGCAAACTTAACACGTTAATTCTCTCTTTGCCATCAAAGGCACCAGAGAAATAATAATAATAATAATAATAACAATAAAAAAACAACCAGCAGTTATGAATATTGGTGCTCTTCATCATGCACTCTCACTCATTTGGAGCAACCAAGGGAAAAAAAAAGACTTCTAAATAGAGCTGGGTTTAGACTGGTTTTGAAACTTCTTCTCTGTACTGCACAACACAACACAATTCTTTCTTTTTTTTTTTTACAATTTAGGGCCCAACAACACCCTCAAAGCTGACTGTCCAACTAAGTTGAGTGAAACAGGAATGCATGCATATCAGAAATAAAAATCTCAGAGTTCTCCTGCAGTAAAGCAAAGACAGAAGGATTATCATAAATTTACATCTATAAACTTAAACTTAAAAAACAGCAAATACAATGGCTTTGAATTATGCTTAAATTTGGTTATCTTTTAACCCAAGATGGCCCACTGTAGAGTGGCGGTCCAAAAATATGAGACCACAAGAGCAAAATAATGTAAAAACTGAATTTGCTATGCAAACTTTTCTTTACAGTCACCATGTACTCAACAATATGATTTGAAAATAATGATCGATGTCACAAAGTTGCTTATTAACTCTTTCCCCTCTATTGACGGAATCTTCTGGCTTTCCATATTTTCACTGTTATACGGAAGAGGGCTATGACTCATCTTCTGAAAGAGTGCAGCATTTCCGGATCAAAACACAGGCGGAAAAGAAGCAGAAACAAGCAATAGCACATAAAATAACACAATCATCAACATTAAACAGCATATAAATCCAAACAACCTAACATTACTGAATGAAATGTCCACCCAGGATGAGGACTGTGCAAGCTTTGGGGGTGCTGAAAGACTTGATCTACTACATGTTTTGATCATCGTTCTGAATCCGATATGGATGTTGGGTCTTTGACAAAAATGACATTTTCAAAATGTAGATTATGTATGAAAGTTAAGATAAAAAAAGAATGCATTAAGCTAGAATAAAATGTTTTTGTTGTTGTTGTTTAAAAGCAAAGGCTCTGTTTTGATATATATTGCAGGTTCAGATATGCAACTAAATATTCTGGGGGCCATGAGAATTTTGTGAAAATAATCAGAAATGCTGGCTGGCAACTTTATAAAAAATGCTGGTGGGAAAAGAGTTAAATTAGTGACCTAGAAATAGTGCAGAATATTTCTCATTCACTTTACGTCACGTTTTTCTGTTTTACATTTTTCAAAACGTTCTGTTTATTACCAGATTTAAATGAGATTTTCTATGTGGTCTCAGACTTTTGACCTCTGTCTGTACTTCCTGTGAATAACTGTCAGAAAACTGCATCATTCAACTTCTTTGGGCTCTACAGCACAGATGCAAAGACAGGCACATCCTGTCTGACCAAACGGAGAGAGGCGTCAGAAATCCTTGTTATGTAAACGATATGCAGAACTATTCATCGGGGTCCCCTGAGAGATAATTACCAGTGGCTTCCCACCCTAATTGGCTAAATCTAATTTCTTCTGTGTTCTTCTCACTCACTTATGCACTTACTCACACACTCTCTCTGTTTTCAATTTCCTTCTTCTTTTTTTGCTTTTAAGCAGGAAGCATTTCTTACTTCCGCACGTCTCCTGTCCTCTTTCCCACTGTCTTTCCTCTCTTCTTTTGAGCTTTGGACTTTATCAGCTTTATCTGAGCATCTGCTCCAGCTGGCAAACAACACTCACCAGATTTTTACAAACCGCTAATTCCTGCTATTTGCCTGGACTAATTACTATTGGACCAGGAAGATATGAAATTCATCTGAGAGTGAGGTTGCTGTAAAATACATCTTTTAGGATAATGATCATTTGAGAGACATATTGCATTTTCTGACAGAATAACGATATATTTCTGCAATTTTCCTAAAAGTACATCCTAAAAGGAAAACGTAAAACATGCCAGAAGCCATTAAAAAACACGCACTCATTTAAATTCTGTACATTACTCACAACAAAACTACTTGACTTCAAAATGAAACATTCAATTCACTAAAAACTGATTATGTTTGGAAATCTGGCACAACAAAAGTTATTCGTTTTATGCCTTAGCAGCTAGCGATAAATAAATGTTCTCCAACCTAAAAAATGTATACAGATCTTTCAACCTTTCAACTTTAAACTATAACATTTAAATCTTGAGCAAACAATATGTGATAGTTCAGGGATCTTCAATTTGTAATGCCTATCTTGGTAGATAAAGAGATGAAGCAGGGACCCCCAGATGCACATTGTATAAAATAGTGTTGCGTTATAAGCCTAGCTTATAATAACATGCATATATTACCATATTAATTCATGTACATTCTTTGTTATGATGCTTAAAATGCAAAGTCATTAAAACAATCATTATTGATGTAAAAAGTCATTAAATTTGAATGCTACTCAATATATTTTAATGTGGGAAGAACAATGAAACAAAACTTTAGCTTCTTGATTTCAGCTTTGGTTGAAAACAATATTGTATTCTTGCAGTATACCACAGATCACTTTTTTGAAGACCTGATGAACATTATAATCTTAATTGCAAAAATAACAATCAAACAGATTCTCCAAGCATTGTTTGCACTAACGGAAAGTCCATTTATAGTTTTTAGTTTAGTCCATCAGTCAATATTGGTAAACAAACTGCTTCAGAGTGGAATAAGACCCCTTTGCCTTGTGTCAAGTTCAATTTTGCTGTACATTATTCCTTACTTAATACAATTCTGGGTGTGCTGTTTCATTTCTACCACTGCAAAACTATTATATAGATTTGAATCAGACACAACTTATGGTAAGTGCCGTTGAGAGAACAACCTCAGCATTGCTGCATTTGCATTCATGGGAGGAGGAGAAGGTGGAGGAGGTGACACTGGAGCATAATGAAACTTCATTTATCTATTCATCTTTCAGGGCTAGCCGGACAGAGGGAGAACCCTTCACACGGCCGCAGATTGATGGCCTGCCAAATCACAGCGTACCATTCCACCAGCCGGGGCGTGGGCCGCACACAAAGGAAAAGCCGTTAGGCATTTAATTAAATGACAGTCAAGAGATATGGATTATGACCCAGGGAGTAAAACCTGGGCTATTGTACCGTGACAACATTGCTGTAAAAGGCAGCAGAGCGGTCTGGCTGAAAAGCTGAGACAGGCTTTTCCTTAAGTGTGTTTTCGAACAATGCAGTCAGCTAAACAAGGAAGGAAATGTCTTTGGTTTCCAGCAATGAAATCAAAGCCCATGCTCTTAAAAAAATTAAGTCTCAGTTTTCCAAAAATGGAGGTACATACAAATAAAATAATACTCATTATTCACACATTCTCCCAGATAATGTCTATTTTGAATTGTGTGTTCTCATAGGCACAACACAACTACATATATTAGTATATGTGAATATCAAAAGATTTAAAAAAAATAAGTGAAATTTTAGACAATGTGTTTTTTGTATATATATATATATATATATATATATATATATATATATATATATATATATATATATATATATATATATCATATGGGTTTGGAATGACACAAGGCTGAATAAATAATGACAGAATTGTTATTTTTAGGGGAACCATCCCTTTAAAATCAATATATATCCCATTATCCAGTCTAACACAAACAGTAGCATCTCACAGCAGAGTTTATCTATGTACACTAAACTTTGAGTCATTTTAATTTTAGTATAATAAATACAATTTGAGAGTGTTTTCATTTACTCTGCTTGCCGCAGAAGTCCTTTGCAGGTACCAAAGCTGCTGGCTGTTCTGCATGCGGCACTATCAGTTCAGCTACAGCTGCTCTTTTATAGATAACTACAACGTTTAACAATTCCATTTCGTGAGTGCTATTTACAGACAATAATGAAGAGATAGCGTGGAAAATGAAAACAGAGGATGAAGACAGAATGGAAAAAAGAGATGATAGAAAACGAGGAAATTATGTTGAATAAACGTGGAAAATTAAAGCATTGAGGGGACAGAAATACAAGGATAACACCAAAGGCTAAGGAGAAGCTTTAAAAAGGAAAAAGCATGGACATTGTTGCTTCTGTTTAGTGATTGCTTTCTGAAAAGTTGCTGCCAACTTGAAAATGTTAAATAGCTGAACACGAGCGCCACAAAACTGTATTAATCCCTCACAAAGGAGAGGAGGTAGTAACATGCGCTCAGTGTAATCTCTAAACGTTCAGATTTGACCTGCACGCTCTCTATTGCAGCATCTGTCACTCCCAGGCCACAGCTGAACATCTGATGATTACATTAAGGAGAGAAGGCATTCATTTGTCTCCTCTATGATCCGGGTTCACCCTGTCTTTCCTTCCTCTCATCGCCTGATCTGAACAGAAGAAGGCCATACTCCAGGGGCTTTTCTTAGAGCCAGTGCATGGAGAGACGCTGTTGACAGACTTATGCTCTGCTAGTTATTATAGTGATTAGGAGCAACATCAATCAAAGAGTGCCCCAGAAGCTAAAGGGGACATGCTGACGAACAATTAAAACGCCTCATAAAAGACAAAGGCTCAACATTCTGCCCTCCTTGAAGAAGATAAAAAGCAGTACATTGTTCAATTAGTAGGCCTATGTCATGTGGACTCTCTGACCAAAGACTACATCAGTCAATCAGCATACATAAAACAGCAAAACGCATCAAGTTATGCAAAATTTACACTGTAAAGTTGGCAGAGAAGCTCTTTTGAAGTCGCAATTATGTGTCTTTACACAGGCTATTTAATGATGCTCAGAGGTGGAATAAATGCATTTACACTGCAATTTTAATAGTATATTTTATATTAAGGGCTAAGGTGGATCATATTTTATTCTGGCTTTTATGCAGCATTTCAGCTTTACACAGAATTTTGAGCAGGCACACAGCAGCTTAGTATGCACAAAAGCAGTTATTTACAAATTAACCCATCATAATATTTTATTTATTTAATTCCCTACTGATGTAATATATGAAATGATACTTGGCAGGTCTTTAGCAGTTGCTTATCAGAGGGAATTTTAATCAAAACGTGAATTATGGAACATAGATTAAAGACCCCTGTGGTGAAAATCACATTTTTAATGTTGTTTTTATGTCAGTGTGGTGTTTTTAATATACTTTAAGACAACCATGTGCAAATTCATAAGTCAACACCGTTGCTGAATATTTTCTCCTGAAATCGCTGGTGTTTCTTACGTCACAAACTACCTCGTAACCAATCACATCAATGTGTGGGCGGGCTTTAGCCTATAATTAACTATTCTCTGAAACAGGGGAGTCTCAAGAAAGGCCATGTTATTTTGGTATATTTTTCTGTTGATATGAAAAATTGGGTATACGTATTTAGCTAGCCTGACGTGGTCTTACTCAATTCTAGTCAGAATATGAGTCTGATACTGCTCCATTGGGCTGTGATTATGGGGCGTATTTCAACCGAACCAGGAAAGACCTCAATTGGATAGACCTACAACCAATCAGAGCAACGGCGCGACGCATATGTTGCCAACAGAACTCAACTGCACGCACGCTGGAAGAAGTAGATGATGATGATGAGTGTAAACGATCTTTGCCGGTGTTGTAAAAGAATTTAAGGATACACAGAGTACTTACTAACACAGTCATCATTTTTGAGAGTAAAGGTGAATGCATATACGAACAAGTTCTCCGTTTAGGATTAGAACGAATTCAACCCAAGCGCTCTTTGGTGACGTGAATGCTTACGTTACTGTTTATCATCATTGTATAAAGCCCACCCTGACAATTTCATTGGTCCGAACAGCTCCTGTTCAAGCATGTTTGCTCCACAACGGATCAAGTCCAGACCGAATTTCCCAAACTCAAATGTTGTGGGCGGGGCTAAATTCAGCTGACCTCCAGGCTAATATTTTGCAGGTGAATTATGTATATGATGTATATTAAGATGTTATGATGCACTGAATGCCTTTCTCCACTGACGTTCTGTGATGTTCAAAGAGTTTCTAAGGATACTGATTTTTTGAGATAGCAAACGTGAACATGATTTGTGTAACATTGGCAACACATTATTAGCTGTTTGATAATGTAATCAAGCAAAAGGCTAATCATATTAAATGTGTTTGATCAGGGTTGAAGGAGCTAAACTGTGCAGGACAGTAGCTGTCGAGGACCAGGGTTGAGAATGCCTGATTTAAATGGTCATGTCATACTTTTTTACTTAGGTCCACTTATAGTATAATATTTTTATTTAAAAATATAAAATTATATATTTTTAATAATAATATAGAATTATAGTTTTTGTGCCAAATATTTTTTCCCGCTGTGCCTTTAAGGCTATGTAAATGCCCTGTTCATATATGAAAAAAGAAAAAAGTTCTTTACTGCACTCCAATATGTTGAGTCCAATATAGTTTTCAAATTTGTCTGTTAAAAAAAAAAAATCAGGCTACAAAAAAAGCAATTGCAGCAATATACTGTAGAACAGGGATGGGCAACTTCGGGTTTGGAGGGCCACTGTCTGGCAGAGTTTAGCTTCAATCCTAATCAACCAATGTCTTCAGGGTTACTATAGAAAGAGTTAGTTTTTTATCGAGGTTGGCGCTAAATTCTGCAGGACAGTGGCCCTCCAGGACCGAACCATTTTTTCTTAGTGTAAAGAATATCCATTTACCACTACCACATTTTACTCTTACTAGCTCTTCTGGGGTTTAGGAAAATATACCCATCATACTTCCTCTGCGTTAACTCACCTCAATTGTTGTGGGTTTCTGATTTACAGAGATTTCTGAACTGATTTTCAATAAATTGTTTTTCAGAGTATGATGGAAAGTGTGAGTTCTGAAATTCATCTATAAATATAGTTTCATAGTACACTGAACTCTTAAATCTTAAGATTTCACGTTTCCTCTGGACTCTTTTGAGTCTTAAGCACACATCATTCATACAGAGTGGTTAATACTACAACACGTTTATATTTGCCAAAAGCCGGAGTGGTCAGAGTAAGAGTAGCGGTGAATGAGCAACATTTACACTCTTGCACTCCGAGCTTCCACTCCATCGTAAGTGTGGATGGGTCTCATGAGCACTAAAGAATGACACTTCAGCAGAAACAAGAGGTCAACTCAGTTACAGACCTGCCATTTATCAAACACTTCAGATGGAGCTCACAGCTATACACTGAAACTGAGTGACAGCACAGAGAAAGCAGCAGACATAAATCCCATGATGCTCTCCTGTATCATGACATGAGATCAATGGTGCCTGGTCATCAAGAATGCTGAACAATAAAAACAACCGCACGATTATTTAAGGTGCACAATGATAAAAAACAGTTAAAAGACAGCGTTTCTTCTGCTGCACTCTTGACAATATGACCATTGAGAGTGTATTACACTGTAAAAAATGTCAGGTCTCCAATTAAACATTTTCTTGTGACTGGTCACATCTACATTTTTTAGTTGGTCAAATTGAATTTCTGGGAATTAAATTGTATCAAATCAAGAAATTAAATTTGGCCAACTGAAAATGTTTTATGTGACCAGTCTCTAGAACATTTTAAATTGGAGAGGCCTGAAATTTTTACAGTGTATATACTGTAACATTTATTATGAATAAGTGGAATGATGGGCTGCTTGGATTAATTAGTTTCCCAAATGAGCTTGTTCCGCATTCCGGTGCATGGCCTTTCGGTTCTTCAATGATTACAACAACAATCCTTTTAGTAATTTTTGGAGAATGTTGCCCTTTAACTGGTCTGAACTTTATCCAAAACAAAACCTACTACACATTATTGTAAGAACTAGTCAGCAATTAAGTCTCAAGGTGGAAAATTTGCAATCAAAGGTGGACCGAAAAGATCCAATTCATTTTTAAAACAAGGCACAATGAAAACAGATATACTATATTATATAATATGCCATTTCTAATATACGTGATAATTTGTATAATTAATATAAAATATTACATTATATAATTCTCACACACGCATATACAGTACAACTTCCAAACATACATGTATACATACATACATACATATAGTTCTTTTAAATTGTGATAAAATTTCACACCATTAAATTTGGTTATCAGCCTTGGTGATCATAACTTCAAAAATGGTAGTGTAGTGTATATATATATATATATATATATATATATATATATATATATATATATATATATATATATTACGTCTATGGAGAGTCCCCACAAAGCACAAAGATAGTGTGTGTGTGTGTGTGTGTGTGTGTGTGTGTGTGTGTGTGTGGACTGGTAATCCCTACGGTATGGGGACAAAATGTCCCCACAAAGATGGCAATATCCAAAATCCTTGTCTTTGTGGGGACATTTTTTGGTCCCCATGAGGAAAACAGGTCATAAATCACACTACTTGATGTTTTTTGAAAAGGTAAAAATGCAGCATGTCTCCTGTGATGGGTAGGTTTAGGGGCAGGGGCAGTGTAGGGGGATAGAAAATACGGTTTGTACAGTATAAAATGCATTACGCCTATGGAATGTCCCCATAAAACATGGAAACACAACATGTGTGTGTGTGTGTGTGTGTGTGTGTGTGTGTGTGTGTGTGTGTGTGTGTGTGTGTGTGTGTGTGTGTGTGTGTGTGTGTGTGTGTGTGTGTGTGTGTGTGTGTGTGTGTGTGTCTGACATGCAAACCAGTCGATCAGCTATATTGTTTGGGCAGGCAGTAATGAGGAGTAAGAGCTCGCTGCCGTGCCGACCGTGGCTGCGGTGTTGTGATGCAAATGAAGTCGGCATCATGCCCGCCCCTGTGCCAGTACCACCTTTAATTGTCTTCTTTGATCTGCAGCTAATTCCACTAATTAGGTGCCTATTCTGGAAGTTTTGCTTTGCTTCCAGCAGCTACAGAAACTCAACTGGGTAAACCAGGGGGAGATGGGAAATTGGATACCTAGATGAGCAAACAAACATAAACAAGCTCATTCAGCTCCAACAAGAACAGACCCCTAAATACAAGAGACAGATGAGCAGTCACATGCAATCACGCTGCATGGTTGAGCACAGATGCTGTCTGCTGCCTTCACTCGTAGAGACGCAAATGCAGAAAACATGAGCAAATCTAGTAAGGCTCACATATTAAACACCTTCACCTATGCCATCTGCACCTGATGCCAAATTCACTGTATGTGTGCACACTGGCATTGGAACCAAGTAAATGTCCCAGCAATGATGATCTGGTCAGATCAATGTCATTGCTAAATGGCCAAGTACCGAACACACTAAGGGCCAGATCAGACAGAATGTGCACGTTTTTTGCCATGAAATGCGCCTTGGGCACCTCCTTGTTTTTGTAGGAGTGCTGAAAACACCCCAACTTTAACTTTTTTTCATTGTCCAATCGAACTGATTTGGGAGTTGCCTAGCAAAATTTAATAAAACAACAACAAGAAAAAACAGTTACTGCTCTTTATTAAATTAAAAAAACATCTCCCAAAAAAGGCAGTGCTTCACGTTTTCAAACCTGAAAAGCGTGTTCTGTCTGAGTGTTCTGCGTGCTAAGCCTTCACACTTCACAGAATAGACCGTTTTTTCAAGCCCAATCAGCATGAAAAAAAACCCCTATGTATTATTATTATATTTTACAGTATGCTATATTACAATGTGCATATTAAATTTAGTAATTTTTACACTTTTAACCTTTGAGCTTTTGTTGTGGTGAAGGGGAGGAAGAGCTTTAAGTTTATGTTGATTACAGTTTGTAAAACATTTCTCAATACAAATTTGGTGAAATATATATCTAACGTATGCATGAAATAATTTTAAACTGCACAAATGTAAAAACAAAGTGAATGCATATGGATGCTTGCTGAGCCATAATTTACATGATTTTGCGCTTGGTTTTAAGAATAAAGCTTAATGAAAATATACCACTGTTCAAAAGTTTGGGGTCAGTAAGATTATTTTATTTTTTTAAAGAAATTAAATCTTTTACACAGTGTCAGTAAAAGTATTTATAATGTTACAAAATATTCCTACATATTATATAAATGCTATTCTTATGAACTTAAATAACTCTTTTTTCACTTTTCGAAATCAATTTTTCCCACAAAAATCTTAAGCAGTAAAGCCGTTTTTAACATTGACAATAATAAGAAATGTTTCTTGTGCACCAAATCAGAATATTTTCTGAAGGATGTGCCACTGAAGACTGGAGTAATGATGCTGATTCAGCTTAACATTGCAGAAATACATTTCATTTTAAGATGTTAAACATGGTAAGCATAAGCAACTTATAAAAACATAAAAATAAATCTTACCAAACCCAAAACTTTAGAACGGTAGTGTACTTCATATATCAAGAAATTCAATACTATTTTTATTTTTTATTTTTTGCTGTCTATTTATCTCTTTTTATAAGAGTGTTGACTTTGTATGTAGACAAACCTGCTACACAATATGAAAATGTGTACATTTTACTAGAGGTCCCCCAAAAAACCTGCATGCATAAATACAGCACATAATAACTGGGTCAGAGGCAAAAAAGGGAAAGAAAGAGGTTTGGAGCTAGTGTGCTAAAGTGAGGAGGCGTCCCATGCCAATCGGTGCATGGCCTTTTAGCCTCACACTCAGCCAGAGATGCCAGTTTGATGGACGATATGAGTCCGGGTGACAGTTGTGTGTGTGTGCGTGTGTGTGCACAACTGGGAAGGCATCGAAACGCACTACAGCGCAGAACACCGCTGCCAATTTGCAGCTGTCTGTCGTTAGAGCTTCTGCTAGCACGACTGCACATTTCCTCACCTCACCTGCAGCTCTCATAAACAATCCCTCCTCTTTTTAGTTATTCATTCATGCCTTCATTAGCATCTCTGCCATTAGCGCTAAATCCTCTACCCTTCACAGCCCGTCAGTCAGACATCCCGTCTGTCAGCGAGAGAGCGAGCCGTCCTGCAATCCTAATGCTCTGGGTACAGCGTTCTCGCAAAACAAGAATGGTAGGAGGCAAGCAAGAGGTATATGAAAGATTTGGGTATTAACAAATGTATTTTGTGTTCATCCACTTTAGTTATACCAATGGTAGACTCAAAACTCTTTACATAGTATGGGTAAAACCTTTAAAGTTACACTATCAGACAATAGAGTAGACAATATATAGACAATTTAGTGAATTATATATAAAATATTGCAGAATAAATATTGTTTAAAAAATGTTTCAATAAAAAATAAAAAAACACATCTCATCAAGTCTGACTCGAGCACTGTCGCGTGTATTTGTATACCACTTTTTACAATACAGATCATTTCAAAGCAGCTTTACATATATACAATAAACTACAATCAAGAAGCCAGAGGTGACTGAAAATCGGAGAAGGTATTTGAGAAAAACCTTGAGAGGCTCCAAACAGACCAGCTATACCCACCGACACATTAGGCTATAGAACAAAACAAACACACATGAAAAACCATTACACATTCGATTATTTGTGCACTCAAGTTGGGGCGGAGCCATCACCTGTCCTCCCCACCCCTCCAACTTAACTGTGACTCGCAACAATCTGGAGTGTGGCTCTAATGAGCATTTTGTCAGGTTTGTTGCTCTAATTAATTCAATTAGGGAAATGCAGGGGCAGATGGCTACAAAGCAGGGAAATGTTCCCACTTTCTCCCTCTCTGATGCCCCCAGAACTTTCCACAGGGAGCTGGTACAGATGTGATGGCTGGAGGACCGGTGAGTACAAGCTGCGGCCAGAACACTAATCATGCTTGATTAGATGCTGCTGACGCAAAACTATGGTGACGTGGTACAATTATATATATGTACAGTCAAACCAAAAATTATTCAGACACCAGATATAATTTTTTACTAGTGGGTGCAGGACAGTAAAGATGGAAGTGAGGATGGCAAAATAAAATTAACTGTGACCATATTATACCCCAAAATTCTTCATACAGTGGACTACTAGTAAAAATTATTTAAAAAAAATATGGGACCAAAACTATTCAGACACTTTGACTTGACCGTGTTTTGCTTAAATGAACACTCCACTATTTTTGAAAATAGGCTAATTCTCCAACTCCCCAGTTAAACAGTTGAGTTTTACCGTTTTCTAATCCATTCAGCCGATCTCCAGGTCTGGCGGTAGCACAAACTGTTTCCAACATTAAGTTGGAAAATGAGCCTATTTTCAAAAACAGTGCAATGTTCCTTTAAGTGTTTTTTCTTTAATTGCTAATGCGACCTTTAACCAAAATGAAGCATTGCTTGGTAACTGGTTGACCTAAATGGGTATTATCTAATTGTGTACTTAAATGTAACAACTGACAGCTGATTGGTTGATTGTAATCAGTTACATACCTTTCTAACAAAGTTATCTGACATTATCAAGATGAATTTGTTATGACATAGTTCTTGTCATAATTTATTACTATTTTATTACCAACTATAGCAAAACAATAAAAAATAAAAGTGTGAGAATGTGAGAATGTTGAAAGTGTCTGAATACATTTTGGTTTGACTGTATGTGTTTTATATTTATTTCTCATGATCTTGTATCTACCATATCCTAACCAGGCTCAAGAGAAAGCAATTTGTGGTCAATGAGATTTCATGGCAGTGTTATTTCAGTAACATTGATATATTATTATAGTTTTTGTTATTATGTTGAGTTTTAAATGTTGTTGTGTCATTTTTATAAGTTTAGCTTTTAATGTATATATAGTCTATAAAGTTTTGGTTTTAGTTATTTTAGTTTGTAAACTTTAAACGAAAATTAGATGATGCCTATGCTACTTAGTGTAATAACACAGGTACCATATTATTTGAGTTAATTTTGATTTTATTTCAGTTAATTTTGATTTTATTTAAAATAATTTTAAATTAATTTATTTATCATAAATTAATCATAAATTAATTAATGTATGGTTTTAGTTTGTTTTAGTAACAACCCTGTGTTTAGTCCTTTTGTTGCTTTTTCTTTTTTCTTTCTTTCTACTTTGACTTTCCTAGGGGCCGTTTACATGACACTATTTTCAACTAAAAATGGAAAAAATGTATGGCTGTTCATTTACATGACAACGCCGTTTTAGGGACCAAACTTTTGAATACGGGTTTTAAAGTGCAAGATATTGAAAACGATACTGTTATCGCCTCCGTGTAAACTACAAAAACACAAATTTGTGAAAACGGTGACTTCATGCGCATTACACGGTCAGAAGGTGCGTAGTTTTTCTTTACAAAGTGACCTCGCAAACTACTATTTTAATTGATTTCAGAGATCCGTGTGATCAGGGATTGTTTTCACAACATTTTTTATAGGTGAAAAATGTGAAGGAAAAACTGTATTGTCATGTAAACATATCGTTATGGTCTAGCCAGTGGTTGCCCCCCATCAATCACCGGTGATCATTTGACGACATCGTCACATTTGGGCTTAGTGGGGTTGGTACCCAGCACCCCTTACCTTCTGAAACTCCTGAACTCTGTTCTTAGAAAACATACTGTTTATGTGTGTGTGAAATCAGTATGTCATATGTGTGAGTTATTATAAATTCTTGCTGGCAGCTGAGCAGGGGATTTAAAGGTTGCTGTGCTCTGCAGTTGAAGATGGCACAGAAACTGATGGAAAAACTGGCCAGTGAAGTGGCAGTGCTCTGTTCTGGGTTCCCTCAGCCTTCCTTTGGGCTTCTCCCTTCACAACATGACAGATGGTTACAGAGAAGCAACAAAGCGATCAATAACACAAAGCACTAAATCTGCTGAATCATAAGATTCTGCGTAGAGCTTTGCATGGCTCCCAAAAATTAGATTTTTAACTTAAGCTTCTTATGCAGCAAAATATTAGATGACATTTAATAACTTGCACAGCTGAGATTCATAACACTGTGTAAACTGCTATAATATCAAAAAGCACATTAAGAATAAAAATTCAATTATGGCATTGAGAATATGGTCAAATGCAATCCCACTCGCATTTGCACAAACGTGCAGTGGGGTGCAAAAGTCAAAATCGAATTAAAAAGTAAAAAGGCTTTAGGATTTTATATATATATATATATATATATATATATATATATATATATATATATATATATATATATATATATATATAATATATTATATAATATATAAAATAATATTATATTATATAAACAAACAAAGAACTGTTTCAGGAAAAATAAGAAATAATCAAGATTCTGTAATAAAATTATGTCACTAATTAAACAAGCACATTTCAAGCATAAAATTTTGCACGAAAAAATTATAATTTCATATTTTCATGCTTGCATCAAAGCACAAGATGTTCTTTTGTTAATCTGCAAATCATGCTGAAGAACATGATCCTCAGGTTGGCAAACTTTGCATTCATGTCTGCTACTGTCAAATGGGACAAATACTAAGAAATTCTAAAATTCATGTTAATTTTAATTTTAAAAATAATAATTATATACATTGTATATTATATATATATATATATATATATATATATATATATATATATATATATATATATATATATATATATATATATATATATATATATATATATATATATATATATATATATATATATATATATATCATTTACACTTTTTTATTATTGCATTTAAAAAAGCTATTTCTTTTCATCTGAGAAAATGATACTCTCTCTTTGCTGACCTGGCTCATGGAGGAGTGCTGGTGGGGAGAGCAGCTGAACCTGCCAGCTCCCCCAGAGGCACAGAGTATGAGTGCCCATTAGAATGATGGGACCTGGCAGCTGGGTGCCCTTACACCCTGCTAATTAAACCCATGCCACACTGACACTGGCAACACTGCTGATTGTAGCCCGTTGAAGATGGGCAGGCAGGGTGTGAGGGGATGGACTCTGGGCATTGTGGGAGAAAGTTGGGCATATAGGGAGGTCACGGTTTGATTAGACCTACAGGGTTTGTAAGGCAGCACAGTACTGATATTAAACACTTGGGGGTCTGTTAAAGGGATTGTTCACCCCAAAATTTTAATGACCCCAAGATTTAAGCCATCCTAAGTAGATGACATTCTTTTTTCAGGCAAATACAATCAGAGTTGTATTAAAACAATGTCTTGGTTCTTCCAGTAAATGGCAGCCCAACATTTTTTAACTGCGAGAGGCATTACACTTTCTTAAGTTGAATATGGAAGGCAGTCCACCGGAAGCTAGATATTTTACTAAAGTATTATATTTTACTAAGTATAGGAAGATCCACAGAGACAGAGTGTCAGGATGGGAAAGTCCCAGTCTATTAACAACTGTTTTAATTATCCTGTTTTTATTTTTAATTCTTACACGTGTTATTCTTATTTCTTATCACTGTTTTAATTTCATTTTCTATGTAAAGCACTTTGAATTGCCATTGTGTATGAAATGTGCTATATAAATAAACTTGCCTTGCCTTAAGTATTACATTTTGATATTTTTCTTACAAAAACTGATTTGATTCGCTTCAGAAGGCCTTTATTAACCCACTGGAGCCATGTGGAGTACTTTTATAATGGATAGATGCACTTTTTTTACATTTATTTTTTATGTCAAAAGTTTTAATATCACATTTTCTAATATTTTTAATACATTTTGTAATGTTATGTTTATTTTTGTAATATTGATTATTTTCTCATCCAGTTTTTTTGAGGAGGCACTGCCTCCATCCCTTGTCGTCTTGGAGGAAATGCCCTGGCTTGGTTAACCTAGACAGAGATGAAGGGCACTGAAACCATTGCATTTCATAAAAAAATAAATTAATAATCAATCTATCAAATCAATCAAGCAACCAACCCTTGGACCATTAAAGTGAAAAAACAGAAAATATAAAATGTTTTGCTTTATAAAGCATAGCAATGTATCTGGGTAAACATCTGGGTAAAATGAAATTAAGTGTTACAACTAATGACAAGTTTTCTCTTTCCCGATGAGAAAATCTGTACAATGTCTTGTACAATGTTTTATTCATCCTGTGCCTGTCAGTGGGGGAGTATGAAATATAAAGAAAGAGACAGCACTTTTACCTCCCACACTTCCAGCTTCCAGTATTTACACTGAATAAATGCAAACCTGAATCCACAAAACTGCTTTCCGGTTGAACTACCTGAGAAGACTGTGTCTGAGAGGACAAAAAGAATGCAGGATATGTTCCACAGTCGATCACGTGATCAGAGAAACCCCTCAGAGATGGCTCCTCCATCACAGGGGCCGTTTAACTCAGAGACAGCATGTTTGTTGTTCGGGGCTTTGGCCCATCTCCGAGTGCGGTGTTCTTTTACAGGCCCAGCCCCAGGAGAGAACACAAGACTCGGGTAATGGGAGAGGAGTCTGGGAAACACCAAGCTGGCTATTATCACTCCATAGGCCACGGCGCAGACACCTAAACACATGCTAAGAAGAGCACGGAGATGGTGGGAGTACCTGAGGGTCACACGAGGGGGATTGATATGCTCAGGATACACAAGGGATACAATTATAGGGCATACTGTACAGTTCAGCAAATGGCTGTACTGTTGATCTTAGTGGGGTTCCTACTGCTGGATGCCCGTAATGCTATTGGTTAGTTGCACAATTGGCCATAGCAAATTATATTAATTGACCCATTAGGGATCCTGCAGCAGAACAAGTAGAGCATGGTGCTTGAAACCAAGGTCATGAGTTTGTGTGAGAAATCAAACAATGATTAAAATGCATACTTTAGATGCACTAAAGTCACTTTAGATAAAATAATCTGCCAAATGCATTAATGTAAATGTAAAGATAAGATCAAATTTTACAAAGAATCAACCATTCTGGACGGAAAATATTTCTATATACATGCATCATCATCATGAATGCTTTTAACCAAAGCGACTTCCATTGCATTCAAGATATACAAGATATAAAATTATTATTTTAAAAAACATAAAAACTTTTATTCAGCAAGGATGGATTAAACTGATTAAAAGTAACAGTAAATACTTTTAAATTGTAACAAAACATATTTATATTTCATATTATTGCTGTTCTTTTGATTCACCAAAGAATCATAAAAAATATCATCCATACAAATAGTAAGTAAAATATTAAAATAATTACCATTTTAAATATTGATAATAACCAGCACATTTTAAATATATTCAAATAGAGAACATAAATAGTAATAATATATTACAATATTACAGTTTTACTGCATTTTCATTCATATAAATGCAATCTATATAAAAATATATAGACACATATTACCGGCCCCAAATGATAGTGTACATTTTATCAGTTTGTGAAGAATTGATGCTGTAGCGGGCGATCGGGTTTCTGTCCCTTTGTGCCAAGAACTTCCGTAGAACTTCCTCTTCATCCCTAAACAGATTTTATCCACATTTCTGCTTACCTATAGTGTTTGCGGCAAATCAATTATGGTGCATTGGTCAAGAAAAATAAATCACACACAAAGGAAAGAGCTTAGAGAGAAAGATGCTGAGAGAACAAGAGAGCATGCAGCTCCTAAAAGTGTTTAGTCAGGCTATAAAATCAACAAAGTTTGTTCACTCAAAACAGAAAGACAGATGACAAAAAAAATGACAGTGAATTTACCAGAAGATGTCGACAGATTTACACGACCCTTCACACAAATGCACAATCACAAATCAAATCACTCTCAAATCAAATCCCAAGATTTAACAGATGACAAGAAGAACATTGGAAAATGTCAAACAAGGGAGAGGGGATGAGTGAAAGATCATTTTTTGGCCTTCTCTGACGGTGCAAGAGGGGTAACAGTCTGTATGCAGAGTTCGCACACTATGTAGCTTTGGCAACACCTGCATTTCAACAGATTCTCTATGAAGTGGTTTAAACTAAAGCGCATTGTGGCCAAACGTACACATGTGTGCGGAATCCTTCCTCTGGTCATGGGCATGTTGTGTGTATATGCTTAGTTGCAAATGCTAGTGATTTGGGGTGAAACTATCTCTCACTATCCACTGCAGACTGCTTCTGATTATTGCTCTGGGAATAAAGTCTGTACTGTAGCTGTAGCTGCTAGTTTACAATCTGTTTCTCCAACTCCAACCTCAACTAAGTAGGTCTGCAATACCTGGAAAAATTTGCATTTCCAGTCATCTCAAAAGCTTCTTACACTAGTGATTACTTTTTAAATGGCATTCATGTTCATTCAAAAGTTTAGAGCTGATACGATTTTTATTTGTTTTTGAAAAAAACATATCATATGCTCACCAAAGCTACATTTATGTGATGATAAATAAAGTAAAAAAAAAACTAAATCAGCAATAATATTGTGGAACATTATTATATATATATATATATATATATATATATATATATATATATATAAATATATTTGCCATATATATTTTAATATATATATATATATATATATATATATATATATATATATATATATATATATATATATATATTCCTATATATATATATGTTTTTATAAATATATGTTTATATATATATATATATATATATATATATATTTTTTTCTTCAGGATTCTTGAGGAAGATAAATAGGAATAACAAATTTTAATTAAACATAGAAATGTTTTGTAAACATAAAAATCTTTACTGTTACTTTTGATCAAATTAATGCATCCTTGCTGAATAAAAGTGTTAAAAAATTAAAACCCAAAACTTTTAAACAGTAGTGGCAGTGTTGGGTGTAACTTACTAAGTAATTAGTTACTGTAATTTAAGTATGGGATTATTCTTATTTTTTCTGCAATTTAATTACAGTTACTTCTGACTAAACTAAATACTGAGTATTTAGAACAATTATATATAATACAATATTGGAATTAACATCAGTATTACTTTAAAATGCATGTTTTTATGTATCATTCTCACATTTGAAATACTTTGGTCAGTTAATAAGAATAATTGATGTAGTTTTATATTATTTATTTAAATGATAATCTATAATCACTTAACTAGTCGAGGTTGATATAGGATTTAGTAATTAAATACTTTTTGGAGAGAGTAATTTTAACAGTAATCTAATTACACCAGTGAAGATGTAATTTGTAACTAGTAATTCAATACTTTTTTAGAGTAACTTACCCAACACTTGTAGTGATTGTCCACCTTCTGGTGGACTACATTTAAGACCAACTTCTAAAAATGTTCCCATTGATGAGGTCTGTATTATGGCATTTGATAGCAGGATTTTGCAGATTGAGTAATCAGTATGATAAGGTTAGGTATACTATAGGCATACCTGTCTAAATAACAACAATAATAAATAATGCATCTCAAGTGTTTTGCATAGGAAGTGAATGCATACAGTATGTGGCATGACTCGCATATTTTTTGCTTCTGCATACTACAGATTGCAATCCTTTGGGCATCCCTGAGGTCTGCCAGTGGTGAGTTTGGAGGGAGAAAAGATGGAGCGACGGTGTGAGAGAGACACATCGCCGAGCGGCATGCAGTGGTTGTGTAGATGGCAGACTCGGGGTGTCCGGTGGCCATAATAAAACGTCCCTGTCAGAGGCTTGTGGCTCCCCAGAGTGAGTTCTGATTAATTGGGCTGTCCAGCCTCTCTGATAGCGGCTGCTTTACCCACTGCTCCTGGGAATCGTACCCATGCCCCTTTCACTCAACCCCATGCCAAAAAAGGAACGAAAAAAGAAAGAAGCGAATATCTGGCCTTCGAGCCTTTGCGGCTAATATTAGAGACTCTCTTCCCTTGCCTCTCATGTTTGCTGGCTCTCTCCCTCCCTATTCCAAAATGATCCTGCATCAGCATCCTGTTCACCTTGCTGGGGGGTTTAATGTGTATTTATGCATGTGTACTGGGAAGCAGGGGACATTCAAACAGCAGACACCTCAGCATGAAGCATTTACAAGTTTCAGTCTCAGTCATGTGTGCGTGTGTACAAGTGTGTAACAAACTGTTAAATCTATAGCCAAATCACCAGTAGGCCTCCTAGATTAAGCACCGCTGTCCACAGTAAACAGCAACAGAAGGCAAAACTCAACAAAGATGACATTGCAACAAAATTGCTATGCAAAGCCCAAAGTCCTACTAAACCCTGCTGTGCTGCCCTTCATTTTCTGCTCTATCGTATCACCTTATACTAGGGTTGGGAAATGTGAGGAATTGTAAAATTGTAAATAGAAACTGTAAGAAATGGAAAAATTACATTCTGTTTGTACATTCTGTCCATGTGTACAGTCAATCATTTTATCCCTTAAAACTCATCTTTGATTACCAAAATTATGTTTAAAAAAATGTCCCTGTGGAAAAAATCTGCCATGCCTTAAAATAGCTTGAATGTAACTCTACACCCTTCTTTCATTTAGTATTATTCAGATTTTTGAATATGCAAACTAACCCCGCCTCCACTCACACCAGCTCAAGAGACTCACTCGGTCAACTTTTAAAAAGACACGCAATTCCATTTCCAAATGATGAAATTATAGATAAACATTGCAAAAGAGCCGTTTACACAAATATTTTCCTAACTTTTCAGACTCTTTAGAGATGGTAATTGCCATTGATAGAAACTAAACAAAAAGATGGGATCACTAATTTATTCCTTAATTTAAATTTAAAAAAAAAAGATTTGGCTAATAAGAATAATTTGTTCAGGAATCAGTTGTACTACATTGGTTGTGCTGTATAGTTTTGATTCACTAAGAAATATAGGGGCTCATAAGATTCATTCACTTTAAAATCAGTTGGAAAAAAAGACACAAGTGCGCTAGTTGATTCACCAAAAAGTGCCAGTTCATAAGAGTCATCAGAACATCATTTAGTTCCTGGTATGTATATACATACACACTCACCTAAATGATTATTAAGAACACCTGTTCAATTTCTCATTAATGCAATTATCTAATCAACAATCACATGGCAGTTGCTTCAATGCATTTAGGGGTGTGGTCCTGGTCAAGACAATCTCCTGAATTCCAAACTGAATGTCAGAATGGGAAAGAAAGGTGATTTAAGCAATTTTGAGCGTGACACGGTTGTTGGTGCCAGACGGGCCGGTCTAAGTATTTCACAATCTGCTCAGTTACTGGGATTTTCATGCACAACCATTTCTAGCGTTTACAAAGAATGGTGTGAAAAGGGAAAAACATCCAGTATGCGGCAGTCCAGTGGGCGAAAATGCCTTGTTGATGCTAGAGGTCAGAGGAGTATGGACCGACTGATTCAAGAGCAACTTTGACTGAAATAACCACTCGTTACAACCGAGGTATGCAGCAAAGCATTTGTGAAGTCACAACACGCACAACCTTGAGGCGGATGGGCTACAACAGCAGAAGACCCCACCAGGTATCACTCATCTCCACTACAAATAGGAAAAAGAGGCTACAATTTGCACGAGCTCACCAAAATTGGACAGTTGAAGACTTGAAAAATGTTGCCTGGTCTGATGAGTCTCGATTTCTGTTGAGACATTCAGATGGTAGAGTCAGAATTTGGCGTAAACAGAATGAGAACATGGATCCATCATGCCTTGTTACCACTGTGCAGGCTGGTGGTGGTGGTGTAATGGTCTGGGGGATGTTTTCTTGGCACACTTTAGGCCCCTTAGGGCCAATTGGGCATCGTTTAAATGCCACGGCCTACCTGAGCATTGTTTCTGACCATGTCCATCCCTTTATGACCACAATGTACCCATCCTCTGATGGCTACTTCCAGCAGGATAATGCATCATGTCACAAAGCTCGAATCATTTCAAATTGGTTTCTTGAACATGACAAGGAGTTCACTGTACTAAAATGGCCCCCACACTCACCAGATCTCAACCCAATAGAGTATCTTTGGGATGTGGTGGAATGGGAGCTTCATGCCCTGGATGTGCATCCCACAAATCTCCATCAACTGCAAGATGCTATCCTATCAATATGGGCCAACATTTCTAAAGAATGCTTTCAGCATCTTGTCGAATCAATGCCACATAGAATTAAGGCAGTTCTGAAGGCAAAAGGGGGTCAAACACAGTATTAGTATGGTGTTCCTAATAATCCTTTAGGTGAGTGTATATATATACACACACAAAGAAAAAAAAAACTCCAACTCTTCTATCTACAGAAGAATGAGCTTGCTTCAAAGTCAATTCATTGGGGAAATCATTCACCATCACTTCCAGGTAAAACTTCACAGAGAAAAATAACTCCGCAGACAGACACACAAGACAGCAACTCTTCCTTCCTCTAAGCTTCTACAGGTTGAACGACAGTCCTTGCTCAGCACATGGCTCATCTCTCCCACAGTCAGTCAACCAGCCAAGGTCAATTGCCTTTCCCCTTTCCTCTCATTCAGTGCTTTATGTGCCTTTACGGCCAACGTTTTTTTTTCTCCTCTGCACCAAGGTGACTGCTGGCCCACAGAGACTGGCACGTACTGCTGGGTAGCTTTAAAAGATCAGCAAATGCAGCACAGGCCTGACCCTCTGATTCAGTCTGATCGCTTTTCCTTTCCACCTTTGGTCATTTTACATTTCCTCAATCCTTAAATCACATTAATGCTTTTTTTCAAAACTCCACCATTAACTTTTATTTGGTATTTCTCCATTTTACTCTCATAAATAGCATAAGCATTCACATTTCTCTTAAGTACTCACTTTTATTCTTCAATGTCTTTTTCCTCCTCTCTAAATCTCGCATGTTCTGTCTCTTCCATTTCCTCTCTCCCTGATGTCTCCTTACGGGCTGTAAAATCACCTATAAACCGCTCACATCCATAAGAGCTTCATTAGCGGGGACAAAATGTGTCTGTTGCACACAGCACAATGAAAATCTGTCCCTGAGAGGGAATACAAACATTTAATTATACAGCAATGACATAAAAATACAGAAAGCGGAAGACTGAAAGAGAGAGAGAAAATAACTTAAAGGGTTACTTCAGCGATTTAGCATTAAGCTTTGTATCAGTAGAAATTTGGTAGTATATTTGAATGATTGTGCTTCCCTCAAACCACCCCCCAACGACGGAGCGGTTGAGAGCAAAGTGAGTGTTTCAACTGTTCAAATGAATTCCTATGAAAGTTAAGCTTCCATAGGCATGATCTGAAAACGCGCCAGACTGAACATGCGCTGTGAATGTATGGCGTGCTTAAGAGTGACAGTGTAAAATGAGCTGACTACCTCAGCTCATCTCAGCTCTTCGCTCTCATGATGAATGTAATATGACTCCTGCTGCGTTTGTGCTGTGACACTCATTCGGCTCACTCACATTATATTGAACAGACACGTTCAGTTTTTATTTGTAGTGTCTGTTCTCTAACTGAACTAAATAATTTTATTACGAAAATCTAATTAACGGTAGGGGCGGTGCCGCGGTGGGAAAGTGATCCAGTAAACCAGTAAACCAGTAGCAGTGGGCTCTTAGGGCAGCGAAGCAAGTGCATTCTGGGAGTTGTTGTTTTTCATCCACATGAGCCAAAAAATACATTTTCTGGCTTTTCTCAGTCTAGAAGGCACCAAATTCAAAAATAATTTCAAATTTCTACTACATAAATGACCTCGTTTAAATACACACTCATCTTCCCAGCACTGAAGTACCCCTTTAAAGGTACAATCTTAGACCACTACTGGAAAAAAAAAAAAAAAACAGAACTGCTGTCTAAGCGAATATAAAAATAAAAATAAAATGATTTAAGCAAATACCATGAGTTTAGCGGTTTTTTTTCCTAAATATTTTTTTGCAGATGGGAAGTGTTTGAAACATGCAAATTGTTGTTATTAGTGGTGCTGAAATTACACACTTCACCTTTAACTCAAGTACTTACAACATTAGTTTTGACTGTCTATTCTAGAGATGGGCAAAAAATATTGAAAATTTAAACTTACAAAATAGTTTTACTGAAGAGTGAAGTAAAATTGTCCCAAAAGTTGAATCCGTGTTTCAGCTGTGATGCCATGTCCAGACTGTTTCTTATAATGAATTGATTCAGTGGCTGACTTTATATATTTATCCAAGTATCCTCTTAAATAAATAAATTGACCCTTTTTCACATATCTGGTTTTCTCAAATGCATAAGTCGTCATCGTTATGTAAACTTCTAGGGTCATTCTATATCAAATCAACCAAATTCATATTAGTTTTTATGAAGAAATACTACATGTCATGGATGTATATTTACTGAGTAATCCATAATTCTGTAGTGGGAGGTCAAAATGACATAATTAATCTGAGATTTTGAGCTAAATTAAAGGGGGCATAGATGACACCATCATTATTTTATTTTTACACAAAGATTAGGTCTGTTAGTTAAATCTGTTGACTTTAGTAAACACTGTTATTGCATCATACACCAGCAGTGACAGCTTTTTTGCCCGAAGTTTGCATGCCTGTAACTTAAGAAATATTAAAGATCTTTTAATGTCCTTTTATATTTTGGATTTTAGCTAACTTTTCTTTTGGTACCCATATTGTTATGGCCCTATAAGGTTCAATTTCAGAGATATTCTTATCCCACTAGGGCTCCATGAGTAAATTGATAAATGATACACATTTCCAGTGGTTAAATACTAAATAGGTTTTTATAGGTTTATGTTTTGTTTGCTTGTTTTTCACTTGCATAGAACATACATGTCTGAGTTCTATACATATTATCTTAAAAAAGTATTAAATATATTTTAATATCCCTCTAGATTCTCATTCTTAATAAACTTTTATTGTATTATTTGTAAAGGTCCTACATGGTTGAATCCCATAGATATTGTATACATGACATTTAATATTGTGGCTTTCTTCTTCATTTATGTATTTCTTTCACCAGAGTAAAAAAAAAAAATTTAAATTCTAAATTTTTAGTTGGGGACTTTAGATTGAGTTGACACAGAACGACCCCACGGTTAACCAGTTTAATAAAGGTATAAGACTCAAAGTATAATGTACATGTTTAAAATGCACATTAAATAGTATAATTATTTCAATGAAAATATATGTTGTAGGATTCTAAATGTAGGATGTTAACTGATAATAGAAATGTATCATCACAGTCTGTGAAAAGGGTCCATATATAAAACATTAACTAGTTAGCATGCATATTACTAGGATATTAGCTGTTTATTAGTACTTAATGCACATTTTAATGCCTTATTCTCATTGGAAATATTCTACATCCCTTAATCCTACCCAATACCTAAACTTAACAACTATCTTACAACTATTAATACGCAGTAATTAGGAGTTTATTGAGGGAAAATCCATAGTTAATAGTGAGAATTGGACCCTAATCGAAAGTGTGACCAATATATTAAAATATTATGTTCACCTGTAAAATATTCTGTGCACATCCACATATTTGACTGCTCTTTTGATATTTACTTAAACACATATTAGTAAATCAAGATTAAGTCCATTCAGGCAGCACAGTTATTTTGAAACAGTCAGTATCACTCAAAGCCTGCCAGTAATTACATTGTAAATGCACTAAATAAAAATAAATAAATAAATAAAAGGATTACAGAGAAAGAGTGAAAAGCATACAGAGAAACTGCCCCTTCAGCAGCCCCTCACAAGAAAGAAAAACATGAAACGCTCATTACAGGGAGGTGCATTTTGTTTATAGCCAAGAACACGAGTCTGTAATTATTCTTTTATTTGTTAAGTTCATTATTCAGGAGTTTGGAAAGAGCAAAAGGGAGGAGGGTGGGGTTTAAATAAGGAGAAACAGCTCACTTAGTTGTCAGCGACCTTAGAGGGAACAACAAGGGAAAAAAGACAAGAAATTGGGGATGCACAATTAACTTTAATTCCTTGAAATTGCTTTTAATTCCATGCGCTGCGGTAATGAGTGCATTTTAGCAAAGATTAGGCCTATATCCATTGTCATACTAATTTCTTGCTTTTGTGGCATGCACAAGAAAGGGATGAAAGAAGTTGAAAGGAAGAATTGAAGCAGACGGCGGGAGAAGCCTGGAGAGCAGGACAACTCCGTATTAAACGATTGGCAATGTCAATCAGAGCCAATGTTTCGTTTTCTCCATCTCCGTCCTCAAGCAGACAAAAATCCTCGGAATGGCACTTATTAACAGCCCCTCTGCTGTTCTTAATTGTAGGCTGACAAAGCCTGTCTTTGGCTTTGGGAGAGAGGGACAAAAGCAGCTCTCAAACATCATAGTCACGGACGTCTGAGCTGCTCATGTACATCTGAATAGCACTTTGTATAATGAGTCAGAGCACTGAATGTTATGAATTTTGTCAGTGTGGAGAGGTGGAACTTGAGTTTGCGTGAAACAATAGCTAGCGGCTGTTTGGCGCTGATTGGCGTTGCGCTGTTTTTTTGCCTGCGTGGCTGTCACTCTTTCACCCTTGTCACTTAAAATAAGGAGAACTATCATTAAACTTGACTGCTCATCTGAACTCCGAATCGGGTGAAATGGCCAACACATACAGTCTGAAAATATGAAAATTGCAGCAAATGATTAGCTGGACTGTATCAATATCAGGATTTGCATTTGGGTTAGAGGTATAAACAAACCCTTATGACACTTTGGCATGGACACAAACACGAATGAGCCTTAAATTGTGTGGTTTGTTAAGTAGAAATTACTTTACAAAGGAACTCTAAGGCAATTTTTGTATGGTGGATAAAAATAAGCCACTTTCACACAGCGCGTTGATCCTGTAAAATTGCCGTAAAATTTCCAGAGTGTCTTCTGTGTGAACACAAACACGTCCAGGGATTAATTCCGGGATCGATCCGGGAATGGGGATCTAGTAACATTGCCAGGACCAGTCCCGGAACGTGCCCTGTGTGAACAAAAAGCAGGATCAATGCAGTATAGTGATGACGCTTAAGCTGAGATCGTTCGCCAGCTTAGTGAAACGCTATGTGATATACTGGTTAATAATCAAATCAGAAAAAAATTAAAATGCACAAGCGAAATTGCAGATCACAACCAAACTTAAGATGCTGCAGAGGTTTTTACAGGGTGATGCATGCACAGATTCTAGAAAATCACTGGCAGTGTAAATGGACCCAAATCAAATGATGCAGCAACAAATCCCAGGATACTATATTATCAGTGTATTTTCCGGAATCTCTTTGTGGCTATATTGGAAAATAAATTTCAGAGACATTGAGGCCTTGTCCATACTAATACGGTTTTGCTTGAAAATGCATCCTTTTCTCTCCGTTTTGGCCTTGCGTCCACACTGAGATGGCGGTTTTATTAATGAAAATAAAGCTTTATAAAAACTTCTCTGAAGTGGATTTAAAAATGCCTTTTTGTGTTTTATTGTGGACTTGAGGTATTTGAAAACGATGAAGCGTGTTTAGTTATGGCATGCATTTTGTACAGCTTGATATTCATGTTTATACAAGTACTGTGCCTGTTATGTGCTATTCACTTTCACACCGTTTCTAAAATATGTCAATTTGCACACTCTTAATGTCACAGCCGCATGAAGGAGAGACCCGAGGCATATAGTGACCATATTATGACTCATGTCAATTAGCAACCACCTAGTAACCATCACCAACACATTTGCAACTTCATTACAACCTCCCAAAATCATGTTGGCTTTTTCCCCCAAAAGTCAGACTTTCTCTAAACAATAAAACAAATGAAAAGTTCAGCACAAGTTCATTTCAATCGACAGCACTACTCACAATAATTAATTTCCATTAATCTGGGTTACAGTGAGGCAAAGGACATGAAAGGGCCAATCTAGAAACAAATACGCATCTTAACATGATTTTAGTGTGAAAAAATTCCCTTACTAACCTTTTCTGTGTAAAGATATACAACTGTACAATGCCATAAACCCTAAAAATTACTGTAAAATGTAAACTGTTTTTCAGCTCAAATAATACACATTTTACCAGAATAATTATTGTAAATGCTAAAATTATAAGCTTCACATTTCCGCTTTTATGTCCTCCAAAAATGGCACTTTTTATTTTGCACTTTAAGTGCCTCACCGTTTTTAAAGAAAAGAGGGACGAGTATAAATTATTATACTTTTTTGTTGTTGTTGAAATCAAAATTATACCACAAATGCTGTTGATTCAGCTTTCTGTACTTTAACATATTTAGTAGATATGAAAGGACAAAGGATGTTTGGGGCATTCAGAAGAGACATTCTTGGGACAGACAAATAAAAAAAAATGATAAAGAGTTGTCTGAAAACAGACTGAAAGGTGTTGTCAAGCTATAATCGTTCTAATGCCTCTCTTAGCTCAAAACAATTTGATTCCAGCAAATTCTCTTCGGCCAAGATTGCTCTTGTTTCAATACATCACTGCTGAACTTGTAAAGATGGAAATCAGGAAAACAGCCACATGGGGTCGATCTGGCAGTCACTGCTGTTCTAGATAAAGAGAAAGCATCCCCAGCCAGCGGAGCTGTGCAGTCAGAGGTTAAATGATTTGAACTTCTGACTTACAGTGTAACTGACCTTGAAAGGAAAATTGCCGACTTCTGTCTGATGCGATTCTCTTAGATACTCCGTGTATGGGAAAAGCTATTGTCAGAATGAACTCTGCAAACAATTTTGTGTTATGAATTATACATGAGGTGCCATGTCCTTTTACCCATGCAAACACTGCATGTATGAATGCTGATAACAGTTCAGTAATGTGTCAAACCAACAGAAGATTGTAAACGCAGCATGTGCATTTGAATGCATAAACGGACACATTATAAACATGTTGTCCTTCATTACTCTTTCTCTCCCTTATACGGACTCTGTGAGGTATCAAGTCTTATTAGACTTCAGGCTGTATAAAGGCCTTTCACACTTCTTGGTGGCACTAATTGTAGCACAGCTCTGCTCAGCAAATACTGGCCATGTAGTTGGATTTATTCCGGATACAGGGAGAAAAGGATGAGTGGTAGTTTGGAGGTAAAATTGTAAGATACAATTTACAGTATACAGATTGTTCTAGTGTGCTATGTTTGCTATTTCGGAATCGTTTGATCATTGGGCATCAAATTTCACTGGGGTTTTTTCAGCGCCTCACATCATGAACAGCATTTTTAAGATGGTGTGTCAAGTTAATATAAAGCTCAAAGTTCGACACAAGGTGAACAACAACAACAAAAAAAAAACAGTTTTCCCCTTTTTTATGTATTCACCTAAACTGCTGTTTAATGAACATTTTGGACAATGCAATAAAAGTTGCTGGGTTAAAAACAACCCAAGTTGGGATATTTATATATGGAAGAGAAAATTGAGTGTTTATTTTAGGCAGCAGTGTAATAATATACCAAAATTTGCACTTGCAGATGTCAGTTCCAGCTGATCTAGATCATAAAACAAAATCTTGCTAGAGAATTTAGGACAGTTCACCCTCAAATAAAAATTAATGTCATTCCAAATCATGACTTGTGCAACGACAAAGGAAATATAACTGTTTTTTGTACATACAATGAAAGTCAATGTGACAAAATGTAAATTTTTTGTTGAACTATCCCTTTAAGAAGACAAAAAATAATAATAATAATAATTCAAGGGATTCAGCGGGCAGGTTTTGTTGGTTAAATCAGTGTAGAAATCCATGGAAAGTCTACAGATAGAGAGGAATTGACAGAATGAATATGCAATGCGTTTTGAGCCAGTAGCGGGTCTACCATGATCAAATCCACAAACAAATCATCAAATTCCCATTAGCCTCTGGAAGGATGAGGCAGCACATGTACAGCGGCGTCAGTCAGTGCAGCTCCAAAAGGAGGGAGACACTCAGAGCCGGAGCAGAGAGCAGCACGCTGCGCAGGAACCCGCCTTCGCTTGGCAGGAGTTGCCGCTCCTAACAGAATCAAAGGCTGCTTTTCTTCCCATTGAGACACACGGGCTCAGAGGTCAGCCTGCCTTTCTTGGACCAAGATGGAAAAAAACGGAATAAATGGGCTTTGTGAGACAATGGGTTATTGCTGCGTGGGCAAGCGTTTGTAGCACTGTGGCCTCTCACTTTGACAAAATAAAAAGAGAGCGAGAGATGATGCACTTCGACTGCCACGATAAAAGCAAATACTTTAGCCTTCTTTGTAGATAGGGCTTCCTGTCTGTGCCACACTGTGTAAACATTTGTGAACTTAAGATGTGTGTGCCTGGAAATAAATATACAATGCCTCACGAACAAGCGTATGCCAAATCATAAGCCGCAGATGGAGTTACATGTTATAAATGATTTTTTTTTTAAAGAGAGAGAGAGAAAAAGATTTGAGTAAACAACAGTGTTAAAAAAGCAAGGATTAAAAAGATTCCATTAGGAAAGAGAGCATGCTCAAAATGTATTTGATAGAGCAATGAAACTTCTCCAGAAAAGTGAGGAGGGTAAAAAGGAGAAAGGATTCCCGTGGGATACTTTGGCCTCATATGGGACCTGTCGATCAAAACTTGTATGAAACCTCAAGAGGCCAGACCAGAAAGGACAGAGGTGAGCCAAGGAAACGTACTTTCCCACAGTCAATACAAATGTAATATTCACATTCTTAAATAAATACAGACAGACAGACAGATAGATGGATGGATAGATGGATAGATGGATAGATAGATAGATGTTGTTTACATACACTTTCAAAGCAAGGTTCTTTATGCAACCTACATTTAAAAAAAGGGGCAATTTAACACTTAAAATGATTCTGCTATTGTCTTCTTCAGTTTGAAGCAATTTTAAGAATTTTAAGACATATACAGACAAACCCTGTATTATTCACTTCTCACACAGCTCCATTGTAGGGAATCTATCCAAGAAAAAAGATCAGGCAGAGAAAAGGAGAGTTAAATTGCTGAACGATTAATTTTCATCAGCAGCCAGTTTCACTGACGGGACTTAATCCAAAGCTAAGCCGATTAACAAACTGATATTTGTGTTCCTACTATTCCCCACAAGTCTCGCTACTGGCTCGGCTCCTAAATGTCACGGAAAAGGCTGATTTAAATTCACGACTGTCTTCAGACAGACTGAAACGATAACCGATACAGATCACAATAATGAGCAATACAGCCCAACTACGCAACAGCACACATGCAGTGGTCAGATCTGTCATCATCATAATCATTATCATCATCATTAACCCTTTCATAAACTAAAAATGACACACTTCAAGATTTGCCAATATTGATGAGACAAATTGTGCACAGCAATGACAGCAACTCACAAAAATTAACAAATTATTGACCAAAACAACATAATTCAACAATAACAAATATATTTAATATGTAACATTAAATATGTTATTTATTCATACTATTCAACTATGCATTTATGCAATCATGTTTAATGAACTAAGGCTCAATAATTATATTTAGGTAGTTAGCCTAAAACTTTGACATATGCTTTATTTTCTTTAACAATGGTTTTAGGCTACAAGTGACATATGCATATGGAAAAGGTGGTTATTTAAAATGCACCTGGGTTGTAACAAATTAATTTTTACAAGTAGTAAAATGTTCCCACATTAATATGATTTTATAATACCTGCAAGCACAACAAATTTTAAACATTTAGCAATAGTTTTTGATGAAGTAGCCTATAGCATGTCAAAACCACTGGACAAAAGAGTTCAGTATACATCAGTCTGTTAGGGGGTTAATGTTCTTTACACTTGCACTCAAAAACACTTCTTTATGAAACTTACAAAGGCTTCCTAGCACTAAAAGTGATTCGGCTATTCTTGCAAGCCAATGAAAGCATTCCGGAGATACGTACCGGTTCTTACAACTAATGTTCGTAATAAGCTTGATATTTATTAACTTTTACCAACTGTAACTTTGCAGAATATCCTACAGTAGTGTTGTTGTTTACCCGTATACCCATTAAAATCGCTCTCCCCTTAGGCTTTTTAATTCATTTAATCTAAAATAACAATTGGATCAGCATCGCGTCTCCTCCGGGCAGCGCAGCGGAGCGCAGACGTGCGTCAGGAGCCCGTGCCTTTGCCAATGACACTGAGATAAGTTCCGACCTATAAGAACTGAGTAATTCGTGATCTTTACCTATTTTCGAGAACTAAAAGGGCTCGGTTTTAGCCCGTTAGTCAATGGTCAGAGTGTCTAATTGACACTAAAAACTGATTAGAGTTGAAAACGCAGCAGTTGATAGTTTCGAGCGTTTCAAATTAATCAAATATGCTTTAAGTTTTCTTGGACGTTTTAATAAGGTCAGTTCAACTCGACTGTGATGGAGCGTCGTGGCTACAACATCACTTATACTGTAATCGATATCGAGGTTTCATATTGATGAGTTTACCTGTTCTGGATGGTTCTACGTGTGAAAATTAGTCACGATGACTATTTATCAATGCATGTGTGCGCGCGTGTGGGGGAGGGGGTATAAATTAGGATGACAAGCTACAATTGTTTATTTGTATTTCATTTATATTATATATTTCAGTTATCATTTCAATAACATTGCTTTTTAACATTTATATTACCGTAATAGGCTACACATTGTTTACATGTATACATGTAAGAAAAACGAATGCCAATAAAGTACAGAGAGAGAGAGAGAGAGAGAGAGAGAGAGAGAGAGAGAGAGAGAGAGAGAGAGAGAGAGAGAGAGAGAGAGATTCAGATCTCGGTTCATACTACCACCATGTGGAGATGTGGACGCCACATTACTGTGTATTCAGGTTATTCTTCTAATGTCATAAAATCTGCCAGTCATATTATGTTGTTATCATTTCCAAAATGATACTTACCATTTTAAACACATTAAATATGTTTAGTTAGTAACTTTTCAATAAAAACATTCGAAATTCAATAAGACAGCTTTCAAATAGCCTACCTATATCTGTATGTTTGCAACTAAACATTTAAAGGTTGCTACATCAAATATGGCGCATTTGATTGCACAATGATATTTCAAGTTTCCAGTTTCTTTTCAGCCAACGAAAAATCAACTATAAACCAGTCACGCGCACCATAGTTTCGACTGAGGCAACAGAAGTGAATTTTTTTACATGCACGGAAAGCAATGACCACTCAAACTCTTTCTCAGACAGTGTACGGGCTGAGAATAACAAAACAAACGTCCAGTGAGACTGAATGCCCCTTTCAGTGCCTTCAACAGTGCCATTCTGCGCTATCAGTGCCATTGCTCCAACTGTATGCCAGACTATTTCACACCAACACACATAGAGACTCTATGCATGAAATCTATGCATCATTGTGGTGGTGAATGAATGGCACTCATTTACTATTGCAACGCATCTTATATATCCCATGGTTTATTATAAAGAGAGATTTCCAGACACTAAAAAATGGTTCCTCGCACCAGAGGATGGACACTGCGAGAAGCATCCTCAAAAAAGTAAGCAGAGCTCATAGGTGCGCGCACGAGACGCATAAACACCTTTGCGCACGAGACGATGGTCAGTCGTTTACTCACCTTGCTGCGAGTCGCTCAGACGGACCGCCACAGAAGTGAGAAGAAACCCGAGGCAACACAGAGGAGATGCCAGCTTCATGTTTGAAGTTGCCCGTGTGTTTCACATGTCCAACACCATATCCTTTAATTTTAAATGTCTTAAGACAGGAACGCAACTGCGGTGGAGTGACTTCTCAAGTGCTGCTGTTGCTTGTCAGTGTGAATAAGGAAATATAAGACGTCCCGTTTAAATGGTAAAATAGTCCTCAGGAAAGAGTGTAAAAGTTCAGGTGCGAGAAATTTGCTGTTTAGTGCTTTGACAGGATCTCGACGCAAGGCTCATGCCATTACTCTCTTCAGACGCTCTTCAGCGCTGCGACGGCACAAAGCCTAAGACACGCCCCCGTCGAACTACGCACCGCCCTCCGCCCGACTGATTGGTCCAAAGTCTGTATAATTAGACAAGAGCCCGCCTTACCACGCTCAGCGTAAGTTTTTGATTGGCTCAAGCGGCGCTAGCTTCTAAATACACCTGTCTCGTTGTGCATACAGCGTCTTCTTTAACAGGGAGTTTGTTCAAATTTCAAGAGAATGAAAAGCTCTTCCCGTCTTTAATTGTCAAAGGACGCATGTAGACGTCGTTATTCCAAATATAAAGCTCTACTAAAGTTGGAAGATTATACAAATAGTACCACCCCAGTCTTTTTTGGTAAGGGTGGGCTAGAGAATACTATGCGTAATTACTATGAATCTTTAGATGTCACGGTTTCCACAGCATTAACGCATTAAAATATTTTTCCATTAAGTTTGCAACATTAAGAGAGCTTTAATGAATGATTTTTATTATTATTATTATTATTTTAATCACAGTATATAGCATTTTCACTCACATTGAATTAACATTCAATAAAATCTTTTAGGGACAAACATAACTATAACCATGTATACTACAAAAACTTACATTAGTTTCAAAGATTTTTTATGAATTTCCATGTCTTCTCAAGATCTTTTACAGGGTTTCTATTACCGCTGCACCCCTGCCAATGTCATTAATGTCAGGAACACTATATTACAAAGTGTCACAGAGAAAAACAACTCCCTGAGTTGGTTATATATCCCTGGGTCTGTAAAGATTTAAAAACTCTTGGTTCAGACTCATAAACAGGTCACGCAGTCACACTACCCAAGAACAAAATATAGGAACAATGACTAACTTTGGGATTTCTATTAGTTTGCTTATGATTGAATTTGATTAAATACCACCATTCAAAATAAAAAAAAATAAAAATTATATATATATATATATATATATATATATATATATATATATATATATATATATATATATATATATATATATATATATATATATATATATATATATATATATATATATATATATTGCATACACGGTTTATAGCCATTAAAAGAAGCCAGGAAACTAGGTTGACCTAGAAAATTACTTTCATTTTCACTACGTCCTCATTCCTGTAAACTCTGCTTTTCACATTTCTGATGGAGTCAAAGAAAAGTTGGAGGCTCGAGGTGTGGTGTATCGGCATATTTCTGTAGTACTGACCTTTCACCACAGGAGGGAGTCATAACCACACCTCTGGGGTTAACAAGGGTCAGAGCCAGCAGGAGCTCAAGCTGTTTCCACCCAAGCATACGGCCCTGCAAACGACATTGGCTTCTTCTTAATATCATATGGAGACGACAACCTCTTTTAAATAAGCAACTAAGTCTTGCGATTTGATTAAATTTTATAAAACATCAGCTGTCACTTAACAAGACACTTTCCTGTTCTCATTTGTCAGCTCAACTGCGAACAACACAATTAAGAGACAAAATATTCAAATGAGGTTTTTTGTTCCTTTAATAAATCTCTCAGAATAGTACGTATGACAATATCTTCCAGATGCTCTCAATCGCATAATTCATTCTCTGGATTAGGAGAGTGAATAGCAGAGGTTCCGTCGGTTGGCAAAAACACCCTTGATGCCGGGTGTAGAGCTAATCTAATACATGACTCCATGATTTGTTTAATGGATGAGAGTTAGCTGTGCAAGGACCGCCAATAAAACCTGAGCCTCCAGAGGCCCTTCCGTGCATAATGATTCCAGACACACAATATCCAAGTAATGAAGCGGCTTTATCAAACTAGGCAGAGCTTATTTCCACCGGTGTCCTTCTCTCCCCTGCTATCTCCCATTACACTTCCTGCATTCAAACGGCATCGGCGCTCAACAGCCTGCCACCAAAGACCAACAGCAGCCAGAGAATTAGTCAATTTTGGAAAAACTTAAATTATTTACATTCAGGAAATGCTTTTTCCCGACAGACCATCAGAATCACAAGAGATTATGTCAGACTGAATGTATTATGGCTACAGAAGGGGGCAGAGATGGCAGGGTACAGGCTGAACTGAAATAATAACTCAGGTGTTAGTTATCAAAGCAAATGCAGTCCTTTAAAATAGGTCATATTATGCACTTTTACAAAGTCTTTGTTGGTCTACAATAATAGAATAGGTTTTTATGCTTGAATGTTCAAAAACACATTACTTTTTCACAAATTTTACATTGTTGCAGCACCGCTCTTCCCAGTATGTCAGTGTGTAAACACCACACGATTTTAGCCCCAATTTTCACTCGCCGACATTTTTGTGAAAATCACCATCAAATGCCTGAAAACGGAGCAAATCTGTGCTCGATCAAGTGAGTGCCGATTGTGTAGTGTGTATTCTCTCCTTCATACAACTTAAATCGCAAGCTTCTTGCACGCACCATTCTTAACAGGAAAAAAATCCTGTCTCACGCGTGATCTTATTTTCCCAGCATAACACTGAGTTCTGGTCTCTATGAAGCCCCTCCTTCTAGAATGTATGCACTCTGATTGGTCAGCTGGACCAGTGTGTTTTGATGATTGGTCAACCGCTTCGATCATGTTTTGGAAACGCAACACCTCCCCTTACCATAACCGCAAGTTTCAACACACTGGCTGCGTCGAAAAGCTTCAAAAGTCTGCCTTTGGAGGATGCATTCCAAGGCAGGAAGGCATCAAGGCATGTCTGACTCCAGTGTTAGCTTCACTTCCTGTCTCCTGAGACCTTCAATTGACCGATTTTTGAAGGCAGCGTAGATGTATCTTTCGCTGCCTTTGATATACCACAATACTCTGCGTTCCATTCTGTGACAGTTAAGCTAAAAAATACAGATGCATTTGGTGGTCAGTTTGTGAATGTACCTGTAAGTTTTTGACCAATGTTTTTCACTTTTGATGTCATTTGTAACAAGAAATTACTGTTGTAAAAATTAAATATTCGATTAGTTATCACCAAAGCTCGCTCTATTTAGTTATAGATCAAAAAAACATTATACTGCTTCAGAAGTCTTTCCAAATACCTTTGTGTGATATCGCTGCCTGCAAATGTAATGGAAAACAGCTAGTAAGAGCTATGAGTAAACCTCACTCTTCTGGCCTCAAGAGCCGCACTGGCGACTGACACTAGAGGCTGTGGTATTTAATGACCTTGTTAGGCAGTCGTGGCCTAATGGTTAGAGAGTCACACTGGAAACCCGAAGGTGACTGAGGTGCCCTTGAACAAGGCATCTAACCCCCAATCGCTCACATATTTAGCTTTCACGTCACTTTCACTTTTTAGCATTTTAGTCTCCCAGGCCGTAAATGCTTCAAGTAGAACCAGTGCTGTTACACAAAATCATTAGGTGTGTTTGACTTGAAGCAAGGCTGTGCAGACAAAAACATTTATGACATCAAAGTGCTACAAGAGCAATTATAGAACTCTCGCTCTACTTTGATGTCATACACTAATCGGTCTCCATAGCGCCGTTTCAAGTCGAGCACACCTATTGTCTGATAGGGCAGTGAGGCAACAAGTCAGCTGCCAACAAGTAAGCTTTCGGACCCAGCCACTACTAATGCACCTCAACCAGGCCTCATCCCCTTTTTTGAGTATGATTTGGGAGTTATTTAAAAGAGGAATATTTTTTTATGTATGTTCCCAGATTAAAAACAAGGCGAGTAGATCAAGAATAACTCCCTTTGGAGTGGACTATGTAAAAAATATTAAAAAGTGCTCTTTAATGTGTCAATCTACATAAACATAAACAACCTCCTTTACTCAGGTTATCTCATCTAGAAAACTCCATTAACATTGCATTTAATTCCCCCTTTGAACACACATTTTACTCTTTAACTGAACTGAACCATTCTACAGCAAACTGCGGAGAACAGATTATCCATTTTTGAGAAAATAACTGACCTGAATGACACAGAATTAACTTTACTATCTTAGACCGTACTCGATATTAATGCATCACAATGTACAAATGACCAAGCTATGACATAATTACGCTCTTTTCAATGAGTCTGCATTCAGTAATTTAAATATGCCCTAAAGTTTGATGATCTGTTACTTTTTTATTGCCGCGGAGTCCATTGACAAATTGTGTCGTCTTTAGGCAGCTTAGATCTGAAGTCGCTGAGCAATGAGAAGCATTACGGAATTACACACACGCCATTACGTGGTCACTGCCATCGCTAACCGCCCTCATCAGAACTTAGACGAGGATTCAGTGACTGTGTAATTGTTTTCCGTTCGGTAGACGCTCTCTGCAAACATCTCATCGCGAGAGTCTTCTGACTCGCTCTGGGTTCTTGCTGTTTTCATCTGCTCAGTCCATTCATAACAAACATTTACCCACTAAAACACATGCAGGGTGGAATGAATGTACAGCTGTGGGAATAAGAGCGAGAGAGACTTTGGTTTAGCAAAGTGCTGATTAATAATAGCCGTCTGTGTGACGCGTTCAATAGAATTTAAAAATGGGCTACTCTATGATTATAATTTTCATGGGACCCCCATATGACTGGAGTGGAGTTAGACTTGAAGAGAGAACAGAGTTATTGCCTAACAGTCTGATGAAATGTAGTTGTAATGAATCAAAGTGCTTCTGCTTGTTAATTTAAAGGGATAGTTCACCAAAAATGTGGAAGAGTAAATGACGACATTTAAATTTTGGGGTTTACTATCCCTTTAAGTGTGCTCTCTAACAGCAGTCTTCTGACTCTGGACTATTACGACGATACCAGGATTTGCTATATGATGCTGCCATCTTCAGTATCACAGAGGCACTACAGCCAGTGTGATCAATGTGGCTGAAGAGAAGACCGACAGTCAACAGATAATATCATCCTATAAAAACCTAGCATTGAAAGGTTGCTGTTAAAAAAAGTTACCATGAAGTATTTTATATGCATACAATGAACTCCAGCCATTTCAAACCATAACAATGACCAAGAAAAATACCTACTTGATTATGAGTTCATGGATAATTTAGAGAAAATTAATTGAAAATAAAGGTTAAAAATCTACTTTACATATAAATAACAGAAATACAGGGGCATGAGATGTACATCAAATCAAATTGTTTTATAAAGGAAAATGATAATCTTGCCCTCTGCCACCGATGGAAATTAGATTGAACTGTTTCTGTCACACAAAACTACTGTATGTTTAAAATATCTATTTTTTTCTTCCATGCAAAAAAAATAAAAGAAAGAAAGAAAGAAAAAGTGATGAGTAAATAGGCCTTTATGATAGAACTGTCATTTTTGGATTAACTATTTCTTCAAAACACAATATATTGTTTGTGAAATGATGACATCTGCTGGTCATTTTGGGAAAAAACACTACTTTCCTGGTAATGAACTCAATAGTGAAAAAAACATTCAAATTAACAGAAGAAGAGAAAAGAAAGAAAAAAAGCTTCTGCCACATGGAGGCAGCATTAGTCTTGGGTAAACTGGGTGTTTTTTGGACGTAGCTTCAGCTTGTTTGGAAAGTGCATGTAGATATTACAATTGTTACAATGCAAGAAAAAGTTAAAGTAAACTCTAAAAAGTTAAATTCCAGCTTATAATGCAATTACAGTTATTTTTGTCGTTAAGGTAAAGCGGGCCACTGAGAGGCCTTGTGCCTATCTTTTTCTCATAGCTGAGAAACCTAAGTCTCTATAAAAAGACAAGAGTGCAGTCCTGCGGTCTCGAGTGGTTCAGGGTGTATGGACACGATGGTTCACATTCACACACACACAAGCTCTCACTATTTCTGTAGAGATAGAGAGGGAGGTTAGCGTTAACACCAGCTCATCATGTGTGAATGTGTCATGTGTATGTAGAGACTGAATCATCTTGACCTTGTATGCATGGGTATGTGTTTGCAATCCTGCATGCAGTCATACTTTAACATGTTGTATGCATGAGTGTTTTAGTCCATGCACAAGTGTCAGTTTGTTTCTGTACACTAAGACTTTCCACTATCACACGCTTAAGTCACTCCCACCACTTAACCTCCAGCAGCATCCAGACTCTACACAATTTCCTAATTATTCAACCTCTGTTGTGATGAAAGGCCCATAGCCACACAGAGAACCATACTCATACAAGTCTTCTTCATACTGTGTTCACCACAAATCACCTTTTTTCTTTATTTTATATATATTTTATATTTGTATTAGTGATTGGAGTGGTGGGTGGGAGTTGGTCAACTAGAAGTCTCTATAGAAAACAAACTGGAAAATCGATTTACAAAATGTCAGAAACAGCCCTGTGTGAATTAGTTGTCATATTGGACAGCAGATACGGGAAATGAGCCATGCTATTCCACGCCGTACGATTCAACACCTTTAACTCGAGTGAACTCGATACATTTACTAGGCTATATCTGCACTGTGTTCAATACGTCTAAAATCGGGCTTAATTGTCTGTAATTAATTAACCCCGAACAGCTGATTTTATTTTGTGGACCTTTTGTTTACGTCATCCTTGGATGCTCTATTTCACGTTTTGTAAATGCCACACTAGTCAGAAAAAAAGAAAGATTACCGTTTAAAAATCTCCCGTTGAACGCCCAGCTTCCAAATTTGCAAGTAGAGGTAACTGCAGGCTGGAGCAATGGGCGTTCCATAAGGTCGGAAAGAAATGGGGCGTGCCATGAGGAATGGGGCGTGCCGTAAGGTATTTTCAAATGGACGCGAAAAGCTTCCTGATCCGCATAAAAGCGAGCCATAAACTTAATCACTATAATTACACAAATAATTATACAAGACAAAATACATTTCTTTCATTGAAAAAAAAGCAATAATGATATTGAGAATACATTCAAAAGTATGTTACCTTCGAAACTTTCTGTATGGCGCGGGTTACGTGACGTCATCACCACCGCGACTTTTTAAGGTTCAATCATAAAAAACATTCATACTGTTTGTGATAAATGCACTTTTTGTAACACATCACTTGAAGATTTTAAACATTTATTTTTGTATTGCCCTTTTTACATTTCATTTTGGACTGACTTTAAAATAGATATTCCTAAAATAGAAGTTCCTATTAGAATTTAGAACCACTTGACATTTTACTGTTTCCAAAACCCATATCTTTCTGAAAAACAAAATATAATGAAATGTTGCCGAAGTTTTATATGCATGACACAAATAAAAGAAACCCTCCTATATTACCTTTAATAAGACTGATCTCACAGTATACTTTGAAACCCTTTCAAACATGAGATCACAAAACAGTTTTCTACCTTGATTCATAAACTTTTATTTTTGTATTTATTAGTATTGTTCATTTTATACTTGTTATTCTCTGATTTATACATTTTGAGCTGTATTTACAATGCTTTGTATTAATCGTTTTTTATTGCATTATACTTGAAATGTCTGTAATAGTAAAATTAAAATAATTTGTATATATTATATATATATATATATATATATATATATATATATATATATATATATATATATATATATATATATATATATATATATATATATATATATATATATATATATATATATATATATATATATATATATATATATATATATATATATATATATATATATATATATATATATATATATATATATATATATATATATATATATATATATATATATATATATATATATATATATATATATAGATAGATAGATTCTTTCTCACTGTAACATGTGTCTGTCAACAACAATTAAATAATTACCAAAGGGGAAAAATGTCAAGCAAAGAGACCAACAAATTATATCGCACATATATTACCCCGTCATCTTTTTTCCTTCTAAAGGAAATAACGATTTTTTTTTTTAGCTAAAGGAAATTACGTATAACTATGGTTACTGCTGATTGGCCAACGCAGTTGCCAGGAGGAAGCTCCTTTGACCAATGAGAAACCTCTTACCACGCCCCTACCTCTTGCCACGCCCCTACCTCTTGCCACGCCCCTACCTCTTGCCACGCCCATTACTCCAAGCTGCAGCTACCCGTGTCTCTCCAAATTTGCGACACTCGAGGAGGACGTCATCGGAGTATTCCCAAACAACATTGTAATTGGTCATTTTACTAACATCTATTTAAATACTGGATTGTGATTCGCTTGTCTTCCTTGCATACATTATTCCTCCTTCAAAACACATTATTTTCCCCTCCAAAACAGATGAATGCACACAGAAGATTCTGCAAAGCGTCACGGCATTAAATTACCTCATGTCCCAAGCATTGCAATAGGCTAATAATGAATGTAAACAACTATTAGAGACCTGCACGGATTTTTCTGTCCCATTCCCTCAAAAATATACAATACCTACTCCCGCTCCTGCCCGCAACATTTGTGTTTTGTCCCGCTCCCACCCATAAAATTAGTTTTTTAGATTTTTTCTGTATGTCAATGACATGGTTTCAAGTAATTTAACAAATAAGCAAGCGCATGTGTGGTTTGGCATGGCAGAATGTGAGCAAAGTGCTCTCCTTTAAAGGGATAGTTCACTCAAAAGTGAAAATTCTGTCATTAATTACTCACCCTCGGGTCCAAACGATCTTTGTTCATCTTCAGAATACAAATTAAGATATTTTTGATGAAATTCGAGAGCTCTCTGACCCCTCCATAGACAGCAATGTAATTAACACTTTCAAGGGCCAGAAAGGTAGTAAAGACATCATTAAATAGTCCATGTGACTCCAGTAGTTCAACCTTAATTTTATAAAGGGACAGGATACTTTTTGTGTGCAAAAACAAACAAAAATTATGATTTTCTTCAACAATTTTTTCTAGCCTGTGTCAGTATCCTATGCAGTTTCTGTTGTCTAAGCATTTTACTTGTTATAATCTCAGGATTTGCCAGCATGCAGAATTCAGAACTGAACAAAAACTCACTTTGAGCAGTGAGTGGACTGTGTTCAAGAAATCAACACGTCTGTGATTGGCTACATTGCACAACGCTGCAAAAACATGTTATAAATAACTCTGCCCCTGCCCCATGCCAACTGTAAATTGTTTTTTAGCAATAGATGAATAACAATTTATTTACTTTTAGATGTTTTATTTGTAGATATTTCTATTTTGCTGGAGTTCCGCAAATAGTTTCACTCTCCCGCAACCCGCACGCACGAGTACCGTACTGGGGTTGGGTCCCGACTCCCACTAGCCTGACGTGGTCATACTCAATTCTAGTCAGAATATGAGTCTGATACCACTCCATTGGGTTGTGATTATTGGACGTGTTTCAACCGAACCAGGAAAGACCTCAATTGGATAGACCCACAACCAATCAGAGCCACCTCAAAAATGTTGTGGGCGGGGCTAAATTCGGCTGACATCCAGGCTAGGCTCCCACGAGTGCAGGTCTCTATTACAGAGTTCTTACTCGTACCACCTGACTGCTGCAGATTCATTTCTCTGTTGAAAGTGTTGACATAGAAACACATAAATCCGAGTCCGAGGACATGAACATCTCCAGGTTGAATGGCTTGCCATCTCGTAATTAGGTTAATTTGGTTCAGGAGGAACTGTCATCAACTCTGCATAGCCTTATAGAACACGCTGATGACGTCTGATGTCTGCATGAGGAAGCGTAGAGGTATGGAAATACATATGTTGACATTCTGACTGAATGCAATGATTGGACAAAAATGTTTTGGTCCTGAAACTTCCACAGAAGATATATGTAGGCAACAGGTTTAGATATTTAGTTCAATATTTATATCTATTATTGATTGCTGTCATTCAGGATGTGAAAAGAGTTTCAACTAGTAGACAAAAACTGCCTATACCCAACCTTTAATATGATCAATTATTAACATTAATAATATAAATTATTGACAATATTGTTCCCACCTGATGGATTTACTCCTGTACAGTCAAGTTTACAAATGTTTTGTGAATTGGTTTAAGTGAATCATTAAAATGAATGAACAATTCACAAATCAAACATTTCTACAATGCAAGGCCCCATGAGGCCTGGTAGATGATTGTTTGTTTGTGTAGGCCTTGTGTGTGTGTGTGTGTGTGTGTGTGTGTGTGTGTGTGTCCTTGTTTATATTACATTGTGGGGACCAAATGTCTCCATAAGGATAGTAAAACCTGAGATCGCCTACATTTGGGGACCAGCCAGCGGTCCCCACTTTTCAAAAGGCTTATAAATCACACAGGATGAGTTTTTTTTTTTTTTGAGAAAGTAAAAATGCAGAATGTTTCCTGTGATGGGTAGGTTTAGGGGCAGGGGCAGTGTAGGGGGACAGAATGTACAGTTTGTACGGTATACAAAACATTACCTCTATGGAGAGTCCCCACAAAGATAGTGAACCAGTGGGTGTGTGTGTGTGTGTGTGTTGCTCTATCCATCTGTCAGTACCAAGTCAGATCAGGTTTCATTAGCACCATATTTATTATTACTTCTGCAGAATCATAGTAAATAAATATGGGATCTCCTTGCAGTATAAGAAATTACTTGCTTTACATTTGATAATTTTATCTTTACTAGGGCTCAGATTAATAACTAATCTATCTTTTGCCAGATCTTTGGAAAAATCCCACCTTAGATTTTTGAACCCAGGAACTGCTGACAGTAGATCTGGATCCTCCTGTCAGACAGGGCAGTAAAAAATAACTTTTAAATAATACTCCACCCAACCTGCGTGTGCATGGTGAGAAGTGTTTCGCATGTGACCTGCATTAACCTCTCACTGATCGCACCATTCACAGACAACCAATACCAGCCCACACACACTACTTTATCCACAGTTACTACCAGAGTCTTCCTACTCATTACAGTACAGTGGAGACACAGAGGGCACTATGACATTTGGAGAAGAAGGCACAATGCCAATTGAAAGAGGTGAAATGTGTCACACCAAATGTTTACGTGGGCTAGACAGTACAAGTGATGTAATCAAAGCAGAACCAAAAAGGTTGGAATTTGACTAAATTTATGTTTCTCATGATGATGAGAACTTTTGATCAGAAGGATTTTAAATGTAAATATGCTTGGAAATAAAATACATTGTGCCTACATATAAATTTCTTTAAAAAAAATTAAATTGATTAAGAAAAAAGAAAAGTAGTCAATAACTGCTCAGCATACATGTGAACTCAGGGTTCACACTACTATTTAGTTTCATTTCAGGTATAAAAATGACTAAAACTACATTCTAAAAAATACTGGGTTGTTTCAACCCATGTTTGGGTCAAATGGACAAATCAAAGCATTGGGTTTAAAAATTAAATTTAAAAATGTAAACCAACTGTTGGACATTTTTGACCCAAACAACCCAGAATTTGTTTAGAGTGTATATGATCAAACATATACTATTTAGAATATACTATATATAACTTTAACCAAAATTACAATGAAATGTGGAATATACATACGAATTCAAAACATTATTAGAAAATATAATCGTAATAGTACCTCAATGATACTAAAATATCACTATGATCACATGAATTGCTTTGAGGAAAGAGTGTTTTATCTAGTGTCTCGCATTATGTAGTCACCCTTTAGCGTTAATTTAATTCAATTTTGTTTTATTATTTTATTCATTTTATTTGTATACTTTTTGCATATACCGTTTTTTATTGACTTTAAGTTTAGTTTTTTATTTAATATTTAATTTAATTTTAAATATGAAATAAAAAAATTAATTTGAAATAAAATATGAATCAAATTAAATCAAATACAACCTCATTTTATGTTATGTTGACATTCTTTTGGAAATGCTGCTACATCTATTACAAAATAAGTAATAATAAAAAATAACCTTTACAATTTTTATTTAATTTAATAAAAATTAAATTAATTGTTTTTAATTTAAATTTTTTTATTTAATTTTTTTTTTATATAATGTTGTCAGGCATCTTCCACAGTGTCAGGGGCATCTTTGTGATAAGGGTTTGCTGAGTAAGTGGCACCACACTCCATACAGAGATGTGAGACCAGTGTTAGACTGGCTCCTTCAGCTCCTCTGTGGTTACGTTCCACTGACCTTTTCAGTCCGCAACGCTCAAACGCCTGCTCAGGATGTGAGAGTGTGAACAGAGCGAGCAAGTTGCTAACAGTCAGAATCTGAAGCCTAATGTGTGCCTCATACCCGTGAGGAGGGCATGGCATGAGACCGCACGCCAGGGGTCTGTGTGATCGGGCAGAGGTCAAAACTTGTGCTTCACGACATCCCTCCTTCTTGCATCCTAAAATACCTTCTGAATGTCATTATGGGGTTGTCAGATGTCATCTTCATTTGTTTCCTGTTTTCACTTCAGCTATTGACAGCTGTGCACCCATTTTTATCAAACCACTGTTTCACAGTTTTCCTCCACTTATCTGTCTCTCTCCCCACACATACAACTCCCTCCAGCCTTCTCTCACTTTCCTCCACCTCTCCACAGATGTCTCTTTCCACACATCTCCTTTCACCCAGGCTCCACACAGGTGCAAACACACAACCCTCGGTTTTCTGCCTATATGCCGTTAAAGTTTGTTCCCTCCTCGAGCGAGTGCAAAGTTCTTTGCAAGCTTTAGGGCCCGGCGATCATATTTTTGTGCGTTTTCATTCTGTTTTGCCCTAAATGGGTCCTGCTTTGGGAGTTTCCCCCTTGGCAGTGGCTGTATGATTTTGGTAAGCGGTAGGAAGGAAAGTGGAAGCCCCCCTCCCGCTCCTCCTTCCTCCTCTCGCTTTAGATTGTGCCCTATAGCTCTCCGACTGCATAACCACAAACCAATACCCAGAGGCCTTTGCAGCAGTCTCTTTCTCTCTCTCCCTCTTTCTCTGTTCTTTTTTCTTCTTCTTTTTCTTTCTTTCACGCTCAGCACAGGAAATAGCACTCCTCAGCCCCTTCAGAGAAATCAAGATGGAGGTGTAGCATCCCTGCAGCTAGGCAAAATTGTGATATTACAGGGTAGAGAGGGTCAAGTGATGACTATAGTTAGGAAAACTGTGAGAATTCAGCCCCAGTACTCTATAAAGTGCTCATGTAGGATCCAATACACTTGGGCTGAACAATGAAAAGCATTTACTTACCCTTAATATGTTGCACAACACTGAAGTCAGAAGGGCAGAAGGTCTGAGCTCCTGTTTTCTATACAAAGAAAGTGGATGGTAATAAAAAAAGACTTAGATCATCATAAAATCCCATAAAAGTGGTCCATAAGGAGCCCCTAAAGGGACATGATGATTGGGAAAGAAATAAGAAGGGAGAAAAAATAATAATATTTCAATGCTTTTTGCATTTTCTTGCAAAAATATTGCATTCCCCAGAGAAACTTTACATTTACTCTTAAATATTTTGCATTCACTCTCAACATTTTTTTGCATCCCCCTAAGAAGCATTACTTTCACTTTCAAAACTTCTCGTTCTCTCACAAAAATAATGCGTTCCACCAAGAAACTTTGCGTTCGCTCTCAAAACTTTTGCGTTCAAGTTTTTCATTCTCTCGCAAAAGCATTGCATTCCCCAAGAAACTTTGCATTCACTCTCAAAACTTTATTGTTCTCTCACAAAAATATACTTCTCCGCCAAGAAACATTGCATTCACTCTCAAAACATTTGTGCTCTCTTGCAAAAATATTGCATATTGTGAGACAATGCAAACATTTTGCGAGCAAGCACAAAGATTCTTGAGGTAATGCAAAAGCTCCCGGTTTCCACACAAAGAAAGTTGATGGTAATTTAAGCCAAGCTTCAAAAAAGACAAAGATCACCATAAAATGTCCTACAGAGCTGGGACATGATGATTGTGAAAAAAATTAGAGGGGAGGAAAAACTGTACTTCAATGCTTTTGCATTTTCAACATATTGCATTCCCCAAAGAAACTTTCGCTCTCAAATATTTTGCGTTCACTCTCAAAAATGTTTTGCATCACCCTAAGAAACATTGCATTAACTTTCAAAACTTGATCGTTTTCTCACAAAAATATTGCCTTCTGCCAAGAAACTTTGCATTCGCTCTCAAAACTTTTGTGCTCTCTTGCAAAAGTATTGCATTTCGTGAGATAATGCAACCATTCTGCAATAAGCAAGCACAAAGATTCTTGAGGTAATGCAAAAGCTCCTGGTTTCCACACAGAGAAAGTGGATGGTAATTTAAACCAGGCTTCAAAAAAGACAAAGATCACCATAAAATGTCTAAAATGATGATTGTGAAAAAAATTAGAGGAAAAACTGTATTTCAATGCTTTTGCATTTTCTTGTAGTATTGCGTTCTCCCAAGAACACTTTACTTTTGCTCTCAAACACTTGCATTTTCTCACAAATAGCATTCCCCCAAGAAAATTCGTATTAGTCTCAAAACTTTCTCTCGCAAAAGTATTGTGTTCCCCCAAGAAAATTTGCATTCACTTTTAAAACTTGATCGTTTTCTAACAAAGATATTGAATTCCCTTAAAATATTTTGCATTCTCTCTCAAAACGTTCGCGTTCTCTCACAAAAATATTGCATTCCTTTGAAAAACTGTACTTTTATGCCAACCTCGTATTATTTTAATCACAAAATTTTTGTAAGCGAATGTAAAATTTCAACTAATACAATACAGCTTTGTGTGGGGAACAGACCAAAATGTACGTTTTTCGCTGATAATCCTTCTTTCTAGCGCTTGCGATTGGTCACATGACATGGAAGTACCAATGCCATTTGTTGTTATGTCAATTATTATGGAATACAAATATGTCATTTACACAATATAATTCCCTGTTGAAAATAAAAGTTCTATCATCAATTATGTTCTCTTATGTGGTTCAAGTGAATAACTATTTACCCTGGACCCTGTTGTCCAATAGTCTTCAAAACACCTGTTTTTGTTTAGTTATTCATATGAACCCCATAAGACGACATAATTGATGATATAACTTTTTTTTTTTTAGGTGAATCATCCCTTTAAATCAATCAGCTGATAGACTGGCACTCTGTGACCATATAAACAATGGTAACACATAAACACATATGACAGTGAAAATTAAACCTACAATAAATATAAAACCATTTTACACACTTTTGTAGTCTTAGCGAGTAACTCTAATATGTTTTCTGATGGCAAAGCATTCTGGGTAACCAGCAGTGTCACAGTATAAATTACCAACTAGTATTGGCATGAAAATAATAATAAAATGCTTATTTTCTATTTTTCAATCAAGACCAAGTAGATCACACCCAAGCTTTTTTTCACGAAAGTGGCTTCAGGCACAATGTTGACAGCATGTATTTTTCCTCTCTCACAGATATTCCCCTCTCATGAGTCTGTGTAGGATTTCAACAGTAGCTTCAGGCACGCGAGATACTGGCCCTGCTTTCCTGAGGCTTTGTAAGAAAGGATACTGGCTGTTGGGACTTCATGACAGTGGCAGCAAACCGCCCACACCAGTGGAGCTGGATTCTCCTGACACTCCCAGTGCTAAACACAGGATGACAATTGTTCTGTTTTTCCCTACATCATTTTCATAACTCTCTTTTTACCAAATAGACACCTTGACAGTCATGACGCTTAAGATTTGAGCTCCGCACATTTTTCGGATGTTCTGTCATAGCACAATCTAAATCCCGGCCTCTGACTGTGTGGAGGCGTTTGGTTGGTCTTTTAAAGGCATGCATTTTTAATAGGGTGTGTTCTCCAGTGCAATGGATGGCACAAAGGCCAGCTAAGACAACCCCCATACAGCCGGGCTGGAAAAACTGGAATAGGAGTCACCAGTGATGATTGCACAACAATCCTGAATATATTTCTGGGTCACAGGGATCAGTTCCTACCAACAAAACACCAATCGTCCAAAAATTAGCATGCTTCACTGGAGCCCTCATAAAACTGGCTCGTCTGATTGGTTCTGATTATTAGAGAGAAGAGGGAAGCATTAAAGGAGTTTGAATGTTCCAAAAGATAAATCATGTTCCATTGAATTCTGCTGGAAGTTTCAAGTAATGACTGGCATCCATTTATAAACTGAAAAATGAGTAATCATTGTTAAAAGACATTGAATGCAAAAGATCTTGTTGCATGTTACTCTGATATATACTCTACCGTTCAAAAGTTTGGGGTTGGATAGATTTTTTTTATGTATTTGAAAAGAGTCTCTTATGCTCACAGAGCTGCATTTATTTGGTTAAAATAGTAAAACAGAAATACTGTGAAATAGTATTACAAATTAAAATTCTATTTTAATATATTTTGAAATGTAGGTTAATTTATTCCTGTTATGGTAAAGCTTCGTTGTCACATCCTTTAGAAATCATTCTAATATGCTGATTTGCTGTAGCCTGGATGCCAGCCGAACTTAGCCCCGCCCACAACATTTGAGGTCAGGAAATTCGGTCTGGACTTGATCCGTTGTGGAGTAACTATGCCCGAACAGAAACTTTACGGACCAATCAAATTGTCAGGGCGGGCTTTATACGATGATGGACAGATAACACAACGTAATCATCCACGTCACCAAAGAGCGCTTGGGTTGAATTTGTTCTAATCCTAAACAGAGAACTTGTTCGTATATGCATTCACCTTTACTATTTCTCTCAAAAATGATGACTGTGTTAGTAAATACTCTGTGTATCCTCAAATTCCTTTTACAACACCGGCAAAGATCGTTTACACTCATCTTCTTCTACTTTTTCCAGCGTTCGTGCAGTTGAGTTCTGTTGACAACTGTAAGTGATGTATCGTTCATGAACAATTCGTTTTTTTGAACTAATCTTAAATATGACCCAGGAATAACGAGTTGTCTCAGAGAGCGATTTGTTGATTTTGTGTTGACCGTGCATGCGCTACAGACCAACGGTTCTGTACAGGATCTTCTGGATTCAGCCTATGGGTCTGTGAGTTGGTGAACGAATGACTCAAACCCGAAGACTCGAGAGGTGAACTAATCAATTCTGTTTTTCGGGACTGCATGCATTGCTTATCAGATCATACACTGATGACAGAACCTACGACTTGAACCCAAAGACAGGAGAAGATGTAACGTTACTAATCTTTCCACACTCTCAGAAAAAAAGGTACATTGGAGGTACAATTTTGTTCCTAGAGAGTCGCTGTCCTGCAGAGTTTGGCCCCAACCCTGAAAGACGTCTATAGAAGCTCTTATTGAGAATTAACAGGTTTAGATTTTGACGTTTTATTGAAAAAGTTTGGTCACCATTTTGGAGATCAGTGTTTCCTTTAGTTGGTCAGTGTGACTTGAATTTTTAAGTGAGTTTGTGGTTTTTGATACAGTGTAAACAAAACACATGATTGTTCAAAACAAGTCATGAAAAAACTGTCTCATGAAGAAATATGTTTAACTAATCTCATCACTGAATAAGAATAATAGAATATTATTACTAATAAGAATATTCACCAAGAATACTTTCTTGCCACAGATCAGATGTTCTGAATTTTGATTTTTAAACACATTCTAAGGGGTCAAAGTTTAGACGCACACAGATATCAAGAATCAGCGTATGAATCTCAATAATGGTGACATACTTAATGCTGCAATGCATGCTGGGAGCCACACGTTTTTTACTATGGTGGCTTAGATGGGTTGGAGCTAAACTCTGGAGGATATCAAATCTCAAGGACCGAACTTGCCTACCCCTGACTTAGAGGTACAAAAATGTACCCTTAAGGGTACCACCCCAGTGACGGCCACGTGTACCTTAAAAGGTACAATTTTGTACTCTTTTTTTTTGACAGTGCAGGGAACAGACGTGTGACAAAAGAAAGAAGTATAAGACTCATATTCTGACTAGAACTGAGTATGACCACGTCAGGCTAGATTTGCTGTATTTTTTGTGAAAATTGATACAGTATTTTTTTTCAGGATTCTTTGATGAATAGAAAGTTCAAAAGAACAGCATTTATTTGAGAAATTTTGTAACATTAATGTCTTAAAGGGACAACATGTAATTTTCGCTGCTAAAGGTCGTTGTCTGCACTACTACAGCTGGTGAAAAAGAAGCAGAATCATATTCATGGATGAGCTAATGTATTTAAGATTTATTAACATTACTGTAGTATGAAGCAGGGCGGGGCTGAAAGCCATTTGAGCGGAACGAGGCCGCTGGCGTGAAATCCTGAAATCGAGGGTAATGCGGGTATGATGTCATTGATAGGCGACGCACGGACACAGTCCCTGTCCTAGTTAAAACATTTTATTTCTCTGGATTTAAACATTCTTGGAAACATTAGGAATATTGTAAATACACAAATCAACAAAATATACAACACTGTTCTAGTGGCTATTGGATATTTTAATCCATAAATGTATATTGTGCCTTTAATGCATCCTTGCTGAATAAAAGTATTAATTTATAATAAAAAAATAAATAATAAATTCTAATCTCAAACTTTTGAATGGTGGTTTAAGATATATATTTAGAACAATTTATCCAATCATTAAAACTCATCAAAATATTTGCAAGGCAAATTAATAATGCAACTTGCAAAAAAGTTATTAATTTCTTTCCATTGTGACGCTCAAGATACGTGAGAATATTAAAATAAGGAAGCAACAAAATGCCACAGAGTAAGTTCACACCTAGCTGAGGGCTCATTGTACATTTGCCGCAGCATGGGGACTAAAGGCCAAGAGCATTTCATGGTACAAGTCACACGTTAGTTTTAGCTCTCCTTCACACTGTGGTGTATTCTGGTCTGCAGCTTCCCTAAGATTTTACAAAGATAAAAGACATGAACCTTGTTAATGTACTGACAGCCAGTGCTAGTGCTGAAGCAATGCCACTAATTTTTTCACCCAAAATCACAATTTTATCACATCTATGTTGTTCCAAACTTCCAAACCTGTGACTTTCTTTCTCTTTTCTGTGGGGCTTTTGTTCATTCAATGAGACGCAATTGTCAACAAACAATTTGGATTCCAACATTCTTCAAAATGTTTCACAGATGAAAAAAAAGTCACACATTTGGAACATGAGAATGAGCAGGCTTAAATAATTTGACTAAACCTGAACCTTTACCTACATTTTCAGTAGGCATGTAGCTCAAGCTATTTATAAAACAGCATAGTTTTCCACTAACAATCTACTTCTTCCGACCATTAACGTTTTCATGTGACAAAATACTACATTGCTATTTTAATCTCACATTGTAGGCTGACTGTGTTTGCACTTGTAGTTTTATAGCACAGTTAATACTGCTAAAACCAGCCTATGCTGGTTGGCTTCTGGTTTAAACTGGGCGTAGCTGGCTTAAGCTGGTTAAAGCTGCTGTTCAGCTGGTTTGTTAACTGGTCTCCCAGCCTGACCAGCTAAAGTAGTGGTGAAAGCCCCTCTTAAGCCTGCTAAACCAGCTATGACCAGGATGAAAACCAGCTAAGACTTTTTTAAGATGGTTTTAGCGATTTGTTTCAAGCCGTAGAGTGGCAGTATCACGACAGCCTACATCTGGAAGGGAGAGTGAACTGTGAAGATACCCAGAAAATTTTCATCTGACAGTAGTGCATGGTTCCCGATTGGTTATTTCATTAGGAAACTCTACAAATGTTCTTTTTTGGGCTTTGCATTTTTATTTCTCTCTGCTGAAACAAACCTGAGCTGGTCTTCCAGTCTGGTTAAGCAGGCTACTTTAATGGAGTATACATCCAGTATGCGGCAGTCCTGTGGGCGTAAATGCCTTGTTGATGCTAAAGGTCAGAGGAGAATGGGCCGACTGATTCAAGCTGATAGAAGAGCAACTTTGACTGAAATAACCACTCGTTACAACCGAGGTATGCAGCAAAGCATCTGTGAAGCCACAACATGCACAACCTTGAGGCGGATGGGTTACAACAGCAGAAGACACCACCGGGTACCACTCATCTCCACTACAAATAGGAAAAAGAGGCTACAATTTGCACAAGCTCAACCCAATTGTACAGTTGAAGACTGGAAAAATGTTGCCTGGTCTGATGAGTCTCGATTTCTGATGAGTCTCGACAATCAGATGGTAGAGTCAGATTTTGGCGTAAACAGAATGAGAACATGGATCCATCATGCCTTGTTACCACTGTGCAGGCTGGTGGCGGTGGTGTAATGGTGTGGGGGATGTTCTCTTGGCACACTTTAGCCCCTTAGTGCCAATTGGGCATCGTTTAAATGCCACGGCCTACCTGAGCATTGTTTCTGACCATGTCCATCCCTTTATGACCACCACGTACCCATCCTCTGATGGCTACTTCCAGCAGGATAATCCACCATGTCACAAAGCTTGAATCATTTCAAATTGGTTTCTTGAACATGACAATGAGTTCACTGAACTAAAATGGCCCCCACAGTCACCAGAGCTCAACCCAATAGAGCATCTTTGGGATGTGGTGGAATGGGAGCTTCATGCCCTGGATGTGCATCCCACACATCTGCTGGAAGTAGCAGTAGGTGAGTGTATGTCAGAATGGTAATGCGATATATGTATCACTCTCTACAACATCTGACACATAACGGTATTTGATATGATTAGCCTTTTGCGTGACCGTTATCAAACAGCTAATAATGTGTTGATAATGTTGCACAAACCATGTTTCCGCTCGCCATCTCAGCATCAGACAGCTGCCTTCTTACAATCAGTATCCTTAGAAACTCTTTGAACATCATAGATTGTCAGTGGAGAAAGGCATACAGTTTATCTTAACATAAATCATATTCATAATACACCTGCTATTTTGCTAAATGTACCAGATTTTTAATATCAACAAAAAAATATACCAGGATAATCTGGCTTCTCTTGAGACTCTCCTGCTTGGCAGCATAGTAAGATAGGTATATGTTAAAACCCGCCCACATGTTAACGTGAATGGTTAATAGTTAGTTTGTGACATCAGAAACACCAGCGATTTCAAACTGCGTTTTTGACACATAACAGTAATTAATATGATTAGCCTTTTGCGTTACCGTTATCAAACAGCTAATGTTTTGCTAATGTTACACAAACCGTATTCACATTCACCATCTCAGTCTGCCGTCTAAAAATCAGTATCCTTAAAAAATGCTTTGAACATCATAGAACGTCAGTGGAGAAAGGCATTCAGTTCATCATAACATCGTATACATCATACATGTATAATGTAATGTAACTAAATTGCTGTGTATGTCTGTATTGCTAAATGTAACTGATTTTTCATTTCAACAGAAAAATATACCAGCACTGTAAAAAAATGTATCAATACACAGAAATTCAATTTGGCCAACTGAAAAATTTAGATGTGACCTGTCACTAGAAAATGTTCATTCAGAGACCTGAATTTTTTTTTTACAGTGAGGATAACCTGGCTTCTCTTGAGACTCCCCTGCTTCAGAGAATAGTTAATGTTTATGCTAAAGCCCGCCCGCACGTTGAAGTGATTGGTTACAAGTTTGTGATGTTGAACACAAGTGTTTTCAAACTGTTTTCTTTTGGCTCGTTTCCACTGAGCGGTACGGTACAGTACAGTACGGTTCGGGTCTGTAACCATGAATTCGGCGAGCGTTTCTACTGCCAACATTACCCTTTTTGATAGGCGTGGTGTATGCCGGAAAGTAGCAATCAACGTCACTTGATAGGCGTGGTATATGACGGAAAGCATCGGATGGCGTCATTCGTGCGCGCGAAGAAGAACGATGGAGACCTTACAGCAGATCTTGTTCTTGCTTCTCGGCATGTGGCTGTTTATAACAAGGACAAGCTTTGTTTGATACAAGGCTGATTTAAAAATGGCGCCTCTTGCGTTGTCGATCCCCCTGTCGCACGTGCAAGTGACGATTCTCTGTCAACCAATCAGCGTTCTGCAGTGAGTCTAGCTCCACCCTTTAGTACCGTACCACTGTGCTAGGTACCCCAATGGAAGGGTACCGAAAAAGGTGGTACGGTACGGTTCTGCATTTTGGTACCAGTCACAACTTTTGACAGTGGAAACGCAAATAAATGTGTACCATACCGAACCGTACCGCTCAGTGGAAACGAGCCATTTGTTTCACTGGAGTTTGAAGGAGAAAATACTCAGCAATGGTGTTAACTTATGAATTTGCACATGGTTTGAAAAAATATTGAAAAAAATATTGCTTAAATCAGGTGTTAGCAAGGCCTACTTTTTGTAGCTTTTAGCTAACAAGCGAAAATATTAGCTTGTGAAGCAGGAGCGTCCCTAACACTTGGACTAATTGTCCACGGAAGTGAAGTTTGTCTTTTTTTTTAAACATTAAAAAGCTAATTAATACTACAATACCTTCCAGATTAATACACAGAGATTCACTCATGCTATGTCTTTAAAAGATTATTGGCCGGTATGAGCCAATGCATTGGCAGCACTCCTAAAATCAAAGCTTAGCAAAAAGACAGTTGAAGAGATAAAGCTCACCTTCACCGTTAAGGATATGAGTCATGTTCAGACAAGATCAGGCCAACAACCTTTTACAGAGAGAGAGAGAGAGAGAGAGAGAGAGAGAGAGAGAGAGAGAGAGAGAGAGAGAGAGAGAGAGAGAGAGAGAGAGTAGCAAACTGACAAAACCCCAAACAATAGGGAGGGCTGAGTAGAGGTTTTGAGATATTCTGTTGCAATCATGTCTTAACCAACACAGCCCCTTCAACACAAGCATATCTCTGTCATCTCTCTGCAAATGCACGCGTCTCGAGGGGGGGCGGGGGGCTTTGACATTGTGGGCGCACGAATCGAGCCAGGACTTTGATGCATGTGGACTTTGAGAGGAAGAGGGGATGCCAGCTTTGCTGCATAGAAAGCCACAGACAAGGAGGTGCCCACCGACTCCTGGCATTTAGAGCATCACCCAAGAAACGCACGAGCCAAAGCAAAGGTCACAGACTGTGACAAAAAGTGGCTTTTTTTTTTGCAATGCTGGTGAAGCCCCGGCAGGTTCAGTGCTGTTAGAGGTCCCTCGAGGGCTTCTCAGAACACATTCAGTGTAAAATAAACAGGATCGCATGTCTGTGTCCAGATAAAACATTTAAACGTCCTGCTCCAGCAAACACTTGCAGGCAGATAATACCTGCCTTTACCTATCAAACTTGTGTCAGTCAGAAAGCTTTGAAAGATAGTATTTAAAGGCGGCAATGAAGCAATGTTTTTTTTTTTTTGTAGAACAAGTTTAGACATTACAAAAAGACCCGAGGGCCTTGTTGCTTTTATAAAATGGTTATAATTTTCTTTAAAACTTAATTTTTATTAAGCAAATTTGGCATCCTTCTGCTATTGTTCATATTTGCATAACTGAAGCATTCACGACTAGAAGTATCTGGTTTATAATAACTTCTAACTGTTGAAATTTGGCACAGGAAGGCTAAGCCTTTGGTTTTTGTGTTCAGCCTCGATCTGATTTGCTCTGGTTTTCTTGGGCGCCATTGGACCTTCAATTTCGCAGGCCGCCGAGTCTGTAAGATTCGTTAATATGGCATAATGTAGCAAGCACTTTTGGATTACTTCTTTTACTGTTGGTCGATTTTCGCACCTCAGTCTGAGGGTGTCATTTCAAAGCCGGTCACATAGAGAGGCGCCTAGCCGGCACCGCATTTGAAAATCTGAGTTTTCAAATGCAAAGACAATCCCAAGCCCGGGTGAGAAAAGAGGGTTGGTCCCCTGACAAGTATCTACTCGGTAATTAATAACTTACAGGTTTCTATTACATATATTATTTAATATTATATGTTATTTAATTAAACACAAGATTCAATAGAAATACACACACACACACGTCTGGTTCACTATCTTTGTGGGGACTCTCCATAGGTGTAATGGTTTTTATAACGTACAAACTACATTCTGTCCCCCTACACTGCCCCTGTCCCTAAACCTACCCATCACAGGAAACATTCTGCATTTTTACTTTCTCAAAAAAAAGAAAAAAACCTCATCCTGTGTGATTTATAAGCCTTTTGAAAAGTGGGGAGTGCTGGCTGGTCCCCACAATGTAGGTGATCTCAGGTTTTACTATCCTTATGGAGACATTTGGTCCCCACAGTGTAATATAAACAAGGACACACACACACACACACACACACACACACACACACACACACACACACACACACACACACACACACACACACACACACACACACACACACACACACACACACACACACACACACACACACACACACACACACACACACACACACAATTTTGGGGTCAATTTGAATGTTTTTTAAATAAGTCTCTTATGCTCACCAAGGCTGCATTTACTTCCTCAAAAAACAGTAAAACATTGATATTGTGAAATATTATTACAATTTAAGAATTTTTTTTATAAAATGCAATTTATTTTATGTGATGGCACAGCTGAATGCCATGAGTCTTCAGTGTGATGATCCATCACAAATCATTATGATTTTTCTATAAACATTTCAATGTTGAAAACAGTTGTGCCGCTTAATATTTTGTGAACAGATACATTTTCAAAATATTCAAGTTCAAACTTTTGATCCATTTACTGCGTCCTTGTAAAAAATCTTGCTGACCCCAAAGTTTTGAATGACAATGTATATTAGATAAAATTATTAATGCAAAACAAAGTACCAATGATACACTACAAAACTCACATTAAAAAATAAACAAATAAAACAAACACTTGATTTTCTTATTCTTGTGCCTTCTTCTTCAGTAATAGTAGTATCAAACTCTGGCTTGTTGTTCCTGTAACACTGCATGTGTTTGTTGGTCTGACTTCTACATGCGCTCTCTCTCGGCCTGCTGAGCATATTTGCGAACCGGAGAAGGACAGCGGAAACAAAAGAGATGGCCTTTGACTAAAACCACAAGTCCTTAAAAAAAAGAAGGGCTGCCTCGTTCTATACGAGACCACATATCTTCTCTCACACAAGACTGAAAGATTCACATGAGCAACACTATGAACACCACAACAGCTCTGTGTGAACATGAGGAAAGGAGGGGAACAGACAGCAACAGGTTCATGTGATGACAGTATTTAATGCAGAAAAGCCCATGCTTTAAAAACCTACATAGAACGACACACTTTCCTTAAAGATGCCAAGGTTACAAAAGTCAACCTTAGAAACAGTTTACATCGGTAAACCTTGGTCTTACTTATAATATTTCTATCTTTAAAAATAAAAAATATATATTTATTTATACTTATTTGGATATTTGACTGTGGATTTCAAGTCAAATAGTACTAAACAATTCAATATTAATTCAAATCTCTCCAACAGTTCCATACAAATGCCTTATAAGAAGATTTTTGACAACACGGTACCTGAGAAAACCCCAAAAAAGCGAACACACAGCAAAAGATAACCCCTTTCAACATTTTTACCAAAATATACTGTATATAATTCATACATTTATTCACTTATATAAAAATACACTGCATACCCTTGTATTACTGTTTGTAAGGTCTACAGTGAATAAGAACAGTTAAAAAAACACCTTTCTCTCACAAAAAAAGATATATTTACACAGATGAGAAAATAGCAGTCCCATACACTTCAAGGTAAAAAGTGAAACCTGACTCTAGAGTGCCTTTCAAGTTCAAGTACTCTCCACTCCCAAAAGTGTGGACTCATCGTAAGAACACGTTTTGTTCATGTGCTCTTGTTCATTCGGTTGTAAACATAGTCTTACATCAACGTTTCCTTCACCTTGTTCCTTTTTTGAAACGAAACAAATACAATGTATAATATACAATAAGCTTTGATACTAATTCTATAAAATTCCCTGGAATTGTGGAGCACATTCAAATTCATGCCTGCGTGTGACACCAATCCAAAAAAAAAAAAATGCATAAAGATATTCATGCTTCACAAGAACGAATAAAATTCTTCAAAATGTTTCAGGATTTAAGAGGCGGTATGTTTGTGCGATTTGTGTCATTTTTTGGAGGTGTAAAAAAAAGGCAAAGCAATTTTTTTGTAAAGAACAATAAAATTGCGTTCAAACAATATGACTGCATTTCTGTCAGTGCTCTTGGTTGCCTTTTAAGTCTTTTTCCTCATAATGTTTAAAGGGCATATTCACAGTTTTTTTTGGAGTTTTCCTCAAAGCAGAGAAGACAAAGGCAAAGCTTTAAAACAATAGGTACAACAAAGTCTGATAGTGATGCAAGGCTCTTTTAGCACTGACATAAAAGCCCAACAAATGTGCAAGGGAGGTTCTGAACGTCGCGAAGGCTGCAGTTGTACGCGTTGAGCCGTATGAAGCTGGATTTATGGTTGTGCTACAGAACGCTTCATGTAAATATTCAACAACATCGAACAGAAAAAAAAGAAAGTGTGAAAGAAAGAGCAAGTAAAAAGGGAAGAGAAACAGGAAGGGAAAATAAACGTCTGTGAACATTAAAAAACAAATAGTCTACATTTTCACGACTGATTTTAATGCTCTGAAAATAACGAGAAAATGTCTCTGCATCAAGCATGGGAACGTTTTAAAAGGTTGGAGGGGATGAAACACTGTCTGATTAATAAACCGCATTTTTATCTTGTAAAGCTCACGTGCATTCAGGTTAGCGATGACATCTCAACAGCAATCTTCTAGCATCTATAAAAGTCTTTGTTTGATTTGAAAGATCTACATTGTTCCATTACCAGATTGTTTGTCATTTGTATATGCACTGTAAAAAGTGATCAGTTGACTTAACTTAAAACATTTTAGTAAACCCATTGTCTTGGAAAATTAAGTAATATGGAATTGTCAAGTTCACATAACTTAATTTTTTCAATTGAGCATGACGTTTATTTACTTAATAAGTCAAGTGAACTGAAGACTTTTTACAGTGTAGGTTATTTATTTGTCGAATGAAAAATGCATATGCAGCGCATTAAGTGCATGTTTCATCTCTAGGAAAGCTCAAGGTCCATGTGTGGGCTAAAAAAGACAATCTAGAAAATCCAAACACTTTACTGATCTAAAGAGTTTGTGCTGTAACACTGAAGACAGTCAGAGGAGTTTGATTTAACGAGGTATAATAATGAGGCATTCGGTCTGAAAGGCTGAGTGAAATTCACAGATTTCAGTCCAAAGTATGGCAACCCTTCTGTTAAAGCATGTTAAAGCATAGGTGCAGACTTGTTCCGTGTTCAATCACAGATGACAAACTACTGCACTGTGACTAGCTAAACTACACAATGATCTTTGTTCCCTTTATCAATAGCATGGAAATAGCATATTTTTGCCCAAGGCCTCAAGCTAATAGTGCAAAAACAGGTTTATCAAGGCATGTCGCAGTGCTGTTTTCAGCGAAGTGCATAAGAACGCAAGAGATGATAGTAAGTGTGCAACAGCAGCAAAACAGCACGGAAAACTCATCTGTCCTCAGCATGGCAAATATGTTTCGGTCTCCCGTTAAAAAACTACGAGAGGGGATTGTCATCAACACTTCATTGTAATGTGTCCGAAAGACTTTGTGCCAACAACAGGACTGCTTTTGTCAGACTAGCATAGCACCGACATGAGGAACAGGAAATTAGCACGAGAAACGAAGCTTCGGTCCACGCGTCCCGGGAACTTCATCGAAATACAGCGAGTGATGAGAAAAGGCGCTAAAAGTATACAAACCGCTCTGTAAAAGGCAAAATTGTGCCATTCAAAACATCAGCAAGGCACTAAGAAGCCACAGCAGCATGAAGCTATGAATTAAGGTCTTTTTTTGTACACAAAACTTAAGAGTTTGGTACTCCAGTGGTCCTCTGGTTGCTCTGGTTACCTGTAATATTGATCAAGGTCCATGAAACAGGAATGACAGCATGCATCGAGGTAATAAAGATGACAACAACAACAACAAAAAGAGAAAGAACTTCACAACTTTAGATAACACATAGCTGCTCTGCTGGAAGGTTCAGTACATACACAATTAAATGTGTTTTGAAAAAAAATATAATATATTGAAAAGAAACAAAACATTCACAACATAAACTACTCATCCCCTCACCCAGAACAAAAATCTTCAAACAGCTCCAAAATGAAAACATTTCTATTGGACCCAAACCTTCATATATCTGCCGATTGGTGCTCACATAATGCTTCGGCAGTAAACTCATGCCGTCTGCAGTAAACGTCTGTGCTAACGAAATGTGTGTTCTCCGCGAACGATGTGTGAGGAGAACTCGTAGCGATCTTTGCTGCAGTGGCCGCAGATGTTGCACTCCAGCGGGTCTCTGTAACCATGGCAACCCATGTGGATGGTGTACATGACGTGGTCCAGAAACAGAACGCGGCAGTGCTCGCACTGGAACACCCTCAGCTCCTGGCCCTCACGGCTGAAGACGCGGACGCCGTCCCTCGCGGTGACGCGGCTGGCGTCGATCGCCCTGCCTTCCTCTGCCCGGCTAAACCCTGGGCTGGATCTCGGTCTGGGCCCTGCAGCGCTGAGCTTGTCCCGAGGGCTGCTCCTTGCCGAATCGGCCGAATCCTGTCCGCTGTTGCACGGCGACACGTCTCGGGCCATTTGAGGATTTTTGGGTCTGACTAAGGGAATCGCGCCATTGGTTGGGTGCGGGAACTCCGGGTTTGGGTGGAGCAGTGCAGGAGCCTCGCGACTGCTGGGGCGGTCCATGCGCGGGCCGAGCGGGTACACCGGATGGAATAGTGGGTTCACCATAGGTACAACCTCGGCCATGGAGAGGGATGGGTGATGGACCACAGGCCTTAAAGAGTCAGAGCCCAGGAAGTTGATGGCATTGCTAATGGCATGGTCCATCATTTGGGCCTGCATCATCTCAGCTTCCTTTTCATACTTCAAGCCCATCTCATAGTTCAGCTCAGGGTACGAATAACGAACCATTTTCTCACCTTAATAGACAAAGCAATAAAAGATGCATTAACAATAGCCTGAAAGTGATTTTCTTTATGATAAAAAAATATATACTAACCTTGCAATTTTCTGTAAAAGGTGCATTTAAGAACTCGCTACTATGTTTTCATTGCATTAATGATGGAAAGCCCCATTTGGAGACTGAAGTGAGAAAATTTAACCCCTGCATAATATGGATGCGGTAAACTGCACTGGCGTAGTCAGTAAAAGCAATGGCAAAGTTACAGGTGTGCAAAAACCACAGAATGAAAAAAAAAACAACTCCTACTCAAACATTTTTTTTTCTCTCTTTCTTTCACTTTAATACTTAAGTTTGATTTCTGCAGATATTGTTAATACATGTAAGTTTCCTTTCAAATAATGTTTACTGTCTCTCTTCAAATAATATATATATATATTTTGTATCTCCTTTAAGAGATCTTCCATTACAATTTAAATGAATGTTTGTCTTTCATTTTTTTAATGTGAGCTCTGCTCTCTGTTTCTTAATGTGGAAACTCAGCATTCAATAAGCAGTTGCATGTGGTATATCAGCTCAAAAACCTACGTATTACTCACTAACCACCCGCAATCCAGTTTAACCAGGCGCTAAATGCTCTAAAACGGTACTGTGCTGTATTTAAATAAGTAACTGTCTTTATTTGTACGCACAAATGTGCCTCCTTTTGATATTAGACATTACAGCTTGTGCCTTATCTATCCAGCTCTATTTGCCGTAGCTTTTACAGAAAGTAGGAGGTACCTATGTCTATTATTAAAAAGAGATTTTTGTGTTAATTCCTAATAATTATAGTAAAAGTAATTAATGGAATGATTAAATGACTAAAAAGTTCAAATCAGGTATATATCTTGTCCTGCATTGCAGACAAGCTCACTTTCAGTATTTTAAAGCTGAACTCAAATGGCCAAAAACATATTTTTGGGCCGTGTATGCACTGGTACCTGACTTAAAACAAAGCAGACGGAATTTGCATTTTGCAACAGGGACTGTATGTGTGAGGTTGAAAATGTTTATTCCTCCATGTGACCTGTCTTACATTCTTTAGCACCGCTAGAACTTTGAAGATCAGTGTGTTTCATACTGTAGATTCAACCACACTTACTGCTGAGGTGACACTTACCCACAAACTTCTGTGGCGTGGTGCTCTTCCGTTTACCCATACTCGGCAGTCTTTCGATTACAGGAGGCCGGTCGAAAGCCGCCATGCCAGCAGACTCTAGCGACCTCTGCTCCTTTGGACCCTCCCCTGGGAAAATGATACAGCATATCAACCAAGCTGGTCCATAATACATGAAGAAAATTATTAATCAGCATTGCCATTCATCCCAAAGTTTTTCAGCCAGGTTGTTTTGAGCAAATCCCCAGGGGCCTCATTTAAAAAGACACGATCCTAAATGTGAACAAACGAAAGTTACTGAAATCTTCCTATAAACGATTTATAAAGCATATGTACGAACAAAACTTTTCCTGAATGCATCTCTCTTTATAAACCGTGCTTTATCTCCTTAAGTTAGGTTTGAACACAAGAGATCCCACCCTCCCATCAGAACTCTTTCTCCAAAGCCACATCTCCTTCAAAACACATGAATGCACACAAAGTTAGCAGAGTCATGAGACGAGAGACGGCGTTAAACTCATAGACTGTATACAAATATGGACGAAGTGTCCGTGACGTCACCCATAGGATTCTAAAGAGCAGTTTTGAAGCGTAAAGTAGGGACGAGCTGGCCGATGCCATCTTAGCAGCGCGTCATTGTGCGTCACTTCCAGATAACAGAAAATGGGCAAAGAGGCGGGACGTGGGCTAAGCTATGGTGACGCGATGACTAACAGACAGCAGATAAATGGCTACCCACCTGCCACTTAGAGTGGCCACGCCCTTAATTATGCAGAACTTTAAGGCTTTATATAATGTAAACGAGTTTAAAAAAAAATTCCACCTCCTCACAGTTATCATGAAGGGCAAAATTAGCCGTTTAGACCAAAACTAGAATTTGTACCAGGCTGTAAACACGTTTTTTTTTTCTGCATTACAGGTTTCCATCTCTTCCAAATTCCAAAGAGTAGTAATGGCATAAATGCAGCATAAGCTGGTTGCTTTTGTTCAGGAGGAACTGTAAAAGGTGGCTGCAGTTTGGGTTGCAGTGCTCGGTGATTGATATCTGTCTAACTCCACATATATATAGGGAGTGCAGAATTATTAGGCAAGTTGTATTTTTGAGGATTAATTTTATTATTGAACAACAACCATGTTCTCAATGAACACAAAAAAACTCATTAATATCAAAGCTGAATATTTTTGTAGTTTATTAGGAAGTAGTTTTTAGTTTTAGCTATTTTAGGGGGATATCTGTGAGTGCAGGTGACTATTACTGTGCATAATTATTAGGCAACTTAACAAAAAACAAATTTATACCCATTTCAATTATTTATTTTTACCAGTAAAACCGATATAACATCTCAACATTCACAAATATACATTTCTGACATTCAAAAACCAAACAAAAACAAATCAGTGACCAATATAGCCACCTTTCTTTGCAAGGACACTCAAAAGCCTGCCATCCATGGATTCTGTCAGTGTTTTGATCTGTTCACCATCAACATTGCGTGCAGTAGCAACCACAGCCTCCCAGACACTGTTCAGAGAGGTGTACTGTTTTCCCTCCTTGTAAATCGCACATTTGATGATGGACCACAGGTTCTCAATGGGGTTCAGATCAGGTGAACAATGAGGCCATATCATTAGATTTTCTTCTTTTACACCCTTTCTTGCCAGCCATGCTGTGGAGTACTTGGACGCGTGTGATGGAGCATTGTCCTGCATGAAAATCATGTTTTTCTTGAAGGATGCAGACTTCTTCCTGTACCACTGCTTGAAGAAGGTGTCTTCCAGAAACTGGCAGTAGGACTGGGAGTTGAGCTTGACTCCATCCTCAACCCGAAAAGGCCCCACAAGCTCATCTTTGATGATACCAGCCCAAACCAGTACTCCACCTCCACCTTGCTGGCGTCTGAGTCGGACTGGAGCTCTCTGCCCTTTACCAATCCAGCCACGGGCCCATCCATCTGGCCCATCAAGACTCACTCTCATTTCATCAGTCCATAAAACCTTAGAAAAATCAGTCTTGAGATATTTCTTGGCCCAGTCTTGACGTTTCAGCTTGTGTGTCTTGTTCAGTGGTGGTCGACTTTCTGCCTTTCTTACCTTGGCCATGTCTCTGAGTATTGCACACCTTGTGCTTTTGGGCACTCCAGTGATGTTGCAGCTCTGAAATATGGCCAAACTGGTGGCAAGTGGCATCTTGGCAGCTGCACGCTTGACTTTTCTCAGTTCACAGGCAGTTACTTTGCGCCTTGGTTTTTCCACACGCTTCTTGCGACCCTGTTGACTATTTTGAATGAAACGCTTGATTGTTCGATGATCACGCTTCAGAAGCTTGGCTATTTTAAGACTGCTGCAGCCCTCTGCAATATATCTCACTATTTTTTACTTTTCTGAGCCTGTCAAGTCCTTCTTTTGACCCATTTTGCCAAAGGAAAGGAAGTTGCCTAATAATTATGCACACCTGATATAGGGTGTTGATGTCATTAGACCACACCCCTTCTCATTACAGAGATGCACATCACCTACTATGTTTAATTGGTAGTAGGCTTTCCAGCCTATACAGCTTGGAGTAAGACAACATGCATAACGGGGATGATGTGGTCAAAATACTCATTTGCCTAATAATTCTGCACTCCCTTAAATACATTCAGCCCAATTAACTTAGGGTTTGCTATCAGGATATGAAGAGACTTTCTGGAACAAATCACCTACCCTGCCTTTAATTCAATGTGTACAAGCGCATCAACTCCATCTACAGAATGCACACAAATAACTCTTAATGGTTTAGAAGAAGTACGGCACTTATGTTTTAAAACACATGAGGCAATCCAAGTGCGCTGTGTGCGATAGGCATGGTTTTTCAAGGCATACATTATTTATTTTCAGGAAATCTTTAATATATACAAATTATTTTCAGCAATTTAATCAGTAGAAGCATTTTAATCAAATGTTGCTCATTTGTGCACTGAATTATATTTATGCATACTGCAATTGATTATTTAATTTTTTTCATAAACTTCTAAACAATTAATTTAATTACTGGTATATTTAACATTTAAAAAGTTCATTTTCATGTCAGTTTCTGCCTTTACAAATCCTGATTTGTTCCTAACGTTTTATGGAAGATCAAATCCATGGTATTAGGATCAAATCCAATCGTGCATGCATTTTATAAATGAGGCGACTGAATCGCAAATGCCATGTAACTAATTTTTCTGGACAAACACAACAATAATGTAAAGACAAAACAGATTTTAGCTTGAATGATAATGTGCCAATGGCTGTCAGATAATGTCGTTTGGACATCTACCAGCAGGGGTTAACCCTGCTAACCAGTAAAACCTTGTGCCTTTGGTGTCAACAAAATGTACCCCAGAAATGTTTAGCGTAGCAATCCTATGTTAGTAATTGATATTTTTTTGTTTCCAAGGAAAGAACCAGCCCATGGAACACCATTGTGTCATCCAACAACTAAACGATTTCACAATAAGTCACAATAACACTTGATTAATGATGTGTAAAATCTCTAACAATCATCATACAATCTCAATGAAGTCATGAGCCACTCACCTGGATAAGGGCCAGGATTGGAGGCGGAGTCCATTCCGACGCTCTGCAAGTAATTATGACACCGTTCTTTGTGCTCCTCCAATGAGGTGCGCTGCTTGTAGCTCCGCCCACAGTAGTTGCACTTGTGTGGTTTGCCCACTAAAAGACATCAGAGTAGTAAAATAAGTATTAAGATGTAAAATAACTCATTCAGGCCGCTCACACAACTGAGTTTCAGTCTCCAACTGAGTAAGCGAGAAAGTGGGCAAAGTCAGATTTTGTGATGATGCAACCACTACAACGCGATGAGGGGGTTTGCTCCAGAAAAGGATGGAATTACGTACTATAGTAGTTGTATTTGATGTTGTTTTATCGTCATCGATCTGTAATTGGCACCACGAGCAATGACTTGGAAAGTCTCTTTGAACAATAAACAGAAACCGAGTGAGTGTTTCTCCTCAGCCGGATAAGGTGTGAAGTGATTCACAGTCAGTTCCATTAAGATTAGGTCAGTGCAAGGGCGATAATGCGGGACAGAACCTCCCAAGAAAGATGCAATAGAAACAAGCATCTTGTCCTTCCGTCGTGGGCAGAGAAGAGTAGGAGGAGGACGATGCTTAGCCTCCAGAAACAAATGTGAGTTTTCCAGTATAGCTAATGGAACAATTCGTTCATTGATTCATTCTGAGTTTCATTCATCAATTGGTTGAGTCATTCATTTATCTGTCATGTTTTTCTCATTCACTCATCGGTATCAATTCGGAACATAGCCCACCATTACATCTGCGCTGTTCTGTTATGTCAGCTAAAAACATAATTTAATTTGAGACAGGGGGTGCTGTCAGCTCTGTGGTCAATCCTTGGTGTAAGGGACTTTCAGAATTATTCATAAAGAGTGCAGCAGTGAAACAAAACAGCCTAGTGAATTGAGTCATACTCTATGAACTCAGTTAACCAGTCACTTACTGCACGTGAGAAAATAATGATAATTCACACCTGTTACTAGCAAGCCTGTGGGATTACCTGTAAAAAGTGCCAATTGTAAAAATACCCCCTTAACTTTTCGGTAACCCTCTTCAAAGTGTCATTGTGCTTTCCATCTGAAGCAAACAGTGAAAGTGAGACAGCTACAGACTGAGACTCTGTGAGGTGACCTTTCACATGTAGAGCGCATGTCAAACAACGGAGGCCCAGTCACTTCTGCAGTGGGAAAGGATGGATTACAGCAACAAAAAAATTGCTTGGAATACAATGTTTCAATTTCAGTGTTGAAATGTTCTAGTGTAGCTAGTGTACAGTATATAAAATAAAATAATATAATAATATAAACTGTATTGTAGTATATTTTATAATTATAACACATTTTAGTATAAAATGCACATGCAAATAAAACAAACAAAATATCTACATTAAAAAACTTTATATACTTTATATTTGATTAATCAAAAATAGCATACAATAAAATATATATAAAAAAACCCAATTCAAATAATATAAAAAATATATATATATAAAAAATCTATATGATTGTTATATGACACCATGCCAGCTGTGAACATTAACTAAAGTTGCTTATTATTATTAGATTTAAATAGTCTTCCATTAATTTGGTCTAAATGTCATTCAGTAAAGGTCAGGTAATCAAGGGATCTAGGGCAGGCTCTTACACGTCAATAGTTTTAGGGGGCTTTATATGTCAGTGGGTGACTGTATTGGAAACAGTTTCTCCAGATGAGAGATCTCTGAAAGTGACATTTTTTGTCACACTTTCAATATTTCTAATAAATGGGTGTCTGCATGACAGCACATCAGAAATGTTTTGGCGCAGACATTTTAGAGGATACAGTGGATCCATACAGACACATATAGACTACAAATGGAAAAACAGAACTGAACTGCAAACTGCAAAAGTCTGGGACAGGCAATCACGCTAATATGCGATGGAGACGAAGATGCGAACTGTTATGTGGCAAAAGAAATGCAACTAACGGTTTTATTGATTAATACCAACTGTTCTAAACCCTATGAGTTCCTGTAGCAGAGTTTGGATGATTTAAAAAAAAAATCCCTGTCTAAGCACTTATTCAAATGCAAATTCATGCACATAGTGATGCATTAAAGCCCTCTAAACCGCATCCATTCGGGTTGAAAACAGGAAATGAGGATGACATTTCATTTCAAGTAAATGCCTATCAATTGTAGAGCATCAGCAAAAGTGCTCAACTTACTCAACTGGTAGTTAAACATGCAGCAGGCTTAAAGCATCCACTCCCTGAATCAAGCGTTAGCCACTCACCTCACGTTTCTTATTTTACTAAGCTGCCAAAAACAGCCAAAGCAACCCAAAGCAAAGTCACCAACATTATGAATCACGCCTAAAACTGTGGTGCAATATATGCTGTTTCAGTTTCATCTTTTAGAGCACGTCTGTGGTCTACGTGCATGCATATGGATTTCAATGGCCGTTTGTCATCGATTGGCTAGACAATGTGTTTGCATGTTTTTACTCCCTCTCAACGTAACTTTCCTGGGCTGTTTGCCACTAATCCTCCTGTTGCCAAGGGCCAAAAGAGGATGAGTCCTTTCATATGGCGCTCGTTGCACAAGAAGTCGTCAAACCTGCTGAGTTCCTTGCATTCCGCTCCATCTGAAGTGGCTGCCGGGAAGCCGGACGGGTCACCAAGGAGTGGGGATGGACTCGTGGCAAAAAGGGCGAGATCGCCCCAGGTGACATTGCTGCTTAAGTCCCTAAATTACTCATTAAAACGACTCCAGCAAAAACTACATGTCTCACACTGTGGTAGCACAAACCTTTCTTGTGGCATCTCCTTACAATGCCTATAGAAATGGATATGCAAATGATTTAATGACTCTCATCAGCCACAAACGTTTATATGCTGAGGTAGTTGGGTGCGTAGGCTTTGGTGGTAAAAGTTCTCGCACTGACATTTGATATCAATATGATAGACCACAACACACACACACACACACCACAAATTTTGCATAGTTTGTTGATTAAATGATGGAGAATATATACTACCAGTATGGATACACCGACTTCTCCTGTCTCATGACTATTCATGACATCTTTGAATAATAGTATAGTCGTCAAAACAATGAAATCAGACAAATGGAAGTACTTAGTGAAAGAAAAAAAAAGAAAGAAAAAAAAAAGACGATCTTGTATTTTAGCTGCTTCAAAGTCACCGTCATTTGTCTAGATAATGGATTACAAAATGGCATTCATCTCTTTTTCCATTGAAATGTAAGTTTTAAAAAGAAATTCATGCGTAGATTAATTTACACTAGCGTTTAATAATTAAAAATTATTAATATATTTATTCATCAAGGACACATTAAGGATGCATTAAATTGATTAAAACTGACATATATAAAAAAATACTTTAAGTGTCTGTCTATTCATCAAACCTGAAAAAGTTACAAACAAAAATATTGAGCAGCAGAACTTTTTTTAACATGATAATAATAAAAAATTGCATATTAGAATGATTTCTGAAGGATCATGTGACACTGAAGACTTGAGTAATGATGCTGAAAATTCAGCTTTGCCATCACAGGCATACATTACATTTTAAAATCTATTAAAATAAATAGTTATTTTAAACTGATATAATATTTTGCAATTGTTCAGTTTTTACTGTGTTTTTGATCATATAAATGCAGCCTTGGTGAGCATAAGAGACTCAAGAACTCAATAATAAATTGTACAATCCCAAACTCTTAAATGGTAGCATATTTAATATTAAATTATATTGTTTTGAAGACTAAAATAGCTCTCCCACAGCGACCATCAGAGCATTTGTGAAACCAAAGTGTAGCTATGTCTTTAAGAATTATTTCATATATTCTGCCCACAAAAACAGGACACCACAGACATCAGCTGCCTGGCCTACAAAACTATGCTATCCCTGCACTGTGATTAGAGCTGCAAAACAGGAAATGACAAAAGACGAAGAGAGGCAGCAAAACACGATGAGAATGATAGGCCGCTCCTGCTCTCCCTGTGCATTTCAACAAGCCTGTCCCTGAGTGACAGCTTGTGAAGTCCCAAGCTGAACGCTGATGGTATCGTATGACCCGGATCTTCAACGATGAGGACTAGACAACTGATGGTGGGCTGATATGAAAGTGGGTTAGAGAGCGACACTTCCCTTTGGTTGACAGAGAGCATTTCCTTTGGTGGAGCGCATGCCTTGCAGGCAACACAACAGCATGTCCTAGGTGGCCTAACCGCAGTGTTTGCTAGGTTTTCTGTGCAAGTCCCTCAGGACAGAACATATCTGCTTGTTTTTTCCAGAACATGTTAGCTGTGGCCACAGAACAGCAATCGTTTTGAAGGCTATGGCACACTTTAATATCACACTACCACCCATACACCTGTGTTCTTATAGCAATTGCAGAGATGTGGTGGCCTGACCTGAGTGTGTGCGCAGATGTCCGGTCAGGGCGTCACGACGGCGACAAGCATAGCTGCAGAATGGGCATTTGAAGGGCTTTTCTCCCGTGTGGAGTTTGATGTGTCTCAGCAGGTTGCCCTTCTGAGTGAATGAAACCCCACACTGGTTACACTGGAACGGCCGGTCACCTGATGGACAGAGTCATGAACAAGAGACACTGATCATTGGTTTTCAGTGCAATGGTTTTTATATAGACTGTTTAACACACAGCCCAAACAGGGACTGCTTTTTCCACTTATGGGTGGCTGATATATTAAATACAAAAATATCAAAAGAAGCAACAAGACATTTGAATAGCGCCCTTGATATAAACTTTAAAAGAAAAAATGGTGGTTTGGAATATTTGTAAAATGTATTTGCCTGAATCAGACAATATAAATGACTCATTCACTCCATAATCTGAAATGTTTTTTGAAAGTCTCAGTGTGGACTTTTTCATATTAGAATGTATTCAACCATTGACTCATTTTTTAAAAACAAAATGAACCTTAAATATGAGTTTGATTCACTTTCATGAATCTGTTCAAACTGTCTAATTCATATGTCATCACTCAAAAGGTTCACCAATGTCTAAAGGCATTTTTCATATATGAAATTTTTTTTAGTTAAAATATGTTGGTACATATTGCTGTTAATATTGGTGCATATAAATGAAAATGATTTGCTGACATGCACCATTCAAAATGTTGGGGTCAGTTAGAAATTAATACTTTTATTCAGCATGCAAGATGCATTAGTCGCAGTAAAGACATTTCAAATAAAGCTATTTCTATTTCAAGTAAATGCTGTTCTTTTTTTTTAAAAAAAAGAAATGTTTCTTCACCAACAAATCATCATTTTAGAATGATTTCTAAAGGATCATGTGATGGAAAATTCAGCTTTGCTTTTCTGGAAATAAATTACATTTTAAAATATATTAAAATAGAAAACAGTTATTAGAATACAGAATTAGAATACTTGTGCACTATTCTGTGCCGTTGTGTAGTATAAATAGTGCGAGCAGTGTTCACACTAGAAATTCCAAAAGAAAACATGCACTTTAAACACCCGGATGATGCACTTGTGGAATGTTGGACACTCAACTGTCGTAGCTTTAATTATGTATGGCGAAGGAGGAGGTGACTCCTCCTGGTGCCGAATGACAAAATAATCGTATAAAGTTCATACACTACACAGTAAACAGTGCATAAGTTCTTTTGGGACACAAATACGTAAATGATACCATGTGACCTTCATCATTGCATTTTTTGTAATTTGGTTTGTTTTTATGAGCCTCAAAAAATACCTTTCACAGCTATGATAACTGCGCTAAGCCTCTTTGATAGTTTGTTGATTGGGAACCTAATTATGTTGAATTAATTGGATTAGTCATACATCAGACCTGCTGTGTGAGCACCCGCTCTAAATATAGCCTTCTGACTCTAAAGCCTGTAACTGTAAAACACACGTTTGATGGACACACAGAAATTTAAATCATCAGTTTCTTTAACCCCACGTTGAGCGTCGGGGTGCTCCCGTGGCTTGATTAGGTGAATGTTTAATCATTGTAAGCAGAGATGAAAACTTGGAAAAGTGAAATATGACCCTGTCCTGCTAGCGTGTTGTCTGGCACTATCAGCGTCAGCCCAGGGCTTGGGAACAGGTTGTGGAGGATTCCAGGGATGCTTTCCCTGAGAAGAACTCCTAGTCTTAACTATTGTCTTCTAATAGAACATCTATGAGCTCCACACCCTTTTAACACTGAAAAAAGGAAGAAAGCATGAGTGACAAGCCTTGGTCACGAAAGGGTTTTGCTATTTCAATGGGAAGTCAGTGAAATGTGCTCTGTCGAAACTTACTTGAGAAGTGTCACAATACATTTAGGCAAATCATTTGCACTTTGAATTGCTGGATTATGTTGCCTTGTATAAAATGGACATTGGAGATTTTTTTTTCTCCAAAAATATACGTAAGTGAACATTTTTAAAATGTTACCACACTTTAAATTTACTGAATTTCCATAACTTTTTATAACCTTGACCAAACCTTGTCTTTTACAAAAGAAAATTATTTTATTTGAAAATCATTTTCATATTGCATATTTTTCTCATTAAAATTTTTATATCTAAAGTATAGTAAATACTGGTAAAATGTACCAATAATCATATTTATGTCACACTTTATACTTTATGGCATAAAAATAACCCGTAGTTCTCATTTCCAGTAGATTTCACAATGACTGATTTCTCACCTTTTTTATGTACTGTGACAGATGTTGACATGTCAGAAAACACAAGTGTTTGATCCACATTACCTATCTGATCCGGGGGATTTGACTGTTTTGTTTTTTCATAGGCCGATCATATAGCGCTGGAAAGACTGCAGTTTCTGCTTGATGTCGGAGGTCAAGCGCTGGGCAAGATTTCTGTGGAGTAATGCTAATCCATTAAGCAGCATCAAAACGACTGATTTGAAGAAATTGACTGCCGAGTGTATGTAGTACTTAGTCAAAATAACTGGCCACACTGGTGGGTATGTTCAGCTCTTTGGCGATATCCAGTGCCTTCAGCTGGATGACAGCTCTGGTTATGGGCAGCCCCTCATTTCTTTTTTCGGCTAAGTACTGAAACACTTGCCTGTCAATTTCTTCAAAGCAGATGCTTTTAGGACCGCCATAAGTTTTTCTTTGACTGTTAGCATTTTTAAGGCTTTCTTTTTGGGCTGATCATCTTATAACAATATACTCTGACACAGCATTTTTCTTGGCTGAGGGCTGTTTGAGGACTCTGCAGTGTTTATCAGTCCTGGGGGGCACACTGGTTTTACACGTATTTGGCAATCTCTATTGTAGCAGGTGTATTAATCAAGCACAGCATTAGTTCAGTCAGGCCACGTAGGCATAGTGCTGCGGTCAGCTGTCAAATCGTTCCAATCACTACCATTCTCCTATTAGACCGGGGAAATATATAAGTGACATTTCTGCTCGAAAGCACGCTTAAACTGCTCGCAACCCTCCCTCCCTCCCCACTGTAAGTATCAACATATTACTAGCCACCTTGCTAGCCACCTTCTGGCTGCTGTTTTCATCTCAATATAGCTATTACGGACCTCACTGCCGAGACACTCATCCTAATAGCCAAGCTACAGTAGACATCCCAGGATTCACCGCACGTTACTCCTGTTCACTAAAGACATTCTAAAGTGTCTTAAAATATCTGTATATTACTCAAGCTTATGGTTCCATGGGGGTACTGCAAAGCTCTTGTATGTTCTATTCATCATGGAGCAAGAACCCCCATTAAGGAACCATAATGCCAAAGACAAATGTGTTTCAATAAACTGAAGTTACTTGCCAAAGTGGTCCTGTCTGAACTGATGTAAAAGTTTAGACCCAGAATATAAGACGACTTATATTTCTTGTACATCTTATATTTGGAACAATACAGTAAACTTATTTTTTTCCACATTTTTGTTTATAACTGATTTTTAGAAAGATATTTTTTAAAATACTGTTAATACTTACCATCATATTTACCATTTGGCAGTCTTATTCCCGTCTCACTCTGCACTTCTGTTCCTGGCCCAGCATCTTGTAAGTTGTTTGGGCTGTCAATTATGGGCTCTTCCAATCCAGAGCCTTCCTCACCACTGTGACCTGCCTCATCTGGACCATTGGGCCTTCTCTCCGTCTCCTCCTCAGTACCTTCTTCTTGTTTGATTGTGCGTGCTGTAAGAAAACATTCAAGCTTTAAAAACACATTTTCTAACAGTACAAACCACAAAAGCCAAACATCACCCCCTGCACACTACAGTAGTTTCCATACACATGATTAAGCAATAACATGTGGATTAAGACTGTGACAAGACGCTTCTCTTTTGAAGTCACTTGTTACTATGATAGCACATTGACCAAGAAATCTGTTCTCCAACATGATAACAGCATTGGGATGACAGCAAACAGGAAAAAAGGCAGATGCAGCTGTAGTCTCTAGTGTAGCGAGGCAAACAGTGGGCAGGTGGAGTTCTACATGACTGACAGTGAGAGACAGAGAAGAGGAGGCGGGCCAGAGCTTTGGTCTGGACTGAGCGGGCCTCTCCATTTATCTCAGTTCGCAGGCTGTCGAGCACCTCCAGGGAGGCCACCCCCACACGCAGAGACACACGGAGCGTGACAAAAATAGACATGCAAAGGGACGTATAAATACATAGTGACACGTAAACACGCGATAACCCGGCCCGCAAGTTTTCCGTCTCAACCACGCACACTCTCCAGGTTTCACGACAGGTGGAAAAAGAGCAGGCAGCTCTCTATACCATCCAGCCAAACCAGTTTGTAATTTTATCATGAGTTTAATCTCTGGGCGAGAGCTTGAGACTAAGCTTTGAGTCACCTCCGTATTTCCCATCCATATGAGTGTTGTCCCTTAGGCAAACAGCTCTGCTGCTTCACTAGATTTGAGTCACAGTCTGAAAGTATGACTGAAGTCTGTCTGATCCCCCTTGAAAAAGCTCAGTAGTTCCTACTGTTCGCGGGCTCTCACATCAGTGCGATATTACTCATAAACACTTTTTGAACGGGACTAGTTTTCCCTGTGGAGGTAAATGTGTGTTTCACAAACACACATATGAAATTGGATTTTCTCCTTGCTAAAAACTCTGAATAAAACTACACACCATTTTTTTGACTTTTTTTTTAAATACTGTATCTATCGTTGTGCTCCTTAGTGCACCCTCATTATGGATTTGAACCTTTTTGCCATCTTGTAGTTATGGGTTGAAGTCTTCTAAATCTGAGTGTGAGGTAAAGTTCATTAATCCATTCATTATCATATACACATATAATATTCACACACACTCACACACAAATAAAAACATTGATAAAAATGTGGGACCTGTTTTGCTGAAGTGTTTTTTTCTTTAATTGTTAATGCAACCTTTTACACTACAGACTGAACAAAATGAAGCATTGCTTGGTAATAGGTTGACATAAATTGGTATTATCTAATGCTGATTGGTTGATTGTTATTCATTACATACCTTTTTAAAAAGTTATCTGACATTATCAAGATTAATTTGTTCTGACACAGTATTTTATTACCATTTTCTAAACTGTAGCGAATCAACTGTGATAATTTGAGAAAATGTTGTAAGTGTCTGAATACATTTTGGTTTAATTGTATATAAAAAAATTAATAATTGTAATTTAGGTATAATTAATCATTGATACAAAAATATATGATAAAAAGACTATTAAAATGGTTTTATTTTATAATTTTTTTTAATTTCAGTATAGTGGTTTTGAAAATCGTCCTTTAAATAGTTCTACACATATAAGAACACAAATTACAGCCAAATTACACTCAAACATTTCTTGCTAAATGTTTCATGGATTGAAAGACTGTTTACATACGGTGACATGCAGGTTCACAGAGCTTTTGAAAGATACTGTAAGTGCTGTGTGGCAGTGCCACAACATAACCCTCCCTTCACCCGCTGGCACTTCCAACAAAGTATTACAGCCATAGTTGCTTAATATTGCACAAGAGATCTTTACTTTCAAAGAAAGACTTATGACTCACATGAACAATCGCAAGCTTCGGAGCTCAAAATAAAAACTCTATACCCACAGCAAATATCAAAACAATCACAGTTGAACAACATTACCTCAATGCGTCGAGACGTACTGTATGTTTCCTCCTATTTCTCTGTCCATTCTGTCAATCATGACATCAGAAAACAGCTGCCTGTGGTTTGACTATCTCTAGCGTACACGTTATGTAGTGTCTGTGATGGCTGCAGCTGAGTGAACTTGAAATGGTTGCCGGGACAACATACAGAATCCTTTAGCATTCTCATCATCAACAGATCAAAGGAGACGAATGAGAACAAAATGCACTCAGTGCTGGGGATACATCCACCCGAGTCATCGACTAACAGACTCTCATGACGGGCACAGTACATAAGCAAAGGAAGTTGGATGCATAAGAGATGTGCCAGTCTAACTCGAAAGTCTCTCTCTATTAAAATTTCACCTTTGCAGAAACTTCTTTTTGCAGTGTCTAACCCTTAAATATTTAATTATGGCTTGCACTGACACCTCCTTGATTCATTTCCATACAGTATGATATAGTAGACACATTATGTCCTGCGCAAGCATGGGGTTAACTAAACCGTGTATGTGTAGGTTTGACTTCTCTTTACCCAGTAACATGTTTCTCAATGTCCTGTGCAATATGACCAATAAATAATCTAGAAGAACTATCTCCATCTGGGATCATGGTCTGTGTCTCCATCCTTCAGCGGCGAGCGCTTCCCTTTTCTCAGTATGCATGCTCATGCTGACCAGCAGTTGATTTTGAGGAAGGGAGATGTCACAGACTGGGCCTATCCCATCAGATCGCAGATAAAGTTGTAACTTCTATAATACTGTGAGATAAAGGTTCTTCCTTTGTCCCTTGCAAGTTGTTGCTCACTCATTTCTCCTTTTTCTTATCTTTTGCAATGGAAAGTGAGATATTGTATTTTATATTCTAATGTTAAAGGGACAGTTCGCCCAAAAATAACAATTCTATCATCATTTACTCACCCTTGTTTCAAGCTTTAAAACTCTTTCAAGCTTAGAAAAGGAAACAAAAGCACAGTAAAATATTGTAAAATACTGTAAAATTAGTCATGTTGTAAATACGATGCATGTGCTAATGTTCTGAAGCTATCCGAAAGCTTTGTGTACAAAACAGATTAATTCATTTTTAACTATAAATCCTCATCTCCAGTAAACTGTTCACATGATAATGCTGCTGCTGCAACGGAATCATTTAGTCAGTGAGTTGATTTAAATGAACAAATCATTTAAACAAGTTTTATGAACAAATCAGTGATTTATTTAAAAATATGACTCAGAGAATGATTCACAGACATTGCTAGCTCTCTGTGCCGCATTTGAGAGAGATGCTTTCATTGAATAACATGTGATTTTTCTTTTCTTTTCTTATCATATAAGGATATTATATGATATTGGAAGAATTCAGATGCATATCAATTCAAAATTGGGCAGACGCTCATATGAGTCATATGGACTAGTGCTTTTGCATCCATGCAGATATTAAACATGATTGGAATTTGATTGTAAAGTTACTTATAGTCAGTAGAATATCTAAATAAAAAAAGTTGTACACATTATTTTAAAATGTCTCTTTTTCTATTCTAAGAATGAAAGAAATACAGGTTTGGAACAATATGAGGGTGAGTACATGATGATAGAAATGACATTTTTCGATGAACTATCCCTTTAAGCTAATCTAATCACACCATAATACACCACATCTAAAAAAGTCAAATGAGAACAGGCATTGGCGTCAGGCATTTTCCTAATGCTTATAAATCTGCTGTTGTGAAGCCACTTCTAAAGAAAGAAAAAAAAACCTGGATTGTTCTCTCCTTAATAACTACAGACCAATTTCTAACATATCATTTTGAGTAAGATTTTAGAAAAAGTTGTACTGCAACAATTTAATTTTTAGATGAATATAATATTTTGGAGGAATATTAGTCAGGTTTCAGACAAGGTCATAATACTGAAACATTATTACTAAAGGTAGTACATGATCTTAGATCAAATAAAGATGAAGGTAAGGCTACAGTTTTAATCCTCTTGGATCTAAGTGATGCTATTCTGTTAAACAGACTGTGTTTTAAATTGGTTTAAAACGTATATTACAGAAAGGAACTTTTTAGTTAATAAAGGTAACTGTATATCAAAGACACATGAAATATTGCATGGTGTTCCACAAGGATCAATCCTTGGGCCTGTCTTATTTTCATTTTACATGAAAATGAACACCCTTTGGGTAACATAATTCAGAAATACGACATGAAACTATCATTTTTATGCGGATGATAAACAGTTATATATCTCAGTCGAGTTCAGAGACACTGTTGTATTAGAGAGGTTGTCTGACTGTCTGTCCAGAATTTTAAAGTGGATGAACATTGATTTTTTTTTTTTTTACTGAACGAATAAAAAACTGACATTTTTATCGTGGGCCCAAAACATGAGCAGGCAAGGACAGAAGCTGGATTGGGTAGTTTAACCCTACAATCTAAGAAAGAAGTAAAGAATCTTGCTGTCGTTTTAGACTGTGATCTGAGCTTTGAGTCTCATATTAATCAAGTGACAAAAACGTGCTTTTATCATCTGAGAAATACTGCCAAGATTTACGTCCCTGGATGATGCTAAAGAAACTCATTCATGCTTTTATCGTCTCTCATCTTGATTATTGTAATGCTATATTCACTGGCTTACCTAAGGGTTCTATAGTTAAGTTACAACTGATACAAAAACTAATGAAATTAAAATGGAGAGAGCATATTACACCGGTTTTAATGAAATTACATTGGTTACCAGTTCATCAAAAGACTGGTTTTAATGTTATTTTATTGGTTTATAAAAAACTGTATAATCTGGCACCTTTATACATTTCAGACTGTCTGTCACGATACATTCCAAATCATAGTTTGAGATCCTCTAGCGCTGTATAAGCACACATTATACAGTAATTCATAAATGATCTGGTGGTACTTCTTTTAGCCACCATTGCTCAACATATTTGGAATTATCTACCAAATGAAGTGAAAGAGAGGTTGATATTGAGGTGGCGGTTTATTACAAATTTCTTTATTTAACATTTTCAACCTTTCTGTTGTTTCATATTTTTATATTGACTTTGTGTGAATTTGTATTCCTATTATTTGTCGTTATGCTTGTGAAGCACTTTAAGTTGCATTTCATGTATGAAAAGTGCTATACAAATAAATGTTTATTAGTATTATTATTGAAGGGAGTGGACTTGTTAGAAGACAGGCCTACTTACCAGCAGGGGAATCAGGACTTTGGGAACGCTGGCCATTGGGTGTGCTGGTCGACAGGTCCACCAGCATTCTCGAGTTCTCCTTCCTGGGAGAGCAATCGCCGTTACCTAGGAGACAGACAGAAACAAGTGCACTGAGGACATTGCCTTGCTCCAGGCAGCACAGCTATTGTGGCTAAATGCAGCTCTGAACTCAGATCTATACAAGCAGACAGTTCAAGGAACAACTCTCTTATAAAAGCCACTCTTTTTGATTATCAGTCAAAGATAAAAAAGAATAAAGCAACTTTTCTATTTTCATTTCTCACTGGCATTTTAATGCTTCGTACTGAATACTGTTCATTAAACTATTCAACAGTTCAGGTCTGAGATGCTCATTGGTTAATACAGTGTTCTAGCCATGATACGCAATATAGTAACATATATGAAGTAAAACACGTTCACTTAAATAATGTTATTTCTTACACAACATGGACTATATTATAGAGCAAAGATGAATGTGCTTAATAAAATCATGTAGACTTACGTTAAAATCACAAATCTACTTCATACTAAAGCCTACTTCGTAATACTTTGTATTTCCTATATTCAATCATAAAGTGTAAAACTCAAATATACTCCCTACAATGTAAAAATGTTTTGTCAGGTAACAAAAAATGTGGTCTAAATTAACTGATTAATTCAACTGAATTATGTTTGAAAATTATATTATATTTACACACACACACACACACACACACACACACACACACACACACACACACACACACACACACACACACACACACACACACACACACACACACACACACACACACACACACACACATAGGTGATCTCAGGTTTTACTATCCTTATGGGGACATTTGGTCCCCACAATGTAATATAAACAGGGACAAACACACACACACAGACACACACACACACACACTACAGGTCCCCACGGTGACACGAGCCACCACGGGGACGGTTTTTCCCCATAATGTAGGGTTTACCAGGACACACACACACACACACACACACAGTTTTCATGTTTTATGGGGACTCTCCATAGACGTAATGTTTTTATACTGTACAAACTGTATATTCTATCCCCTTACACTAACCCTAGCCCTAAACCTATCCATCACATAAAACTTTTAGCATTTTTACATTTTCAAAAAAACTCATTCTGTATGATTTATAAGCTTGTTTCCTCATGGGGACCTCAATTTAGTTCCCCACGGTGACACAAGTCCCCATCAGTTAGTGTGCATTCAGGTTGAAATCCCCACCGGCATAGAAAAACATATGGACACACACACACACAGTTACTGAATTTTGCCAGGTAAGCTGTGGTCCAGCTAAATAAATGATTGAAGACTTTAAAATAATATTCATATAACATGATAAAATAACTGAATTAATCTAACAGATTAGTTTACTCAACAACTGCTTATATTCACTTCGCATAGTACTGAATCCTACTGTTTAATACTCTAATAGATGTCCATCTAAAATGTACAACAATCCTCTACAATATTCACTGATACCTAGGTAAAAGAGAGCAACATATCCCATGGTTTTCAGGTACTGTACACACTAACTGCTTTTAATAGAACCCGTCTCTGTTACCAGAGCTGAAATTTCTCTAGGGTCAATGACCAGCTCAACACTTCAGTTTACAGAGACGGTGAGCCATCAACTCATTTGTGGAGAGGTTGTTAAGCTTTCAGCCACATCCTTAAGATTCAGATTGGATTTCCTCATCTCTCCGCACTAGCCGCACACTGGCTTCGGGAAATAATACGACTTCAGCGTGTCCACTCAGGGGGAGCGATTCCTGATCTCTGATCCCGTTACCCACTGACCCCTTCAGAGCCAAACACTCAATACAACGGCAACGACATTAGACAGCTCTTAATGCTTGCATTATGCATACACACAACCACCAAAGGCGGTATTACGGCTTAGATCATTCCTTGAACTCCACGTTTATGACTGGAAAGTACCTTGGATGTCACAGTTAAGCTGGCTGTTATATCTCTAACCAATGCACTAAATCTAGTCAGTCCCTCCTTCAAACAGGTTTGTTAGGTAGCAGAGTGAGTCTGCCAAAGGGCTCTAAAACAGTATTCATGGCATTTTTAATGATTAATTTGTCTGTGTTCTTCTTGAGAATCAACAGGTTCAATCCTTAAACTACTAAACTACAATAAACACCACCGTTCATAAACTATAAAGGTTTTAAAAACATTACATTTGTGATTACAGTAAATGAATCAGTAAACGAGGGCCTTTGAGGTATATCAGGCGACAGATATCTGTGCTGTCAGGCTGGCAGACAGACACTGTCATTCTGACAGGGAGAGCAACTCGGGAGACACAGCCAATGACACAATCCCAAAGCCTGTCTCCGGTTACGGTGCCGGGGTTGAGGGAAATCTCAGGTAACCGGCAGTCCCTTGGCAACGGGAAACAAGCAGCCACTTAGATTTGATTGACGGCCGAGGGGAGGATTTTCCATAACAGAGCGCTGTGTCTGATGGCCTGAGAGCATGAGAGAGGTTCTCAGGAAAAAGATCTGTGAAAGCAAACTTAACTCTTGTACAGTAGCAGCTGAAAGAGCGCTCTTATCCCACATCTAAACAGAACCGCGATAAATATTTCTAATGCCAGGCGCATACAACAAGCCTGAAGCTTATCAACCTGTGCACATTTATAGACTCACAGTTTGACTTTAAAGTCAATTAGATGTTTCTCTTTCCCATCTACACACACACACACACACACACACACACACACACACACACACACACACACACACACACACACACACACACACACACACACACACACACACACACACACACACACACACACACACACACACAGACACACAGACACACAACCCTTCGAAAGTTTAGGGTAAGATGTTTTAATGTTTTTGAAAGAAGTCTCTTATGTATGCTATTGTTGCATTTACTTGATCAAAAATATAGTAAAAACAGTAATTTTGTGAAATATTATTACAGTTTAAAACACCTGTTTTCTGTTAAATATATTTTAAAATGTAATTTGTTCCTGTGATGACAAAGCCGATTTTTTTAGCATCATTACTTCAGTCTTGAGGGTCACATGATATTTCAAAAATTATTAGCTGATGCTGGTTTGCTGCTCCAAAAATATGTATTATTTGCAATGTTTAAAATGGTTCTGCTGCCTAATAATTCTGTGGAAACATTCACTAGAAAAAAAACAAAAACAAATGTATATCTATGTGGATATAGAAATGTATATAGTATTTATATATTATAAATAGTATAATAGATTTTAACACTATAAATGTCTTCACTGTCACTTTTGATCAATTTAGCACATCCTAAATTGAATAAAAGTATTCAATTATTTAAAAAAAAATAATTATAAAATGCATGAAATAAAATATCTTGCTGACCCCAAACATTTGAATAATGGTATATTATAAATTATGCTCAAATTCTTTGCTATTCGTTTCCTTTATAGTTCTTACTTCCCAACTATGCAGTCTTGCAGTGTGCACTTGGCTATGTTATCATATGAACAATCTCTGACGCACTTTAATATGTGGTTTTCTCAGTTTTAGAATTATTCCACTTTGTTTAATTTGTTCTATAAATCACATTGACATTCCCACACATATGATTGTTGATGGCCCTACAGCTCTATTGTAATGACGGCCTACAGCATACAGTTTATATTAATAAGGCTACCATCTGCCCCCATGCAGTGATGCATGCTGAAAATCCGTAGGCCCTTTGGAGACTACTGGAGTGACTACAGGTCTGGCCTGTGACAGTGCTGAGTCAGAATCAGATCCCGATTCACTCATTCGCTGAGACTGCGTATATAAATCAAACAGCAACCTACAGAATGGACTGTTCCATGCACTGTTTTAGTGGATCGATGAGGAAACTAATCGGGGGTGTTTTTAATAGTGGCCCACGGGTAAAAGTCGTAAAAAAACCCACGTAAAACAAAACACATATGACTTGTGTAATGTTTTCAGAGAAAAATGGGATATTCAATGAGGGAAAAAAAGATTTTTATTCATGAATGTTAAAAAGTGAATGTTAAATACTTAAAATATATATATATATGGTCAATCTGGATTCTGTGTGGACTTCACTGGACACTGTTTGAAACCACCCTGGTGCAAATATTTTCATTAAACTCAATGACTTTTAGAACATTGAAGTGATTTGTGCATCATGGTTGCCGTCGGCTGTATTGCACAGTAGTGGGTGGAGCCTGGAGGCAGGTTCTGTGCCAGAGCGGCGATACTAGACAAGAAAGAGACGTTTTTAACAGGATCGGTTCTCCCAGGAAAGAGAGTGATTGGTTGTGGCATGTCATAGACGCTAAGGTTCGAGCATGGATCAGGTTTATCCTGTCCGTCCACACACCTCCACACCATCCTTCCACATCAAACACAAAACACATTCCCACTCACGCTCCTCGCCACCTGCCACCGCTGAACTGCTCTTCTTTAAAAGGACACACTGAAGGGGACGAGGTCTTATTAGCATATCAATAGCAGTTTACTGTACAAAAGGTTCAAGTGTTAGCCTGTGATCTGAGATGGACAAACTTAAGACTGTCTTTTTAGGAATCAGAAACCAAGCTATTTGACTATTCCTAGTTTTGAGGGAAACTATAAGTAAGTGGTTTTAAACCAGAAAAGAAAAAAAATATGTGTAAAGGATGTGAAAAATATGCAAAATATTGCTGTAAAAACACTCTTGACACAGTCATTAACCACCTCAATACCTAAAAGAGTTACGTTTTCTGAAATGTGACAATGCTGTTCAAAATCAAGGTGTTGTTCGGCAATCATTCATGTTTTTCAAATATAACGAGCCCTTTAAGAAAGGAAAAATGCCTTCAAGAGAGTCTATGGAACCAAGTTAAACTGTAAACTTTTCATTTTCCAAGACACCTGCAAGAATTTTTAGATGAGGGGCGTTTTATCAGCATGTTTCATCTGAGGGAATCTGCCGGGGGAGTTGACAGGCTTGAAGGTACCACTGTGCACCTGGTACTGAAGCCCTGTCCAGATAACAAATCTCAAGGGGAGCCAAGAGTCAATGCTTTTCAACTGGATTTTGGGGGCAGCTATAGTGTGCTTGGCTACTGAACATATTCATAAAGCAGAACTGGCTTTACAGCTGCAGACAAACTCCCACAGTGCTGTCGGAATTAAATAGCATATCTAAAATAAATCAACAAGTAAAAAAAGCAACAAAATATTTCTACAATGCAAAAAGTAATAGATGAGCTTTTTCTTGACCAGGTTTTCCAATTTGATTTACGGAAAGCATTCCTCGATAGACCTTGGTCCAAATATGTTTCATTAATTTTGAGAAGTCAGGAATTGTTTTTATTAATTATCAATAGGCTTAAGTCTAAACCTAATAGAGTGTGTGCCACATACACACCAGCATGAGAGAAACAGAGAAGCAGGTGACATGATAAAAACACTGTGATGACAGAACTGCTGGACTATTTTAGGTCTGTAAGTGTTCTGATTGATTACAGCAGAACTATTACTGTACTATTATTTTCCTATCAATCTTTCATTGTCTCCGAGTGGCCATTGAATTGAACACAAATACTTTACTTACTTGCAATATAGCCATTCGACGCCTCCATGTCCATATTCAGGGGGCAGAGCTGTGAAATGAAGATAGTTATAAATTAGATGCAAGATTTTGCATTATTCTATAATTTACAATTGGTAATTTTACAACTATTACTAGCATAGGTTTCTTCAAATATTTGCAGATCATTTTTTTCATATCTTGTGAAATTGAATGTAGGAAATATAATAAATTATATAATAATGTTCTGTTTTTCCTCCAAATTATGCAACCCCAAGGTGCAAACACTAGACAGTTCATTTGTAATATATTTTCATTTCAAAACCAGTACACATCTCTGGCACATAAACGATCTGCTGTGAACAAAAAAATACACGAATGTACGATTTCTGAATGTTAACCTTTTTTGTTACAGCTTTTTAGCTCTTCTGAACTGAAGGCAACTGTCTATATCACTGCCATGTATGCTCTCGCTTTATATAAAACATCTAAATGGTCTTGTAAAGTATTAGGGAAGTAACATATAAAGTGACAACTTCCTGGTTAGGCAAAAAAGATACATGCAAAGTGTGAAAATCAACATTTTCACAGAGTTTCGGGTCCTTATAAAATAAGTCCAAAATTAAATGCTTGGACAGAGCAAGTGAGCTGTAAAAATGTACAGCATATAGTCCATCAGATCATATCAAGTTGGCCTCGTTGCTGGAAAGAAACACGTTTAGCCACGATATATAATTCTATAAACTATACAAGTTTAATTAATGTAAACTAAAACAATAAATATAAGGCTTATATAAGAGCACAATCATATGGTTAAATATTCTAAAACGTACTGGGAGGAATGTAATGTTCAGTTGTGATGACAGATAAAATGAGCAATTCCGTGACGTTTATGGAGCACCACAAATAAGAACTACTGTATGCTGTTTATGTTTTGCCGGACGGAAAGTGCAAAAGTAGATCCATTTACATGTGCAAAAATGTATTCTCTTGGCCTGGACAAAAATTGTCCTTATGGAACCTCACTTATGACAGAGATTAGGGCATCTACATGCACTGGGTCAGGTTTGGAAAGAGAAATGTGATATTTTTTCTATTTCAACTTATGAGTATTTCTAAACCTATTCAGTAAATATAATGTAAACCAAGCAGTTTCATAAATAAACATTCACTGCTGTGCTTTATTAAATCGCAGATGCTAAATGCACAACTGTTTGATTGATAAAATAATAAAATAAAAAATATTTTTGATTCCGTCTCTCCATCTCTTCCATAATGAGATATGGCAATACACGGCCCTTAAAGCATTAATAACAATAATGTGCACACATACAGTACATTAAACACTGATAAATCAGTAAACTATAAAGTTATAAGCTTTTAAGCCAATCAAGTCAGGAACTACACAATATGATGAACCATTTTTCTTGAAATCCCATAAATTAATAATCTGACATTGCACAAGAGTGCACCTGGATACTATGACCCTGATCAAAGTTTCTGAAATAAACAAGACACAAATTACAGCTCCTTGATATGGAAATACAACCAAATTAGTACAAGAAATGATACCTCAAATTAAAAGCACAAAAAAACAATAGCCTGATGAAATGTCATGCAAAGCATGAGGAGTGAAGTTGGCCTTAAATATGGCACTGCGCTTCTCCGGGGCCCCAGCATACACCCCGTTCACAGTACGCGCGTACACAGCCTTCACCATCCAGTACTACAACATAACACTACCGTCCCCAATCTGTTTCTGAATATCAGTACACTATTTTCATCTACTAATGATGCATCTACTTTGAGATGTAAAGGATGTTCAATGATGAATAAGGATGTCCGAGAGAGAGAGAGAGATTGAGAGAGAGAGAGAGGCAGAGAGAGAGAGAGAGAAAGAGAACTGCAAAAAATGTATTTCAAGAAACTTAGAAATGTAATATTTGGGTTCATGTTGGTATCATATGGGCGGGAGTGGACGCATTTAAACCATTTTCTACAAAAACAAAAATCTTGTCATGTGGTGTAACCGTCAAATAAAAAGTACTAAAATACTTTTCACAGACCTACACTATATCATCATTCTAATTTTTATTTATTTATTTTTAATTATTTTTGAGTCACGAAGATCAAGAAGTTTTCTTAGGGTTACTCTATTTGTCCATTGACCTGGACAAAAATATTTGAATAAAAAAGTCAAAATACATAAAAATAAACATGACAGTCGTGAGGGTCTACAGGGGTCTCTGTTTTATGGTTGTCACATAAAAACAAAATGGCTTCCTGCATGCTAGTTATGTCACCCTGGCTTAATTGATTTAAAAATATTAGTAATATTAAATTGTAGGCTATTAATAATATGTCAAAATTGCTTTAAATATATATTTTCAAGATTTTCAAGAATGTTAACCTCTTAGTGATACTTATTATATACACACATTTACAATATCTGGACAATTACAATATCTTCAATATATATGTCAGCCTAGAGGATACTACTCAAGCAATTTTGAACACACATTTAACGTCACATCACTGACCCATAAACGGACGTTAAAAAATATATTATACAGTATCTAAGCTATATGTGTCACTGAGGTATGCAGCAGAATTAATACATAATGACAAAATAAGTATATGAATATTAGCAAAGTATTTCCGGACATTAATTGAACTAAGTAACAAGTCTCTACGAGATGTTAACTATAACAAATTAATGCATAAAACTTTTACCTTTTTGATGGTCTCCCCCCTGTGAAAACGCAAATAAGTGTCCAAAGAAATCCTTGCGTTAAAAAAAAAGAAACGCGTGAAAGTATTTCCAATGACAGAGGCTTTTCAGAGTCTACTGTGATGATGAAGTCCTCTGATGACTGTCATGTTCAACTGGAGTTCATATTGGCCACAAACAGGGGACGATCTTGCACCAAAACGAAAAAAGAAAAAAAACTTAGGAAGCAAGCTGCTTCTTGGGTTTCTATCGTTTGGTGACTTCCTTTGCGCCGAACAAGCCCGTCAGCTTTTCCATTTCACACGCGTCTAAGCGCCTTTCCCCCGACTATTAGATGTCTTCCTCTGATCTGAAACTGCTTTGACATAGTGAAGTGAAACCTGTGCCTGCTCAACACCTAGGTCAAAAGATGTCAGGCTGGGGCGAATACTCAACTGGATCCACCGGTTCCAAGGGAATTAAGCCATAAATAAGGAAATGATGGGAACTGCCTACAACAGGCTTAGAGCCCAATATTTCCACCTGTCTGACACTCCATCAAAGGTTGTGGGATGACTGTGTGCCTGTTTTCTTTATACTTCATGTGCAGCTCAGTATTAAAATGACACATAAGTTACGCCGACAGTATAAGCTAATTCACATCCATTAAATGCAGGCTTTTGGCAAGCAGACTCGTCATTAACTTGTCATGATGCGCAATAAATAGCTACAGCAATATATTTATTTACAAACATGAGTCATCAAAATTAATAAGAGTGCGAATTATGTGTGTGTGTGTGTGTGGTGTGTGTGTGTGTGGGGTAGTTATTGTGTCAATTCACAAGGCTTAAAAGTATAGCTATTATTGTTTTAAGTATACGTTTAACGTAAATCATTTCAAGCGTTCAAACAAAGTTAACTTAGATTACAAGTTAGAGTGCGCTAAACCACAGCTGCTCGAACAAAACGTAACTTAGGCCTATAACGTAATTTATCGCGTTAAAACAGATTTAGCCATTACAAATATATCACAGAAATACGTTACCTAGGGATGTTTTAAACGTCTTCAAAATATAAAGTTTAAGATTAGCTATGCACGCGCTAGGAGCGCCAAATCAATCTCAACCGACTGCAACCTACAGAAATTCTTTTGAAGAAAAAAGTAGAGTCCTATAAATTCCCTTACCAATTCGCACACTGTTAGGGTCAAGGCTATTTTACGAATTATTCAAATGATGAATAATGATAGTATTTATGTTTTCAGCGAGGCAAACAGCGAGCAAGCAGACACCTGTTGCTATGGTTACCTCAAATTGTGTTCGCGAGCGATACGTTTAGTGCACTCTGACTAACTTGTAATATAACTTTATTAGTTACTGAAACGCACGTATACTTACATGTGACAAGAATAAACACTTTAAGACCAACACCTTTTCCTTTGACCTATTTTAGGGGTACGTTACAACCCTTCATTAGGTGGGGTCAAACTCCCCCATAATTCGCACCTTGATCCATACGCGTCCTGGACCTGTCAAAACAGAATTTACAGACGCATAAACCCTTTAAACAAAGAAAGGAAACCCTTAACATTTGAAACGGACATTGTAGCTTACCTTTAGCAATGCACTGGGTGACACACGTCCATCTCATCTGATAAGGACTTACAGACAGCGTCTAAATACTGAGTATCCACTGCAGTGCGATAGACGGGCAGCAATAGTGATTCCCTTCGCCTGCTTCCTCCATCTTCAGAACGGACAGCAGCGACCGTCTGACTCAGAGAAACGGATCTATCAGTTCCACTCGGTAATCGATTAGACGCCTTATCACTGCATTTAAAATGCGTTTGGCGTGATCTACAGGTATCTATAAAAACACAAGGGAGAGAAACTGGAATTAAAGCTGCTGCTCTAAACCTGATGGCATGTTGTAATACATTCACATCCTATATTTTAACTGATTAATACAATTAATAACATCATACGCCTTTGCTACGATTATCTAGGCATTCCTTATAATTCTAGTAATGACCACTTTTGGGGCTGCGGTCCTTCAACATCCTCAAATACCTATGAAATGGTCTCTTGACCTATCTTAGGCTACTTGTTTTCCTTTTAGCATACTTTTTCCAATCACATTTATAATTGGGGAGAAAGAAAGAGATAAATTAATAAATTGTTACAAACAAGATCATTTTTTATGTTAAAAAATAAAAAGATTCCGGGTGGGCAATGGTAATAAAGAGTAATATTTCTCGTGGGCCCCCTCTACTGGTGGACGAGAGGAGTAACACGACTGACCTAGTTGGAATCTTGTCAGAACTGTGGAGAGCTGGTGATGTCAGTGAAACAAGTCATTTTTGCAAATGCTGAGGGATCACAATTAATTACATTTCATAGTATTACAATGCACATCAGTTACAACTTCAAGTCAGTCTTTAACTATATACAACGAACTGAGCACTAATGATGTTGTTATTTCTTTATAATCCTTGGGGAGTGAATAAGCTGTCATTAGGTTCTGAATAAGAATACGTGTTATTGAGATGAATAGCTGAGGAATCGAAGCAGGTCATATTAGTCATGAAAGGTTGTGCATTTCCACTTTTTTTTTCATTGTTTCTTTTACTGTAAATTGAAGATGTGGATATTAAAATGTATTACTGTAAGTGAGGTGCTTTACTTAAAATAACAGGAAAACTTCAGTTTAAATAGGCACTCTTTCCTGAGTATTAGATTGATGATGAATTAAAACTTGCCCATTCAACACCTGGATCAATCTTCTTGTGCTATATATATATATATATATATATATATATATATATATATATATATATATATATATATATATATATATCTGTGTGTGTGTGTGTGTGTGTGTGTGTGTGTGAGTGTGTGTGTGTGTGTGTGTGTGTGTGTGTGTGTGTGTGTGTGTGTGTGTGTGTGTGTGTGTGTGTGTGTGTGTGTGTGTGTGTGATATGACGAGTTAGGTCAATAATCTAAAAGTAATCAAAATATGTGATGGATTACGTTACTAGTTTTGTCGCTCAGTAATTCAATTAGTTAGTTATTATCTGTCTGTCTATCTGACTGTCTATCTATCTATCCACACTCTAAAAAGCTGATTTAGATTAAAAGTAAGGAAACCAGTTGGCTTAAAATTAAAGGTGCAGTGTGTAGTATTTATGAAGATCTATTGACAGAAATTCAATATAATATATAAAACTATGTTTTCAGTGGTGTATAAAGGCACGTAATGTATACCGTTATGTTTTTATTACCTTAGAATGAGCCTTTTTTATCTACATCACGGCTCCCCTTACAGTGAAGTCACTATTTTGCGCCGCCATGTTTCTACAGTAGCCCTAAACGGACAACAACTCTACAGAGCACCGCCTGCTCTCTGCTGTCTCAGACGACGACATCTTTGTCCTGTGTCGGCCCCCGTATAGCTTCATGTGCTTCAAAAGGGAGGTCCACTAAATGCAGCTAAAATTTACACAGTGCAACTTTTAGTAAATAAACTTTAACGGATTAAGTTAATGTGGAATTGTCAAGTTCACTTATCAAGTACTTAAATGATCAAGTAATTAATCATTTTAAGTCAACTTATCACTTTTTACGGTGCATCTATCCATCCATCTATCTAGTGCTGGTTAGATTATATTTACAAATTTATAGTCCATTACAGATTACATGACAAACATTTTTGTTAGTAATGTAATCCATTACATTTTTCCAAATTACATTAGACGTTTAATCAATAATTTAATCAAAAAATTTGAAAGTATATTTTAAAACCATAAAAATAAAACACAAACAATTAACAGGCAAAGATCATTTCTCACAATTATTAATAAAAGTGATCTTGTGGAAAATTAACAAAAGTTGATTTGCTTTGAACAGTTTAATAAGGTCACCGTTTGCATGTGTTCAACTGTGTTCTTTGAGGCTGCATTGTTTGTTTACTCTGACAACTCTCTGATTTGAAGAAGTATCCTCAGATAACAATCAGTTGCTTTTGTTCAGAGGCTGCTGGTTAACTTTCCATGGGTTAAAGAGCACTGTTTGAAGTAGAGGGGAAACCGTTAGACGCCCCCTCCTCTGCCACCCTCTCTGCCGCCTTTCTTTTATGTCTTTATTTTTTACATTACTGTCTACTTTCCTCCCCTTTTTAAGGTTTCAGCCATCCATGAATTACCTCATTCATTCTGTAATAGTTTCCAAAAATCCTTACATGATCACAATACATTTAGTGCCAGCAAATGGACAGTCTCCCAGATGTAGATTTAAGCCCAGTCCTAAACAAGGATTTTTAGGTGAGTGCAGCATAATTTAATTTTAGCAAACAGTTTAGGTTATAACTGGAACCAAAATGTTTCAGTAAATGACTAAAATTGCAAAATGACTAAATACAGCTAATTTGTAGTACTTAATGACACATCAAAAAAAAAAAGAAGAAGAAGAAAAAATCTAACAAAATTATTTCAGAGATTCAAACAGATTTGATTAATGATAAGAACTACACACTGCATGGCGTGCTGTCAGCTGCAAGGGCACATAAAGTATTTACAATAGAAAAGCAAATCTGCTAACTGAAGCATGAAGTTCATTGTACATCCTGTGCTGGTTTAATCATGGGTAACAAGGATCATCTATTGAATGTAATGTTTTTTAAATGTTCTGCAGAACCTCAAACAATATAACGTCCTATAGTTACATGAGAGGTTTACAAACGTTGCATTTTTTTACTCACACTTAGGGTATGAGGGGGGTAAAGTGTCTCATTAAAGAAAATTTGCTGTTTTTTGGTCCCAAAGTGTAAGATCTTAAGCACTATTTGTCTGAACAGAAATAATGAAATAAGTTTGAATACAAATATTTTTTTTTATTTTTATGGTTGGTTAGGTTGTGGGTGCTCAAATGCTTTCAATAATTTAACACTAACTGAAAAAATAAAACTGAAAACCATAAAGTGCAATGTCTGATAATATATGTGATCACACACACACACACACACACACACGCATGCACGCACGCACGCACGCACGCACACACACACACACACACACATGTTTGTTTTTGTGAAATGTGGGGACATTTTATACTGTACAAACCGTATTTTCTATCCCCCTACACTGCCCCTGCCCCTAAACCTACCCATCACAGGAGACTGCGCAGTTTACTTTCTGTGAAAAAAACCTCATCCTGTGTGATTTATGAGCATTTTGAAAAGTGAGGACATGGGGAACGTCCTCATATTTCACCCTCTTTTTGATATACCTATGTCATACCCATGTCATTATACACATTTGTGTCCTGATATTTCACAAAAACATGCCCACACACACACACACACACACACACACACACACACACACACACACACACACACACACACACACACACACACACACACACACACACACACACACACACACACACACACACACACACACACACACACACACACACACACACGTTGTGTTTCCATGTTTTATGGGGACATTCCATAGGCGTAATGCATTTTATACTGTACAAACCGTATTTTCTATCCCCCTACACTGCCCTGCCCCTAAACCTACCCATCACAGGAGACATGCTGCATTTTTACTTTTTCAAAAAACATCACTTAGTGTGATTTATAAGATGTTTTCCTCATGGGGACCAAAAAAATGTCCCCACAAGGACAAAAATTTGGATATTGCCATCTTTGTGGGGACATTTTGTCCCCATACCGTAGGGATTACCAGTCACACACACACACACACACACACACACACACACACACACACACACACACACACTGTGTTTTCATGTTTTATGGGGACTATACAAAGCTATAATGATTTTTATTCTGTACAAACTGTGTATTCTATCCCCAAACCTACCCATCATAGAAAACTTTCTGCATTTTCAAAAAACATCATTTAGTTTGACTTAAAAGCGGTTTTCCTCAAGGGGACCAAAAATACCCCACACACACACACACACACACACGCAGCTCTATAAGTTTACTCCTGGAGTAGTTCATCTCACTTCTTTCAATGCTGTTACTCTTGGGTGCCCTTTATTTTACTCGACTAGACTCAGACATAACTTGTTATAGATAAAATAAGATTTTACTGTATCTATCAATCAGGGTAAGAATTCAATTCAAATTTCAATTCAAATTTATTTGTATAGCGCTTTTCACAATACACATTGTTTCAAAGCAGCTTTACAGAAAGTGCATTTTATAAATGTACATTGAAAAAATGTTAGAAAAAGTTAATCAATCATGTATTATTTTAGGCCGCTATAACAGCGCTGGCGTTGAGTCGTCTCTTCACAGGCGTCGAGTCGTCTCATCACAGGTGTTGGGGCATCTGAAGTCTCCATGAGAGGCTGGATACAAACTGGAGCTGACCAACTATTTACCTCGGGACTAGTGTCCCGAGATAATAACAGAAAAGCAGATGGGAAATAATTAGCATAGCTGCTGTTCAGAATATTAATTCTTTTGATCCGATTTAACTGTAGTATAAAAGGTAATTATAATGTGAATGCTTGGCTAAAGAGATGCGTCTTTAATCTAGTTTTAAACTGGGACAGCGAGTCTGAACCTCGAACAATATCAGGAAGGCTATTCCAGAGTTTAGGAGCTAAATGTGAAAATGCCCTCCCTCCTTTAGTGGACTTAGATATCCTAGGAACGACCAGAAGCCTCGAGTTTAGTGATCTTAAAGAGCGCGATGGATTGTAGGCGATAGAAGATCCATTAAATACACTGGAGCTAAACCATTTAGGGCTTTATAGGTCAGTAGCAATACTTTGTAATTGACGGAACTTAATAGGTAACCAGTGTAGAGATGATAAAATTGGTGTTATATGATCATATTTTCTTGACCTAGTAAGAACTCTAGCAGCTGCGTTTTGGACTAACTGTAGCTTGTTTATTGAGGATGCAGGACAACCAGCTAATAAAGCATTACAGTAATCTAGTCTTGAGGTCATGAATGCATGAACTAACTTTTCTGCATCAGAAATAGATAGCATGTTACGTAGCTTAGCAATGTTTCTAAGGTGGAAAAATGCTGTTCTTGTAACATATGAAATATGATTTTGAAAGACAAGTTGCGGTCTAATATAACACCCAGGTCTTTTACTGTAGTGGATAAAGTGACAGGACGTCCTTCCAAGTTAAAGTTGTATTGTGAGAGGTTTTGTGGGCCGTTTTTGGACCAATAAGTAATACCTCTGTTTTATCTGAATTTAATAGCAGAAAATTACCGTCATCCAGTATTTAATATCTTCAACACACGCTGTCAGTTTAGATAATTTAGCGTTTTCATCTGGTCGTGATGAAATATATAATTGAGTGTCATCAGCATAACAGTGGAAATTAATTCCATGTTTTCTTATAATATTACCAAGTGGCAGCATATATATTGAGAATAGCAGAGGGCCTAACACAGATCCTTGCGGCACCCCATAGTCTACTGGCGTTATCTTTGATTTTCCCCATTTAGACAGACAAAATGGTAGCGGTCTGATAAGTACGATCTAAACCAGTTTAATGCCTTTCCCTGAACACCAGTGTAATTTTGAAGTCGATCTAAGAGTATTTTATGATCTATAGTATCGAGCAGCACTAAGATCGAGTAGAACTAGTATTGAGATACAGCCTTGGTCAGAAGCTAGAAGTAAATCATTTGTGATTTTAAGCAGTTTCTGTGCTATGGTGTGGTCTGAATCCGGATTGAAATTTTTCATAGATATCATTTTCTTGCAAGAAAGAGCACAATTGAGCAGACACAACTTTTTCTAGTATTTTAGACATAAATGGAAGATTTGAAATGGGTCTGTAATTTGCTAGGTTATTATGATCTAATTGTGGCTTCTTAATGAGAGGTTTTATGACTGCCAACTTGAATATTCTTGGAACATGACCTAAAGATAAAGACGAGTTAATAATATTGAGAAGAGGCTCTTCCACTACAGGTAACAGCTCTTTCAGTAGTTTAGTGGGTATTGGATCTAATAAACATGTTGTTGGTTTAGATGCAATGATAAGTTTATTTAGCTCTTCCTGTCCTATAGTTGTAAAGCGGTGTAGTAGTTCTTGAGGGCGATAATTGAGGTTGAATCATAAGACATCATTAAAGGTTGTACATTTACAATTCTGTTTCTGATGCTTTCTATTTTCTCAGTGAAGAAATTCATAAAATCGTTACTACTAAACTGTAACGGAATATTTTGCTCAGGCGATGCTTGTTTATTTGTTAATCTAGCCACGGTGTTAAATAAAAACCTTGGATTATTTTGGTTATTTTCTATTAGTTTTGCGGAGATGCTCAGCCCTGGCTGCTTTTAGGGCCTTTTATAACGTGACGTACTATCTTTCCACGCGATTCTAAAGACCTCTAAATTAGTTTGTTTCCATTTACGCTCTAAGTTACGAGTTTCTCTCTTGATAACATGTGTAGCACTGTTGTACCATGGTGCTTTAGTTTTCTCTCTAACCTTTTTTAATCTAATTGGTGCAACATTTTCTAATGTACTAGAGAAAATGGTGCTCATACTGCTAGTCATTTCCTCTAGTTCATCTGTTTGTTTGGGTTCACTGAGCAGCTGAGACAGATCAGGTAAGCTATTTGAGAATCTATCTATAGTGGTTGGAAGGATCGTTCTGCCTAGTCGATAACGTGGCACAACATGACAGATTTCAGCAGTCGCAGTATGCAAGTTACCATGTAATGGTCAGTGACATCATCACTTTGTTGTATAATATCTATATCGGTTGGGTTGGTTCCATGTGATATAATTAAATCTAGTGTGTGATTAAGGCGATGAGTCGGACCAGTGACGTTTTGCTTGACCCCAAAGGAGTTTAATAGATCTGTAACGCAGCCCCTAACGCATCATTTGTGTTATCTACGTGTATGTTAAAATCTCCAACAATTAATGCTTTATCGACATTGACCAATAGATCTGATAGAAAGTCTGCAAACTCTTTTAGGAAATCAGCATAGGGCCCTGGAGGTCTATATACAGTAGCCAAGGCTAGAGATAAAACGGTTTTCTTTCTTACATCTAAGAGCGTAACATTTAGCACTAGTACTTCAAAGCAATTAAACCTGTGACCTGTTTTCTGAGTAACATTTAGAATATCTCTATAGATTATTGCAACACCGCCGCCACGACCAATCAGGCGGGGCTCATGCTTATAACAGTATCCTGGTGGAGTAGACTCATTTAGACCGAAATAATCATTTGGCTTAAGCCAGGTTTCAGTAAGGCAAAGTACATCGAAACTATTATCTGTGACCATTTCATTTACAATAACGCCTTAGGTGTGAGCGATCTAATGTTTAGAAGACCTAGTTTTAGAAATTGTTTTTGTTCACTAATATTGAGATTTTCTGGTTTAATCACAATTAGATTTTCCTAGATCTTACAGTAGATTTAAAGTTTGACCTCACTAAACGAGGAATAGACACAGTTTCTATATAATGTTCTACATTGGTACTTATGTCAATTAAGTTAGGACAGCAAAGACTGTGATTTGAACTTTGACTTACTAGTCATATGGTGGTGTGTAACGCCCTGGAGATGTTGTCCGACAGTAGAGCTCGATTCTGCTGGGGTGGAGGCCATCAGGACGGAAGAGCCTAGGTCGCTCCCAAAACAGATTCCAATTATTTACAAAGAGCAGCTTCTGTTCATTACACCATGACATTAACCATTCATTTAGAGCAAGTAATCTACTAAACCTTTCATGTCCTAGTCGATGCGTGGGAAGGGGTCCAGACACGATGATCGTTGCTTCAGGCGATGTTCTGCGCACCGTCTCGACCAGACTCCTGTAGTCCTTCTTCAGAATCTCCGTCTGCCGCGGCCTGATGTCGTTCGTTCCGCGTGCAGCACGACAGCTCCGATGCGCTCGTCACCGTTCAGGATCTCGGGAACCTGCGCAGCGACATGAACACGAGCACCAGGAAAGCAGTGAGTGCGCACCTTACCTTTACCTGAAGTAAGCGCGGACATGCGGACGATGGAAGTACCGATGACCACAGCGTCGCGTTCCGTCTCGCGAAGAGGAGAAGCGGTTCTGAGTGGAGATCTCGAAGACCGGGAGGGTGGAGAGGTCCTTGCTCTGGTCCTCGCGTCTTCCGCTGTGGAAACACCCAGGGTCCATGGTGCTGTGTCGGTGCGGAGTGAGCGAAACCAGGGATGATCGCGTCCTGGGTGCTTGGGTCCTGTGCAGAGAAACACGGAGTAGACGAGGTCGGAGTCAAAAGGTTACCAACCACTGACTTGTGAGCATCGGGCGTGATGTTTCCAGCGCTGAGCGTCGCTCTCAGCACGGCTCGTCTGTCTTGTAGGTTGCGAATCTGCTTGTCCAACGACTCCAACTCCAACTGCACGAATGCAGCTCGAACGTGTCCTCACCTGCACTCAAAGGTAACATTAGACACAGATCCGAGTTATTCGCCATTGTAGTAAATGTGCTACAATGGCGAATTGTAGGTTTCAGTGGTTACGGGTGTAAATAAGTTACCACGCGTGCAGTGCTAGCGGTCTACGGCTAGTAGCGGAAGTTCGGATATAAGTAGCGATATCAAAGCAATCCGATTGTTGTTTTTTTTATAGAGAATCGTATCGGTGATATGTTCACACGCTGTAATTAATAGAAAGTATTCGTTTGTAAGCGAGTGTTAAGAAGAAAATCAAGGATTATGAGTCAATTCGACGGAGCTACAAACACATGTGAACGAAACCACTGACGCATGCGCAAAGAGTCCCAATAAGAAGACAGGATAAGGATTTCACAAAGAAAATACAGAGCCAAAAGATGTCTGGATCAGGATGAACTATTTCTCCTGAACAATCATCTCCTATAAATTCAAAATGATTCAAAATAATCTCACTGATATATGTTTCCTGTGTTTACAGGTTCTCTATAGCAGAGTTATGGTGACCGATTTCCATAAGAATGTCTTCTGTTTTTGTTTTTTACAATCAGAATGATTTTGTGGTATGACTCCTTATGATTCTAAAAGCATTTAAATACTCTCCATTTGAAAAATTGAGGACCGGAACACTGGAACTAAGTCTGTATATGAGAAATACCCAAGTAAATCTGACAAGGTGTGGATCATGATTGAGTTTTGACAATCATGGTTGCAAAAACGTGTCTTGGTTTCAGTCGAGAAGAGAAGCGAGTCTCATTACCTCTAAACCGAAACGAAGGAATTTGTTTCATCTTCATCTGGCATATGCTGGTGCACTCGTGTATAACAACATGCAACACATATTTAAACTTAAATGTGTCACCAAACCACTGATTAGAAAAACAGCCTAAACCACAGGCCTCGTTTTCCTCATATTCTAATTGAGAATGTTTAACTTGTTTTTCTCCGTCTCTTTTTTTTGTTGTTGCATTAACCTCCCCCAGTTCCACCCCCTTGTACCCCAAAGCATACACACACATACATTTTTTTTTAAAAAAACATACAGACATGCACGAAAACACATGTACAACCGCAGTCAGTGCACTATTTCTAATGTTTTGCACTGTATCTCTGATCTTTATATTTGATGTAATTATTAATCTTTTGCCACAGTATCTTCTGGATGGACTCACAATAAATGCACCTCTATGTATACATAAGCACACTATAGATAAAATGTTGAATTTCTATTTATATAAAAAAGGTACAAAATGAGGCTTATGCCAAATTTAGCATGCACACACACATAATCAACATGTACTAATTCACCACAGATACTTGTGTCACCAGACTTATGCTCTCTACACACAGAAAGAGAACCAAAGCAACCTCAGATAGGCTTGAGTTTCAGAAACCCACACGGAGATCACATGTAGTGAGGTTGGCTGCACAGCTCTGCACTGGGGATGGATGGCCAGAGATGTGAAAATGTATGAGAAAATGTGAGAGTGTGCAGGGTGCACATCGGCTTCTCTTACAGCCACTGACGCACTTTAAAACAGGAAACATCTTCATACCTTTCACTGGAAACAACCCAAGGTCTTTCACAGGAGAAAGCCATTTCCTGCTTTTGACTAAATGTGGCACCTCGAGCATATTAATGTATTGGAAGCATTTCACTGCCTAGTGACAGCATGTAAACACAATGCCTACAGTGTTTCTTATGTTGTGGTACAATACCTAAAACTTAAAATATATACATAAATATATACACTACCAAAAGTCTGTGGTCTGTAAGATTGTTTAATATTTTTCTATTATTTAGTCTCTTATGCTCACCAAACCTGTGTTTATCTGATCAAAAAGATACATCCGGTAATATTGTAAAATATTATTACAATTTTAAATAAAATGTTCTGTGTTGCAAAGGTGAAATCATACATGATCCATCAGAAATAATTCTAATATGCTGATTTGGTGCTCAAAAACATTTCTTCTTGTTATCAATGTTGAAAACAGTTGTGCCGCTTAATATTTTTATGGAAACCATGACACTTTTGTTTTCAGGGTCCTTTAATCAATAGAAAGTTATTTAAAAAAGCATTCTTTTGAAAATCGAAACATTTTTTTTTGTAGCATTATACATGTCTTTACTGTCACATTGATAAAATCAATGTGATTTTTTGATAAAAATCAATGTGCTCTTTTAAAATAAAGGTAATAATAAAAACAGTAAATCAAGGTTTCAAGTGCCATGTGTGACAACAACAAAACAATTAATGCATTCCCACACTGTAAACCCAAATTAGTAAGCAGAACTCAAAAAATTTGATGTAACTCGTTGCCTCAAATTTTTTAAGTTGAATAACTTAAAAGTCACAACTTTCCAGAACTTAGAAAGGTTGGATTACCTGCTACTTGTACCTTTTGATAACAGTTAAATTAAAGTGCTCATTTAGCTCAACTCAAATATTTGCAGTTATATGACCTACAATTTTCTGTTAAGGCAACTCAATTATTTTCAGTTATTATAACAAAGTTTTGCGTTTTCACAGAACTTCAAAAAATAAGTACACAACCACACCATTTTATGTTAACAAAACTCAATTTTTATTGCTTTGTCTTGTCATTGCTTTAAGTACATGTTAGTCAAATATGTTTAGTTTGTTTCCTTAAAAACATGTGACGCAAACTTAAAATTTTGAGGCAATTGAGATTCAGCAAGGTTTTAATCAGAAAAGCTGAATAAGTTTTACAATAGATTGTAGGTTAAGTACTTTTTTTTGTTGAGAGATTTACTCACACAGAGACATCAAGAATCAGCCTATGAACCTCAACCATGGTGACACGTTTCATGCCGCAATGCATTATGGGAGCCTTCGATGAGTTTTGCAAGATGCACCCAGAATGCATTGCGGCATGAATCCTGTCACCATTGTTGAGATTCATAGGCTGATTCTTAATCTCTATGTGTGAGTAAATCGCGCAGGAGTTAGAAGCTTATTGTGTGATGTGTTAAACCGGAGAACAAAACTTATGTACACGTTTTAAAAATCGTTTCGTTTGTAGGCTACATTAAACTGATGACAATAAAAATACAATAAATAAATAAAAATAAATACATTTTGTCTTCCACTAACACATTTCAGTTTGCCCCAATTAAAATGTTTTAATAGGCTATGGTTGTAATTTATTTGTTATGATGGATTTGTTATTTGGTTAAGCACTTTGAGATTTTATTGTATTTTAGCATGTGCTATATAAATTAAGTTTATTTTTAAATCATCTCTATTTGAAACAACAGAAATAACAGGACTTCATCATTCTCAGCATGTAATTACTTAGTTATATTAAGTTGTACTTAATTTATGTTTTTGAGTTATGCTTACTTATTCACAAAAAAGTTCCATTTAATAAAAAAATATTAGTTGAAATTACTCAAAAAGAAGACCATATTACACCAACTTGAAATAATTAAGTTAGTAGAACTTTGAGTATACACTAATCTATTTAATTAAAATGAACGTTCGGGAGTGATTGCAGCACTGTGGTGGATATTGTGGTGATCATTATTCTTTAGGAGTGTTTCTCTTCAGAAGGGCCTGGAAAACTCATAAAGATGGAAGAAGGAATGAATGAGAGCACAGAAAAATCCTAAAAGACAACTGAAATCCTGCTGAAATCCACAAGTCACTGGGATTTAGGGGATGAGTAATCATCCAATGAGACAATGACCTACAATATACAATATATGTCTGTCCTGGAGTAGCCCAGTCAAAATCCAATTCAATTTAGCATCTGTGGAATGACTTTAGTCTGGAACTGCCATTAATGCTTCTCATTCAAGCAGGTAGAAAGTTGTAAGAGGGTAAAAACCCAGATATTTTTTCTAACTGATTTTAAATTAAATATCTTGAGCTAAATCTACATCCACAGAACCTCTCATACGTAGTACCTCTGGCAAGTTCTCTTTGGGTAAGTCCCCATTCCTGTTTTTGCTAAACTACATACATTTAAAAAGAAATAATTTCCAAACATTTTTATGTATTATACCACAGATGATTAGTTATATTGTGTAAGGCTTTTGACTGAGCCACTGCAGAACATTAAGCTTTTTGGCTTTGAGCCACTTGTATGTTTAAGGTCAGAGCCCTGTTGGAACATAAATCGTCGTCAAAGAGTCATACTCAGCGTCCAAAATCGCCCACTGTCTGTATAGGTACTACATTTAAATTTACTTCACGACCGTTAAAAGAAAGTATGCTCTATATAGTATGAATATGGGTAGTGTAAATGAACTTTGGACGTACTACGTCCGCCATGCTGTTACTGTCAAGTGACCTATGAGTTGTTCACTTCCATTCATAAATCCTCTCCTGTGGCCTCATGGGATAGTATCTATCAAATGCACACTCGAATCTCGACTGAAGTAGTAGGTCACCAGGGACTTTTCACTTACTGTTTTTCGAATAATATATATATTCGGGCATACTACTCTTTTGCATACTGTTTTTCGCATACTATATAGTAGGGAAGTATTTGATTTCGGATACAGAGTTGTTGTAGGTGGAAGAATTCTTTCCTCCAGGACATATCTATTCTTGAGTTCTCTAGTAGTTCTCGTGGTTCTGTTTAGTGAACTACCAGTTTGGGTCAGCACAGATCTACAAGTTACTCAATCTAAACTAATTTGTGTCTGACAGTCACTCCATCTTGAAATGAGCCAACTTCACGGAGTAGGCTATATAATCCAATCTGATGCTTGTTTTTACCAAAATAACTGGTATATGATATTTCATGTAAGCAAAGTCAAGAGTGATTACAAGGTCTTTGGTTTAATTTCTTTGCTTAGATGTCTATTAAATTTCCGCAGACAGCCTACATTTTTGCCTTGTTTAGCGTAGACGTCAGGGCTGTGTTTAGCTATTAGACATCTTTTAAATGCAGAATTGCTTGCTGGGTTTTTGCCAACTTATTCAGCACTAGTACAACAGAACACTGAACTGAGAACAGTCTCACAGACATATTCAACATGCAAACTGTCTTCCAATGTTTTATGGCTGGTGAAATGAGTGTTTCTGATGTCTTTTGCTGAAAAGCATAAAATATAACAAATAAAACGTTTTGGAAATATTGAGTATTGGAATATTCTCGAGTCAATAGCAGTACATTGATAGCAGTTCTCTCTCAAGAGTTGGTGTACGGTTACAAGATTCACCAGTACACTGAACTAAGGAAACAGTTCAGACTCCACAAAGAACCAATGAGCTGCTGATATGAGCATGCGTAAATGAGCAGTTGACTCGAATGATGGGAGAAATTAAAGTTTTTTTTATGGTTTATCATGGTTTATGTAAAAAGATGAGTTGCTTGAGAATACTTTATTCACTATATTTGCTTTAGACATGTAAGACATACACATTTCACATCATTATTGAATGCTTTAACAATATTACATATATGTGATGTAATTGTGTGATTACAAACTGATGAATTAAAAAAAAAACTGTTTGTGGACAAGAAACAGACTTCCTATCAATAACTTGATCCATCTGTGCTTCCCTCGGTTTGATACCTAATAGGTCCCCCAAATATGATGTTCCTTTTGGAGACATCATTTAAAATATAATTTAAAATATATATATTTTTTAATAATAATATATCTAAAATTCACATATTAACCTTGACTTATGAAAAAAAGGCTAAATAATTGTTTTTTTTATAAATTTCTTTAAATTTCTTTACCAAACCATAAGAGAAGATATGAGGTTTTTCAACCAAAATAATGGGAGTTTAATCGATCACATTGTCATACTAAAACACAATTTTGGAGGCTTCATACAGTGTACAGTGGATATAATAAGTGTACACCCTGATTTTCTTGTGACGTAAAACATTAAACAAAAATAAATGATATCACAACATTTGCATTTTAATGTAAAAATTACAACCTAAGCAATGCCACTGAAAACCAAAGTGACATATACCGAAAAAAAAAAAAAAAAGTAGACTGGATAGGATATTTATATCCACTGTTGTTTCCATTAGGACAAGGCAATGATATGTAGCTTTTGGTAGCTACTAGATGGCACTATTGGTCTTCCAGATCTTCCAGCAGAACAAAATCCAATATTCACACAGCACACTAAGCAATAAGCCTATTTTCCTAACTCAATCTCCTCACATCTTAACGATTTCATCAGATAAATTACTTAATTAATTGACCCTCTTTCTCCTCTTAAAACATGACAGAACCATAGATATGATGAAAACAACATTAACATTAAGATTAAACTCATGCTTGCACTCTCAATTCTTTTCAATATAACATAAACCTATAGCTCAATCTTATGTTAGATGAAAAATTTCTGTCATTTTGCCCAAAGCAAAGAAATATAGATACAACACATGCTGATGAAATAAACACTTTTCCCCTCATCATTTCACAAATTCAAAGCAGAAACCAGGTATCAAAGCACAAAAAAAAAAAAAAATGTTTTATTTAATTTAGGGAGCAATAGGGATTGCACTGTAATTCACAGTAATATTGCTCATGGTGACTGTCATGTGTCCTGACGTGCAAATTCTCATAGCTGCCTTATTGATCTAGATGTATTTCCCAGCAGCCTCCTCCATCCCAAGTTTCCTATGTCTGAGTGGAGAGGCTGAATGTGTCTGAAAACTATATAATAAAACAAGAGAACACGAACGTGGTTTCAACCCCCCCGCACCCCACACCCCCACCACTGGCCTATTTAAGTGTGGGAAGAAGAAGAAATAGTTGGTTGAAAAAACCCCAAATCATATCTCATATTGTGGCTGGCATTATGCCCGAAGGTATGTAAGAGAGATTCTGCAGTCAACAAATTGCAGACACAGATAACAGGATGAACATAATGTGTGCTAAAGGAAACGTATTTACTGGATGTGTTACAAAATATCAAATATATGCAGCTGCCAATATTTCTGACTTTTAACTTACGCAAATGTAACTTCATTGATTATATTGGTCAGAAAGACCAGCATCATGACAGGGTTATTAATGTGCTCAGGTCAAGTGGCAGAGGCAACCATTTTTTGCTAGTGCTCTGTGCAAGCCATTACAAAATAGCAGTGTCGGGAAGAAGTATACGAATTTGGTCAGTAAAAAAAAAAAAAGCAAGGATGCTCCAAATTGATCAAATGTAACAGCAATATATATACATGTGTACCTAGTCTGCAATATGGGACCTAGTCTGCCGGTAGTGACTTCGGGACCGGATTCTGTGCAGTAGTGAGCAGGATGTAGAGACACAATATCAAAAGCCCGCCCACACTCTCGCATATGCAGAAAAATTCATTATGTTGGTGTGAAATAAACAGTTTTAGAGCTGAAAATCTCCTTGTTAGACAAAGAAAAGCTTTTATAGACACTAGGCCCAGCAAACGACAAGTTTTACAAAGTGGGGATCTATGACGTCAAAGGGAGGCAAGCACCACCTCTGCAATATCAACGCCTACTTCATCACTGCCTGTTTAGCTCCACCCACCGATTCGCATGTAACATAGGCCTAGTGTTAAACCATCGAGCTATAAAGCAATAAACATACCGTTGAGGATTACCCAATATTGTGCAGTGACTGGGTCCAACAGTAATGCAACATGTAAGTAACTGTGCTCATTCTAAAGCCTGATCTGAAATGTAATGATTCATGTAGTCAGATGTTCTTTGTCTGTGGATCAGTAAATCAAGAGAGTGACTAAATGAAAATAATATGTTATTTAACAGTGATTAAATTCTATAAAGGAAGCGATCAAAGAAAGCTCCCATTGCAATCGTTGGAGCAGCGCGCGCTGTCAATCAAACTGTTTATCACTCCCGTTTTATTAAACGAATCTCTTAACTATATCACGTTTGCACTGTTAGTGAAGATGAAAGCATTCATTAGAGTACAGAAACTGAGTTTCAATGACGAGATCGCTGCTTTCATGCACTCACTCAGCATGTGTATGATCGGCAACAATGATCATCACTGCAGCCTTTCATGCCACAATCTTAATATGATCCCATAGATCTAAATGGAATGCAACACTTTTCACGATTAGTTAACCATTAGAGCTGTAATTGTAAAAACGAGCTAAAAGAGGGAGTAATACTATTTCAAATGCAAAGACGTTAGCCAATCACAGCAGTGGGCATTTACACTAAAGTCTCACCGCACACACGCCCCTTAAAACAGAGTGTTCAGAGCAGAGGCTAAAATCAGGGTAGGAAAAATGCCTTTTATTTATAAATTATGACCATTTGTGATGTAAAAAGCATTCTAACATTATAAGTGCACCCCAGGAAACATCATAAAACAATAAAAAAATGCAGTTGATGACATCTTTAAAGGTACACTATGCAACTTTCAGTCTGCTAGAGGCGCCTGTTCAAAACAAAGGCGCAGTTTGATGACAGCAAGTTTGAGCGCAGAATCTTGGGACATGTGGTCTTCACCTCACAGCCAGTGGAAAAGAATCGGGACAGGACTCGTGCAGAAATCATGTTCATGGATGTGGTTATTACGTTATTGCAGTATGAAGCAGAGCAGAGCAGAGTGCTGTGGGAGATGAGCGAGGGCGCTGGAGCGATTGTTAAGCAAAACACGCCTCGTGAGCGACGGGACTTTTATTATGACGGACACAGACGCCAGCGCAATCTCCGCTTTTCCGGTCATGAGTATGAGGTAACACAGCTCTGTGTATTATATTAGATACAATTAAGTGTGTTTAAAATGATGTTATGACGTTACTCTGTGCGTTCGCTCTGCGGCTGCTGTGACTCTTGTTCACACTGCAGTGAGAGTAAAGTTTTTCTGCAAAATAAAACCGGAAACGAGGGTAACGCAGATATGACGCAATTGACAGCCGACTCCCTCACACGCTATGCTCACATGTTCCAGTTCATTGGTAAAAATAGCGATTTTCTCACAATTTACAAATATTTGGAAACATTTGGGATTTGGATATTTGACTGCAAAAATCCCACATAGTGTATCTTTAACAGGAGCGCTGCAGGATTGATATATATATATATATATATATTGGGATGGTTGGCGGTTAAAATCTGGTTCCGGACAGATTCTGTTCCGGCTGGGATCGCATTCACGGGGGCACCGCAGCAAAAAATTCGGTAACACTTCGATGGTCCCTTTTGAACATTCTGTTGACTATACGTAACTGTGCACCTACATGTCAACTTACTTTCATTAGAGTATTAGTAGACTGTCTGCTTAATATCTGCTAACACTTTATTCCAATTGTCTTTCAACAGACATCATACTGACTATTAGTAACTTTGAAACTACATGTCAACTTATTCTAACCCTAACCCTACCAGTCTACTAACATTCTACTAACACTCTAATGATATTTAGTGGACATGTAGGTCCAACGCTACTTATAGTCAACAGAATATGTTAAAGGGACCATCAAAATAAAGTGAAACCAAAAATTCTTTGCAAGGCCTTAAATGCAGTGGATCATTTTTTAATCGGTTCATTTACAAGAGAGCGTGTTTGCTTATAAAATCAGTTTGCTCTTCTGTACAGACGTGCATGAAACACAATGCGACCAAAAACAATGATGCTGCAGCGTTTTGCAATGCTGCATCACTACTCATTAGATAAAGCAGCTTGTTAAGGGAAAAGTTATACTATTTTGAAAACAGCTGCTATACCATTGGTAAGTTGCATTGGTAGCATCGCTACTACTTCCCACTGTTGCAAATTAACCCCAAATGGTTTAAGTAGTTCTAAGCGATCTACTGTTAAAAGAGAATTGACTCCATAAAAGAGTAAAGATGATCAACCATTCTTTTCTCTATGCTATTGAGAAAATTAAGTCAACCATTTGTCACAGCATGAGCCTGAAGTGTGTTACCTACCCTTCTATTAGATCATACGTAGGAGTCATGAGTTGACCCACAGGCACTGCACTGAGTCATAGGGACCACAAAAATGATTACCATCGCCTGCTGACTTTATCAGCACCACATTTAGAGCAAAAGCCCCCTAGACCTACACCGAAGATCATTTCCAGCTCGCTAAACAACACCAGGATGGAGGGCAAGAAATCAGACCACTCAATGTATGCCAATAAGCAATGATCAACTGACAAAATAAATACTAAGATTGCACATTGTGGCCTGGTTTCACAGACAGGGCTTAGATAAAGCCAAGATTAGTCCTTAGATCAATTAGAACATTCAAGTTGATTTTATAAACATGCCTTAAAAACATAACTGCTGTGCATGTTGAGATGAAACATTAAGATATTTTAGTGCAAGTTGCTTTCAGTTAAAACAACTCAGTCATGTACTTTAGTCTGGGACTAGCCTTGTTTGTGAAAATGGGGTATAGGTTTGCATACGATGCGACTAGTTATATCCAAAATAGTGAAGATATTTCAAAGGAATAGTTCACTCAAAAACTTTTTTCCCCCCACTGTAGGGGGTCAAACTGCTCCCTTTGCTTAACCGTTCCATTGTGTGCCGATCATGGCCAGTCAGTATGGATATGGTGTCTCAAGTGGAAATACAACTTTGGAAAAGTTGCTATTATTTATTTTCATGATGCTCAAAGTTGAACCTGATTTCACCAAGTACAACGTGTTCCTGGATCAACATCTTTGTTGACCCTGGATCAACATTCCAACCAACCAATCAGATTTGATGGACAACTTTGCAGTTTATGTCAAGTTTCTTCTTACCAGGGTTAGGTGCTTCTACATCAGTGTTATTCACCTATTATTTTCCTCAGATTTGTTAGGGATAAATTATAGGTAGGATTAGGTTTAGGGGTAGGGATATAGTTAGGACTACATTTTCAGACAGGAATGTTGCTCCAGGATCAACAACATATGTTGACCCAGGACCATGTCTTACTTGGCAAAATCATGCCGTGCATGTTCAAAACCCATGACTTTCTTCATGAAATACCTAGACAATTAGAAATTACATTACAGAGATTAATGAAATTACAATGAATATTATAAATTACATTTAAAAAAATAAAACAAATTATCAGATAGAGTATTACTTCTAACATTTGACTTTATTCTCAACTTTGTGAAGCCTTAAAAAAGATGTGCTGGTTGTATTTAAACGTATCAGCTTCACAGGTTATTTTAATGACAGATAGCGATTCAAAATTCAACAGACAATAAATACAAATATTTGATAAAATTCAACTTGGAAAAATATTGTATATACAGCTCTAGAAAATCTTTAAATGAACTTGTGAAAATGTTAAAAGTTGGACCATCTACAAAATTGCCTTCAAAATGTAACAGTTTTGTAAGAGAAACTGACTGCAAACAATCAGCTGTGCCAGATTTGTGTTCACTAAACAGATCTGGTTCACTGAGTAATTGACTCAGTCACAGTGGTTAACAGCTCATTTAAGGTACTAATTATGACTATACATGAATAATTACTTAACTTTTATTATTCACTTATAGTCATAACTAGTAGCTGCTACCCACTGGCTTCAGAAGACTTGGAATTCAGCACACAGGCCATATGGACCACTTTTATTTGTTGGCTGAACTATTGCTTTGAGTGTGCGGTAATGATCAGAACATCAAAAACATCAAAAAGTGAAATCATGACATTATTATCTCCCTTCAGGGTAATTGGGAAATGCATGTGCTCAGTAGGCAGCAAACTGACAATCTTTAAAAAAGGCCAGCTTTTTTCAAGGTCAACACTATTCCTTTTTGTATTCTAGCAATGGCAAAAGAAGGAATTACTCCCAGGTGAGTACTCCCTTTTTCTGTAAAATCTCCTAAAGTGAGTTCAAGAGAGCATGTTAAGTTACTTAAATGTTCTGTACAGCTAGGCTATGATATTTTAATCCTACTAACAGCATTATAAGATTTCTGCACCATGTCAGTACATTTATTGAGGCTAAAGGTCTTACACCCCAAAGGAAAGACTTGTCACTCATATTTTTTGTGTGATATTTTAGTCAGTAATGAAATGCAGGTCCAGCTGTGACACACGTGAAATTCAGGAAACTGTTGTTGATGAGATTAAAATTATTTTTTAGTCCTTGCCACCTGCATGCCACCTTTGTTCATTGACTGAATCGCAAATCACAATTTTATATTGAAGTTAAATTGAATGAAACCCTGGTATATGTTTGTTTTTCTCCTTCATTTATATGTGAATCTTTGTCTCCCAAGGGGTGAGGAAAATGGGGGAAAGGACTGAAATCGCACATATTACAGCTAATTTCAGTAAAGTGAAACATGAATCATAGTGTTCACAGTCTATATTTTTGCGAATTGATTCCATAATGACTTTAGACTCTAGTCTTAGTCGTGGGAAAAAAAAACCACGCTTACATATTACACTATGGACTTTCCAACATCAAATTTGGCCACTAAAGAGGGTTTACAGAAATCCCTGAAAGCTTGGTGCATTCATTGTAAGACCATTCAGAGAAATCGTGTTAATAGAGGTGGGTTTCTTTGTGTTAAAGGCAATCAGTCTCCATGCACTCAACAGTTTGTCTCATTGTTTGGTTTGGACAGACTGCTAGTTTAGTACTGAGTCACGATCCTCCTCCAGTTAGCCACAGATCAAGATGCTGTTCTATCCATACATGGTACAGAGGATAAAGGTTACACTATCACTAAGTGAGAAGCGAAAAGCTTCTTTGGTTTTTAACAGTAAATAGACATATGTTTCAAGTATTGAAATTCTCAGAAGTTCTTATCTTTGATGCTTGTTTAAAAATTTGGAAAGTTAAAACAAAAGTTACATTCTGTTAATCAGATTGAAATTACTGTGATGAGCATTTACTAAGTGGTCTAAATACCTCCAATGTTGAAAATTGATTATTAATAATGACAGATGTTTTAAAACCTTCAAGTTTTAAAATGTCTGAACTGTATCTTGTAGATGGCTTTGAGAATAAATGGAGAGCAAAAGCAGATTTTTTCCCCTAACATAAAGATCCTTGTAATCTCATATAATCTCTGTACAGTCAGAAGAGATTTTAAAGGGTCAGTTCACCCAAAAATGAAAATGCTGTCATTAATTACTCACCCTTATGATGTCCAGACCCGTAAGAAGTTTGTTCATCTTCTGAACACAAATGAATATATTTTTGATGAAACCAGAGAGGTTTCTGATCCCACACCCCCGTAGATTACAAGTTATTAATTTACTACCACTTTCAAGGCCCAGAAAGGTACAACCCCAAATCGGAAAAAGTTGGGACAGTATGGAAAACACAAATAAATAAAAAAAGAAGTGATTTCTAAATTTACTTTGACTTGTATTTCATTGCAGACAATATGAACACAAAATATTTCAGTTTTTGTCTGGTCAACTTCATGTAATTTGTAAATATGCATCCTTTCCTGTCATTCAGACCTGCAACACATTTAAAAAAAAGTTGGGACAGGAAAGCATTTACCACTTTGTAATGTTGCCATTCCTTTTCACATCAATTAAAAGACGTTTAGGGACTGAAGACACCAAGTGATGAAGTGTTTCAGGTGTAATTTTGTCCCATTCTTCCTGCAAACAAGTCTTAAGGTGGGCAACAGTACGGGGTCTTCGTTGTCGCATTTTGCGCTTCAAAATGTGCCACACATTCTCTATTGGAGACAGGTCGGGACTGCAGGCAGGCCTGTCAAGTATCCGTACCCTCTTCCTCCGCAGCCAGGACTTTGTAATGTGTGCAGAATGTGGTTTTGGCATTGTCTTGTTGAAATATGCATGGACGTTCCTGGAAAAGATGTCTTCTTGAAGGCAGCATATTATGCTCCAAAATCTCTATGTACTTTTCAGCATTAATGGTGCCTTCACAGAAGTGCAAGTTACCTTTGCCAAGGGCACTGACACAACCCCATACCATGACAGACCCTGGCTTTTGGACTTGTTGCTGGTAACAGTCTGGATGATCCTTTTCTTCTTTGGTCCAGAGCACACGGCGTCCATTCCTCCCAAAAAATACCTGAAATACTGATTCATCTTGACCACAGTACACGTTTCCACTGTGTGATGGTCCATCCCAGATGCCTCTGAGCCCAGAGAAGTCGACAACGCATCTAGACACTGTTAACATAGGGCTTCCTTTTGGCACAGTACAGTTTTAACTGGCATTTGTGAATGTAACTACGTATTGTGGTACTTGACAAAGGTTTGCCAAAGTAGTCCTGAGCCCATGTGGTGATATCCCTTATAGATGAATGACGATTCTTGATGCAGTGCTGCCTGAGGGATCGGAGATCACGGTTGTTCAGCTTAGGCTTGCGCCCTTGTCCTTTACGCACTGAAATTCCTCCAGATTCCTTGAATCTTTTAATTATGTTATGCACTGTTGAATGTGAAATATTCAAATCTCTTCCTATCTTTCTTTGAAGAACATTGTTTTAAAACATTTCAATAATTTTCTCACGTATTTGTTGGCAAACTGGCGATCCTCGGCCCATCTTTGCTCCTAAAGGATTAGACCTTACTTGGATGCTGCTTTTGTACCAAATCATAATTACAATCACCTGTTGACATCACCTGTTTCAAATCACATCATTATTTAACCATTTTACCTCATTACTAGACCTAAATTTCTCCTGCCCCAACTTTTTTTTAAATGTGTTGCAGGTCTGAATGACAGGAAAGGATGCATATTTACAAATTACATGAAGTTGACCAGACAAAAACTGAAATATTTTGTGTTCATATTGTCTGCAATGAAATACAAGTCAAAGTAAATTTAGAAATCACTTCTTTTTTTTTTTTTTTTGCGTTTTCCATACTGTCCCAACTTTTTCTGATTTGGGGTTGTAGTAAAGACATTGTTAAAATAGTCCATGTGACAACAGTGGTTCAACCTTAATGTAATGAAGCGACAAGAATACCTTTTGTGTAAAAAAACAACAACAAAAATAACGACATTATTCAACAAGAGCCGGCCAATACTGAGTGTGCGTTCAGGAGCCGGCCAATACTGAGTGTGCGTTCTGACGTAGAACCCTAAGAACCCTCACAAGTTCACATTTGTATCAAATCAAATAGAGTAAAGATTATGCGTATTTGGCATGCTGTCCAGGGGAAGGCTCCGGGCTTGGAATTTTGGCCCGATCCCAGAGTACCCCCCCAAAAAATATCTTAATTTCTGTTCCGAAAATTAACAAAGGTCACACTGGTTTGGAACGACATGAGGGTGAGTAAATTGGGTGAACTAACCCTTTAAATAATGCCTCAAAACTGTGCTCAGGCTTGCCAAAACGCCAAAATCTGCAAGATTTTAATATGAACTCAATAATTTCTCATTCAAAATAATTGTTTGGATTCAAATGACTGTGGCGAAAATGTACAAAGTGGCCTAAATACATTCAAAGTTAAAAATGGATCATTAAATCAATGGCTAATTCGTACGAATTTGTACGACCTCACTCTTACAAATTTGTACAATTTTTGCTAAATCGTACATATTTGATGAGTTGGCAAATTCATATGAATTCGTACGAATTACCTACCTCAACCCTGCCCCTAAACCTACCCGTCACTGGGGTTTACGCAAAACGTACAAATTCGTACGAGTGAGGTCGTACAAATTCATACGAATTAGCCACCTCGTAAATGTACGAATTGGTCGTGAGATAGCGTTGATACAAGAGATCTCTTCAATACATCTCATCTGTTTCTTGTCAATGAGATTAAATGAAGAGCAAACAAAAAGCCACTGGTAATCTCACATAATCTGTTTAGAGTTTCAGAAGAGATCTCAATAACGTCTCAAGCTGTGCTCAGATTTGCCAAGAAGCAAAAGTCTGCAAATTCAATATGAACTCATTCCAAATCATGAATAAATAATCTTAGCTATGCTACCAACATTAATTTCATGTTAGATATTTTATCATGCGTCAAAAATGTCTTAAATTCTATGAGAAACATCAAGTTGACAGATAGATGAAACATAACTGAGTGCCCTAAGACACCAAAGAGCAATCTCCGAGCAATAAAGCATTCCTCTGGGTTATGCTAGCGTCATTATCGCTAATGATCACTGTTATGAACCCTAAATGTGTTACTTTCAATTTTCAGTGAAACTACTGTGAGACCTACATTAACAACTCATCCAAAGTGTTGACATCTGTGAGTACAACAACACCGCGTGAGTAAGTGCTGCATGCGGTACCTCTGTTAACCCTGCAGAGATATGCTGGCTTTGAAGCGCATTTCGTACACTTGATGAAAGTTCGTCTGAGTTCAAAATAACAGAGCAGACAGGCATTGTCGTATCAATATCAGTTCTCGAGAACAAATTAGGAGGGCTAAAGCCAATCTTTCAAGATCTATGACAAATTCACATTCTTGAAAGTGACGCTGTGCTCCTTTTCTCTGCATGTGTTCTCACCTTAAACACCCCAGACCACAACGTTCTTTCTCAGCCCCATGGCAGATCTATCATCTCCCCTCCTCATTCGAGAACATGTGTTAAGCCCATACATGGGAATGTAAGGTGGGCTGTGGAGAAACTCTCCTGGGTTTTGTGTGATAGCACCTGTAAACTTCCAGTACTGTGTGGGTGTCATTGCCATCAGCCAGGTGAGATATGACTATCAAAATACTCAGTTCACTGTACGCTTATCTTGTCAAACCACTTCCACTCATAAATAGACTCTTGACTCATCCTTGGGAAAAAAAAAAGGCAATTAGGCAAATTACTGAAGTCATAACAAAACTACAGTAACTGGCCTTTGAAAATAAAAACTATTACTGGCATGTGTACATCTTCAAAATCACTGCTGCACAGATATCAGTAATGAATGCTTAACGGATATTCACCAAGACAATAAAAGGACAAACTGTTCCATAAATTAAACAATTTATATACATGTGTGTGTGTGTCGCTTATGAGGACACAAATGTGTAATGACAATTCCTGTCATCATAAACCAAATATAACATACTAAAAATAACATGTTAAAAAACATAATAAACTATATATATATATATATATATATATATATATATATATAGGCGTAAATATTTTTATACTGTACAAACCTAAACCTATCACATATATATATTTTGAAATTCAAAAAAGGCCAAAAAAGTGTGATAGGTTTAGGTTTGTACAGTATAAAAATCTTCAAGCCTATGGTGAGTCGCCGTAAACCACGTATTCAAGAAGTGTGTGTGTGTGTGTGTATAAATAATGTATGTATGCATGTATGAACTGTATATACACATACACATAAAAACTTTACATGTTTCAATTTTACAATTTATCAATTTACCATGATATATATATATATATTTTTTTTTTATGAAATTGTATTTTTGAAAATATGGCAAAAAGGAAGAAATGCTATTAATGACATTAGACTTTGTAACCCCACTGACTAAATATATAAAAAAATAAACAATATAAAAGTAAGAATAATGTCAGGTGTACATATTATTTAAAAATGTATGTTATGTACATTATAACATCCTTCAAATTGATTTGACATCGCCTTCCAGTCTAACACAATATTACATTTTTGCAAATTTAATTGTATTTCACAATTTAACACTGCTTTAAAGTCACCATGGTGTCAAAAATGGCAGTTCGTCACAATAGGAAAGAGAAGACTAATCTTAGTGTGTGCATAGGGTGAACACGATTCCATCAAGTACAACATTGATCCTGGAACAACATTCTAAACAACAATCAGATCCGAGGGACAGATTTACAGTTTATGTTTAGGCTTAAAACCAGGGTTAGATGCTTAAATCAGTGTTATTCACCTATCATTTCCTTCTTTTTTAGGGATAAATTATGGGGTCAGGGTTATGCTATAGGGTTAGGTCTACATTTTCAGTCAGGAATGTTGTTCCAGGATCAACAAAATATGTCTTACTTGGCAAAATTACAGTGACCGTGTGGACGTTGTGCACATTTCCTCAACAATTACTGTTGTTCCTTTGTTTGCAGCATTAATAATTGTGCTGTACAGGGCTGCGGCACTTTCACGTTCATTAGGATAAAAAAAAAAGTCTCAGTGTGTATAAGGTTGTGACCTTTTGCACGTCTAAGTTGTTGCAGTATTTTCAGCAACACAAGCACCCGTTAACCTCTGACCTTTCTTGTCAGTTTTATTGCTTGCCATGTTTTCTTTCTCACACTGTCTATGTCTGGTATTTAAAGAGATAAAGAAATTTCAAGTTGTTAAAACTGTAGATCATACATAATCCTGAACTAATAGTTCAACCCCATATATATATATGGGGTTGAACTATTAGTTCAGGATTATGTATGATCTACAGTTTTAACAACTTGAAATTTCTTTATATATATATATATAAATTAGATGCACAAAAGGCATCATATGGAATCAGAGGACTTGGGACTTGTGCACGAGTTGTATAGACTAATTTTATGAAAAACTTATGCTGCTTTTGTGTCCTTTTGCAGCTTTCATTGTGAGAGCAGCTCAATTCTGTTAAACTTCTCATTTGTTGTTCCACGAAAAATAAATGAAATCACAGAGGTTTGGAAGGACATGAAGGTGAGTAAATGATGACAGAATTTAAATTTTGGGCTAAAATATCCCTTTAAAGTGTGCAAATTTTTGAATAATGAAAAACGTAAGAATTCCCTTCAAACGCTGCGGCCAAAATTGTTTAGTTACAGACCTTTTGAAAATGTCAAAGACAAGCATGCTTTCCCGTTTACTCTCAACTTGCTCAAGCAAATTCTTGTCAAAACCATTTAGCAAAAGCTGAATAGAACCTTCTCCAGTTCAGATCCCATTCCTTACACTTTCCTTTCTATTAGTATAGGATGGTCAGATGTCTAAAAGTGTCCTCCATACATGTATCATAGCTGAAATTCTGTTGTCTTTTCAATATGCTTTTGCTTGAGGTTAAGGAAATGGCAGTAAAGGTAAATAACCACAACTGGTAGAAATGTCACGCAAAAGGAACTTAAGAGGTTCAGCGGTTAGAGTAGGTGCCTTCCTTCAACTTAAACAGACTGATCAAGAAAGAAAAAACAGATTTAATGGGTGCTTATTTAACTACAGGTCCAGTGAATGCTTTAAAAATATACTCTTAAAACAAAAGAGTACAATTTAGAGAGTGGAAAGACCATTTAAATGTGACCTTAATATAAAAAAATTCAAAGTAGTTAGTTTTAATAAATACCAACCAAAGTGCCTGTAGATGAAAAATCACCCATAAATAAAACAAAGATTTTCACTCACATAATCACTCAAGACTTCAGCTATTCTGACCTTTACGTTTTTCCAGGAAGTCAGAGGAAACCGAGCATGAGCCCAAGAGGGTACGACAGCCCTGAGGAACAGCAAAAACAGGCAATCAGGGACCACTGAGAATTCTCTTGTTCCAACTTCCAACTTTAAAGCACATCCACTAGGTCTCAAAACAACAACTCACTGATCTGAACACACCAAAACACCATCAAAAGAAGTGACTCAGATCTACTGCAGGATCTCTCACATACACACAATCTATACACTATATGTAGCTACTACCATCAAAAGAATGTGTCACGATAATTATAAGGTACTTTAAAGTATTTTAAAGAATAATTGGAACAGAATAGTTTTACATGGTACCTGTGTACAAAAAATAAAAAAACATCAGATGGTCATACTGTGGTACTCTGATATAAATCATAGGCGTTCAGAGAGGCTAACACTTTATTTTGATAATCCACTTTAGACATTCTACTTACTAAGTCATTTTGCAACTGCATGTCAACTACAAGAAGTCATTAGAGTATACTGTCTGCTTAAATTTAGGGTTACTTCAGTGATTTAGCATTAAAGGAATAGTTCACCCAAAAATAAATAATAGCCCATGATTTACTCACCCTCATCCTAGGTGTACATGAAATTCTTCTTTCAGACGAATAAAATTAAGTAAAATTATAGTTAAATTACAGAATTCCAGGCTAATCCAAGCATTAGAATTGCAATAATAGTGTAGTAGTGTTTTTGAAGTCCATAAAAAGTGTATCTGCCCATCAAATAACATGCTCCACGCGGCTCTGGGGTGTTTATAACGGCCTTCTGAAATGAACTGATGCGTTTGTCCAAGAAAAATATACATATTTAAAACTTTATCAAGTAAACTTTCGTACGACCGTTGAGGGTGAGTAAATTATGGGCTAATTTTCATTTTTGGGTGAACTAACCCTTTAAGGTTTGTATCAGTAGAAATCCGGTAGTGTATTCGAATGATCGTGCTCCTTTGTATGCGTTTTGGACGTTCATTTACACAAGAACAGCATTTTGGAGACCCGAAATTATACCGTTATAATTATACCCATGCATATTACGTGTTTGCGGGGTGTTTCTTGACAAAGTGACCAGCTAGAGACTTGGGCTGCTTCCGAAACCTGGAAAATACTGGAAAATCGGAGAGGACACATTAAGGTACGAAGGCATCAAAGCATGTCCGAATCCAATGTTAGCTTCAGTTCCTGCTTCCTGAGACCTTCATCTGATCGATTTTTGAAGTCAGCATATGTAGGCCTATCCTTCGCTACCTTTGATATCCCACAATCCTGTGCATTCTATTCTGTGACAGATGAGCTAGAAAAAAAGATGGCGTCTCAAAAAGTTGTGTGTGTAAATGTATGTTTTTGACCAACCTTTTCCACTTCTGATGCCATTTCTTGCGAGAAATTAGTAAATATTTGTTTAGTTCTCACCAAAGCTCTCTCTATTTTTCTGTCATTAAACTGTTACACTGCGTAAGATCATTAAACTGTTACACTGCCTTTCATGCACAAACGCTGCATTACAAGTCATTGCCTAAGGCAGCGAGTTAACAAGTCAGCTGCCTAAGTTTTTAGACGCAGCCATGGCATGCATAATATTGCCTTTTTAGTCATTTTCGCAGATCCGTATGAACAGGAATCATTTTGACAGCATTGTCGTCTGTTTAAGTACATCGTTGTCATGTAAGCATACCCTAACAGTCTATTAAATGTAGTTGACATGTAGAAGATTTATTAGTTAGTTTACATCTAGTAGTTGACGCAGCTCTGCATCAACACGCATCCATGCTCATTTCTATAACCTAATCATTAACAACATGTATTCTTATTTCATTTATTTCTGTGCCTTACGTTAATTATTATATTGATTAATTATACATTGTTAGCTAACCTGTGCTTTGTATATGTACATTTCTGATATACATAACATGGACAAATCTCTTTAAACTGTAATATAGACGTATACATTTTCTGTGAAGCTGCTTTGAAACAATATATTTTGTTTAAAGTGCTATACTGATAAATGTGAATTGAATTAGTTACAAAGTTAGAAGAATGAAAACTATCGAAATAAAGCATAACCAGAGGATACCATGGTGAATGTCCAAAAATAATGTTTTATTATAAATTTGTATACAACACAGTATAATAATTGCATACAAATGACCTATTTGTCAAATGAGGCAACATTTTTTCTCCAAAGCTGTACCTTTGCATCCAGCGTTAAACAACGTTTGCAATGCCTCTGAAGCCTGAAATTTGTTTGACGTTGATGAAGCTCATGACAGTGATGATGGGATGCCCTCTGGTGGTAGCTTGGCATCTTGAGAGTTTGTTTTCTAATCGCATTACTTCAAAACACACCTGCAGAATGAATCATCTAGTCTGTGCAAACCAGTTTCTGTTTTCTGTTTACTGGTAACACGGTTCGATGTGCAACCAAACAAAATGTACAGGAGCGAGGAATCCATTTAAAACACCGGGATAGTGAGTGCTGGCATTACACCGATAAAACCATTAAAATTGCACAGATGCAGAGAGAGAGAGGGAAAGACAACGAGAGATACAGCATGTTTTCTCCTCCATATTCACGTTGAAAATGTCAGCCGGTGTTGTACTGCACAGGGAACTACCTGTCTTGTGAATGCAAAGTGCATAACTGAAATGAACTACTGTAGGAATCCCTGGCTTTTCTTTAATTAAATGTCAGCTCACTAAAAACAGCAATCCATTTAGAACTCCAGATCTCCAGCTCAACCTGTTGTGATCTCCAGAGATATTCAATCCTGTTCAAGTCTGGGCTCTGGCTGGGCCACTTAAGGACATTTACAGAGTTGTCCCATAGCCACTTGGCTGTGGCAGGTTCATTGTCCTGTGGGAAGATGAACCTTCGCCCCAGTCTGGGGTCCAGAGGAGCAGGTTTTCATCAAGGAAGTATCTGTACATTGCTGCATTGACCTTTCCCTCGATCCTGACTAAGTCTCCCAGTTCCTGCCGCTGAAAAACATCCCTACAGCATAATACTGCCACCACGATTGTAGCAGTGCCTGGTTTCCTCCAGACAAAGAGTTCAATCTTTGTTTCATCAGACCAGAGAATTTTGTTTCCCGTGGTCTGAGAGTTTCTGTCTGGCCATTCTACCATACAGGCCTGATTGGTGGAGTGCTGCAGATATGGTTATTCTTCTGGAAGGTTCTCCTCTCTCCACAGAGATATGCTGGAGCTCTGTCAGAGTGACCATCAGGTTCTTGTTCACCTCCCTGACTATGTAATGCCCTTCACCCCCAATTGAGTTTGGCTGGGCGACCTGCTTTAGGAAGGTTCCAAACTTTAGGCCACTGTGCTCATTGGGACCTTCAATGCTGCAGAAATGTTTATGTACCCTTCCCCAGATCTGTGCCTCGATACAATCCTGTCTCGGAGGTCTTCAGACAATTCCTTGGACTTCATTGCTTGGTTTGTGCTCTGACATGCACTTTTAACTGTGGGACCTTATATAGACATCTGTGCCTTTCCAAATCATTCCCAGTCAACTGAATTTACCACAGATGGACCCCATTAGAAACATCTCAAGGATGATCAGTGAAAAAAGGATGCTCCTGAGCTCAATTTTGAGTGTCACGCCAAAGGCTGTGAATACTTATTTTTTTGTTTTTTTTTATTTGTAATAAATTTGCAAAGATTTCAAACAAACTTCTTTCATGTTGTCATTATAGGGTATTGTTTATAGAATGTTGAGGAAAATAATGCATTTATTCCATTTTGGAATAAGGCTGTAACATCATAAAGAGAAGTGCTGTGAATACTTTCCGGATGTGCTGTAAACGGTTAATATAGTCAATAGTAAATGTTGGACTCAAAGCTACTAGGGATGAAACAAAAGACACAAAATTTGCTCACATGTCCATTTGCAGTACAATAATGTAATAAGATATGTTTTGCAACAGTATTTGTAGTTAAAATGTTAAATTATCAGTCAATAAAATAACCAATCGACTAATGACAAAATTGTATTATGTCACCTCCTCCTTATACTCATACATTTAAAGCTACTCTAATTGGAAAACATTCTATCGATAATTCAGTTCATCATATTTTACACAGTTCCCTCATATTCCCAGTGTTGTGAGCGTGACTGACTAGAGTTTTGGTGTTCAAAGCTATTGCACTACTGAGCTGTTATAAGCTAGTTGAGATCTTTGCTGGTGTCAGAGTATTCAAAGGGAAAATATCAAAAGGGGACACATCCACAGGGAGAAGCCACAGGAGCCAAAGCACCTCTAATTGAAGAATGCTGTTGTAGCATGCTGCTGTTTCCAGCCCCTGCCTTCCTCAACGCTGTCAGCCCTCTACATTAAGTGAGTCTTAACAGCCTGATACAGCTGTTCCATCAACCTCCACTTCTTTCCCTGCTCACCTCTCAATTACCAGATACTGTTCCCCCCAGCGAGGGATCTGTAGACGGTGCCACGCGGAGCGCCTCACAAATTCAATCTCCACCATCTCCCTCTAATTACACCGTGATGAGGAGCAAAATGGGAATCTGCCATGGAACACATTCCAATCCCATGCACGGATGAGGCTGCTAAGTAATTGAGCTGATACAGGTGCCAAAACATTGACAAAATGCCTTGGGTGTTTTGTCTTAAAATCTTCTGCCCTTTGTAGAGGAGCTGCAGGCAAGGATTGTGTGAATGAAACTAATGAAATGCTCACTCCACGGTGACAGATTTAGAGCTTAGATAAAAAAAAAAAAATGTCTACGACTACAGTCTATCTTCTACTTTAAAGAATAAATAGCCAGCAAGTCATTATCAACTCGAGATCAGCAACAGACTCACTGCTGTGTGTTTTAATTTTAATGCACTAGGCGAGTTGACAAGATTACATCCTGTAGAAGTTCTTTGGATAATCGCACAAACTTTAACCCTCCGCCTCTAACGAAGCCTCACACTCATAAATTAATACGGTGGATAGACGCACCATCATTAGATTGCAATGATGTGGAATTTATCTTGCCCCATACTTCCTAAATGAAGAGCTACAACACTGATAACCTGCTTCCTGCTTAAATGATGATGAGGAAGAGAAGAAGACTAATATAACAGTCTGCCTTTTTGATCTCTTTCAATCTGTACTTCACGTACTGTGTCACTTTAACTCTGCATCATAACTATACATCTAAACAACACGTTCAATTATCAGCATCTGGTTTGACCTCCGTCTGAACTGCTTTTTAACCAAATGATAATTTATGGTTCTTTAATTTACTGCAGTTTAATTTCAAACCATTAATTAAATGGTGAAATGTGTTCTAGATATGCGCTAATAATAAACTAGAAAAGGAAAGTTTGACAAACTTTAAATGGTGTGACAGAGCCTGAAAGTTTAAGAACGGTTTAAAAAGATAGATAGTCTGATAGACAGATAGAGAGACAGATAGATAGACAGAGGGGGAAAAAGATATTAGATACCAACAGACAGACACATAAACAGATAGATAGATAGATAGATCAAAATAATGAGACAGATTGAAAGAACGACAGCTAGATAGAGCAGATAGATATAGAACGATAGTAAAGTATTTAGTCAGAACAAAAGATAGTTGTATAGATAGAACTAGATGAAGTAGCAGTTCACAATATCCTTCAAAACACTGAAATTAGAGAACTACTTATACACACCCTAATCAGTGTGCCAAGTACACAATTAAAATGGACTAAATAGCAAAATTACTTTCAAAATGACATTGAGCATTATTGGAACACAGGGGATCAAATTCAGGTGTTACAGGGCCCTTGACAGATAGAAAATGGGCATTAAACAGTAGCTTAAAAAGCCCCACTGTCTACTTAAAGCTGTCTTCATAGTAAAAAAAATCCCATTAATGGGAGCTGAGAGAACTGTTCTCTCGAGGGTGACATGGTTAATGATCTGTTCCCATTGTGCATAAACCAATTAGCCTGTGTGACCCCAGACATGGCGTCTATGCCATAACAGTACAGAAGATTCTTGCCGCTGCCACTCTCTTATCTCCAGCCACCATACAAGGCTAGAGGCAGTGCATTATGGGCTAGCGTAAGCCGCATGATGAAATCACAAACACTAGGTAAGGTCAATTAGTGCGTTGTAGAGAATGCTAGGAAAGTGTTAATTTTGACTGCTTGACCCTATAAGTCTTGTTACAGCTTTTACATTTCAGAAATTCAAATGTTCACTAGTCAGTGTATACAGTGAATGTCCCAGAGTGTGCTATAACATGATCAACAGGGTTGTGCAAAATACTTAAAATATTGTTCATGTTCAATACTAAATATTTTCTATAAAATGTAATCATTAAATATCCAGTTTTATGTATATGTAAGCATACAGCATTATTATCAGTGGCTATGACGGAGTAGACAATAAGAAATCCAGCAGGTTTAAACTTTTACTGTATATACAGTATTTGCTGATAATCTCTTTTGTTCACTTTCGAACACTTCTGTCCTGACTTCTTCGAGGGGAGGGTCTATGGGCAGGTAAAAGTATTTTTTCAGACCTTTTGGTCCAATGGAAAAAATAAGCTTGTCCAATTTCCTTATGAATGAGACCAGAGACGACGGAAAAACACATGGAGAGTAGCAGCTTTTGTTTCTACTTTGATAGCCATGAGACCACGGCGAAAGCTGTGAGTGCGTGTTAGAAATCAAGAATTCCGATGGTCATATCTTGTTAGTGTGCTTCACTTAATGTTTATGTATTCTGTAGGCGGATATAACGTAGGCCAGTAAGAGCTGTGTGTGTGTGTAAACCTTACTCCCTTGACCTCAAGAGGTGCACTAGAGGCTGTGGTCTTTATTGTCCTTGTTAGCGCGTGCACCTTCTGCGCGGGAGACCTGGGTTCGAATGCCGCTCGGAGCACGTTGAGTAGGACCAGTTACATTTGTTGCCGTGACCCGGATAGGAGTAAGGTTTAGGGAGGTTAAGTGTAACTGACGTATAGGCCAATAAGAACTGTGCATTAACCTCACTCCCCTGACTACAAGAGGCGCCCACCTCCTGCCCCAGAGATCCCAGTTCGAATCCCACTTGGAGCGGGGTCATGTAGGACCAGTTACATGGAGAGTAGCGATCTTTTACAAACACATTCAACCACATGAGCATTTACACCATGAAAGCAATCCGGTTTAATATACGTTTTCGAGTACCTCTGGAAGTGGTTGGAAGTGGTTGAAAGCTCAAAACTTTTTAGACCCTGTTTACACTTGTATTGACCATTGTCCACCTCTGATCTGATCGACCAAAACACATTTTAATACCAGGTGTAAACAGGGCCTTTAATTCAAACAGAGAGCAACAGCACAAGTGTTCCATTTACACAGTATTCTGAAAAAGGTATTTCTCACTTAATTGCCAAGTCTTTTTTCTTTCACATCTGCGTTATTTTGTGGTTGATTCGATAGAAACACTCATAAATATCATGAAAAATGAAGAGACTGTAAGTCTGAATATGGGGAGGTTGACAAAACACAAAAGGAAGCTATAAATATTTTAACATTCTTTGCAAACATAGGGTACGTTCCTATCAAGTCAACTTCAGAGTATTTTTAATAAATACCTATCTATAAGGTATACACTGATCAGGCATAACATAATGACCTAAAATTTTGTTGGTCCCCCTTTTGCTGCCAAAACAGTCCTGACCTGCCGAGGCATGTACTCGACTAGACCCCTGAAGATGTTAGCAGCAGATCCTTTAAGTCCTGTAGGTTGCAAGGTGAGGTCTACATGGATAGGACTTGTTTGTTCAGCACATCCCACAGATGCTCGATTGGACTGAAATCTGGGGAATTTGGAGGCCAAGCCAACAGCTCAAACTCGTTGTTGTGCTCTTCAAACCATTCCTGAACCATTTTTGCTTTAAGGCAGGGCTCATTATCCTGCTGAAAGAGGCCACAGCCACCAGGGAATACCATTTTCATGAAAGGGTGTACATGGTCGGCAACAATGCTTAGGTAGGTGGTTTGTGTCAAAGTAACATCCACATGGATGGAAGGACCCAAGGTTTCCCAGCACAGACTGATCTCATGAAATGGCGTATGTATGACACGCCAATTCGTATGCCATTTTGGCGTGCTATCAAGACGCATAATCGCTTTTTTAGCATGTTTATAAACGCTGTTTAATTCTTTCCCCTACACTGCCCCTACCCCTAAACCTACCCATCACACACACACACACACACACACACACACACACACTGCGCCTAAACCTACCCAATCACAAGAAACATTTAGCATTTTTACGTAAAAAAAAAAAAAAACATAATTAAAGTTTGTTTATAAATCTATTTACATTGTGGACACACACACACACACACACACACACACACACACACATAATGGTTAGTTTCGGCGTAGACATTCACGCGGAATCACACGGCGTAGACATACACGCGGAGATGATGGTTCGTTTCGGCGTACACATACACACAGAATCACACGGCGTAGACATACACGCGATAGCTCAAAATGCGTCATTTTTGGCTTTAGAAAGTGGCGTGTATGTTTACGCAAAGTCATGATGCCATGTTGCCCAGCAGAACATTGCCCAAAGCATCACACCTCCTCCGCCGGATTGGCTTCTTCCCATAGTTCTTCCTGGTGCAATGTGTTCCTTAGGTAAGAGATGCACACGCACCCGGTCATTCACGTGATGTAATAGAAAACGTGATTCATCAGACCAGGCCATGGTCCAGTTCTTTCGGCAGTGGACAGGGGTCAGCATGGGCAGCGGTTTGCGGCTATGCAGCCCCATATATGCAGAGTCATAACTTGGTTGCTATGTTTATGCATCTGGCCCCAGGTCTTAATTGGAATTGAACCTTCTAAGCTCTTTCGCCCTTAGCCAAGTTACTAACTAACATCTCACAGAAATGAAGCATGTAAAATATGCCCATGAACTGGTAAAAACTGAATAAACAAATTATTATTATTTATTTTTTTTTACTTTAATTGTTAAAATAACTTGATTTAAAACGACATAATCGAGACAATCCCTTTACAGTCAAATAATAAAGAGAAAACAAGGCTTTAAAACTAAAATGTTTTTTAAAGGTAAATTGATCAGTAATGTATTAAGCCCAGGCTTAACAAGGGAGCAATTCTGCAGTGTATGTTAAACAGAATATTGAGCACAGAGAATATTGTCAGTTTTATCTTATAATTGCCTGTTAACTTTGTCAAAAGCTCAAAATAAAGTAGCATGCAAGTTAATCACTGTTTTCTCATAGCTTTTTTCAGGCATCATCCCTTCATGTTTGAGAGCAGTAACAAACAAATAAAGTGGAAAGACTCTGCTCTGGGTGAACGAAACGGTACTTAGTGAACCAATTGTACAGAGGAATAAGGCCATGGAAATGTCCTCATCCGACTGAAGGAAATGTGGGTTAACTCGGCTGACGTGAGCTCCCAAATCACATAACAAAGACTTTTTGAGAGTGGAGGGTCACATGGCTCATGAGTCTCGCTAATGTAAAGCCTGTCATTCTGGGGAGTAAAGCTGAGGAAAGCATAAATCAACAGTGTGTCAGTCAAAGATTTCCCACCATGGAGATGTTCCAGAGGAAGAGCTGCTGCAGCAGATGCCCTGAAGTCTGTCAACCCTTAAAGGCAGTGCTTTAGAATTCAGCTCACAGAATGTGTCAGACTGCAGCGCCGCACACTCTGTGCTGATTCTCTTGGATCTGGTCCACGTGTCTCCTCTGCTCAGGCGAATCGTCTCAGGGCCCTAAGGCAGGGCTTTAAAAGGCCTGTTCTGATAGCGGGAACCTGCTCGACTCTGACCGCTTCTGAGAGAGGCTTGATCCGCTGTGACGTGCCACTTCTTTCCACACTGTAATTTACCATTGGATGCATATGATGCCATTAGGGTATTTCTGTGAGAAGAACACAGGCACACATATTTAAACCATCCAATGCTCAAAACTGTGACGCCATCTAAGAAATTAATGAGGAGTGCAAATTTCCATTACTCTGTCACTCCATTCATCACCACGAATGATGGATGTGATGGATGATTCTGCAGATACTCATGATACAGTTAAGATAATTAATCCAGAGAGGAAATGACATCAGTATCCCCTCCCACTTCAACTCTACTTAGTTATATAGTCTTGCGATGTGCATTGTCCTAAGTGGCTTTTCACATTCTTTCATTTGGAAAAATTAATGATGTCTAAGAATGGGAGTGGTGCAGATCATTCTTAAAGAAGCCTAGACGTCAAACAATGTTTTCTGTCACTTTGTGATAAATCACACCTGTTAACTTGGGGTCTTTTCCGGATACATTAAAATCTCAAGACAGACAACAAACCCTCCCTCCCCTTCATGATGCTCAACAGTTTTCAATGATAATGCTCAAGGGTAGAGCTGGCGGACTAAATAAACATATGACCACCTTGCTGCAAATAATGTGCAATTACAATACTCCAAAGATTAATTTATGATTGTTTCAAGTAGTTTTAATTTGGTAAGTAAAAGGTGTAAAATTGCCATTCTCTATTCTTTGGCAGAAGTTGAAAACAAAATGTTTATTTTAAACACAAAACACAAATACCCACCACAATACTAGCATATTAGCCTGGCGTGGCCATACTCAATTCTAGTCAGAATATGAGTCTGGTACCGCTCCATTGAGCTTTGATTATGGGGCGTGTTTCAACCGAGCCAGGAAAGACCTCAATTGGATAGACCCACAACCAATCAGAGCAACGGATCGACGCCTAACGGTAGTTGTCAAATGTCAACAGAACTCAACTGCACTGTGTTGCCAAGTCCGTGGTTTTCCCCATGTCCGCGGGTTGAAGCGACCCCAATTATGTGATTATATAAACCCAGGAATGCGAATTTTAGCAGGCAACCTTGCCAAAATAACATATTTTGCCAACCAAACGCCATTTTTTCCCGGAGAACCCCCGGAAAGTTATTGTTTTGGGCTATAGTTTTGAGTAGCAATTGTGTGCGACATTGCAAAAAAACATGGCAAACCTGTCTGCACGTGCGCTGGATTAAGTAACGCTACAAGAAAAAGATGAGTGTAAACGATCTTTGCCAGTATTGTAATAAAAGAATTTAAGGTACTTACCAACACGATCATCGTTTCTGAGAGAAATAGGGAAGGTGAATGCATATACGAACAAGTTCTCCGTTTAGGATGAGAGCAAATTCAACCCAAACCGCCTTTGATGATGTGGATGATTACGTTACTGATGATCATCTGTCCATCATCGTCCAAAGTCCGCCCTGACAATTTCATTGGTCCGAACAGTTTCTGTTCAGGCATAACTCCTCTATGGATCGAGACCAGACCGAATTGCCCGAGCAAAAAAAATTGTGGGCGGGGCTAAATTCTGCTGGCATCCAGGCTACTATACTTTCAAACAACAATTTAGTAGTTGTTGGATTCTCACATACATAATGTAAATTAAAGAATTAAGAGAAAAATGTATGCCTTCATAATGGTCTGCATTGTATATATGTACATCAAACAAGCAAGAGTGGGAAATGAAACAGGTTGCTGGATTTTATTAAGCATTAAAATTAACAAAAAATAATTTATTATAAAAATGTAAGGCAACACTTTAGAAAAAGGTTCATTAGTTAACTACATTAGGTAACATGAACTAATAATGATCTGAACTTATAAAGCATTTATTTATCTTTGTTAATGTGAATTTCAACATTTACTAATATATTATTATCTTGTTAACATTAGTTAATGCACCGTGAACTAACGTTAACAAAGATGAACAAATACAGTTACAAATGAACTGCTCATAGTTAATTCACGTTAGTTAATACATTAAATAATGTTAACTAATGACCATTATTCTAAAGTGTTACAAAATGTAATTTTACAAAACACTGTATTACCTGTAATTACATTAGATTAATTATTCATAAATAATTAAATCAATATCAATTATACAAATCTTAAAACATGCAGAATTTGCATAATTCATGCACACACACTCGCTACACGATCGCAGACACATGCTGTTTTCAAGTTTTATGGGGACATTCTACAAAATTATTTTACACTGTACAAACTGTTATTATATCCCCTTACACGAACCCTAAACCTACCCATCAGAGAACACTTTCTACATTTTTAATTTTTTTGTATAATTTATAAGCTGTTTTCCTCATGGGGACCAAACCATGCCCCCACAAGGACAAGAATTTTGGATGTAGGGCTTATCAGGACTACAGCATAGACTGTATAAAAATATGGACGAAGTGTCCGTGACGTCACCCATAGGATTGTGCAGAGCAGTTTTGAAGCATAAAGTAGGGACGAGCTGGCCGTTGTCATCTTAGCAGCGCGTCATCAACCGTCACTCCCGGATAACAGAAAATGGGCAGAGGCGGGACGTGGGCGGAGCTGAGGTGACGCGTTGATTGACAGACAGCAGACAAATGGCTACCCACCTGCCACTCAAAGTGGCCACGCCCCGTAATTATGCAGAACTTTAAGGCTTTATATAATGTAACGAATGCGTTATAAAAAAAATTCATCCCACCTACATGAAGGGCAAAACTAGCCGTTTAGACCAAAACTAGAATTTGCACCAGGCTGTAAACATGTTTTATTCTGCTGTAAAGTTGGGCATTTTAACATGGGGCTCAATGAGATTCTGCTCACTTCTGGAGCCTGTTCCTAGTGGCCAGTCGATGAACTGCAGTTTAAGTCACTTGCGTATTGGCTTCAAGAGAGACAGCGGGAGGTTGCCGCTTGGAATGCACACACACACACACACACACACACACACACACACACACACACACACACACACACACACACACACACACACACACACACACACACACACACACACACACACACACACACACACACACACACACACACACACACACACACACAATTTCATTAACTCATCATACCAGTCCAAAGCATTATTTACTTATTTATGAAGGATTTCAACTGTATAAACTTTCATTTTATGGAAAAGCATGACTTATTTATATGGTACTTTATACAATAATGATTGTTTCGAAGCAGATCCACAGTAATAAACATTTGTCTTTTAAGCCTCAATGTAAAGAATAAGGGGGTGAGTAAATACAATTATTGGTGTGTGTGTGTGAACTATCCCTTTAAGGAGCTGCAAATGAACATCTTGATGGGTTTCTTATAATTAACATTTTGAAATATCTGGTGTTGTCAGAGTTAGGGGTGGAAGAAAGGGGTCTAAATTGCTCCCTTTGAAAGTTGTTGGGTCTCAGCTCCTCACCACCTATAGAGAAGATCAAATATATTTTTTTCTTGTTGCCCTGAACCTAATGAAACACAGATAGTTATGTGACTGTTAGCCTACAGGGCTTAATGTTACACCTGAGAGGCCTAAAAAATACATTATCCTTTACTGTTCTAAAAAGACATACATTGCACTATCAGGCCTACTGTACTATTTCAGTATGATAAGACACTGACTGCTCCCTGTGAAAGTTGTTGGGTCTCAGCTCCTCACCACCTATCGAGAAGAACAAATATATTTTTTCTTGTTAATGCTGCCCTGAACCTAATGAAACACAGACAGCTAGGGGAACCAATACAGGGCTCAAAGTTACACCTGAGAGGCCTAAAAAATAGATTTTTTGTTCTTTATGTCTTTTTTTTTTTACTGTTCTATCCAGAACAAATGTCCTATCTAAAACACATGCATTGTATTTCCGGACCTACTGGAATGCAGTTTTAGTATGATAAGACACTGACTGCTCCCTGTGAAAGTTGTTGGGTCTCAGCTCCTCACCACCTATCGAGAAGAACAAATATATTTTTTCTTGTTAATGCCCTGAACCTAATGAAACACAGACAGATATGTGACCAAAACAGGGCTCAATGTTACACCTGAGAGGCAAAAAAAAAAAAGAAATTTTCTCTTCTGTATGTCATTTTTTTTACTGCTCCATCCAGAACAAACTTCCTGCCCATTGTATTTCCAGACCTACTGGACTGCTGTTTTAGAATGATAAGACACTGACAATGGAGCTAATACGTGTCACAAGCCTCTCACCAATGATGACAGATTTACTGTAGATGAGGCAGAATAATATTTCTGTCACATAAAACAAGGATACAAATGCTAATATGCCTTATTTATTATTTTATTGCAAACTGTTTTGTTTCTTATGACGTGCCTTTCTGTTTTGTTGATGTGTCTCCCAGATGTATTAATATCTGCTAATAATATCCCATACTCTTTTATTTCTCAGTGAAACCTCTGGGGTCTGTATAACCAAATAGGATCATTCAAATATTATCTGAAGAGGCAGAAGAAGAAGAAGAAGAAGAAGAAGAAGAAGAAGAAGAACAACAACAACAACAACATCTTTTCAGGGAATTAGAAGAGGTCATTTAAAAAAAAGAAGCAGAACTTATATTATGAACTGTCAGGTACAATCAGTCTTTTCAAAGGATGGCAGTTTGATTTGTAGTCAAACTTGCACCTTTGAGGACTTGTGTTTTGCACGTATCACAAGGGGGCAGAGTTGTCTCAGCGTTGTGGTAACACACAAGGTGATTTTTCAAACTCAACACATAAATATATTATGAAATGCTGGATCACTGTCAGAAGCGTAATAAAATAATAAGAGCATCATTTGGTGAATCTAAATCAAATGCTCAGTTTTAATGTACGGACTTGATAGTGAGAAGAAAAATGGCCTCATTCACTGACCCCTCTGTTCACAAGACCTAATTACTTCTGAAGGGCACAGCTCCTGCTATGTCAAATTATTAGAAAGTGATTTTAAGAGCATGTCAGACTGAATTACAGTAATTCACGCTCTTATATTCTAATCATGTGCTGTCACAGACGGAGTACCTGAATATCTGAACCGTTGATTAGATGGTTCATCTAACCATGAACACAGAGCAAGTAATTGGAAATTGAAATGTGTCACACATCGAGAGGAATTTGTTCCTTAGGGTCAATTTTAACATCAAATTACGCTTGAATAAAGCAAGTTTATTAAAGTAATACAGGCAGTCAGATTAAATTGAGAGCATTGGCCCAAGAGAACATCAGGGTTTTTGTAGCTTGTCAGCTCATCCAAATAATCTCATAAACAATTAAAGAAACGAAAAGAACTAGCATTTTCTGAAGAAAATGTGAAAGCTTATCCAGGCACACCCATGTCGGAGTTTGCCAGATTACTGCCCATGTCATTGCTAAAGTGTTCCAGGGAGCTATCAAGTCAGAAAAGCCCAACTCTGAAGTCTCTGTGACCAGTAACTAGTTACATGTAACTGAATTTAACTGTAATCAGTTACAGTTACTTAGAAAAAAATGTGTGATTAAATTATAGTTATGAAAATGTTAACGATTACAAAAGGGGTTACATCTGAATAATTTCTGTAACAAGGAAATGTTGAATAATATTAATTTGTTGGTTTGCCTGTTTGCCGATCCACATCGCCACTGAAAGCTTTAGGCTACAATCTGTTCATAATGGCGAGTGATAAAAATGTGTTGCAGTGCAGGAAATTAGAAAAGTAATCAAAAAGTTATCTAATGTAATTGTGGCAAGCAGTCGAGGCCTGTGACTGATGAACGCCAGTTGGGCGCAGCACCGGTCTCCTATCTCACGGAGGAGCTCGGATGCAAGGAGGCATCGACAGACAGTGAAGGACGAGAGGGGACCAGGCATGGACTTTAAGTTTTCTTTGGTTTATGTTCTATTATGTGCGTGCGCCAGTCGTCCGTGAGGAGGCTGTAGTTTTTACGTTCAGTTTTTGTTTATTTATTAAAGTATTTGAACATTCGCCGGCTCCCGCCTCCTTCTTCCCATAACAACAAACTTTGTTACACAGTTACATTCCTTTAATAAAGTAACTGAAATAGTTACACTACTTATTACATTTTAAATAGGGTAATTTGCAATCTGCAACCTATTCCATTTCCAATGTAACCTTTCTAACAGTGACCACATACATTACACACTGCAGCTAGCCATTTCACCATTTACTGACAACTGTATTCTACATCCAAATTAACTCCCGGAAATTGCAGGTATGTGACAACTGCATTTACTAAGAATCCATGCAGTGTGTTCAGAAACAAAATAAATCCAAATGCTTTATATTAAAAACATGACAAAAATATTGTGACCTGTACCTGCCCATTTTAAATACTCCATGAACTTAAGAGGCAGTGTAGAGAAAAATCTCTGATAGCCGAGGCACTTCTTAATTAAAATGTCTTTATTAAAGAAATGACATGTCCTAAAAGGACAACTTTAAAATGCCCACGCGTAGCGGCATGGGACCTTCTTCAGGGCATAATGAAGCAGATAAAAAACAGATCTTTATAAAAAATAATTAAGTCCAATTGGGGGTTAATTCAAAGTGATTCTATTCTGAAAAACGTCTTTCCAGAGCCGCCTATGACTGTGTTCAAGAAGGCACCTTCCATAAGGGACAAACTTGTAAGAAGTTACCTTCCAGGTCCTAGACCAAAAACATGGCTAGAAAAAGGGCTGTGGGGAACCTATAGGTGTGGATCTTGCAGTCATTGTGAGGGTGTCATTCAAAGTAAGAATTTTTGTGATCTGAGAACACAGAGAGAATTTAAGACTAATGGTTTCATTAACTGTAACTCTGAATATGTGGTATACCGCCTACAATGCCCATGTGGGTGTTTTTATGTAGGCAGAACTAAAAGAAAACTAAAAGAGCGGTTTTACGAACACAAATACGCAATCAGAGTCAATAACTAAGATTACCCTATGGCCAAACACTATAAAGAAGTACACCATAGTGACCCTCATCTTTGAAAATTCAGGGCATTGAAATTATTAAAAAATCAATTCGTGGAGGTGATATTCTAAAACAGCTATTGCAACGTGAAACCTTTTGGATATGGAGTTTCAAAGCAATGGACTATCCAGGATTAAATGAGGAGATAGATTATAGACCTTTTCTGTGATTTTGTAACATTGTTCTTTCCTGTGATTGTTTCCCTTTTTCATATGTATTGTATGTTATATGTGCATGCATGAATGTGTACACATGTGCATACATGAATATATGCATGCTACTTGCTTGTGTCTTTGTGCTTACATTGTGACCAATAGCTTTATTGCTGAGAATCATGCGAGAGACGTGCCCTAGCAATATATCCATGAATATATATATATATATATATATATATATATATATATAAACATGCTATCTGATGTCTATGTTTCTGTTTTTGTTGCAATTACTAGCTTTAGCACTGAGAATCTTGTGAGAGGCGTGTCCTACCAATTACCTGCAGACCTCCAGTACTGATTGCTAGCACCTGTGTGTTTGCCTCTATCTGTGTGTGTTTGTTATTATAAAGATCTGTTTTTTATCTGCTTCATTATGCCCTGAAGAAGGTCCCATGCCGCTACGCGTGGGCATTTTAAAGTTGTCCTTTTAGGACATGTCATTTCTTTAATAAAGACATTTTAATTAAGGAGTGCCTCAGCTATCAGAGATTTTTCTCTACACTGCCTCTTAAGATATTTCATCTTGGACCGAAGAGCACCCAAACCAAACTGGAAAAGGATTGAGCACGCCATACGTCTTGAATTAAAACAGTAACTCCATGAACTTGATTGCTTTATTAGCCAAACCTTAACAGCAAGCCCAAAAACACTGCATAGCAACACTACAAGAGAGAGCTTTGCAAAGCAGCCTTCCAAACGTAATCAGAGCACGACACAGCTGCCGACTGCGTTTTTTAAATTTTTTTATTTTAAACTACAGAACATAATGAGTCATTGGTTGCTGAAATATTACTTTAGTTTAAAATCAGATACCACACACACAAGATGCCAGAGCATTGCTATATGGTTACAAAGGTGTCAATCACCAGTTTCATGAGAGTTGATTTCCATTCACACAGAACAATAATTTAGGGGACTCGCTCCTGCATTTAAATGTGGTTGTCACTCCTGAAACTTTGCATCGTGAACTTGGCTTGCGATATTCTTTTCTCTATCCATTGTAGTAGCCATTAAGAACTCAGTGAAAAAGAACTCAAATTAGTACAGAGAGTCACACATTTTGGGTGTGAGCACAAAATAAGCGAGAATGAGTCAAATTATGCACAATCCCATGTCAAAATTAAAACCCACTAACACCAACAATATTCATCCAGAGCAAATGAAACGAGAGAATGAGAGGTGCCGGGTTTGTGTGTCAACTCGCTGTCTGAGAAAATGAGAGAGTGAGAAAGCACAGCTGGTGTCTGTTCTGCGGAAAATGAGTATTGAAAGCGTTTCAGATATTTCAGTATCGATATGTATCGGAAAATCTGTATTTTTGACAACACTAGGCCTTTATTGCACTTTGTTTATTATTTTGCATGTCTTTTTAAAACACTACAATTGAAAAATGTATATTTATATGTAAAATTCAACCGGCCAAAGTTGCTCGTAGGAGTGAAATCCACCCTCATTTGGCGGGTTGATGGGAGTTCATGTCAAGCCCGAAAATAAATGGAAAAATATCCAATAGGATGAACTTGAGGGTCAACTAATTCTATAGCACCTTTGCACAGCAACACCTTAATTGTGTGCACAAGTCCCTCTTTCTGGTGTGGATCGTGTACTATTGTCTGTCTCAGGCTAGTATTAGAGAAGGACGACAGCGGAACTGTTTACGTAACCTCTTGAAATGGCAGTCAGCAGCCGCTGATTTGTTGTTACCGATCTCCAATGATCCAGGTGACTATCTGTAAAACAGCCCAATGTTGACATTTCTGTCAACGATCCCACTTTAGGCACTGTCGTGCAATCTCAATGGCTCAATCTTCCTTGCCAGAGGTATGTCGAAACAATTTGCGACGACTGCTGTTGGTCCCTGGTCGAATTTTTGGATCAGCTACACAGAAAATCTTGGACTGGCATGTGTCAGACTCTGAAACTCGTTCCCGTCATGTGGGCACAGCCTCAGGATCCAGGTCTGCCTCCAACAGCCTCTGGTGCTCGTTATCAAAAATGTCTGTGCAAGATCTGGACATAGACAGCATTTCCAGCATCAGAACCCACAACCTACGCACCTCCTAGACATGGTGGGACATCAGTCTCACACACGACACCCAGCAACATCCCCCAACACGTCCTCAGTAATGAAAACTCCTCCAAATAAATGCAATAATATTAGCAGTGCTCAGCCTATGGGAATTTTTTCATTGACTTTATCGTCCACCAGGTGAAAATTCATGCCTGTAGCACAAACAGTGCGAGACGAGTGATGCCCTGAAGTTTAATACTTAGCGTTAGAGGTTTGTTTACATCACTATCCTCAAGTATGAGCAATAGTAATATTGATACTTTGCTTAACAACCACCACTAAAAAAACAAAGGCAACTGGCAGATCAAAGGAATAAAGGTGTTTGGAGCCCTAACAAACAGGTTGGAATCCTTTGGTTAGATGGCCAAGGACAGCAGTGAGACTGCTTTATTCAGATGCAGCAGGGTTGACAGTTCCCCCCGTCAGTCAGTCAGGAAAGCCTTTGTCAGGCATGACCACTGAGACGTAATCCCCATGACAGTGTGTGCCCACTGAATGTCTTTCACCTACTGAGAGAGAACAAACGGTAAGCAATACAGGTGCCAGTTAAACATCAGATCCGTGCTGTCGTGGTACATCTGGAGGAGCAAACAAAGTGCGACAGAGAGCTGCATTAAGATCTCATAGTCATGACAAAACATACAAACAAAGCACTTTGGACTAAAGGGAGCTGTCTTACAGTCAGATGTCTCATTAAAAGTAAAGGAACATGTTTGCTTGCAAATTGCAGTGTCCTCTGTGGTTCTGTTACTATAACGACAGAAATTATGCAAAATAGACATGGTCAGACACCCAGCGTACTCATTTTTCACATCTTTTATTTACCTCCTGTAAATTCTCCCTTATGAGAGCAATGTTTTCTTTCGACCACGATAATAATTTCATAGTGCAATTTGTCTTCACTACAAAAATGAAAAGAATAAAATGGACGCATTTATGCAGCAGAATGCTGAATGTTTTGCATTTGTAGCAGTTTTTTTCTTATGAGTGAGCATGGAGGAATCAAAGAGCGGGAATTGGAAATCCCATTTGGAGTTATGGCTCATTTTAAAACTGTTTTCATTTTGATTTTCATATTTTGGTGGAGAAAAAATGAAAGATAAAGAACTAAATGGCCAAAATTAATGCGCTGCAATACAGTAAAACAGTAATCTTGCTTGTGCGATACTGCTTAACTGTATACATTGTTTGTACAGACATCTGGTAATGAATTCCACGTTTAGATTTACTACATTTAGGCCTAAACAACATGTTATTCCATTCATTACCTTATTTATATAACCTAGTACTTTAGATTTATATATTACATTGCTCACGCAAATGGCAAAACATAGGCTAGCCTATGTTAAAATAATAAACATTATAAAATAGAACTTACAATAGACAAAAACAGCCGACTCTCATCTTTTCTTTGGTTTTTAAAGCTTTTTACAAGAAATCCTGCATGTCATAAATAACTTTGTTTTTCCACTCCAAGAAAGGAAGAGTGCTATCCATTACTTCTCCTTGTTTACCTAAATACCAGGTAAGGCAGGGGTGACCAAACTCGGTCCTGGAGGGTCACTGTCCTGCAGAGTTCAGCTCCAGCTTGCCTCTACACACCTGCATAGAAGTTTCTATCGGTATCTATTAGCTGGTACAGGTGTGTTTAGTTGGGGATAAGGCTAAACTTTGCAGGACAGTGGCCCTCAGGATCAGGACTGGACACCCCTGAGGTAAGGTGATGTTTTCCTTGCCTTACCCAAGGCAAAAAGCCATGTGTTGACTTTGAAATTAAAAACGTCAATACATGTTTATTTTAATGCGAACAATGCGCTTTCACTTTAATTCAGAGTGTGCAGCACAGCAAAAAATACACTGTGAAAAGATCTAGCCTGGATGCGAGCCAAACTTAGCCCCGTCCACAACATATGAGAGGCCGGGAAGTTCAGTCTGGACTTGATCCGTTGTGGAGCAATTATGCTCGAACAGGAGCTGTTTGGACTAATCAAATTGTCAGGGCGGGCTTTATACGATGATGGACAGATGATCAACAGTAACGTAATCATCCACATCACCAAAGAGTGCTTGGGTTGAATTAGTTTACTGAACAGAACTTATTTACGTATATGCATTCACCATTACTATTTCTTAAATTAAAAAGGTTAAAAGGTTATGTTGGTAAGTACTCCGTGCACCCTTATATTCTTTTTACAACACCAACAAAGATTGTTTACACTTATCTTGCTAACGATGGAAAAAAATATTGCGCGCCAGGCGCATGGTCAAAAAGGTTTGTCCCTATTCTCTTAATGAGTCATGGATGTGTTTTGGGCATAACCTGCAATAAACCAGTCAGAGTCACATCTCCAATTCCCTTTAAAATCCAGTTACTGCACCATGGAGGATTCAGAATATAGATACCCTCAACCTGACAAGTCTGTTTAAATACATGTGTGTATTGCCACGATTGGTTAAATAATAGCAATTTCACCGGTCATAAATACCGTAATTCAGATATGCAATGACTATCCGCTCATGACATGTAGGCATGTTTAAATATCTTTTATGTACATACAATATTTTATATTGTAATCCTTTTTATTTCAGGTCATAAAATAAGTAATTCTGATACATGCAATGACTATCCATTATGACATGTAGGCATTTTATCTTATGTACAATAATATTTGGGATGTTTGTGTGCTGCTGTTTGTCCCTGTGTGTGTGTAAGCATAGTGTACGCGGGTTGTGCACCCACATATAGGCGCATATTACTAGTGAGCTCTTTAAATAACACAAAAAAATACTGGCTACTGACTTTAGACCAGGTTTTAGTTGGTCAATGGTGCAGGCGATTTCAGTTGACTCGAAATAGCAACGCGCCAATAATGCGCCTGAACACACCTTGTTTTCTGACCAGCACGCCCATGGGCACACAAATGCATTTTGTGTGCATTTGCTATTTAAACAACGTGGTCCCGGACATGAAAACGATAACTGCGTTGGGCTGAAACTAGCAAAAAATACTTGTGTCGCACCTGGTGTCACATTGCACCGAGTGTATGATAGGGCCCATAGTGTTTAAAAGTGAATGTTTAAGGTGCATTTAAAGGTTCTATTTCTGAGAAACACAGTTGATATTTGAAATGAACCCAAACAAGCACAACCCCTACCCCATCCCCCTCTTAATCACTCATTCTCCTCCCCCATCATCAGTGCACAACTCTTCAAATATCTAGCCATTTTATGTTTCAAACACACATGAGCATAGAGGCCAAAACTCTGTAATGCACCTTTAAGAAGTGTTTTTTGTGTGTGTGTTTTTTTCTTTCTTTTTTTTGAACCACCTCTGCATTTTTTCCCAGGTATTTTGATGTCTCATCCAGAAATTTGACAAAGTACTAACCCATTGATCACTGGCACCTCCATTTATCAACTGGATCTGGACTTGGGCCCACAGTCGTCATATGGCTCGCACCCAGGATGAAATATGAAGGAGATGCAGGTGTATTCAGGGGTGCTGGAATAAATCAATAACACTGGCAGGGATTCATCAAATAAGAAAAAAGAAAGGGGGTAGGTAAATGAAGCATTAATACTTAACCTTGAGAAATGTGATTCTTTATCCTTTTAAATAACTACTTATAGTATTCCTGAAACTATCACTGGCCCTGTTTACACCTGGTATTAACATCCATCTTGGGTGAAGTGAGGCCAAGAAAGTCAATAATACTTGTCAGGCTATCCATTAGCATTCTTATACATTTCAATGGCAGTCGCTCATCTGACGCAGGAATTTTTTTGACGCATATTAATGCCAGGTGTAAACAGGGTCACTGCAATAGAGTACAGTTGTACATTCTGAGTGGGTCCACAATGAAATACATATCTAATCACAGATGTCTTCTCAGGTTTGGCTATTCGGAAAGGTAATTATGGATCATTTGTCAAAAAATTCATTTTAACATGTATCAATGCTATTACTTGACATGAGCCATCATGGTTGTTAAAACTGAATCGTTTATTTTCTGTGACAACAACCTTGCCCTTGCATCACTATTTATCCTTCGGTATTATCACAGGATGGTTCCAGGAGCTGTGGACACAACAAACGTCTTGCAGATATGTTTCTGTAGAGAAATAAATCAAATAATAAAATAAAATAAATCAAATCAAATCTTTACTTTCCAAGAAGCCACACAAGGAGTCTCCATCTGAACAAAGAAGTCAATAAAGTGTGAAAAACAATCTTTTTCTCAACTTGGCCTTCTGTTTGTCATTAAAAAAAAAAAACAGCAATTCTGCACACAGTGAATTCTGCAGTAACAAAGCATGAGACTGTACCAGAACATGGCAGAAATTCTATAGACATGCACGCTTAAAGGGATAGTTCACCCAAAAATTAAAGTTACCCCATAATTTACTCACCCTCAAACCATGCTAGGTGTGAATGGCATTCTTCTTTCAGATGAATAAAATCTGAATTATATTAAAAAATGTCCTGGCTAATCCGAGTATTATCCACACAGCTCCGGGGGGTTAATACATGCCTTCTGACGTAAATTGATAGGTTTGTGTAAGTAAAATATCCATATTTAACACATTATAAAGTAAAACATCTAGCATGTGGCCCTTTTAATGTGATATTAACAGAAAAGGAAATGGGAAAGTTATAAATAAGGAGAACGTTATTATATTTTTCTTTTCTGATCAAGCACCAGCACATCGTTTAAAATAGACCTAGGAACATGTCTAAGAACAGGATTGATTTTGAATGTCATGTCAACTTTACCTAAAGGTGAAATGAAAAATGTTCACATTTTGTGGAGTCAATATTCTAAGTATTAATGAGAGTCAACACTTATATCGATTGAGAAGACTACAGAAACCTTTCAAAAGTGATGAACAAACATTGTTTTTTATCAAACTCTAGAAACGCAGCTTTGCGAGTGTTTGATCCTGTGGATCAGCTTAAGCCCCTTACAGAAAGTGAGGAAATGTCAGCTGCCAACTCAATCTTCTGTCCACTTTGGAAATGAATACAATCTTGATTTCCTTCCCATCATCTCTCTTTAGAGCTCTGGACCCTCACATTAACATTCTCCAGACTTTATTTACCCACCCCAAAGGTTTTCATGAGGCATCTTTCATGCTCAGCTGCTCTATTATCTTTAAAATAGTTAAGCATCGCAGGCTGCAATCCTCCCTCTCCATCCCCAGAGTTCAGTCTTCCTGCGCACGCACGCACACACACACACACACACACACACACACACACACACACACACACACACACACACACACACACACACACACACACACACACACACACACACACACACACACACACACACACACACACACACACACACACACACACACACACACACACACACACACACACACACAGCCTGCTGGCTGTTTGTTGCTGTTGCATGCAAAATGTGTGCCAAGGCAGAGCAGCACACACACACACACACACACACACACACACACACACACACACACACACACACACACACACACACACACACACACACACACACACACACACACACACACACACACAGCCTGCTGGCTGTTTGTTGCTGTTGCATGCAAAATGTGTGCCAAGGCAGAGCAGCTGGAAACCAATTTGATGCATTTCAAAAGAAAAAACTTCCTCTGCTCTCTCTGCAAAGCCAACTGATGGAGAGAAATGGGGGGATGTGCTGGGTCTGTAATTAATTGTACCACAAACATATGAATAAATCATGGGGCTGCATTTATGTCCACACACAAGAGCATTGTCACATATCATTTAGTAATGATAATGAATGCAACACTTTAGGAGGTCAAAAGGTTCAAAGACTTGGTTTATCATATGATCTAATATGCAGATATATGCAGTACATATATGGTATGAATAAAGATACAATGACAACTTTGAACATTAACTTTAAACAGCAACATTTTATTTGTAGATATTACTAGGCAAAAAAGCACTGTATAAAATACATTAATATTACCAAAACCACAAGGAAAAATAAATTAAACATTTATTAAAGTTTACTTCCAGTCCAATCTGGAAGAAAGAAAAGTGCTACTGTTCTTCCTTTATGTTTAGATCAGATGCCCTTGAACAGCAGGTCAAAGAAGATGCATCAATGATGTTTGAATGAGAGTTCTGAGAAAAGTATCGATCACTTTTTGGGAGTTTGAGCATTTAGGCTACCCAACTCTCCAAGACCAAATATTCTGTTCCTGTAGAGGATATCTCAGACAGCCCTTCACATTCTTGTGGTATAACAGCTAGATGGAGCACAACCAAACTGAAAAGGAAGAGCATTTATAGGCACTTACACAGATCAGGCATAACATCACGACCTAATTTTGTTGGTCCCCCTTTTGCTGCAAACACAGCCCTGATCCGTCGAGGCATGGACTCCAATAGACCCCTGAAGGTGTGATGTGGTATCTGGCACCAATATGTTAGCAGCAGATCTGCAAGTTGCGAGGTGGGGCCTCCATGGATTGGACTTGTTTGTTCAGCACATCCCACAGATGGGGAATTCGGAGGCCAAGCCAATCTCATTGTTGTGCTCCTCAAACCATTCCTAAACCATTTTTGCTTTGTGGCAGGGTGTATTATCCTGCTGAAAGAGGTCACAGCCACCAGAGAATACTGTTTCCATGAAAGGGTGTACATGGTCTGCAACAATGCTTAGGTAGGTGGTACGTGTCAAAGTAACATCCACATAGATGACAAGGACCCAAGGTTTCCCAGCAGAACATTGCCCAAAGCATCACACAGCCTCCATCGGCTTGCCTTCTTCCCATAGTGCATCCTGGTGCCATGTGTTCCCTAGGTAAGCGACACACGCGCACCCAGCCATCCACGTGATGTAAAAGAAAATGTGATTCATCAGACAAGGCCACCTTCTTCCATTGCTCCGTGGTCTAGTTCTAATGGCACTTTTGACAGTAGTCAGGGGTCAAACTTTGAGGGCAAAATGTTCACTTGCTGCTTAATATATCCCACCCACTAACAGGTGCCGTTATGAAGAGATAATCAGTTTTATTCACTTCACCTGTCAGTGTATATTACACCTTTTATACACTTTGCTCATGTCAACACCATTTTATGCTTGAATATATGCTAAACCTGCCCTACTGGTTCAAAAACTGACAGTGATGCATATTGAGTTAAGACAAAAGTCTATTTTAAAGCCACAATATGTAATTTTTCGCTTATTCAAAACAAAGGTGTAACTTGATGGCCCCTTGTTTTCGCAGAGCTTATATTATGCCGCAGACCACCTTTTTCAATTTTTCCGGTCATGTGTATGTGGGGTAACGCAGCACTGTGCATTCGCTCAGCGGCTACTTTTAACCATTCTGGGAAACCTTTAGGATAATCTAAGTACACAAGTCAACAAAATATATAACATTGTTTTACTTGTTGTTGGAAATTTTCATAAATGCTGTTAATATCATGCCAAAACTGCAGGTGGAAGCAAAAACACATTGCGTCCGTTGTTGGGTGTCGGTCGTTGTACTCCTGTATATGTGTTCTTGTCGTCGTGCTCCTGCCTGTTTTGGATACCCTTGTTCTTGGACTTTCTGTGTGTTTGTTATTAAATCATTCATGCTGCAATTGGACTCCCACTCAGGTTCATCCCAGCTCACATGTTACAGTCTGCTTAATATCTGCTAACATTTACTGTGATAGTCCAACAACAGACATTCTACTGACTATTTGCAACATGTCAACTTATTCTTACCCTAACCTTACCAGTCTACCAATACTCTAACACTCTAGTGAGAGCTAATAGACATGTAGGTGCAACCTTACTAAAGGACCATAAAAATAAAGTGAAACCGTGAAAAAACATAAAAAATATTTTTTGATGACATTTTTGTCATAATTTTGACCTTTTCAAACCCAGATTCATGACTGTAATCTCATAATTTTCTAAAAACCTTTTTTTTCCCCTCGTAATTATGACTTCGTAAAGTTTTACGATCATAACAATTTAGGCCTACCAAAGAATGTTTTTTTTTCATATTTGGAAGAAATGGGCTTCCGTACAAATAAAACTGGTGGCATCTTGTGACTCAGTTTAGATTGTAGTGAAAATGTCTTTAGAGGACTGTAATATTGTGGCTGTGTTCATCTTGTTGCTAGGCCGATTGTTTCATACGTTTTAATGAACTATTTCATTTTCTTTCAGTCGGTTATTACTCAAAAACAAAAAAAGCCAGGATGATCGAGATCCCGATGTGGAGTGCATTATCCCTTGCTTAATAATCATAAACATCAATATTGTGAGCTTCACTTTAATCTGTAATGAAAAAGCAGTTGAAGGGTGAAAAATATGCCATAAATAAGACTATTCATATAAATCCTGTATATCTGTATCCCTAGCAACATCACATGCATTGCGACTCCAAGGTTTAGAACAACCAACCATGCCCAAAAATCAACAGTCAAAGCTGAGGAACGGAACATGTGTGACTCACTCTATTAATCTCTCAGTTATTTGTCACACCATAATATACGTCAGGCAAATCATCATCTGTATGATTGCAAGATATTAGTGAATACAAAACCACGGGTATTAGGAGGCCCGTCTCTAATGTAAATTTCTCACGCTTATCTGTCTTCCTGCGATCCTCATATATGGAGTGCTCATGCTGTCCATCCCTCAGGAGGAGACAATCAAGAATGTGCCTTTGAACGCCTTTAGGTTATTACTCAAATCCGTTTAATTAGCCCTCGCTCTTTCAATGCTGTTCCTCACAGAGCCGCTTCATGATAGTGATTACTCCCTCTGTCTATGGCGTCACCAACTCTAGGTCTCCGACTCAGAGGTTTCCAAACTCACACGCACACGCTTGATAATTCCACATTATCCACAAGGTGAAAGAAGGTAAATAAACGGAGATACGTTTACACAGAGCAATCTCTGCTCTTTATTTGAAGTTTTGAATGAAAAGGAGTGGTGTGTTCCAGAGGAAATTTACATATCAGAGTATTTTTTGCTCTGGAAAAAAAATCTGTTAAATATATTTTAAAAATGACACCCGTGGTTGTCAGAAATTGACTGTAAAATGTGGAACAGTTAAGGGATGCAATTTCTGAATATTTTACAGTGTTTAAAGAGTACTTCATTAACTGACATGGTAATGTGATTTACAGTCAACCAATTTACTGCATTAAATTATTACATTTGTATTACATCCTTTTTCTAATAAAATAGCAGACATTTTTTGCAATGCGTTTCTTATCACCTTCACTGTATACTTCAGACCTCTAAATGTCTGCTGTAATCATGCTATAATCTATTTTCCTGCTGAAATTACATTTTGTGTTAGGAGACAGATGCAGAGAAACATTTTGGTAAACAGTGACTCACAGCAGAATTACATTTTAGAGGCACATTTAATGTTATTCTCCAAACTGCTTTTTAGAAAGAGGATATTAATCTGTAATCTTTTGGACCACAAACACCTCCAAGGCAGTCCTCTGGCCATGCCCCTATGCCAAAAACATGGTGTCACGTGAATTTGAACACAACCTAAAGATGGTGGCACTAGCAAAAGCAATGAATCCTATTATTTTGGAAGCCAGCAGAGGATTCCATCCTTCCATAACAAAATCAGCATTTGGTCCTTTCCAAAAAAGCTTCTATGACCTTGACAAGCTTCCCTTCGCCAGCCTAGTCCCGTCAGCATTCATGTTTTATAACCGGGGCAGTGGCGGTTCATCAGCCCTCTTGGCATCTGGGTCATATGTGAGGCAATCTAATCAGAGAATTGCTGCAGCGTAGAGGAGGCTGATCCAAACCCACTGAACAGTCACAGTCCAGGAGCCTTTGTGCATCACTGAATATGCTCTGTTCAGGTGGTAAGAACAGGCCCCACTGCTGGCCAGATGGTGTTATTAAAGTTTGGGCAGACGTGAGGCAGTCAGAAGCCAAGACACAAGCTCTGCACCTCCCACTCACCAGCGTATGCCGTTACCTGCATTTAACTGCATTTAATTGCCAATGGCAGAAAACTTTGATCAAGAGCATGACATTATTTCCTGTAGACCTCATCTCCATCTGCTAACAAAATTCAAGGATCCAAAACAGCTATGATGATCTGGAAACCTTGTGTAAATTATTTCCTCTAGGGAGGCTACTGTTCATTTTAAATATATTTTCTTAAAGGGACAGTTCGCCCCAAAATTTTAATTCTTTCATCATTTACTCACCATCAAGTTTTTCCAAACCTGTTTGAGTTTCTTTCTTCTGTTGAACACAAAAGAAGATATTTGAAAGAACGTTGGTGACCATACAGTTGACGGTAGCCATTGACTTCCATAGTATTTTTTCCTACTATGGAAGTCAATGGCTACCGTCAACTCTGGTTACCAACAGTCTTTAAAATATCTTCTTTTGTGTTCAACAGAAGAAAGAAACTCATAACGTTTTGGAACAACTTGTAAATGATGACAAAAATGTAATCCCTTTAAGGGAAATAATCAGCCCAACATGCATATTGTGACCCTGGACCACAAAATCTGTCATAAGGGTCATTTAAGGATTTATTAATAAACTTGGCATTGATGCGCGGTTTGTTAGGATAGGACAATATTTGAAAATCTGGAATCTGAAGTTGCAAAGGAATCTAAATATTGAGAAAATCGCCTTTAAAGTTGTCCAAATGAAATCCTTAGCCATGCATTTTACTACTAATAATACATTTTGATATATTTACAGTAGGTACATTTACAAAATATCTTCATGGACCATGATCTTTACTTAATATCCTAATGATTTTTGGCATAAAAGAAAAATCTATCATTTTGACCAAAATGTATTGTTGGCTATTGCCACAAATATACCCGTGAGACTTATGACTGTTTTTGTGGAGTCACATATATGTATGTAGGCCAGTATGGAACATACACAGTATGGAATATATAAATGACATGAAAATGGACCCACTGGTGACCTTAACTACTATGTACTAACATATTAATTAATAATTTGATACAATGCACTTATTGTACAAATACATGTTTTTTTCATTGTACTTACATGTATAAAAATACCTGCAAGTAATTACATCTGTAATTAATTTCTGTAGTAACATTTATATTACACTGTTGTGTCTTCCCTTACACCTTACCCTACCCTTAAACTTACCCATCCCACCACACCTGTCCCTAACTTTACCCGTATCCCACCTCAATATCAGCAAAAGTGTTTTGCAATACAATATGAACACAATAAGTACATTGTACATAGTTGTTAAGGCCACCTAATATAAAGTGGGGTCATTCAAATAAATATATAATACTTTATAAGCTACACATACGATTGGAGAACAATTTCTGAATTAGTTTATTTCTGCTTTATGCATTAGCAAATCAAGACTGTGACTAATCAGTCAGCTTCACGTTGAAAAACAATGACATAAAAAAAAAAAAAACAGAATGGTTATTTAAATTCTGAATAAGCTATGTACAGAAAGCAAGCAAAGAATGAAGGAGCATTCCATTTATAATGACTGAAGATGTCAATCACAAATGAGCTCTGCACTAAGAGAATTTGTGAGAGTGCAAAAATAAGTCTGCATGAGCTGAAAAAAAAACGTTGGTGTCTTTAGTGGATTGAGAATTTTTTTTTTTCGTATGAATTGTTCTATTAATTATTTAGATACATCAAGTAAGTAATACTGAATACTGTTTGTTTACTTACTGTTTTTCTACTTAAATGTAATTAAGTAACTTGTGTAATAAAACAGCTGATTTCTGTCATTTAGTAAGTTCTCACTGTGACCAGCACTTCCCTCCCTGTGAGCTCGGTGAAGATCCAGCCTGGCATTTGTTTTCTACATTATCTGCCGTCCTGTCCGTCCTTCCAGATGGAACCAAATATCATCTCACCCTCCCAACAGCTCTCTACACTCAAGGGTTCTGCTTCCTCCTCCATCCCGCTTGTAATTACTCACCCAATGGACAAATAGACGGTTCCATTATCCGAGTCATTATCGTTCGTATAGGCCAGCAGCATCAGGCAATTTCATGCCCCAGCATTTGTCAGCTTTGTGCTCTCATAGAGATGCAAGGGTTGCAAAAGAAAAATATCTCATTTTTCATTATTGCTAATTATCCTCTGCGCACTGCCCTCTACTTCTTACATTCTGTTTAGTACATTTCCCAGGCTGTTAGCAATAAATGCCAAAAATATGGCCTAAAAAGGCACTCAACAGAAAATCTCTTTTGTCTTTCTGAGACGTGCTCAATGCATTTTCATTAAAATTTCCATTGCAATAAAGAAGTGAACTTGAAAGCAACATATAAAAGCTGTTCCACAAACCAATTTAATTCTCCAACTCCTAAATGAGACAACAGAATTCATCAACACTGCACGCCAACGCTCCTCCGTTATGACTCAAAGCCACCCACGACATGGTCAAGAAATAAATAACAAAACTTTATGCCTGTTACACTGTTTAACCCAGCTATCTATGGGAGTCTATGTGCTATCAATTACATCATTTGATAAAACATAACATGTAGAAAAAAAAAAAAAAAAAAAAAAATACACATTACTTTAATACACATTACATAAACACATTTACTATATATCAGACAAAGTACATTTCAATAGCTTACGTAAACAATGGACAAAAATATCCACTATGCTAGTCAAACATACCAGATGTCAAGGTTTGATTGCTTAGCAAGACCCCATTACCTCCTGCTGGTAGATACTGTAACTACACCATCTGGACCCCAAAAAGACAAAGGGCCCTATTTTAATGTTCTGAGCACATGGCGGAGGTGCACTTAGGGCATGTACAAATCCACTTTTGCTAGTTTAACAACAGAAAAAATGGTCAGCACGCCAGGCGCATGGTCGAAAAGGGTTGTTCCAAGTCTCTTAATGAGTCAAGGGTGTATTTTGGGTGTAACATGCAATCAGAGTGTCATCTCCTATTCCCTTTAAAAAAAAAAACAGTTGGGCTTGCACCATGGTGGATTCGCTATTTACACGGCGGAATTTGCGAGCGGAAAGACTGAACGCTTCTCCAGAGAGGCCCTTTAAATAATACAAAAATACTGCAGACTTTACACCAGGTTTTAGTTGGTCAATGGCGCAGTCGTTTTCAGTTGCCTCAAAATAGCAACGCACCAACAATGCGCCTGAACACAACTAATTTTCAGACCAACACGCAAGTGCATTTGCTATTTAAACAACGGTGGTGCTGGACGTGAAAATGATAACTGCAACGGGATGAAACTGGCAAAAAACACTTTGCGTTGCATTGCACCGGGTGTATGATTGGGCCCAAAATCTTATTTCCACCGATGAATATGAACATGCTAAATGTTTTGCAATCAACATAACTGCAATGGGATTTTAATGTGTAAATAAAATAAAATAATATGATGTCATAACCTAACAAGTTTAAGATATATACAATTTTAATTAACTGTTTTGAGAATAGTCAAAATTGTATGTGGTCCGATCAAACTGACGAGCTACTGTAGCTCAGATTGCTCAAGAAGTTAATGCTGGTTCTGATAGAAAGGTGTCAGAATAAACAGTGCATCGCAGTTTGTTGCGTATGAGGCTGCATAGCCGCAAACTAGTCAGGGTGCCCATGCTGATCCCTGTCCACCGCCGAAAGTGCCAACAGTGGGCATGTGAGCTTCTGAACTGGACCATGGAGCAATGAAAAAAGGTGACCTGGTCTTATGAATCACATTTTCTTTTACATCAACAGGTCAAGGATGTTTTGGCAGCAAAAGTTGGACCAACACAATATTAGTCGTCATAAATGCCTGATTGGTGTATATCTAAACAAGATGTCCAGGACCTCCAGGAAATAAACAGGCCCAGATCCAGCGTCAATTTATCCGTGGGCATGAGGTACTTTCTATCCCTGTTTTTCCCAAACACATCTGGTAGGTTTGCTGCCAAAAGGCTATTCTTTTTTCCCCATTTCATCTGAGCATAGAATCCAGTCCTTTTTGAAGTTCCAGTCATGTCTGACAACTGAAAATGCTAGTTTGTTTTTGGATGAGCAAGGAAGATTTTAATTGAAATACTTCCAAACAACATGTGGTGATGTAGGTGCTGTTTAATCTCTGCAATTCTACTGCTGTGGTCCTTGGAAAGTCTTTGGCCACTCAAACTCTCCTTCTCACCATGCATTGGGACACACTTCTTTTTCCAGGCAGATTTTGTTTAAGCTATTTTCTTACAGCCACTTTCTATTTTGTGAATGATTTAGGAAATTAGGCCTTTGTGTTTCCTCATATTTATACACCTGGGAAACCGGAAGTCATAGTTGGACAATTTCATGTTCCTATAGTCACCCGGTGTGTTAAAAAGAATATGAATAGGAATATACTTCAGAGATATTTTACTCAAAATATTTTCTAGGGGTGTATTGGAGCAACATGTATTTGAGAAAAACATTTATTACTCAATTACCCCCTCCCCTTAAGGTAAAAAAAAACTTTTATGAAAGATCAAAAGTATAAACAATGCAGATTTATTTTCACAGCTGCCTTTGCTAATATTTACCAAGGGTGCCAATATTAGTGGAGGGCACTGCAACGCCTTTAATTCTTTATTCTCCAAAAACATGGGTTAATCCACACAACTGTGCCATAAATGAGGTAGCACACGTGACAAGGCCATGACCATAACGCTTTCAAAACTGACAATGTGACAACTAATTATTTACTTCAAAGCACCTACAATGAGCCCGCAACAATTTCAAAGTGACACACGTTAATCATCATCACTAGAAAACGATAATAGAAATGTACATTACGTTATAATCATGTAAGATGCCATAAGAACTATAGAATTAATTCTTTGCATACATTATTTTCTCTAATGTTGTCTGACTCTCTAAATCCTTATTCTAATTCCACCAGCAGCGGTTGGTCATATAGAGAGGCTGTCAGGATGAGTGCAGAGGCAGAATTCTCTTTTTGAAGAAAGATAAAAGAATAGAGAGCATCCTAAGCACTCTGGCTAATTGTATTTGACCAACAAGTCCATCCTTGCCAACCATGTTCTCCTCTGAGGTTCAACACGGTTAGACAGAACAAAGAGCTGGATTCACAGGTTTGTGAAAAGAGAGGGACTTCAGTAGCAAAGACAGGCGTTCGGCTTTGATCCCACATGAGGCCAACGCTGACAATTCCCCATCCTTTTGTCTTTGACAGAATAAAAATGAGTTAATGATCTCAGCAGTCGTGCAAAAGTTGCCAGAAGATGGTAGTAAATTGCTTTTTAATTACATACCAAGGAGAAGGAAGTTGTGCCGTGAGCTTGTTTAAAACATGACTTTGCCTTCCAATTTATCGGCTGGTCATTTTGTCCAACCCCTCGTCTTTAACAGAAATATTGAAAGCCATTAGCAACAGCTCACATAGTAAACTGGGGCTAGTTGTCACAAGTGATACAGTATTGTTCAAAATAATAGCAGTACAATGTGACTAACCAGAATAATCAAGGTTTTTAGTATATTTTTTATTGCTACGTGGCAAACAAGTTACCAGTAGGTTCAGTAGATTCTCAGAAAACAAATAAGACCCAGCATTCATGATATGCACGCTCTTAAGGCTGTGCAATTGGGGTATTAGTTGAAAGGGGTGTGTTCAAAAAAATAGCAGTGTCTACCTTTGACTGTACAAACTCAAAACTATTTTGTACAAACATTTTTTTTTCTGGGATTTAGCAATCCTGTGAATCACTAAACTAATATTTAGTTGTATGACCAGTTTTTTAAAACTGCTTGACATCTGTGTGGCATGGAGTCAACCAACTTGTGGCACCTCTCAGCTGTTATTCCACTCCATGATTCTTTAACAACATTCCACAATTCATTCACATTTCTTGGTTTTGCTTCAGAAACAGCATTTTGATATCACCCCACAAGTTCTCAATTGATTAAGGTCTGGAGATTGGGCTGGCCACTCCATAACATTAATTTTGTTGGTTTGGAACCAAGACTTTGCCCGTTTACTAGTGTGTTTTGGGTCATTGTCTTGTTGAAACAACCATTTCAAGGGCATATCCTCTTCAGCATAGGGCAACATGACCTCTTCAAGTATTTTAACATATGCAAACTGATCCATGATCCCTGGTATGCGATAAATAGGCCCAACACCATAGTAGGAGAAACATGCCCATATCATGATGCTTGCACCTCCATGCTTCACTGTCTTCACTGTGTACTGTGGCTTGAATTCAGAGTTTGGGGGTCGTCTCACAAACTGCCTGTGGCCCTGACCCAAAAAGAACAATTTTACTCTCATCAGTCCACAAAATGTTCCTCCATTTCTCTTTAGGCCAGTTGATGTGTTCTTTGGCAAATTGTAACCTCTTCTGCACATGCCTTTTTTTAACAGAGGGACTTTATGGGGATTCTTGAAAATAGATTAGCTTCACACAGACGTCTTCTAACTGTCACAGTACTTACAGGTAACTCCAGACTGTCTTTGATCATCCTGGAGGTGATCATTGGCTGAGCCTTTGCCATTCTGGTTATTCTTCTATCCATTTTTATGGTTGTCTTCCGTTTTCTTCCACGTCTCTCTGGTTTTGCTCTCCATTTTAAGGCATTGGAGATCATTTTAGCTGAACAGCCTATCATTTTGCACCTCTTTATAGGTTTTCCCTTCTCCAATCAACTTTTTAATCAAAGTACGCTGTTCTTCTGAACAATGTCTTGAACGACCCATTTTCCTCAGCTTTCAAATGCATGTTCAACAAGTGTTGGCTTCATCCTTAAATAGGGGCCACCTGATTCACACCTGTTTCTCAACAAAATTGATGACCTCAGTGATTGAATGCCACACTATTTTTTTGAACACACCCCTTTCAACTAATTCAACTAATTGCCCAATTGCACAGCCTTAAGAGCGTGCATATCATGAATGCTGGGTCTCATTTGTTTTCTGAGAATCTACTGAACCTACTGGTAACTTGTTTGCCACGTAGCAATAAAAAAAATATACTAAAAACCTTGATTATTCTGGTTAGTCACATTGTACTGCTATTATTTTGAACAATACTGTACGTCTTAGTAAATAACATGTATAAATAATACATGAAAATAAGTTAATATAATTGATAATAACAATGGACAATTTATAATGAAAGTATTGGGACAATTTATATAATTGCGAGAACAAAATCATAGCATTACGAGATAAAAATGGTAATATTAGGAGAAATATAAACATATTGGGCAATACATTTATAACATTTAAAAATTGTGTGAGTAAAATTATTTATACAAATGATACACTTAAAGTTAGTCAAAATAATGGCTTGATATTTACTTTATTTCGGTTTCAAAATTGCTTCACTGTTTAAAGTCTATAGATTGTTTAATGGCAGGCTCTATACTTATGTACTGTGACAACGCGCCCCAGTATTGTGGCTACAAAAAGTGACTGCAAGTTAATGGAAGTATCTATCTTTCAGCAAAATACACAAGCAAAACTACCATTTCTTTTCTTCTATCCATTTGCCTCCCGTTGTGTGATTTACGGATAATTTAACTCTCAGCAATCACAACAGCAAAAGGTTGTATTTCAAACCGGTGCAGTAAAAACAGCAGTATCTATAATTTAGTAAAACATCCCATTATGGTCCAATCCACCTCATTAGTATGTGAACAGCAAAAGACCTGGCTATAAATCAACAGTATTACCAGCCAGAATTACTACCTTCACTATGCACATATGTCTCCCTAATACCTACATGCTTGGCTTTTTTCCCCCTTGATTGTTTATGTGAATTTAATTTCAAGACATCACAATCAAGGAATCATTACCATGTACACAATTCCCTGCATGCTCGTTATCATATATTTAACTGATATGTGGTGATGTGCATACAGACTCATTATCTTGACAGCTACAAATTTCAAAACAAATTGTCATGTTTGCCCATAACACAAATGTAATTTGCTATTTAGCTGCGAATAAGCATATATTCAATATGTGCCGTCTGCAGTGTTGTGGGAGCTATTTTGAAACTGGACCTGGACTAAACTGAAACTGAACTATACAAGCTAATCACAACATAAAGTAATTCAACTACAGACAATATACAAAAAAATGAGTAAATAGGTGCAATATCTTATATTTATATATAACCATCAAATTATATAATTTATAATTTAATCAGATCTTTTTTTATTTAATGAATAAATAAATGTTTAAATGAATTAATCAAACTGATCAACATACAACAAAAAAATAGAATACTAAAAAAATACCAACTAAACGTTCTGACTAATAAATAGATACATCAATAAATAAATAAATAAAAAATAGCCACATAGATAAATAAATAAATAGATAAATGATAAATAGATAAATGAAGATAAATAGAAATAAATAAATACACAGTTAAATAAATAAATGTAATGTAGCAGTTATTTTATTCTTGTTTTTGTTAATATTTTTGTTTATTTTTCTTTTATTTCATTTTAATTCAGTTAAAGTTTAAGTAAATGTTGTTGAATTTTTTCTTTTTTTTTAGGTTTTAGTTTTAGTAACCCTGCCATGTGCCGACTCGAATCTGTGATCTTTGTTGAATCTGCTAAACAAATTGACTAGAATGAATCAGACTTTCCAATGCTTCCTACAATGAATCACTGTGGTATGATACATGATATGTGATACACAGACTTGTATGGTGCTTTTGCATCCCTTGTGAAGCTTTAACCCCAGACCTCGGTTAAAGGCAAACATTTTGTGTGTGTGTGTGTGTGTGTGTGTGTGTGTGAACTGTCCATTTAAATCAAACAACAACAAAGTATAGGAAAGCTGTGCAGATTAAACTTTAATATTGGAATCACAGCGGTCCGAAGTCATAACAGAACATCTATCACAGCACAATTTAGCCCATTCTCCTCATCTCTGACAGCTTATATTCTTTGTGTAATATCCTCATGCTGATGCAGTTAAGCTTTGCCTGTATTTATTAATTCATGAATTCACATGAATCTCTCAGCTTCCCTGACTAGATGCAGAGTAACAATGTGGGGAATTATGCTACCACAGATTGGTACACAAACAGTGGGCACTGCAAGCTTGGCAGAATATTCTCTGGAGGGAGAGAGATAGATCAGTGTGTGAACAAACTTCAGCTGAGTCAGTGTAAACAAACACAAATTACAAGAGGGTGCGCCATGGTGACACAGCCTTCATTTTTAACATAAGACAGACTGGGAACGAGATTTGCCAGGGTAAACAAAAAACACTGAGTAAATGGGTTTGCTATTTTCAAATTTCAACATTGTTCTTCTATTTTTAGTTATTTTTAGCTGCTGAATATGACTCTTTCAGACGGATAAAATCGGAGTTATATTAAAAAATGTCCTGGCTCTTTCAAGCTTTATAATGGCAGTGAATGGCTGTTTCTGTTTTGAAGTCCATAAAAGGTCATCTATCCATCATAAAAGTTCTCCACACGGCTCCAGGGGGTTAATAAAGGCCTTCTGAAGCGAAGCAATGCGTTTGTGTAAGAAAAATATCAATATTTAAAACTTTACAATCTGTAATCTACTGCTAACTGTTGTAGGCGCGTTCACGAGAGACTGGCGTTCTAGCATATGGCGTTCTAGACAGACCTTCTTCTCAAATATTATAAACAGAAACATAAACAACACGCGCACTCTTTTTGCTACTGTAGAGAGACTGACAAACCCCCTGAGTCACATTCCCAGTGAAATGCTCTCTGACAGCAAATGCAGTGAGTTTGCTTCCTTCTTCTCAGAGAAAATAAATAATATCAGGAAGGCGATCAGCACATCCGTGAGTTGCTTTGGGGTCAGTCAGATCAGACCACAACCTCGGAAAGTTACTATGTCTGATTTTGAAGCAATTGATTATAAAATTTTAGAAGAAACGGTGCAGCACCTTAAAACATCAACCTGCCTCCTTGACACACTCCCACTTCTTTTTCAAAAGTGTGTTTAACTGTTTAGAAGCAGATCTGCTAGAAGTGGTAAACTCATCACTTCTCAATGGGAATTTTCCAAACTCCTTAAAACCGCAGTAGTTAAGCCTCTTCTGAAAAGAGAAATCTGGATAACTCCATATTGAACAACTACCGACCAATCTCAAATCTCCCTTCATAGGCAAGATCATTGAAAAGTTGTCTTCAGTCAGCTGAACAAATTCTTAAGCTCAAACGGATACTTTGACAATTTTCAATCTGGTTTCCGACCACATCACAGCACAGAAACAGCGCTCATAAAGATCATAAATGATATTCGCCTCAATACAGATACAGGCAAAACATCAATTCTGGTGCTACTCGACCTAAGTGCCGCATTCGACACTGTTGACCATAACATACTTCTTGACAGGCTGGAAAACTGGGTCGGACTTTCTGGGATGGTCCTTAAATGGTTCAGGTCGTACTTAGAAGGAAGAGGTTATTATGTGAGTATAGGTGACCATAAGTCTGACTGGACATCCATGACTTGCGGAGTCCCACAAGGGTCAATTCTAGCACCACTCCTATTCAACCTGTATATGCTGCCACTGAGCCAAATAATGAGAGAGAACCAAATGGCTTACCACAGCTATGCTGACGACACCCAGATCTACTTAGCACTATCACCTAATGACTATAGCCCCATTGACTCCTGTGCAAATGCATTGATGAAATTAACAGTTGGATGAGCCAAAACTATCTCCAGTTAAACAAAAACAAAACTGAAATCATTACATTTGGAAACGAAGATGAAATTCTCAAGGTGAACGCATATCTTGAGACAAAGGTCTAATAACAAAAAATCAAGTCAGGAATCTTGGTGTGATTTTGGAGTCAGACCTGAGTTTCAATAGTCATGTCAAAGCAATAACTAAATCAACTTACTATCATCTGAAAAATATTGCAAGAATTAGATGCTTTGTTTCCAGGCAAGACTTAGAAACTCGTTCATGCTTTCATCACCAGCAGGGTGGACTATTGTAATGGTCTTCTAACCGGCCTTCCCAAAAAGACCATTAGACAGCTGCAGCTCATACAGAATGCTGCGGCCAGGATTCTGAGCAGAACAAGAAAATATGACCATATCACGCCAGTCCTCAGGTCTTTACACTGGCTTCCAGTTACATTTAGGATCAATTTTAAAATATTATTACTTGTTTATAAATCACTCAATGACCTAGGACCTCAATACATTGCAGATATGCTGATTAAATACAAACCCATCAGATCACTCAGATCATCAGGATCAAGTCAGCTAGAAATACCAAGAGTTCACTCAAAGAAAGGAGAGTCTGCGTTCAGCTATTGTGCCAGCCGTAGCTGGAACCAGCTTCAGAAGAGATCAGATGTGCTCAACAGTAGCCACATTCAAATCTAGACTCAAAACACATCTGTTCAGCTGTGCCTTTACTGAATGAGCACTGTGCCACTGTACGTCCGACTGATTGCACCTATTCTAATCTATGCATCATCTTAATTTTTATTTTTATTTTATTTTTTATCTATATATACACTGTAATAATTTTATTCTTTTTAAATATCTTTACAACTATATATTTCTATTGTCTTCTTATTTTAAAAATTCTCTTTACAACTGTTTTTAATTATCCTGTTTTATTTTTAAGTCTTGTACGTGGTATTCTTAATTCTTATCACTATTTTAATTTCATTTTCATGTAAAGCACTTTGAATTGCCATTGTGTATGAAATGTGCTATATAAATAAACTTGCCTTGCCTTGCCTTGCCATATGATTGACATGTTGAGTTTTGGAAACACATGCATGCTGTTCTCATTTACATAAGATGAATGAAAAGTACAAAGGCTTTACCAGTAAGCTGAGGCATCTTGGGCTGAGAGTCTTTTTCTACACATTTCCTCAGTTTCTTCTGGGAAAAGTCAACATAAGTGTTCAATCACTCATAAATTCAATTCTATGCATTTTACTTAACCTTTAAAAGTGGCCTTTTTATCACGTCATAAAAAAACTGATGAACATATATAATTGAATGGTGCAATAGTTGCAAAAGTAATAGTTTCACTGTAAAAAAAAAAAAAAAAAATTAAGTTACCTGGTTGCCTTAAAATTTTGAGTTCACTGAAATTGAAATTTTGAGTTAATGCAATGAACATTTTTCAGAATCGACATCACCCTTTATTTAAATATTATTAAAGATTTTGTTTTATTTCTTATAATGCAGTGAAACATGCCAAATTGTGCTATTTTCATGATTTATCACAAAAAAAAAATTATTTATGTGGTTCAGATACAATAATATTTTGAGTTTCTATTTATTAATCCAATTTCCTTCATTGTATTAACTCAAAATGTTAATTTAAATGAACTCAAAATTTTAAGGCAACCAGGTTACTTGCTTTTTAAAAGGTGCGCTATGCAACTTTTCCGTCCACTAGAGGGTGCCTGTTCAAAACAAAGGCGTAGTTTGATGACGCCAAGTTTGAGCGCAGCATCTTGGGACACGTGGTCTTCACCTCACAGCCGGTGGAAAATAATCGGGACAGGACTCTGGCAGAAATCATGTTGATGGTTATTAACGTTACTGTAGTATGAAGCAGAGCAGGACAGTGTTGTGGAGCTGAGCAAGGCTGCCGGTGTGATTGTTAATGAGATGAACAACACAAGCATAATTTACAAAGAGTTGTACATTTGTACAAGAGTGAAACATTTGGGATATTGTAAGTACTCAACTGAACAAAATATATAACACTGGCCTAGTGGTTTTTGGATATTTTACTGCAAAAATACTACATAGTGCACCTTTAAGTTAAAAAGTTAAATATTTTTTACAGTGTTGGTTTTAGAAATGAGACCGATTGTCTCACTTCATAAAATGTCAATGTACTGTCAGGAACCACGGGTATTTATTTTGTTTTGCCTGAATGTTTTTTGATTCTCAAAGTGATGGTAACCATTGCCTTGCATTGTTTTAATCACCAAGGACCATGTTAAAATTCAGCTTAAAATCTTCTTTACTTTTAAAGAAAAAAATATTAATCTTGGATGGTAAATTAACAGCACATTTTTAATAAAAATTAACTAATTAAATAAAAAAAAATTCTTTAATTAGTCAAAATTAATCTCACCTAACATTAATGTTTTTAAAATAATATACAATTTTTATATTGTAATAATTTCACATTTAATCTCCAAATTAATGTAGAAACAATAAAAAGACAGTATATTTAAAATATTTGATCAAACTTGATAGGAAATGTCAAGAAATTGAATAGTCTCATGCATCCCTGCATCCCTTTTAATCATGCATCCCTAATAAAACCTACAAAATGCATTATTAGTCACGTCAAACGTTTGGCCTAAAACTGCAAATCCAAACCTTATCCCAAACTAATGAAAGCTCCTTTTGGAAAGATGTTGATCATATCCACGATACACTGGATCTTTTCATTCAATCTGCACTCGACTGCAATGCCTAGTATTAAAAAAATAGCACCATAAACTCACCAGCTATGGATTTCCCTTTAAACTCAACTGTACAAAAAAAATGGAGGAGTTAAGACCTTTTAGGATGACAGCATGTCAAATCTGAATGAGGCACTGTCAGTCAGTTTGTTTGAGTTCATGTACACCTGTCAAAGGCCTGAAAATGGCAGCTTATATGACATAGCAAGTCATTACACAAGAGCTAAATGCAGAAAGGTAACTCCACTCCATGCTGGAAAAATAAGATAATGAGCAGCTAAAAAAAAACATTTCAAAATGCAGCTACAACCTCAAGCTGGATCTTCCGGCAGGACTCACCTGTATAGCAGTGCATACTCTTCTTTCTGACTACTTCCATTAAGCTTTTTCATTCTTAACATGCAAGAAAGGCAGTTCAACAGATGTTTCAGAAAATCTCACCCTCAACTTGGTAATCTAACTAATAACACTTCTGAAATCGAGCCGCAAGTTATACAAAATGTACAAAATCTGTTTGTGTATGTGTAACCCTCTGAAGCAGAATGAGAATTTAGCAGCAAGCATCTGTGTGGGAAGCATCCACTCTGCTCGCAACCCTTCCGACAGATGTCAAAGTCAGAACTGTTTGAATAGATAAACATATGTTGAGTGTTGGAAACACATGCATGCTGTTCTCATTTACATAACAAGATGAATGAAAAGTACAAAGGCTTTACCAGTAAGCTGAGGCATCTTGGGCTGAGAGTCTTTTTCTACACATTTCCTCATTTTCTTCTGGGAAAAGTCAACAAGCTGGGACCAAGGTGGGTATTGTGCGTGTTGCCCACTTGGGTCCCACCTAGTGGCAAGTGCAATCCAACATAAAATCTATGTGGGCAATTAACATGGGGCCATTATGGAACCCGCGGACAATCCTATATGGGGCCCATTTTTCAGCCCATTTCATACCCATATGGGCCCCACATACAAATGTTGACTGGGCATAAGTGTTCAATCACTAATAAATTCAATTCTATGCATTTTATTTAACCTTTAAAAGCCTTCCATATTATAAAACTGTGATCATCTATAATTGCATATTTAGGCATTATGAAAATATTGTAATGATTTCTGAATGATCATGTGACACTAAAGACGGATCACGTGACACTGAATTCAGCTTTGCCGTAATAGGAATAAAATGCCTTTTAAATATTTATCACAATATTACTGTTTTTGCTGTATATTTGATCAAATACATTTTTTTCAAAAACCATAGTTTTCTTTAATTTGCCCCTTCAAAAAATCTACTTGTCCTGGACAAGTGTTAATGTTGAGCCCTGGTGTATATACTTTATTGAATTGTTTAATAATCATCATCATCATCTTCATCATCATCATCTTCTATATTATTCATGTGTTGCCTCAAGCATCAATAACTATTTGGAGTAATTTGTGTGAGTAGTTTTGTCCCTGCTAGTTTAGTCCTGAGCAGTGTAGCTGCCCACACTTTTTAACTTCTTCCAGCCCAGGTACTGTAAATTCTTTGGTTTTCTTGCATCCTCTGCACATTTGAGTTTTTCTCAACATTGGCTCTATGACGTTGAAATTTAGCTTCACTGCTCAGGACAACTGATGGACACAAGCACATACACATTTAGCAAAACATTGTTCGGTTTTCATATTTTGTTTCATTCCGAGTCTAGATCAACAGAGACCAACTTCCAAAAAAAAAACAATAGAAGCAGGACTATTGGCAATGTTATCACTACATTCCTAAGAGAATGTTTTTTCATATATATATGGTTTTACCTTAAGCTGCTGGCACCTGATGTCTTTTGGGAATTTTGGGACTTTGAGAATCTTATTATATACAGAGCTTGTGTGCATCTCATTTAGAATCATAAAACAGCGCTTTTGACATGGATAGCTGTTAGAGTCTCTGCGGTTTCATCACCTTGTAATCTCCTCTCTACTTTGTAAGCACAGCACTGACTAGCTGGTGAAAAGAATGCAAAGACAATAGTGCCAGCTCTTTGATGGTTCATTTTTGTGATGGAGATGAAAGAATCCTTTCTTGAAAGGCGATGCTTATGATGTGCCCCTGTGTGTCCTTGTTGCCGCAGCGGCTGCTGTAGGCAAAAAGGACTGACACACACACACACACACACACACACACACACACACACACACACACACACACACACACACACACACACACACACACACACACACACACACACACACACACACACACACACACACACACACACACACATGTAAAATCATGAGTCATCTATGGAAAATCAATAATTATATACATGAATTATAAATAAGTCTCTTGTCTCATTAAATTTGCCATCTACATCAGGTTTTTGTTTTAATATTCATGCTAACTAAGTATAGGCATACACTTTGGTTATAGGATGTATAAAATTAAAAGGATAGTTTACCAGAAAATGAAGTTTGCGATACTTTACTCACTTACTTACTTTACTCGCATGTTGTTATTATTGTTTCTTCTTCTGTGAAATACATATTAGGCAGAATGTCCAAGCTGCACTTTCCCACACCACTGCACCATGCACCATAGAAATAGTCCATATTATTTTGCCTGACAAGATGATTTACTGATATAACTGAACATATAACGCAGCACAGTATTGTGTTGGTCTTCCAGTATCTCCATACTGTACATGAGGGCTTGCATTGATAATTCACTGATCTTAATGATCCAGGCTGGTACAGTCTTTTCTAAAAGTATTTAATAGCAATGAAAAAAAAAATGTCTTCGAAGCTCATATAAATTCATAACTCAGGGCATTTATGAGGTACACAGATCAGAGATGAGAGGAGATCATGCTGATTTAGCAGATACTGAACAGACAAAGTTTTGCAGAAGAAGAGGGGAAGAGTTTAAAGTTTACTTATGTTACCTATATATTACCTTTAAAGTTACTAAACTTTCCTCAGAAATGCAGTTAGGTGTATAAATGTATAAATACACCAATCAGGCATAACATTATGACCTAATATTGTGTTGATCCCCCTTTTGCTGCCAAAACAGCCCTGATCCGTCGAGGCATGGACTCCACTAGACCCCTGAAGGCGTGCTGTGGTATCTGGCACCAAGATGTTAGCAACAGATCTTTTAAGTCCTGTAAGTTGCGAGGTCTGCATGGATTGGACTTGTTTGTTCAGCACATCCCACAGATGCTCGATTGGATTGAGATCTGGGGAATTTGGAGGCTAATTCAACAACTCAAACTCGTTGTACCATTTTTGCTTTGTGGCAGGGCACATTATCCTACTGCAAGAGGTCACAGCCACCTGAGAATACCGTTTCCATGAAAGGGTGTATATGGTCTGCAACAATGCTTAGGTAGGTGGTACGTGTTAAAGTAGCATCCACATGGATGGTAGGACCCAAGGTTTCCCAGCAGAACATTGCCCAAAGCATCCCATTGCCTTTGCTGGCTTGCCTCATTCACTTCTTACCATAGTGCATCCTGGTGCCATGTGTTCCCCAGGTAAGTGACACACACACACCTGGCCATCCACATGATGTAAAAGAAAACGTGATTCATCAGACCAAGCCACCTTCATCCATTGCTCCGTGGTCCAGTGATGCCCACATGCCCACTGTTGTTGCTTTTGGATGTGGATAGGAGCCAGCACGAACACCCTGAGTGGTTTGCGGCAATGCAGCCCCATACGCAACAAACTGTGATGCACTGTTTATTCTGACACCTTTCTATCAGAACTAGCATTAACTTCTTGAGTAATTTGAGCTACAGTAGCTTGTCTGTTTTATCAGACCACACGGGCCAGGCTTTGCTCCCCACGTGCATCAATGAGCCTTGGCCACCCATGACCCTGTTCAAATGCTGCCTAATATATCCCACCCACTAACAGGTGCCATGATGAAGACATAATCAGTGTAATACACTTCACCTGTCAGTGATGATAATGTTATGCTTGATCGGTCTATATGTATATACTAACACCACACCCACTGTGTCTTCATTCGTTGTGCAATATTATATCTATTTTATATAGATATAAAAGTAGGCTGATGGAAAAGCAAAAATGTGGGTACAGGAAGGCATCCTTCTTGCTTTTTCAGGGTTGTGCACACCAGCTCAGTTTCGCTTTTAATCATTTATTCATCTGACCAATTCGCAGTATCATGGTCAGAATCTAAGAGGAGAGATCAGAGGCAGGGACTTGGTTCCCACTCCGGTTAGAAAGAATTTGGAATGATCCAATGTCACCTCGTTGCTTTCAGGCAACCTATTTACTCACAAAATACATGTGTGCTGAGGTGTGTCAGAGGTGGATTGCTTTTGAGCAGCCACTTAACACACCAGTGGATATGGTGAAGAGAGCCAGGCCAGCTGGAATGAAGTGAGCAGAATCTACAATGTCAACACAGGACTCATGGCGAGTACACAAGGGTTGATTCGTTCAGATCACATGTTCTGGCATCTGGACTGCTTCCAAGCAGAAACATTTGTAAACTCAACATTATCTCTTGCTTCATAATATCTCTCTACATATTTATTGACCATGTCAACATGGCTGGTCACATAATAGTCTAATTAACTTAAAAGAATAGCTCACCCTAGAATTTTTTTGTAAATTAAATAGTATGGCACTAGCAATGTCAAGATCAGGCTCAATTCCCAGAGATGACAAGGAATAACTTAAATGCAATTACTTTGGATAAAAATGTCATTATTTACTCATTGTCAATTCAAAACTGTATGTGTAGATTTTTAAAGCCAAGTGGATTTTTAATTCAACTTCTAAAACAACAAAAAAAGGCCTATTTTTTACCTCTGAAAATTAATAAACATGATTGTTGTAGGTAAATATTTGCAGGCCTTCTGACAAAATTCAGGCAAAATATAGATACTTGATTATAACATGAATTATTTAATGTTTATATATATTTAATTATAACAGTGAGAAAAAAGGTTTTATAAACTATTTATGTGGGATTGGACTACTCTTTCCTATTATCAAAATGTCAAATCTGCTCTATTTCATACAATGGAAATATGTAGTAGTCACTGAACTTCAAGGTCAGTAATGATTTTGCTTGCATTACAAAATAATTAATATTATAATTAATATTATTATATTATATAATCTATTAAAATGTATATATATATATATATATATATATATATATATATAAATATATATATATATATATATATATATATATATATATATATATATATATATATATATACACAGTATATGCATATATATATATATATAATATATATACATTTTTGAATATATATATGAATATATATATATATATATATGAATATATATATATATATATATATATATATATATATATATATATATATATATATATATATATATATATATATATATATATATATATATTTTTTTTTTTTTTTTTCTATATTTTATAGAGAGAAAAAAAACATTTTAAGATAAAGCTTTCATTTTTTAGTGTATTTTAACCAGCAGGACTATCCTGGTCAGCTAGCTTGACCAATGAGACGCTGCAGGTAGAGCATAGACATTTAAAAGGTGGCCTTTTGACCAGGTTAATCTGCTAATCACTCACTTTAATATCATTACACCAGATCACTATTGTGAGATTTTGTAAAGAAGCTTCTCATCAGCAAAATGTCAACGTGCCACGTGCTGATGGAGACATCCAGAATAAGATTCTGGCTTTAAGTGAATGTATAGTGGGAGAGGTCAAGGGTTAACTATTCTCCTGTCAGGCTATTACTCTGATGATGGCGAGCTGTCGTAAATGAGTTCCAGGCAGAAGGCGTGAGCACCCCATCGGGGGCGAGAGGTCAAGTGACTGCTGCTGATTCAGTCAGTCACAGTCTGTCCAGAGACTCTCTTCCTGCCCCTCATCATCATATCTGTTTATGTTTTATTCATTCACTCTCAACTCTGGAAATACTGATAGGTTCAGTTTAGGGGCTGTTTCAATTTTTCATAAGTTCCTTGATAGGTACAATATCTGATCTGTATGGAAAACGCAGTATATCTGATTTTATGGCGTTCACAGCCAGAGAAGAATATGGCAAACAGCACTTCTTCATACTGTGATATCAACAGCTTCAGAGAGGCCTGCGGAAATGGAAAATGCAGCCAGAAGGTTTTAGATATCAGAAAATGAATATTTCAAAACATATATATTTCAGTTTTGTTTTGCATTTCTTGTTTGCTTCATGTAGAGCAAACAGCCATCATAAAAAACAATTGTGACAAGATAGAGACATGGCTTGGTGTATATTGTACACACACCAAGGTGTTGCAAACAAAAAAGTTTTCTTCTGTTCTTTTGTAACTTGAATTTAAAGCAAACCTAATCTTGAACTCTCATATTGAGTTTGCAGTCTAAAGCAAAGCAAAAGTTTTGCTGACCTGAAGTCAGCTTAAAGGTTCTCCTGTTTTTTTTTTTAAATGACTGGATGATTTCCAAAAGTTAGCAGGCTCGTTTTGTATAGGCTATTATAGAGATTAGATTATTTTGTCTGATCCTGCCAATAAAATGCAGATATTTCTTCCATCATTTTGGACATTATGCATGTGTACGGCAAATGTTTTTAGCATATATCTCAATTTTTTGAGAATGAACCAAAAGAAGTACTTCTTTCTAATACTTGTATTGAAAGGTCAAAAAACTACACAGCCCACCCACTCTTGATACTTAAAGCTGCACAACTCACTGCTGCTGTTTTCTCATAAATCACATAAAAGCATGAATCAATTTTAGTTTAAAACAATTACAATCAATCACTCTAAAGCAAACTGTAACTATATCAGGACGTGAACTATACAGTAGATCAGAAAATTAGGCCATAGATTTTGGGATACTGACATCAAAATATTCCAGGAAAGTCCAGGATTACAATTTGTACATAAAGTGTATTGAATCTTAGAATGTTAATGTATTATTGACAACATCTAAAACAGATTAGCAAAGCTGAAAACGCTTTTGTTGATGGAGATTGACATGAGTTTATGGTTAGTAGTGTACGAGGTTTGGAACTTATGAAATGATAAAGTACTGCTTAATTTCATAAAGTCTGTCAGAGTCAGAATGAGCCTCAGTGGCCCAGGGCCTCTCATCACACTCACTTTACCTGAGTTATTTAGCTTTCAAAGTTAATTTACCAGTAATACATTTGATTGTTCGGCTCATTCTCAGCAGGCAAATGCACTACTTCCGCCGGAGAAGGTCAAAACAGCGGTGCAATGATATATATATTATATATATGATCGCGCCATATACATGATTTTGAATGAGGAATCAATGTAAATATATATTTATGATCGCGCCGCAGTTTTGACCTTCTCCGGCGGAAGTATGCATTGGGAAAACTAGATGAGGTTCATGTGATATAAGGTAAAAAAATAACACAAATACTGATCGTTTTCTCCCAGAAACCGATCGTTTCATGTCTTAAGACATCAATATGTCGCCATTAGCCACAGGGTTTAATATGGATTCATGTCTTTGTGTTTTTACTCTCAGAGTGGCAGATAAACATAAAATTTTCATTTTTGGGTGAACTATCCCTTTAAGTTAGTTCCCTTTGCACTGTGTCGAACCGCTGTGAGAACACCCCTGTGTAATTGAAGCACCTATGAAGCTACCAGGAAACTATAAAGCATCCCGAACCAAACAGCGTTAGATTCTGTGCCTTCAGCAAGCGCACTATGTGAAATTGTTTGTCCTTGGTGTTTTTTTTTGTCTGTCCTAAGTAAATTCAAAGTATTGTCAAAAAAAAAAACAACGAAAAAAAACTGTAATAATGGCTAGGGAACAGCATTTCAGGAGTGTGTTCATCCCAGCCCACGCTATATCTTTGGTGGGGATACAAATGTACTGTGTATTGTTTGTCCCGCCGGGCTTTTTCGAGGAGAGCACCTCGGCTCGCATTCCTCACGACCTGGGACGCGCTTCTACCGAGCGCCGGCTCAGGGCGTCGGGTTCGCGAATGGATCTGGCAGAGGGGTTAGAGACAGGCATTGCTTTTCTCTGCCTTCAGCTGCCTGGTCCAGTGTTTCATCTCAGGGCGGGATGCACGCTTTGTGGTTTCTTCCGCCCGGAGTGAAGAGACGTGATTTCTATTATCCAGTTCTAAGGAGCTGGATGGTAGTATATAGATATTAATCTTATGTGCATCAACTCTCTGTGGGCTGACATTGTTCATTCATAAAATTTCCAGAATGTGTAAAAAGAGCACGTAGATCGGATCTTGCATTTGCAAAGGCAGCACGCAGATTACCGTCTGCAAAAAGATTCTAGTGGCACGGATCTCGCGTTTGCCAAGGCAGCACGTAGATTATGGTCTGCAATAAACAATCTATGGCTCAGATCTCATGTTTGCAGAGGCAACGTGTAGATTATGTATCCGCAATTTATTTATACGCGGAGGGAACTGAGCTGATGGGATGTTCCCTTTCTCTCTGCTCCTATGTTTATGTCATGATTCTTTTTGTATTTAGATTCTAATATGGATTTTCAAGCCTGTTTGATTGTTTTTGAATGTATTTAATTTTGAGAAATTAAATCAAATATCTTTCTGGCTTTGAGAAAAGTTAGATGGCTAAAACAAAAAGTGTGAATACTATTTCTAAAATCCATTTTTATGGTAAGGGCATGTGCCTATAGTGCTTCATGACCTTTCTAAAATACATGTTTATGGTAAGGGCATGTGCTGAGTACTTCATGTCCTTTTTAAAATACAAAATGTGGAAGCAGGGCGTCCACCTCATTATATAGTGCCCGTCTCCCTCAGGGGACCATTCTGCCAACCCTGCTGCAGTGCTGGGCGTAGAGGGTCCTCGCGATTCACCCAAGGGTCTTGAGAGACTGGTACTCTTAGTAGATTTTCTGTCAGAATGGAAACTTCTACCAATATCTTATATATCTCACGGGGTCCTGCAGCGGCGTCCTACCCACAGTGATGGGCCCTGAGCAGCAAGAAGTAGAAGACTCTTCTGCAAAAGGAGGCTATAGAAAGGCTATAGACATTGAGATGTCACTCTTGCCCACATGAAGAAGTTGGGCCTGAGACTTAACACAAAGAAAATTGTACTATCTCCAGCACAGAGAACCATTTATCTGGTCGTGATATGGGATTCGATAACACTGCATGCACGTATGGTACCTACCCTTATAGCATTGATTCTCTCAGCTGTAAAAGAACTGAAGCTAGGCCAGTCACTCACTGTCAAACAGTGGTGGCTCAAAACCAAGTGATTCTGCTTCACCAAGGGAAGTCCGCTTCACATGGTCAAGGTCATGCGGCAATGCCTTTGTGCCTTAGTCATGTGGAAAGAACATTCGTTCCTTTTCCAAGGGCCTGTGTTGGGGAGCTCCTTGTTGTTGCAACATGCTAACGACTAACGGGTTGGAATCACAAGTGGGACCCACTGCCTGGTGGGTCTACTGCCTGGTGGGTGCAGTGCTGAACTTCCTGCAGGAAAGATTCTCTGCAGGGTTATCCCCCTCCACAATAAAGGTGTATGCAGCGGCGTGGAACTTTGAGGCTGAGACCTGCAGTTTGCATGAGGGTACCCACAGAGGCTCCCTTTCTAGCCTATTTAAGAAGTTCCTCTCACTCAAAACTGTCTTTCTGCTTGCTATTTTGTTTCTCTTAGAATTGGAGACATGCAAGCTCAGAATTTGAGACTGTCATGGTTAAGGCCTTCCTTCACCCTCGGCCAGGTTATATTCCCATGGTTCCTACTAATACCGTAAGACTTAGGAAAGGGTACACTGCATCTAAGCAGAGGATGAGCCACTTGTTTATGAGTTGGCCGGTCAGCCTTCACCCTTGGATGTATGGGACAATTCTACAAGGAGTATGGCTGCTTCCAAAGCAAAACTGTCAGGAGTTCCCTCCGGGATGTTTGTGCTGTGGCAGGCTAGACCTCGCTGCACATATTTGTGAGGTTCTATGAAGTGGATGTTGGCACCACTCCTGGGGTGTTGGTGTTATCGTAGTAGTGTGCGCTTCGGTTTCACACATACAGTCATTTGCTCTTATGGCGATGTGGGTATTGAATTCTAACAGCGTTTCGACGCAGAGTGAGTTGCCTTGAAAGGGAATGTCTCGGTTACGCATTTAACCTTAATTACCTGAAAAGGGAACGAGATGCTGCTTCGCCCTGCCATACTCCCTGAATGCCCGTGATTGACTTGCTACAGGCTTTTCAGAAGCTAACGCTGTTTAGTTCGGGTATGCTTTATAGTTTCCTGGTCGATGACATCACCCGTTCCATCATGCCATTGGACTGATTCCATAGGTGCTTTATGACGCAATCACGCAGGGGCACTCTCACAGCATTTCGACACAGCGTCTCATTCCCTCTTCAGGGAACTAAGTTTACATACCAAGATGTTATGCAACAGTTATCCAAATGTCAAGTTGCCCTTTTTCTTCGGAAACTACAAAGCAAGGTGATCACTGCATGACTCAGTTACGATAATACAAATAATAATAAACATACATATAGACATATATACATACATATAAACACAACTATAAATATACAGTTATATATGTATGGTTATATAATATTTATATAGTTAAATAAAGCTTAAGTTATATATAAATATATAAATATACTCTGTTTTGCCATCACAGGAATAAAATAGATTTTAAAATAAATTTAATTAAGCTGTAATAATATTTCACATTATTACAGTTTTACTGTATTTTTGAAGAAATAAATGCAGCCTTGGTGAGCATATTACACCAAACACTGAAAAAATAACCCAAAAAATGTCCAACCCAAAATGTTTATGTTCAACATCCAATTTAAGTTTATTGAATCTTTAGCCTGCACATGACGGATGTCAGCTGTGTGCTCATATATTAACTCTGTGATGAAGTTTAGACTCATGGTTAATGGATCTGTCTCCTCATTATTTACTTCCTGCAGACATCTCTGCAGTGCCAGAAGCAGCCAATGGGAGCACAGAGACTCATTCATATTTGTAAGAAACTAAAACAGTAAAACAAAATTTGCCACATTTGTCCTTCAACTACTAATGGGACTCTTAGAAGCAAACATGAGGCAACCAGAGAGCGATGCCTTTTTAAGATGTGAACATTGGGCTGGCCAATGAAATAGACGGATGGAGTTTACACATTTCCTGGCATTGCAAGAAAAGAGCTTATTCATAATTCACTGTCAGAGTGGGAGAGATGAGTTTGGAGAGAGAATGTTTTTTTCCAGGAAAAAATATGGTATGTTCATACCTCACATCCAGGTTTCGTGAAAAAAAAGTTAACCCTTAAATGCATGAATGTTCCGCCAATCGTTATTACATATTCGGGTCTTAGTGTCCCAGATCTATATCTCTACCTGTTGTGATAATATAAAACTCTCCTAATATTAGAGTAATAATTACAGAATTAAACAATAAAGGTGAACTGCACTTATTCAGTCATCAAAGATTCAATTATTGTTGTGCGGAAAAAAATAATATACGTACTCTGTTACATCGCAGGTCGTTAGCGACCTTATAAAATTTTTACAAAAAAAGGGGAAACAGGCATTATTTTATCTTTTTTTTAATGATGTTTATAGTGAATTAATGGATAAATACTAAGAAGGTTGATGTCTAACTTTAAAAAATGAATGAGGAGGAGGGTGATAAATGATATCCCGGGTAAATTTCGTCATCAGACGAGTCTGTGCATGCTGAACGCACACCGTCTGATTTTTGTAACCGCACATTTAAAGGTGCAGTGTGTGAATTTTAGCGGCATCTAGTGGTGAGGTTGTGAATTCCATCACCCACCGTTCACCCCTCCCTTTCGGAAGCATAAAAATAAGGTATGGTGCCCGAGACAGGACAAAAATATTGTCGTTGGAGAGAGCAGAGAGTGATTAGAAGTTTGTCCATTTAGGCCTATGTAGAAACATGACAACGCAAAATGACGATTTCATTGGGGGACCTGCAGTGTATGTAGATAGACATGGCTCATTCTAGAGTAATAAAAACATAACGGTACATTATGTAAGGTCTTTATACTCCACTGAAAACACAGTTATATATATTATATTATATTGCATTTCTTTCAATAGATCCTCATAAATACTACACACTGAACCTTTAATGTCAGGGTTTTTCCTACATTGACATTTTTAGGCGGCCGGCAAAAAAAAATTAGTCTCGCCAAAGCCTTATTTGATCAGTTATTGTGATTTATGATGGATGTAACGTTAGTAGATGACTGCTGCGCTTGCGTTAACTGAGTAACAGAGAGAACGACAAGAGAGCTCCTCCCCTGCTCGCACTCTCTCTCTCAAAATAAGCATTCTTAGCTTTCTACTATTTCACATATTATGTTAATCAAAATCAAAAGGTCGGAAAGACCTAAATCCATGTGCACGCGGCGCTATCAGACAATGTTTTCCTTTAATTACCGCTGGGTGTGAATTTCGCTCAAAAATGTTGACTCTTCCTCTGACCAGCTGACATAAACTATACTTTCAATAAACGGGAAACAAATCCTATCCAGTTATGAAGTGTTTTCTGTGTGTTGACAAATCTTTCGCGATGTTCTAACAGACGGGATTCGCACACAACGCGCCTACTTGTGTCCGATTTGCGACCTCATGACTCCTTTGAACCGAATCATTTTAACGACTGGTTAGAACAATTAATCTGTCCAACACTGAACTCACGAATCAGTTTAAACATTTACTCTGAACACATCTGAAATGAGAACACAAGTGTGTTTCCCCAATTTAGCAAGAGGGGGTGTAAGAGTTAGTTTTAATTATCCACAGTCTTTCAGCTTATTTATGTTCACAATGTGTAGTAAAATAAAGAGCCTAAAATCATTTAGTTTAGACTGGAGTGAGGTGAACCCAGAACAAAGTTGCTATTAGCTAGCTGATAATTTTATGAAATTGTATATGGCAGAAAATTAGGCTATTTGTTATTTATATATATATATATATATATATATATATATATATATATATATATATATATATATATATATATATATATATATATATATATATATATACACTACTTTTTAATATTGATATGATTATATACCAAAACAATTATCTATAAAATGAGGAACAACAACAAACATCAAGGTATCAAAGACAAGCAAAAATTACAAACTTTCTTTTAATTTATTTAAAATGTTTTGTCAGTATTGCGCTTGCAGATCACGTGGGTAGGGTACTTTTTTACTGTGCACGTGTTTATGGATGACCATGTCTGTAAGTTACCACCGAAGCCCATTTTTGACCCGGGAAAAACCCTGAATGTTTTTGCAGTATTTACAGTATTGAGTTTTTTAACTTGTGGCAAGAGAATGGTCAAAACTGTGCATGCATCGAACGCCTGTGTACGCCTACGAGTTAAAAGTATAATTTTCAAGGCTGTTCATTTGACTGTGCAAATGCTTGTGTCTGTGTAAAAAAAGTATACTTTCGGCTTGGGGAAGAAAAAAAAAACACCCAAATTGAGATATTTTGCCATTTTGCACTAAATGATCAAGACCACTCAGTGTTACATGTGCTGCAGTACTGCCAATCAAGAAAACAAAATCAAGTAACTCCCTAACCGTGTCTTTGTGCTTTCCATTGAAATAACCACTTCTGGGATTACACAAGAAAAGTGGAACAGCATGTACAATAAATCACAACACAACGCTGGTTATAGGCTTCAAACATCTAGGAGCATCTTAAAGCAACACTATGATAATCTCATAGAGATCCAAGCAATGTCTCTAAATACAAGTCAGAATTAATAAGCACAAGGCATTAGTAGTGCTTTTATTCTCTCCAGCGATTACCCAAGAAACAGTCTATGAGTGAGACTGGTCTTCAGTAATTCCTCATTCTGGGGTACAAACAAAACTATCAACAGTAATGTTTATTTACAAGCTTCGCTGAATCACTAAAGCTTTGTAAAATCCTTTGTGGTTAATTATAACTGAGTTATGCGTTTCAGAGTGAGACCATGTTATCTTCTCCTTTAAAATCAGTTTATTGTTTATCTGAGGACATGCAGTAATATGTATTCATAACTTTAAAGTAACCTAGGAAAACACCAGGATCTATTTCATTGAATGCATCCGTAATGAGTGCAATTCCAATAACATAGGAAAGAAAATCCCAGCAGAGATTGTCGTTTCTCCTAGATAGAAATTTAATAACATGGATTACATCAAATAGAGTTTTTTTCTTAAATCTCCTTTCTTAGGCCTTGTTTACAGCTGGTATTAAGATGCGTTTTGGTCGATCGGATCACAAGTAGACAAGATAACACACAACTGTTAACACCTGGTGTTTTAATACTTCTCTTTTGTCCACTTTCAAACAATTCTGTCCTGATTTCTTCAAGGGAGGTCTATGGGCGGGTAAATGTATGTTTTTTCAGATATTTCAATCTAATGGACAAAATAAGCTTGCACAATTTACATACGAACGCACCTGGAGATGACAGAAAAACACACAGAGAGCAGCAGCTTTCGTTTCTGCTCTGACAGTCGCAACATCATGTTAGAAATCAGGAATGGTGAGAGAACATTGTGCTTGGTGGGTGTCTAGCCAACAAAGTTTAAATCCCGTCTGGCTAGCACGTTTCCCATAATGTTTACACATTAGGTCAGTAGGCGGAAAGTAGGCGTCTTGTGTGGCAATTCGAACACATTCAACCACATATATCTATATTTAGACTTTAAAAAATGACAAAAAAAAATGCCTAGCATTTTCTCTCACCATCCCTGATTTCTAACACGCACTTTAGCGTTTGCCTTGGTCTTGCAGTTGTCAGAGCAAAAACGAAAGCTGATGCTCTCCGTATGTTTTTCCGTTGTCTCCAGGCGCGTTCATGTGTAAATTGCGGTACCTTATTTTATCCATTAGATTGAAAAATCTTGAAAAAAAAACATACATTTACCAACACACTGACCATTCCCTTGAAGAAATCAGGACAGAAGTGGTTGAAATTGGTCTTAATACCAGGTGTAAACAGGGCCTTTGGCCTAAGGCATCACTGCAAAAACCCTTTTGGACAGAGAAAGGAAATGTTCGTCACAAATCTTCTAAATTAAGTTCAAAGAGCAACCTCTGAACAGAAAAAAAAAACAATAATGCTTTTGGAACTGCAGGGATCTCAATAAGCTATTAATAAACATTAGATCATCAAGTATCGTCCTTTATGGTGGACTGTATTAGTTGAAAATTAAACCGTCCCAAATAAAGGCCGCTGTCCCACGCAGGTGCGTCTGCATAAAGCACATGCTCATCAAGCATTCTTCACAGGGTGCTACCAAGGGATGTTAAATATTCATTGATTGCTATAAAGGCTTTGAACAAAGATATGCCTCACTTTGAAAGGTAATATGGACAAAAATGAAAACAAAAAATAAAAAATAAAAATTCATTGTAGGCACTTCTATTTCAGATTGCATTTTCATTCTCCCCAGCGTTACGGAGATGAAACAGGGGTCCCTGAGCTATTCGTTAGTGCAGTCGCACAGAACATGCTCCCTAATAATGAGCAGGCAGCGGCAGCATCAGTGTACTGGCAAAGGTTAATTAAAATGCAAGAGAATAAAATCAGAGCTGGCTGTCTCCCATGAGGCAAAGCGATAGAGGACAACGATCCCGTGACAAGGATCCTGCTGCACCCAACAGAGCTATCTCTAGATAATGTGTGACAAAGTTTGCGAGACCAAAACACTGACCATGGCAAAAGGAAGTGGAAAAGTTTAGAGAAAAGCAGTGTAAAAATTGTAATAAATAAATCATAAATAAATAAAATAAATAAATAAATACATAAGTCTATTAAAATAAATAATTTTTATTATTTATTATTTATATATTATTATTTAAAATAAATAACTTATATACTAAATAAATATATTGAATTAAAAAAAAATACTAAAATATAAATTTAAAAATGTATTAATTAATTTAAATTAGTGGTGGGCCGTTATCGGCGTTAACATGCTGCGTTACGATCGTACGATCACTGTGGCTGAGCTCCAGAGGGACGGAAGCCTCTCCTCAGTGCAAGACACATGAAAGCCTGCATGGAGTTTGCTAAAATGGTGAGAAATAAGATTATCTGGTCTAATGAGACCAAGATAGAACTTTTTGGCCTTAATTCTAAGCGGTATGTGTGGAGAAAACCAGGCACTGCTCATCACCTGTCCAATACAGTCCCAACAGTGAAGCATGGCGGAGGCAGCATCATGCTGTGGGGGTGTTTTTCAGCTGCAGGGACAGGACGACTGGTTGCAATCGAGGGATAGATGAATGCGGCCAAGTACAGGGATATCCTGGACAAAAACCTTCTCCAGAGTGCTCAAGAGATCAGACTGGGCCGAAGGTTCAACTTCCAACAAGACAATGACCCTAAGCACACAGCTAAAATAACGAAGGAGTGGCTTCATAACAACTTGTGACTGTTCTTGAATGGCCCAGCCAGAGCCCTGACTTAAACCCAATTGAGCATCTCTGGAGAGACCTGAAAATGGCTGTCTACCAACGTTTACCATCCAACCTGACAGAACTGGAGAGGATCTATAAGGAGGAATGGCAGAGAATCCCCAAATCCAGGTGTGAATAACTTGTTGCATCTTTCCCAAAAAGACTCATGGATCTATTAGATCAAATGGGTGCTTCTACAAAATACTGACCAAAGGGTCTGAATACTTAGGGCCATGTGATATTTCAGTTTTTCTTTTTTAATAAATCTGCATAAATGTCAACAATTCTTTGTTTTTCTGTCAATATGGGGTGCTGTGTGTACATTAATGAGAAAAAAAAAAAAAAACTTAAAATGATTTTAGCAAATGGTTGCAATATACAACCCCAAACCAGAAAAAGTTGGGACAGTATGGAAAACGCAAATAAAAAAAAAAGAAGTGATTTCTAAACTTACTTTGACTTGTATTTCATTGCAGACAAAATGAACAAAAAATATTTCATGTTTTGTCTGGTCAACTTCATGTCATTTATAAATATGCATCCTTTCCTGTCATTCAGACCTGCAACACATTTAAAAAAAAGTTGGGACAGTAAAGCATTTACCACTTTGTAATGTTGCCATTCCTTTTCACAACAATTAAAAGGCGCTTAGGGACTGAAGACAACTAGTGATGAAGTGTTTCAGGTATAATTTTGTCCCATTCTTCCTGCAAACAAGTCTTAAGGTGGGCAACAGTACGGGGTATTCGTTGTCGCATTTTTCGCTTCAAAATGCGCCACACATTCTCTATTGGAGACAGGCCGGGACTGCAGGCAGGCCAGTCAAGTATCCGTACCCTCTTCCTCCGCAGCCAGGACTTTGTAATGTGTGCAGAATGTGGTTTTGGCATTGTCTTGTTGAAATATGCATGGACGTCCCTGGAAAAGATGTCTTCTTGAAGGCCCCATATTATGCTCCAAAATCTCTATGTACTTTTCAGCATTAATGGTGCCTTCACAGAAGTGCAAGTTACCTTTGCCAAGGGCACTGACACAACCCCATACCATGTTGGCAAACTGGCGATCCTCGGCCCATCTTTGCTCCTAAAGGATTAGACCTTTCTTGGATGCTGCTTTTGTACCAAATCATAATTACAATCACCTGTTGACATCACCTGTTTCAAATCACATCATTATTTAACCATTTTACCTCATTACTAGCCCTAAATTGCTCCTGTCCCAACTTTTTTTTAAATGTGTTGCAGGTCTGAATGACAGGAAAGGATGCTTATTTACAAATTATATGAAGTTGAACAGACAAAACATGAAATATTTTGTGTTCATATTGTCTGCAATGAAATACAAGTCAAAGTAAATTTAGAAATCACTACTTTCTTTTTTTTATTTGCATTTTCCATCCCAACTTATTCTGATTTGGGGTTGTAAAAAGAGTGAAAAAGTGTAAGGGATCTGAATACTTTCCGTACCCACTGTATATATATGCTTACACCGCTGAGCTGATGTTAAACTTTACAATCAGAACATTTAATACCCATGTAACAATACCATTCTGATTAACATTCTTTGTCCAGATTTGACTGTAGGCTAATACAAAACTGATACTTCAAATCAATATTAAAACTTAACTTTGACAAAGAGTATTCTTTCATAATGTCTAAATATATATATATCCAAATCAAATGCAACTAACTAATTATGTCTGAATCAAAACCCAGCAAACAGGGAACACAGTCATGTTAATGTTTATATATAGGAATATACAGCCATCTAGAGGTGAAACGATGGTATTACAGATGATAAATGGTGCATAATTTAGAGTTACCCTTAAAAAACATGTTAATGGAAAAAATATTATTATTATGAACAAATTTTAGTAAAATACTACTACCGTATTTTCCGCACTATAAGGCGCACCAGATTATAAGGCGCACCTTAAATGAATGGCCTATTTTAGAACTGTTTTAATATATAAGGCGCACCGGATTATAAGGCGCACCTTCAATGAATGGCCTATTTTAGAACTGTTTTCATATATAGGGCGCACCGGATTATAAGGCGCTTAGAATAGAAGATACTGCAGTCAAACGTTTGACTGGGTTTGCATTTTGCATCCTAGATGGAGCTCAAGGGAATGTCAACAAAACAGTCAGATAAAGTCCAACTTTATTAAGCGTTCTGACAACTCCGTTCACTCCCATGGTAACGTTGTTCAAACGTTGATGTGCATATAAACAATATCTCCCAGCCTTGCTAACTTTTCTCCCAAACGTGGAGGGGAACTTTTCCTTAATTCAGTAAACACGTAGTAAAAGAAACAGTCGGATACCACTAAACCAAACGTTAGTGCATAACTCCACATTGTTCAGTTACGTATAACACGTAAAGCTCACTTTTTCAGTTCATTCCCCGTCCACGAATCCCTCTTCTTCTTTAGTTGTCCGAATTGAACAGTTGGGCGAATACGGCATCCAACCTGCCCAGCTCCCTCTCGTCATTATCCGAAAGCACAGTACCGGTGTTTACTGACTACGGCATCAAGCCTGCCCGGCTCCCTCTCGTCATTATCCAAAAGCACAGTACCGGTGTTTACTGACTACGGTAGCCGTAATGCTGCAAGCGGTGCGGCTTGGTAGTTTACCAGTCGTACTGAAACATTTTATTATTATTAAATTGTTTTTATTGGCTTTTCATTCTGAAACATTTTGACAGAGCGCCTTGATCCATATATAAGGCAGTCCGGATTATAAGGCGCACTGCCGTTTTTTGAAAAAATGAAAGGCTTTTAAGTGCGCCTTATAGTGCAGAAAATACGGTACTACTAATACTACTACTAATAATAATAATAATAATAATAATAATAATTCTGGAATTGCCTCATCAGTAGACAGGTGATATTATGCTTGCAGTAGTGCAGATACTAGGTCTACTTTTAGCAGCATCAAGATTACAAACTCATCATGGCAGGATGATGATGATAATGATGATGGTGATGATAAGTATACATACACTGAATCCACATACATTTTCTTTCTTAACACACCAGCTCGGAATTCAGGATGAAAACATATAAGCCCAGAAAACATATAAGCCCAGAAAACATATTGTGCAAAGCTTATTAAGAAATTGTGCTTTATTTATTTATTTATTTATTAACATGTATGTGTGCATTAAAAGTAAAATTTTGGCAGCGAGAATGATGCTGAGCTTTGGCGGAAGATAAAGATGTGTTCTGGCGTCTGGGGTGTTTCTTGAACCAATCAGATAAGAGTAAATCGAGAGTCAGCGAGCAGCTCATTTGATTCAGAATCATACCAAAACCGTAAGCGCAGCTAAAAGAAAGACGAAACTGTACAAATCGGTTTTGTCTACACAGGGCTAAAAAAGCTCCCGAAATAAACCGATTTGTACAGTTCCGTCTTTCTTTTAGCTGCGCTTACGGTTTTGGCACAATTCTGTCACTCGCTGAGTCTTGCAAGCGCGAGGAAGAAGGCGGTTCCATCTTCTTCTGCAGCCAATCAAATGAGCTCATTTAGACATTTGCAAAAGTTTTTTTTTTTTTTTTTTTACACACAGGTTGGTTTTATACGGTCAATCTATTTTGCAGTTCCTGACGCTGCTGTTTTTTGCTTGCAAATTAATGTTTTCAGGCATCCATCAATTTATCTTCATAGAAATCCAGAAAACCAGACAGAAGATCAGAACCATAATACGGGACACCAGAAAAAAGCACTTAAAAACGCAGTGTAACACAAACAAGGCTGTTGTGAGTGGAAACACAAAGCTTATATAGGCCAAAATTCACAAGCAAATTGACACACAGGCGGAAGTAATTAACCCATTGTAACATCATCCACTAGAGGCAAGGTTTAAGAACCCAAGTGCAGTTTATTTGCAAAACTCAAAAGCATAAACATAAAACAAAGACTTGGCATACACAACTAAAAGACTTGACTTGCCACTCACCGACAGCGGGTTACACATTCAATAACAGACAAAGACACATGGCAAACATGAGGGCTTAAATACACAGACTGAGGACAAGACAAGACACACCTGTGGACAATAATCAACCAATAAACCAATGACAACATGACACAACAGAACACAAGACCAGGCAGCACATGGCAGGATCACATGACAAACCAGGAAGTGCATGACAACACATGACTGTGAACATGATAAACTTAAAACATGAAACATGAACCTACACCTAAACACCCTGTGACACCCATGATAAGTCCTAGATTTCCAATGGGTTATGGGAAATGTGGATCATGATAAGATAAAGGAGTCAAGAGGAGTGCCCTCTGACGGAGAACATGGGGCACCCCAGCTGGTGGATATAACAGTAATGCAATTGACACATTTATAACAGTTTTTTAACTGATTTTAACAGTATTCGACAATATACGAGAAGTTAATTTTGAATATCGCAATATTTTCTGTTAGTTGCAAACAATGCTGAAGCAGTCCACTCTGAGCAACACACAGTAGTGGCATTCCTAAATGAATAAGTGTTTTGAACAATTCGGTTGAATTAATGATTCACTTATATAAATGATACACTTATATAGTCCACTTGAATGAATAAATGAAAACGAGTGAGTGATTTCGGACACTGAATGCCCCAGAAGGTCTGTTGCCTTTGCAAGCAGGTCTGTGCTTGATGTTTAATAATCCTTTGGCACTTAGCAAACTGGCAGCTCCGGTAATAATGAAAAGATTTATCGTTAAATCTCTGGCATGGAAACTAGCATGTATAAATCTTTATTTAATAATCTATTAAAATTTAAATGTAATAACCATTTAAAAAGGAATGTGTACCTGTCTGATATTACACTGTACCCACATTTGACCAGCAGTCTAGAAAATGGATGGATTGAGCCCATAATTCACTCATATAGTCGGTGATAGTTTACTTGTCGCCACCTACTGGTGTAACTATTTAATGTGCAGAATGAGTCACTGAAAATCTGACAATTTATACAAACAGGTTTTTTTTTTACAGGTTATATAACCAAGAACCAAAAAATTTGGATGAAGGTTGTCTGGTGATTGATTGATCGATTGATTGATTTACTGACTGATTCTTTTTTTAAACTTTCAGACTATATAAATGGTATAACATAAGAAAGTATCAAGATTAGGGTGCAGATGGATCTGCTATAAAACTGTGTATGGTCTTTGCAAAACATATTGACAATAATGCATATCACACCAATAACAATCTAAAGGAGATGGGAAGTTCAGGTAGCCCTTCATACTCTGTGCTTTTGATATTAAAATATACAGGTCCTTATATAAATAAATTAGCATATTGTGATAAAAGTTCATTATTTTCCATAATGTAATGATACAAATTAAACTTTCATATATTTTAGATTCATTGCAGACCAACTGAAATATTTCAGGTCTTTTATTGTTTTAATACTGATGATTTTGGCATACAGCTCATGAAAACCCAAAATTCCTATCTCAAAAAATTAGCATATCATGAAAAGGTTCTCTAAACGAGCTATTAACCTAATCATCTGAATCAAATAATTAACTCTAAACACCTGCAAAAGATTCCTGAGGCTTTTAAAAACTCCCAGCCTGGTTCATTACTCAAAACCGCAATCATGGGTAAGACTGCCGACCTGACTGCTGTCCAGAAGGCCATCATTGACACCCTCAAGCGAGAGGGTAAGACACAGAAAGACATTTCTGAACGAATAAGCTGTTCCCAGAGTGCTGTATCAAGGCACCTCAGTGGGAAGTTTGTGGGAAGGAAAAAGTGTGGCAAATAACACTGCACAACGAGAAGAGGTGACCGGACCCTGAGGAAGATTGTGGAGAAGGACCGATTCCAGACCTTGGGGGACCTGCGGAAGCAGTGGACTGAGTCTGGAGTAGAAACATCCAGAGCCACCGTGCACAGGCATGTGCAGGAAATGGGCTACAGGTGCCGCATTCCCCAGGTCAAGCCACTTTTGAACCAGAAACAGCGTCAGAAACGCCTGACCTGGGCTACAGAGAAGCAGCACTGGACTGTCGCTCAAATTTTGCATGTCATTCGAAAATCAAGGTGCCAGAGTCTGGAGGAAGACTGGGGAGAAGGAAATGCCAAAATGCCTGAAATCCAGTGTCAAGTACCCATAGTCAGTGATGGTCTGGGGTGCCATGTCAGATGCTGGTGTTGGTCCACTGTGTTTTATCAAGGGCAGGGTCAATGCAGCTAGCTATCAGGAGATTTTGGAGCACTTCCTGCTTCCATCTGCTGAAAAGCTTTATGGAGATGAAGATTTTGTTTTCCAGCACAACCTGGCACCTGCTCACAGTGCCAAAACCACTGGTAAATGGTTTACTGACCATGGTATTACTGTGCTCAATTGGCCTGACAACTCTCCTGAACCCCATAGAGAATCTGTGGGATATTGTGAAGAGAAAGTTGAGAGACGCAAGACCCAACACTCTGGATGAGCTTAAGGCCGCTATCGGAGCATCCTGGGCCTCCATAACACCTCAGCAGTGCCACAGGCTGATTGCCTCCATGCCACGCCGCATTGAAGCAGTCATTTCTGCAAAAGGATTCCCGACCAAGTATTGAGTGCATAACTGAACATAATTATTTGAAGGCTGACTTTTTTTGTATTAAAAACACTTTTCTTTTATTGGTCGGATGAAATATGCAATTTTTTTAGCTGTATGCCAAAATCATCAGTATTAAAACAATAAAAGACCTGAAATATTTCATTTGGGGTGCAATGAATCTAAAATATATGAAAGTTTAATTTTTATCATTACATTATGGAAAATAATGAACTTTTATCACAATATGCTAATTTTTTGGGAAGGACCTGTATATACACACAGGTGAGGATGCGAACAAGGTATAATACATTTAGATGCCATTGAACTTGCTAATGAAAACAGCATAAACAGATTGGAATTACATTATGGAAAATAATGAACTTTTATTACAATATGACAATGTTCTTAGAAGGACCTGTATACGTAGATATATCAGTTATGCCCAGGCACACAGAATCTAAACCCTAAGAAAGTTCACTGAGGTTCTACGGATTCTAATATAATTTCATTTAATTTCTGCCAGTTTTCTTTTGGTTAACAATACAAATACAGTACCTTCTTTAATATTTAACATTTCATCAATATTTCCATTCATTCCCCAGAATTCTGCATGTTTTTTGTTAGGTTTTTTTAACTTAAAAAACAGCACAGAAAATGTGAGAAAACTCTGCAGATCCTGTCTGGGTCTGTGTTGCATCACCTTTACCTGTATCATCAACACTGGAGGTTGGCAACATCTGAAATGAAGACACTCTATTATTTTCTGAAGCAACACAGTAGATACTAACTGGCATGAACAAGACTAATATCAGACATGTTTCCTGCCTGACACACAGCGATGTCAGTGAAAGGCCCATCAGTTGATATAAGCAGATATGTGTGATAACCCTTGGGTCTGTACGATGACTGATGACAGGACACAACAGAGCATAAATATGCAACTAAGCGTCAGGGTGGTGAAGCAGCCATAAATCTGTGAGGAGAAAAGTCTGGTATATCCTCACAGAAGAGCTGAATAATATTTCCACAGTGTGATAGCAAAGGCTGTCCAATATATTATGCAGTCAACACAAGCAGTCCCTGAACTGTTTAATCACTAGGAATACGTAGACCATTGTTAAGTGCACACAAAGACAGGTCTCAGTCAATAAATAGTCTGGGGATGCATCTTTGATCATGCTTGGAGTGTCTCACTGCCATACATGCATAGGCACTACAAGGTCAAATGTATGTGGAAGGCGGACGAGAGTAAGCAGTGCAGAGTGGAAGCGGAGTTGCTTAGGCTTCTGTTGGACCTATTTTTGAAGGCAGATTTTTCTTTTTTTTTTTTTTTTTTTTTTTTTTTTTTGCCTGAAATGTAATTATTATTCTGTCATGCCAACTCTCTGAGTGTTTGGCATGGTATTGGATATGACAATGTTAATATGTTTGGCCTTGGCAGAATAGGTCTGCTACACTGCTGATACTGTTTTTGTTTTTGCTGCTGCAGCAGAGCAAATACGGGACTTGCTACTTTCAATACATAAACAACATGCTGCTGTGAGCAAGCAAGACATGTTGCTGTACCATATAGCATACATGAATTACTCATAACTGATCTATACAGGTGGAGCTGGGGAAGGTGAAGGGTTTCTGAAAGTATGCTGCAACTGCTAAAACAAACGCTGACCAAGTATTTGAAGGCTGAGCAGCAAGCTCATTGGCTACTGATACAGCAGGAACCAATCAGCTATGCCCTTAGAGAGTGATGCGATTGCAAGCCAACACGATCTCATGACAATGCGTATAAATAGTACGAGTGTGCAATCTCGTAGAATGTATACGCCAAAATGAGTTTTGGCGTGCAAATGGTACGCCGTTTTTGGCGTGCATATGATCGCACTTTATGGCGTGTATATGACACGCTTTTGGGTAGGAGTGAGGGTGGGGTTTGGGGTTCGTACATATAATACGCCATAAAGTGCGTATCATATGCACGCCAAAAAGCAGCGTACCATGTGCACGCCAAAATGAGTTTTGGCGTATACATTCTACGAGATTGCACACTCGTACTATTGATACGCATTTTCGTGAGATCGGGCTCTGCAAGCAGACTGAGTTAAGGACTTATCAGCCTGTGCCATCTAAAGTTTACTGACATATCTTCCAAACATAATGACCCCACTTTGGTTTATACAATAATTACATAAAACCAATATCACGCTTGCAATCATGCCATTAAACTACCTGAATTAAAGCTTTGTTGATATTCAGTTAAAGTCATTTGAGTAGTCATATAAGTGAACACTACACAGTCATATAAGTGTAGTGTTCAAGTGTCCACATACTTTTGGCAGTGTGGTGTACTCACACCACCCACATTAGGGGTCTCCCATTTGAAGTCTATGTGCAGCCGTTGTGGTCTAATGCTCCTGTGCCCCTTGTGAAAATAGGGTTTCTTGTCACATAGCTCATATAAATTCAATATCATTTATATGAGCTTGTGTTTATGGTTCTTCAGAGACTTTCTCATTTCAAAGGTCTGCCAGAACAGTTTGATAGCTGTATATATGGAGTAGGGTGAGAGGAGGGGCAGGAAGAAGAGAGCGAGGTGAATCTGTCCAACTGTGGCAGTGGTCACAGAGTGACATGGTGACAGACAGCAGAGAAAAGAGAGAAAGATTGCAATCCTTTAAAGGGCCGAGGAAATGAGAACGTAACTTTGCTCTGTCAATCACCCAGGCTGGCCTGTAATAAGCAGCACACAGTTTTCTCCTCCAAACCAGCAACACACCGTCTCTTTGCTCTGGCCAGGCAGCTACTATGACCTGAATTTCAATTTACTCCCAGTCTCCTGAGGCACAGCAGCACAGAGTCTACTCACATCTGAATTTATAGTGGGTGCTTTTAATAATATAGACATTAATGGAGGGGATCTTTTACAATATGAGGAGGAAATTATGAAGAAAACGTAAGCCAAATTAGAAATTCTGTCGGTGCTAGTCATGGCAGAAGTTGGGTGAGATTTATGATCAGGTGGAATTGGTCTGGTTGGCACCTCCTCAGGGGCTTTGGCTGCTGTCTATATGGTGAAGATCTTACCCAACTGTCACAATTCACAACCCCTTCACAATATTTTCCAAGAACTTAGCCACTGAATTTATGGATGACAGCATTCAAAGAGCCAATGGTACCTATAGCAGTCCAAAATGTAAATTAATAGAGTATAAAATAAACCACAACAGGATGAGCAGGATCCTGGTATGGGCTTATTTGTGACAACTCACAAAATAAATAAATGAGAGAACATGAAAAATAGTTTTGAGTTGAAATTATATGCGTGTGTAGTCCTAGTATTTCATAGTATTACCAATTTTGACATTTGTTTTTGGTCCCAATGAGGAAACAATCTAATCAAATCATACAGATTTATCTTTTTTGAAAATCCAAAATAGCAGAAAGTTTAGTGGTAGGGTTAGTGTAGGGGGGATAGAATATACAGTCTATACAGTATAAAAAACATTACGTCTATGGACTCTCCCCATAAAACATGAAAACCCAAAATACATTGTGGGGACTTACATATACAGCTTATAAATCATACTACATTATAATTTTTTGAAAATGTAAAAATGCAGTAAGGAAACTTGATACATATTCCGCAATTCAGAAAGTATTCCAAATAGAAATGTGATAAAATAATTAAGTGTGATAGTGTAAAGATCATAAAATATAAATAGTGTAAAGACAATATGATTTATATTACATCACATTATGTACTATTATATTTGTTTGAAACAAGAATGCAAGTCTGCATTGTGTCTAACATTCAGTACAGTGTTGCAGAGTATGAAGCTGAGTATTAGGAAACATCTGACTTTTGGATGGAGTAATTGATCAATCAGAATCAAGTATTCCAGACAGCCGTGTAGTAATGTTCAATAAAAGGCACATGGTGGCTAAAAGTTCACAGCAATGCATGTTCAATATAGACAAACACCAGTAGTCTGCATTAATAGACATACAGTTTTGTGTTTGCAGTGCAAGCAGAGTGCAAATTAGAATCAACAAAGTGTAAGACCATTGCTGACAGAATCAATAATATCATTCTAATAAATTATAGAATTAGAGCAATCATATTGATTCTCTGTGTCTGATGCTCATTGCTTCATTATGGTTTATTTATAGGTGATTTCAGCTTCTCCAAGAGCACCCGAAAGCATTGTAATACTTTCAGGGTGATATCTGTGCTGTATCTTTTGAGTCTGATATGATTCTCTCTGCCAGGGCTGCTTATCTCTACAGATTGGGTCGGTAATTAAGCAACATCATGCAAATAGCTGATAATGACGGCTGGCATGATGAGAAGGCTTACGACGACATTCAGAGACGGAATAGGTGATCTTGAAATATACATTTGCATTTAATTTAAACAGTTTGTTTTAACACTATGATCTCACAGAAAGATTAAAAAATAGAGCTGCCAGCTAGTGGGGGTTAAGTTGGAAACCTGATCGCTGAGGCCCCCTGCCTGTTGATTTGATTGAACCTGTAATTTAGGACAGTACAGATGCTGGTCAAATAATTAGAATATCATCAAAAAGTTGATTTATTTGACTAATTCCATTCAAAAAGTGAAACTTGTATATTATATTCAGTCATTACACACAGATTGATATATTTCAAATTTTATCATTTCTTTTAATTTTGATGATTATAACTGACAACTAAGGAAAATCCCAAATTCAGTATCTCAGAAAATTAGAATATTGTGAAAATGTTCAATATTGTAGTAGACACCTGGTGCCACACTCTAATCGGCTAATTAACTAAAAAAACCTGCAAAGGCCTTTAAATGGTCTCTCAGTCTAGTTCTGTAGGCTACACAATCATGGGGAAGACTGCTGACTTGACAGTTGTCCAAAAGATGACCATTGACACCTTGCACAAGGAGGGCAGGACACTAAGGTTATTGCAAAAGAGGCTGGCTGTTCACAGAGCTCTGTGTCCAAGCACATTAATAGAGAGGCAAAGGGAAGGAAAATATGTGGTAGAAAAAGTGTACAAGCAATAGGGATAACCACACCCTGGAGAGGATTGTGAAGCAAAACCCATTCAAAAATGTGGGGGAGATTCACAAAGAGTGGACTGCAGCTGGAGTCAGTGCTTCAAGAAATGTGTTTCAGCTGTCGCATTCCTTGTGTCAAGCCACTCTTGAACAACATACAGCGTCAGAAGCGTCTTGCCTGGGCTAATGTCAAAAAGGACTGGACTGCTGCTGAGTGGTCCAAAGTTATTTTGCATTTCCTTTGGAAATAAGGGTCCCAGAGTCTGGAGGAAGAGAGGAGAGGCACACAATTGACGTTGCTTGAGGTCCAATGTAAAGTTTCCACAGTCAGTGATGGTTTGGGGTGCCATGTCATCTGCTGGTGTTGGACCCATCAATGCAGAAAAGCTGAAGGCCACTATCAGAGCAACCTGGGCTCTCATAACACCTGAGCAGTGCCACAGACTGATCGACTCCATGCCACGCCGCATTGCTGCAGTAATTCAGGCAAAAGGAGCCCCAACTAAGTATTGAGTGCTGTACATGCTCATACTTTTCATGTTCATACTTTTCAGTTGGCCAAGATTTCTAAAAAAAAATTAGTATTTTTTTGTATTGGTCTTAAGTAATATTCAAATTTTCTGAGAAACTGAATTTGGGATTTTCCTTAGTTGTCAGTTATAATCATCAAAATTAAAAGAAATAAACATTTGAAATATATCAGCCTGTGTGTAATGAATGAATATAATATGAATGAGTATACAAGTTTCTCTTTTTGAATGGAATTAGTGAAATAAATCAACTTTTTGATGATAATCTAATTATATGACCAGCACCTGTACTGTATATTTCTTTCTGGACAGAGAAAAGTGGAGATGCAACATCTTTTAGCAGTGTAATCTCATTAGCATTTGTATATATTTATACAGTATGTGAAGCGTAGATATACTAAAACGTGCTGCATGTAAAACATCAAACATTTTACATATGTACAGCTTGAGGAGAATCTTTAAATATTTTCCTCTGACGACTAGATGGAACCAGAAATTCTAAATCAAATTCAATACAGACAAAATTGACTTGTTTTTCAGTAAAACATCTAAGATATCAGATAGGTCTAATGACATCACAATCACACCGTTTTGGTCGAGACAAAAAGGTTTCACATGTACACAACACAGATGTCACTGCCAAAATATTATGAGCAATCACAGATGAAGTGATTTTCGTTGATCATCTCTTAAGGTCACATATTAAGGTCTGGGTAGATTAGATGGTAAGCAAACAATCACTTCTCGTAATCACCATGGATGCAGGAGAAATGGGAGGAAAGATCTGACTTTGACACTGGCCACATTGTTATGGCAAGGCGCTTGGTAGAGTGTCTCTGAAACAGAAAGGCTTGTGGGTTTTTCATTGTCAGTAGTGGTGAGAATTTACCAATAGTGGTCCGAGGAGGGATAAAACACCAACTGGCGACAGGGTGTTGGGAGGCCAAGGATCATCGATGCACAAGGGCAAGAAACTATCCCATCTGGTCCGAGCCAAAAGAAGGTCTACTGTGGCACGAGTCACACATGGTTTTAATGATGGTTATGGGAGGAATGTGACACAAGATTGCTAACTATGTGCCTATGATGATCCCTGCTCAACATCGAAAGAGCATGCGAGCATCCAACTGGACCTTAGAGCAGTGGAAAAAGGTTGTCTGGTTTGATAAGTCCCATTTTCTTTAACATGACGTGGACGGACGTGTATGTGTGTGCTGTTAACCTGGGGAAGGCACACCAGGATGCAATGTGGGATGACAACAAGCCGGTGGAGGGAGTGTGATGCTCTGGGCAAAGTTCTGCTGGGAAACCCTGGGTCCGGCCATTCATGTGGATGTAAATTTTGTATTCTCTGGTGGAAGTGCCTCTTTCAGCAGGATAATGCACCCTGTCACACTGCAGTGCACACATTGTTCAGGAATGGTTTGTGGAACATGATAAAGAGTTCAAGGGGTTGCCCTGGCCTCGAAATTCCCCAGATCTCAATCCAATTGAGAATATGTGGGATTTGCCAGACCCACCAGTTCTAGCTTCACCTCACAACCTACAGGACTTGAAAGATCTGCTGCTATTCTGTTGTATTATTTCCCAGTTACCACTGTGAAGTTGCTTTGAAACAATCTGCAATGTACTGTATAAATAAAGATGACTTGCTAAAGTATTGGTGCTATACACCACAGGACACCTTCAGGGGTCTTGTAGAGTCTATGACTCTGTGGGTCAGTGCTGTTTTGGCAGCATTGGGAAGACCAAAAGCATATTAGGCAGGTGTTCATAATGGTGCTCATCGAGCCCGATCTCACGAAAATGCGTATCAATAGTACGAGTGTGCAATCTCGTAGAATGTATACGCCAAAACTCATTTTGGCGTGCATATGGTACGCCGTTTTTGGCGTGCATATGATACGCACTTTATGGCGTATTATATGTACGAACCCCCCACACCCCCACCCTACCCAAAAGCGTGTCATATACACGCCAAAAACGGCGTACCATATGCACGCCAAAACTCATTTTGGCGTATACATTCTACGAGATTGCACACTCGTACTATTTATACGCATTGTCATGAGATCGTGTTGGCTCATCTGTGTATGTGAAGCACTGAATGAAATGCTTGTCATTGCAGATTTGTATTAGAGGAAATGGGACTTCATTGACTATTTATTTTCTTTGATGGGTCTAAAGAGAATTTAAAGAGGTTTTAAATGAAAAAAATATTGAATAATTTAAATAAAGTTCTCCCTCTGAAGCCATATGAGCCTGGAGGTGTTTTAATTTCTGTGCTCATTTGCCTGTTTACACAGGCATATGGTCTACCTGTATTTTTCTGTTGTGTCTCTTCAGTCCCTGTTTGCTTACAGGTTTATTCACCCATCCAGTCCTTTATATTCTTTGACTATTTTTAACATATTATATAACCCATCAATAGGACATCATTTCACTCACTTCTAAATGGCAGAAGTTCAGCTCAAACACATAAAGCTTTAATCTACACAGCACAGTGGTGGATGGGTTCTCATTTTGATGTTTCTATTTATTGATTTTATTTCTTGTCACATGTATTTTGCACTAGTGGTTAATACATACTCTTTACATGGAGCAGGTACAAATATTTTCCTTCTCGAAAGAAAAACTTGGATCTCACAGGAGTTTTGTGAAGTTCCAAAGATACAGCTTTTTCATAAAAGTAACCACAACAACATGTGCCATCCATCTTGCTGTTTGCAGACAGATCTTTGAATCAAATCAAGTCCATTGAACATTCTGAAGTTATAGATCAAGCTTTACATGACATGATTAAAACTTTTAAAAGAGGATGTGATATGAAAGAGCTGAGATGAGATCAAGAGGCAAGGAAAAGTTAGTGGAGCTACATTATAATAGTAATATTTGTGCTCTGGGGAAATATGTAAGGAATTTAATTATTAGAAAAATTATGGAGAGCTGCCGTTACACCTTGGGTGTAATTATTATTCTGATAATGATATGGCCTGGAGGCGCTTATACTATGGTTACCACACCTCAAAACATTGTTCAGACAATGTATTTCTAGACAGGGTTTTCTTGTCTTTAAAACGCTCGTGTGTAGGACTCATTTCTTATGCATATAATTTGCTAATTCCAAAACAAAATTTTTGGGCTAGTAGCTTCAGCCACTGACAGCAGTCTAATGCAGTTATAGAGAGAGAGAGAGAACAACAGTGTTCGATAGCAGCATCTCTCTACTAACAGCAAAACAGCAAGCAGCAAAACAAAACAAAAAGTTGATCTGCTGCAAAAACAGGATAACTTTTAAATAATAAAAACTTAATTTTAAATAATAGTTGTAGATTCGGTGTTGTACATTAAACGGTATGCAATCAAATTATTATATTTATTATCATTATTTGATGGATGCCACCTTACTGGGACAGTTAATCCCTCCCTACCCTCGAAAATTGTCTTAATTTTTATTGAAAATAAATGCTTTTCCCATTTGATAATTGATGGAGAAAGGGAGTAGAGCGAGTTCAACAAAAGGTGGATTCGAACTTGGGTTTTTTGACAGGTTGGCCAGTGGATAACAGATCAGAAGAGTTTAAGTTTGACTCCTGACTGGATCGATCTGCCTCTTGGGGGCAGTTATGGCCTAATGGTTAATAGAGCTGCACTTGTAACCTGAAGGTCACCGGTTCAAGCCTCAAAACTGGCAGGAAATGTAGGTGTGGGTAATGAATGAACAGCGCTCTCACTACATATTGAGCAAGGCACCTATCCCCAATTGCTCCCTGGGTGCCATATCACTGTGTGTTCAATACTCACTGCTGTGTGTGTGCACTTGGATGTGTGAATTGCAGAGCACAAATTCTGAATATGGGACACATCACTGTGTGAAAATGTTCTGCCACGCACCTTTGTCCAGCGTATGTCAGTGTAAAATACCTCTGCCAACAAGGAGTGCTATTTGCACTGTGTAAATAGACACTCTGATATAGGCACTTTGTAAACTTTGGATTTTAAAAATATAACTCTTAAAACACACTTTTCAACAGTGTATAAAAGTGTGTTTTCATATTTCTGGATTATTTCCTGAACATGCTAAATTATATTTTATTTATATATATATTATTTGACAAAATTAAACCTTCACTCAAATTGACAAGAGAAAATTATATTTATTTTTATTTGATATTTTCCTCACACATCATGTAAAAAATGTCTCAAGCTCTTCACTGACACTGTTTTCTCCTTGGTAAACAAGTACACTAACTTTTTCGGTGCGTGATTGGGACGGGAGAGGAAAACATTTCAGTGGGAGTGGGCAGGACCAAGAATCGTAAAAATGCTCTCCTGTTTGCTTTGGTGTGGCTGGTTCAGTGAATGACACGCTCCACACCTGTAACAGTTGGTGATGGTAATGCACCAAGTTGGTATGCCAATTGCCAACCACCATTAATATAAGAGAAGGCGGCTTCCCCATGCACTCTGTAACCGTGATAATCAAAATGGAGTCAGACATGAAAGCCATGCTGCAACGACTACTGTCGGAAAATGATACCTCAGTTGTGTTCACCGACATTTCTGGGCGGTCTGAAGTAACCATGTAAAGATTTACATGGAATTTAATGTGTGTGCATCATTTAAGATGGCTTTCAGTTTAAAATGAACAATTTTATAATATACAACATATTTAAATGTTTTGCTTGAATTTGTTTAGAATATCATAGTTTTAAAATGTTCCTATTTTAAGAGGAGAATAAAATAAGACCATTGAAAACTAGCAAAATAAATAACAAAAGAAAAAAAAAGTGTTGTACTCGTAGTTTAACTCACTTATGAAGACACGTATTAAATATTTAGAGCCGCTGGTGGATTCATTATTTTAATTTACTCTCCTAACATCAAACTTAAAAAGAGACGAGTTAAACATCAAAGCGCAATCAGAATTTCCTCTTGTTTATTAAAAATTTGCGTCCGCTGCGGTAGTTTTGTTTGTGATGCTATGAGAGTTCTTCACCGGCTGAACAGTAAAACTTTGATGGATTGTTTTGAGAAAGTTGCCCAGAATGGCCTGAGGCTCAATTTAATTCTCCTTTCTCAAAAGCATGGCAGTAACTTTTCACATTTCAAGTTTGTGAATTATTGATACGTCCTTTCAGACCTCTCCATCAATCCTCCTGTTAGCTGTAAGTGATTACCCCGAACCAACCAGTAACCAACTTCAAAAGCTGCCTCCGAAAGTTGCACGACTGGGAATTCATTCGAGAGCTTTAATGTGAGACTAATGTGTCAAATAAGAAATGTACCCCCATAGCTCAGAGGTACTAAAGGTATCACTGTATGAGATGAGTTTCTTGCTGGGTTTGTATTAAAGAACACTGATAACTCATGCACTGAGCATAATACACAATCAGATGTCTGTCATTATTTAAAAACTAATTAGTGACAAAACAGGAAAGTGTAATTTAAAAAACATGATTGAATTGCAGTTCTGATCAGAGCACATCAGGGCACATAAAAGTGATATTGTGCTCTTGGGGATTTAACTTAGAATATGGCCACATCCGATTTATTTTTTTCTTTCACCCTAGTCTTTTGTCTTATAACTGTTCTGTCTATTAAAGGCAAAAACCCATAAATAAAAAGTAATAAAAAGTCAATGCTGTCCTGTAGTTGAAACATACGTTCCTCTTATCTTATCTTCCATTTGATAAGCACTTTGCTTTGCAACATAAGTAATCCATATAACTTAATTTCCATTATATCCTTCTGCTACTCTTCTAAAGATATTTGGTGAGTGCAGAAAATAAAACACTAATTAAAGTTTAAAATAAGAGGAGATATCTCTTCAAATATGCATTTCATTTCATTCTTTAAAGCAGAGATATCCACAGGGGTCCTCTCTTTCATCTCTAATGAATTCTGTCTAGTACCTTACTTAAGCACTATGAAAAACAGTTTTAATAACTCTCTCACTATTAGAAGTAATAGTCAAGTTTACAATCGTGTGCAAAATTATACCTGTAGGCTAATGTCAAGATAAAGATTTGACTTAACTGGTTTTGGTTCATACAAGTGGCAACCCAACACAGTACAAAAATGGTATATTGTACAAAATATTAATAATATTAATCAACCTATGCTCATTGGAAATGCATGCCTCTGGCTACATCTTTGAAAAGAAAAAAAGCATACCCTTTACATACAAATGACCACCAGAAGCAGTAAAACACCAAAAACTTTTGTTCCTTTTCACACAAATTATGATTACAGAGGCAGATTATATTATGTTCATGCAGTTCCTTGCACTATACTATGTTATGACCTCAAAATACATTTAGTGCATGATTTGTAAACTAACACTTTTTAATTTTTACATCACATAACCAGCTCCATATGTATAGCTTTTCTGACCTAGACTTGCTTGGTATCTCACCTGGTACAGCATTGCACTTTTGGAGTCCCATGAAACACAAGTCAGGACACAACAGCTCAAAGACTCGTAGAAGCACGCTACGATGCCATGGTCGCTTTGCCAAATGCAGTTTTATGTCCCCTTTGCTTTTTGTTCAGACTATCAATTAGGTTTAGAGTAGAGTTTGGTGTAGGAACATCAATTTCAAAAGCGATAGAGATTTTACCTTTTAGCACTACTCACCAGACATTTAATTTCCAAATTGCCATGAAATTGCCATGCATTAACCAGTGTTATTTTATATTTTAATATTCTGTCACTTAAACTTGTACAGAAAAAAATTGAGCGATATTTACATTACATTTAATTCACCCAAATCTGGGATATCATTCTGCAAAATGAAAGTTATTTTGTTTTTTTCATGACACTGGACTGTTTAAAGTCATCATGAAACAGAAGTTGCATTAGTCTTTTCTTATCTATTTTGATGAGTGAAATGGTGTCTGGAATAAGGAAAAAATGTAGGGCAAGACTTGATTTCATTGTTTGGGAATTGACTGGATTGTAGGACATTTTATAACGCTAACATTTATGATTAAAGATTATGAGCTGGTCCTACTCAAACCATTGTGCCTCTGGTGTGGGAGGCAGGCACACAAAAAAATAGGCTAAAGACCACAGCCTCTATAGCATCAGTCATTAACGCACCTCTTGAGGCCAGAAGAGTGAGGGTTACATGCACAGTTCTTACCAGCCTAAAGCCCCGTTTCCACCGAAATTACCCAGAACAATTTGTACCAGGAACTTTTTTTACAGGAACTTTTTTTCCCCCCAGACCTGCTACTGTTTGCGTTTCCACCGCGGTCTAAAGTACCGTGAAGATTAGGCAAATTATTAGTCCGGTGATGTAGGATTGCGCGCGACTGCTCCTCCCAGTCACCGACGGACAGTAATACTTTTTGCGTGACACTGTATGCAACAATAACAAGTATGGAGGAGATTCAAGCAGCGCTGCTTTTGCTGGTTATGTACTGTTTTACTAAAGAGGTAGCCTAGTTAACAAAACGGTGGAAAAGAGGAGCACTGATACTAAAGCGTATTCTGCTTTAAGTGTGTAAAGCTAGATTTAAAATAAGACAACGTATGTTATTATCAGCTATTATGGACATTGACCGTGAGATGGCGAGGCGTCTGCGCCACCGGACAGAAAGAGCAATACTTTTAAAAATGCCGGTTGAAATAAAATGCTGCGTGTACTCAACCAATCAGCATGTTCAGCGCCCAAGTTCCACCCCCCGAAAGTTCCTGAACTTTGAAAAAGTACTACCTCGCGAGCAGGGACTATCGGAGGGGGAAATATTTACCCGGAACTTCATTTAGACCCTGGTTCCTGCGGTGGAAACAAACCGAGTGCCACCTCAAAGTTCCTAGTTCCTGGGGAAAGTTCCTGCGGTGGAAACGCGGCTTAAGTTACACTCACCCAACTAAACCTCACTCCCATCCGGGTCACGGCACCAAATGTAATCAGTCCTACTCGACCAGTTCAGAGTGGGACTCGAACTGTCGTGGAAGGCGGGCACGCTAACAAGGACGATAAATACCTCTTGAGGCCAGGGGAGTGAGGTTTACACACACAGCTCTTTGTTACACTCACCCCCCTAAACCTCACTCCCATCTGGGTCACGGCACCAGATGTAACCAGTCCTACTCAACCCACTCAGAGCAGGATTCGAACCAGGGTCCCCGGCGTGGGAAGCAGGCATGCTTACAAGCACGCTAAAGACCTCTTCAGGCCAGGAAAGTGAGGTTTAGGCAAGGCAAGGCAAGTTTATTTATATAGCACATTTCATACACATTGGCAATTCAAAGTGCTTTACATAGAAAATGAAATTAAAATAGTGATAAGAAATAAGAATACCACGTGTAAGAATTAAAAATAAAAACAGGATAATTAAAAAAGTTGTAAAGAGAATATTTAAAATAAGAAGAAATAGAACTATACAGGTGTAAAGATAATTAAAAAGAATAAAATTATTACAGTATATATAGAATAAAGATGATCCATAAAGATGATTAGATTAGGTACAATCAGTGGGACGTACAGTGGCACAGCGCTCATTCAGTAAAGGCACAGCTGAACAGATGTGTTTTGAGTCTAGATTTGAATGTGGCTACTGTTGGAGCACATCTGATCTCTTATGGAAGCTGCTTCCAGCTGCGGCTGGCACAATAGCTGAACGCAGACTCTCCTTGCTTTGAATTAACTCTTGGTATTTCTAACTGACTTGATCCTGATGATCTGAGTGATCTGATGGGTTTGTATTTAATCAGCATATCTGCAATGTATTGAGGTCCTAGGTCATTGAGTGATTTATAAACAAGTACTAATACTTTAAAATTGATCCTAAATGTAACTGGAAGCCAGTGTAAAGACCTGAGGACTGGCGTGATATGGTCATATTTTCTTGTTCTGCTCAGAATCCTGGCCGCAGCGTTCTGTATGAGCTGCAGCTGTCTAATGGTCTTTTTGGGAAGGCCGGTGAGAAGACCATTACAATAGTCCACCCTGATGAAAGCATGAACGAGTTTCTCTAAGTCTTGCCTGGAAACATAGCATCTGATTCTTGCAATATTTTTCAGATGATAGTAAGCTGATTTAGTTATTGCTTTGACATGACAGCTGAAACTCAGGTCTGACTCCAAAATCACACCAAGATTCCTGACTTGATTTTTTGTTCTTAGACCTTTAGCCTCAAGATATGTGTTCACCTTGAGAATTTCATCTTTGTTTCCAAATGTAATGATTTCAGTTTTGTTTTTGTTTAACTGAAGATAGTTTTGGCTCATAGTTTTGGTTTACACAATTCCATAGTGACTAAACCATGACATTTAATAATCTGCAATCTGCATAGGACTCTCTTATGGACGTGTCACCTGAAAAGTGCAGTGAATTGCACCCGGAGGACATATTTCAGGTTTTGCAAAAAATGTAGCCAGTCAAATGAGCCTGGGTTGAAATTAATATACATTAATATAAAACCAAAAATAATAATACAGATATTAATACTTAGTACCAAATAATAATACTACAACAAACTACACAGGCCAAAAAAATAAAAAAAATTGAACATGCTAAAGAGGAAAACTGAAAACAAATTATTTCAATTGTTTCTATGCAGCAAATATCTCACCACATGAAACACTTTGTGCTTTGGCACAAACAATGTTTATTCTCATTGAAAATTCATATGTAATGTAGTCTAGGTCATATTTTATTTTACCATACATAGTAATTTTCATCGTTTTGAGGATTAGAGGATGTCACATTATCTGCTCGTGTTGGCATCTATGTAATTTGCCTAGCATCTATGCAAAAATAATTTCTAAATACTGTAAAGTTTGATGAGATGCATGGCCTTGGATGTTAAAAACAAAAGATTTGGAAGGCATTTATCCTCCCTTTTAAAAGTAATCCTGTAATTAAATGGATAAGCGTATATATTTTGCTAGCCTAACTATGCACGCTTCAATATTTTTATAGATTTATCAAGCAGATCATTAGAAATCCTAAAGAAATAAATGCTCTGAGGTAAAACCATTTATACCATTAGTACTGAACTTTGTAGAAGCACTTCAGAAGCACTGCTGTAAGGTTAGTGTCAGAAAAATATTATCACACATGCCATGTTTCTCCTAATAGAAACACAGTCCCTGAGGCACCAGCATTCTGTACACACCTCTCAAAACACGAAAAATATGAACAAATCAATAGATTAATTATCCATCAATCATCCTGCTGTCAAATTCATGTTAGGCGCTGTCAGTATTTTTCACCCTGATCAGCCAGACGTCTTCACACGTCAGAAGACATACGTGTGTTCAGTGAAAATGCAGGACTTGTGGGATCATAACAGCGTAAATCTCCCGAAACCTTTCAGCCATTCGTTTCCATCAGGCCTGGCGGAGCGTCTACACTCCAGTCATGAGCGTGAGCAATGGTTTTCCTTTCCCTGAAGCAAGTGCCATTATAACTTCACAGCATGTTTTGAACAGACCTAACTCTATGGAGCGGTGGAATAGAGTTACATTAAGGGCAGTTTCAATCAAAAGAAATTTCCAGGAAAATAACAAAAGACACTTAGTGTCCCAAATGCTATTAGCTATGAGTCTTTGTGTGCTTACTTACACAGCTCAATCAAAACAATCTTTCACCCAAAAATCCACAAGAAACCAATTTCACAACCACTTAACTTAAACGAGACGGGATAAAGAACTTTAAATATATAATAAAAGAAAGCTTGCGAAACTTTTCCAATATTCATCCTTTTATAAGTAATATTTTGAGGTCAACTTAATTTATCCAACAGCTATTTGTTCTCTGCTTTCATAGGAAGAAATAAAAGTGTTGTTTGATCTTAACATAAAAGATCTTTAGAATTAAAGATGAGATGAACATACAGTATAGGGAAATTATTTCAAAGTCATTGTTTAGACTAAGAACGCGGCATGTCTCTTAATTTAAATTACAGTGTTTTTTGATCAGTCAGATTACCAAAAGTTAACCGTTTATTTTTGTAAAAACTTTAGTGTGGGGAACACATATTCACACATATTTTTCTCTATTAACTATACTTTTGCCTCAATAAACTTCTAATTTTCTGCTTATTAATAGTTGGTAGTTTTTGAAGCGTTTAAGTTGGTATCGGGTAGGATTAAGAGATGTAGAATAAGGACATGAGGAATAAGGCATTAATATGTGCTTTATAAGTACTAATAAACAGCCAATATCCTAAATATGCATGCTAATAAAATGTTACCTTTTTTATTTTTTTATTTTTCTGGCATTTTCTTTATATTCCGAATCTCGCCCAGTGTTACACTCAAAATTTATAAACGGCTTATTGCATTAATAAAAATATGCTATTTTAACATTATACTATACAGTAGATTGCATCATAAACTACTGTTTGTCCACAGTTTGCCAAATAGTTTACAATGGCTTTATCTTAGTAATTTATTTTTCCTTTTGTACGTATAGCTGACTGAAGAGGCTCAGAGAGAATCCACTTGCATGCACACTTTTAATTTACAAGACTCCACATAAAAATACAAGAACATCTGACCCAGAACACGAACACGATCCACCACAGAAAGCAGCATACATAAATACGTCCAACGACTAACAAAATATGATTGAAAACCAAGACCTTAAATACACAGAACAATGAGTAGATAATTAGCTGCAGGTGTGTTCAATAACAGGGTAACTATAACTAATATGACAATGAGGAGATACAAAGACCAAACACGAAGAGAACATGTAAACAATGAAAACAGAGAAGGCACTTCAACATAAAAGTCCATACAAAACAAAAGACACAGAACTGGGATCGTGTCACCTTTAAAGGTTGGGGACAATTTTATAATGATTTGCTGCAAGGAAGTGTACAACACAGGAGATTCGATTAAATAAACTGAATTTAGTACCCTCAGAGAATACTCAGGATATCACAACCATAAAACACTGACGAGACCAAACAAAGAAATGAGGAAACTATTATTTCGTTTTCAACTAAAAATGGGGGCTGCCTCTTGGCCATTCATTTACATAACAACAGCGTTTGGTGCCCAGAAAATGCGAGCTTTTGAAAAGGACACCATTACCATCTCTGTGTAAACAACAAAAATGACAATTTTTGAAAACGATGACGTGATGTGCATGTGCAGTCTCAGTTCAGTCTACAGGGTTTCTTTTTACAAAATGGCATCGCAAGCTACTGGCCTGGCATGCATAACACAGCGGGTTTTTTTAGTCGTATTTGCAGATATGTGTGAACCTACTAGGAAAACAGGAACAGAACAGTACAAACAAAACCAAAACAGACTATACACAGTAAATTATTATTATTACTTTATTGATTACTTTTTGAAATGCTACTTTAAATTGCTGCTATACTTTTCTAATGACGCTGCAATTATGCTGCCAATGACAAGAGTGAAATATCCTCTAAAGACATGAAGGGCAGTTATGCACGCTGCTCAATCCCCTCCTCTTCTTTCAAATTCCTGACTAGACCTAGGTTTTGCAGCGTCGCGGTCCACGGTATATCTGTGCATCAGAGTAAACTCCTGGGAGATTCATATCTTTTCTTCTCATAGGCAGCGTCAGAATCAATCAGGGAGAAGGTGGCGCTGCACACTGGGAATGCAGATTGCCAGAGGGTACTCACATAAAACTACTCTCAGAAAACTTTGGGCTGTAGGGAAAGGATACACCCTGAGGATGTTTAAAAGTTATCAACTACTGAGTTGCATAATAATGCAGCAAGTAAGGAGAAAACTAGAATTGATAATCTCAACACGACCATCTTTGGCCTTACTGTTGACACGTCTCCTCTGGCACATTGACCTGTGTGTTCATCGACCTTCGACGTACCTGAACTAACAACAACTGTGATAAAAACAATTTACTGGGGTGTTTTTAGATGACTATCATTTACATTTGCCCAGTTCACAGTTTCCCACTACTTTTTATTCAACATATCAAAATTAATTTCTGTTGCTTTATGGGGTAGCACAGTGTGTTTGCAACATTTAATTATCCTGCACAATCCTATTAACATTTAACCCCGAAGTAATTCTATTGGCTGAAAGAACTTGCTTTATGTTTGTAAAATTTCATTCATATCATGTCACTTACAATATTATGCTACCGAAGTAGATGGTCCAAAAACATTTTCTTAACTATAAACGGTCAAACATTTCTTATTTGGTATTATCAGTTTGCTTAAAGGCTAGTCGGTTAGCCTATGACGTTGCCGATAAAACGTTGCTAGTAAAATGCTTATGATACAGCTAAATATTTACTTTCATTATGTGCTTTATTGGCATGACAAATTATAACTAACAAAGTACCTGCAGCTCAGTTTAGCTACATTGAAATAAAATACATAATAAATACAAAAATATATTTTTGTCCTCTTTGGAGCTTGACAGACACTATGAACTATAGCATTATCAGTATCTGTCCTAGACTTCTGGGGGCCCTAAGCAAGACTTTGTGAGTGGGCCCCTGTCAGTGCATTCATAAAACATTCCAAAATGACCCCCAATCTCTTAATTAGTTTTTTTTTGCTTTTCAGGAGCAGTTCCACTGTCAACCAACAACAGTGAATGAAAATAAAATGACAAACCATAGGACAAATACAATTTTAAAAAAGTACAAATTAAATTAATTTTGCCTATTACTACTACTAATACGCATATAATAAGGTAATCAAATGTAAAAAATAAAAAGTTATTCCATGAAGAGCAGTTAATGGAACTCTTGTTTACATTCCCAGATGTTTACGTACACTTAAAGGGATCGTTCACCCAAAAATGAAAATTTGATGTTTATCTGCTTACCCTCAGGGCATCCAAGATATGCAGGTCCTTAGTTTGTCAGCCTTAGGAAGGTCAAACAAATTAGTTTTGGAAGGGTTGGGGAAAACAACAGTGCCTCTTAGACATACAGGTCCTTCTCAAAAAATTAGCATATTGTGAAAAAAGTTCATTAATTTCCATAATGTAATGATAAAAATTAAACTTTCATATATTTTAGATTCATTGCACACCAACTGAAATATTTCAGGTCTTTTATTGTTTTAATACTGAGGATTTTGGCATACCGCTCATGAAAACCCCAAATTCCTATCTAAAAAAATAGCATATTTCATCCGACCAATAAAAGAAAAGTGTTTTTAATACAAAAAAAGTCAACCTTCAAATAATTATGTTCAGTTATTCACTCAATACTTGGTCGGGAATCCTTTTGCAGAAATGACTGCTTCAATGCGGCGTGGCATGGAGGCAATCAGCCTGTGGCACTGCTGAGGTGTTATGGAGGCTCAGGATGCTCCGATAGCGGCCTTAAGCTCATGCAGAGTGTTGGGTCTTGGGTCTCTCAACTTTCTCTTCACAATATCCCACAGATTCTCTATGGGGTTCAGGTCAGGAGAGTTGGCAGGCCAATTGAGCACAGTACCATGGTCAGTAAACCATTTGCCAGTGGTTTTGGCACTGTGAGCAGGTGCCAGGTCGTGCTGAAAAACGAAATCTTCATCTCCATAAAGCTTTTCAGCAGATGGAAGCATGAAGTGCTCCAAAATCTCCTGATAGCTAGCTGCATTGACCCTGCCCTTGATAAAACACAGTGGACCAACACCAGCAGCTGACATGGCACCCCAGACCATCACTGACTGTGGGTACTTGACACTGGACTTCAGACATTTTGGCTTTTCCTTCTCCCCAGTCTTCCTCCAGACTCTGGCACATTGATTTCCGAATGACATGCAACATTTGAGTGACAGTCCAGTGCTGCTTCTCTGTAGCCCAGGTCAGGAGCTTCTGCCGCTGTTTCTGGTTCAAAAGTGGCTTGACCTGGGGAATGCGGCACCTGTAGCCCATTTCCTGCACATGCCTGTGCACGGTGGCTCTAGATGTTTCTGGACTCAGTCCACTGCTTCCGCAGGTCCCCCAAGGTCTGGAATCGGTCCTTCTCCTCAATCTTCCTCAGGGTCCGGTCACCTCTTCTCGTTGTGCAGCGTTTTTTGCCACACTTTTTCCTTCCCACAGACTTCCCACTGAGGTGCCTTGGTACAGCACTCTGGGAACAGCTTATTCGTTCAGAAATTTCTTTCTGTGTCTTACCATCTCGCTTGAGGGTGTCAATGATGGCCTTCTGGACATCAGTCAGGTCGGCAGTCTTACCCATGATTGCGGTTTTGAGTAATGAAGCAGGCTGGGAGTTTTTAAAAGCCTCAGGAATCTTTTGCAGGTGTTTAGAGTTAATTAGTTGATTCAGATGATTAGGTTAATAGCTCGTTTAGAGAACCTTTTCATGATATGCTAATTTTTTGAGATAGGAATTTTGGGTTTTCATGAGCTGTATGCCAAAATCATCAGTATTAAAACAATAAAAGACCGGAAATATTTCAGTTGGTGTGCAATGAATCTAAAATATATGAAAGTTTAATTTGTATCATAACATTATGGAAAATATTGAACTTTTATCACAATATGCAAATTTTTTGAGAAGGACCTGTAGGTGTGTCTTTAGTAGAACACGAATGAAGATTTTTAAATTCAGCCGCAGTCTGCTAGTCTTATAATATATGTAAATACATGCAAAACATGCATCCAAATTACGATCACTTCCGGTGCGTGAGGTTTAATATGGCAGATCGTGTACAGACCTCATGCACAGGAAGTGATCGCGCGCTGAAGGCTGTTGGACATGGTGTATTCGAGGTAAAAAATTATATAAATAATGTTTGGTTTCTCGCACATACCAATCGTTTTCATGTCTCAAGACATCAATGTGTTATCACGATGCGCAGGGTTTAATTTGGATTTGTCTGTGAATGTTTTTTATTTTACTACCATTTACATCCATTATACGATTGACATACTGCAAAAAATCTTCATTTGTGTTCTACTGAAGAAACAAAGTCCCCTAACTATGTTTTTAAGTTTTGAATGCTTATATCTATTAAATTAGAATTTTGTCATTGTTTTGGAACACACCAGCTTACTCATAACCTTAAAGCCACAATATGTACACCTTGATTTTGCAACGCTTTTATTATGCTGCAGATGACGATCTGTTTCTTCCACTCATGCGTATGTGGTTTAACGCAGTGCTATATTAAATATATTTGAGTGTGCTGAAAGTTATAATGCTAGTCTGTGAGTTCACTCATGGCTACTATGAGAAACTTGTTGCACACTGCAGTAAGATCGATATTAGGCATGGTAAAACATGGTACTTGCATTAAATCAAGAAAATTAGATTTAAACAGCTATATATCAATTATATAACAAAACAGTTTTCTGACAAGGAATGTATCCAAACAGTTGCTCACCTGTCTAATAAAACACATAATATATTAAAGCGCCATTTGGTGTTTCCATGGTTTCTACAAAATAAAACCAGAAAATCATGGGTAACATGGGTATGATGTCATTGACAGGCAACATAGACACGGTCCCTGTCTTGGTTAAAATGGCTTATTTCTCTGGAATTAAACATTCTTTGAAACATTTGGGATAATGTAAGTACACAAGTCAACAAAACACATAACACTGTCCAGGTGTTTTAAAATAAAAAATAAAAAAATCTTACATATTGTCCCTTTAGGGCAAACATATTCATACTTAAAGCTAAAAAACTTTAATTTCGATTTCAGGAGGCCTTTAAGTAGATCAAAAATGTATGTGGAGTTAAATTTAAAGCTAATAAACATGCTCATTCTGCATACCTGATATTTTATTCTTCTCACTCAAGTGCACATTATTACTCTGAGTCTGGACACTAGCAAACATGTCACATATAGTGTAGCTGAATTATTCAGAGACATATATTCCTACATAACATGTGAGAAGAAACAGAAAGATTGAGTGCTTGGATAAGGGCCAGTTCTATACATTAGCTATACAGCTATACATTCCTCTGCTTGAGTTATCAGTGAACACAAGAGTGGTTTCCGAAAAATGTATGTGTGTGTGTGTGTGTGTGTGTGTGTGTGTGTGTGTGTGTGTGTGTGTGTGTGTGTGTGTGTGTGTGTGTGTGTGTGTGTGTGTGTGTGTGTGTGTGTGTGTGTGTACAGTATAATAAATGGATTAGTCCAAGTAAGATGTAAAATGTGACAATGGAGAACGAGCAGGATTGTCTATTTTAATTACACTACTGTATTAGAGGCCCAAGTCTTTATTCCTTTACGATTTCAGCTGCCTGTAACCAATTTGTCTCAAAGACTTTTGCAGTGCTAAGTAATCTTTTACAGAAGAGAGTAAATAATGACAGAATTCTACATTCTAGAGTGAACTATTCCTTAAAGCTTATGTTGAGCCAAACATCAAATAAAGTGTGCACTGTGCAGCAAATTTGTCACATTCCCCAAAAGCCTCAATTTACATTCAGCGTTTACAATTTAATACATTCCGCATCTAAATCGAAATGCTAAACCAATATGCAAATTTTTTGATTCCTCCGTTTAAGTTTAGATTTTTTTATTTATTTAAAAAAGCAGTGTCATAAGTTCAAAGTCGATATTAAATAAAATAACATCAAAGTGTCTTCTAAATGTAAAGTCCTTCAAAGAATCAAAATTAATAATATCTATTCCAGACATGCTTGTACCCAATTTAGTTTGACATATACAATACTACAAAAATAAGTGCAAAGCTATTTTCCAGACTAGTGGTTTAAAGAGTTACACCAACTCTGCTTCCCTTGACATGGCAGTGGATCAAACACATTCTGTACAGCAGGTAACATGCTGAGTAATTTAGTTGTGAAAGGTGACACGTTTCTTCGCTGAAACAAGCCATGGACGCTTCTTTAAAAATGACAAGCGTGGGTTTGTGATATATCAAAGCCTGCTGCAATGTTTTCTGACAAACACAACTCGGGAACTCTTCAAAAAGACTTCAGCTGACACAGGAGATTTGATGCACACCCCACGACTGCTTGAGCGGCAGTACAATATCAGCGACCTCTCATTGTGCCATGAATAACTCAATAAAACAATATGATGATTGCAGTATCTCCTGATTGAAGTACCCCGCTGAGATTTTAAGTTCAATAATTTAACAACATTTACATGTTCACAGGAACATTTGTGCAGTTCTCTCACAAGCTTTCCAGTTTGGGAAACCTTGGCCAAGGGAAAGCCACTTGTACCATGAACAAAATCAATAAAAAACACTTTACAATCATTTGTGGTTGATTTCTTACAACCATATTCACCTACACCAGCAGACCTGCCAATCAGAGAATGATGAGACAGAAAATGAGCCTGTGTTCTTGTCTTGAGTAAGACCATTGCTATTTGAACTAAGATCCCAGGGTGACAGATCTGATGAAGAGGCCAACGGTAATCAATGGGATGGATATCGGTCATTATCATTAACAGAAGGCTGTCCGAAAAACTGGAAAACTCTGCCTTTGCATATATAAAGCAATCAAGACACTGGCTGAATCCAATGTTTGCATAGCATCTTGTCTACTACAATTTTCCATTATTTTCTTAAATTACAAGTACAGTATGTTTTTCTGCTGTCTTAAAAATATTTTTTGGCAGTGACACAGCTTCTGGGTCAGACGTAACAACCTCTATAATAGTTATTTATTATGGACTTTTTGTGACCTCTTCAGGAGAGAGCAGTTCTCAGCTCCGTCAAATTGGTGCCTTTCTTCAGAAAAATACAGGTTTGTGTCCATTTTATTTTATCTACAAATTCATTATTGTTCTGTAGCCTATAGTGCTTAATTTTATGCAAAGCAACATACAGGGATGCAATGTGAGTCACCTACACGAATGTCGGGTCTGTTTTATGATTTTACTCAAAAATATACAGAATATAAATACTTAGAATGTTAAAGGGGTCATTCATTTTTTTTTTATATTGTTGTCTGGGGTTTTTACATTCAAAGACATCATAATGAATAAGTAATAGGCTATTTTCTACCCTGGTTTTTGTGGCTGTGCCAAATTGAAGACTTGGAAGTAAACGCCCACTGCTATGATTGGATAACAGTGTTGCATATTATAATGAGCTTCGACTCCCCCGTCACATGAGGAATTGTTTTGAAAACGTCCAATGTGGAAACGGTAACCGGACTGATTCACCCAAAGGGCTCGCAAAATGTCTTTATCAGACAAACACAATAATTTCTCTCTCATCCACCCACAATTAATTTGATTTTTTATTAGCATTAAGCTGGGTTTAATCAACCCAACATGTGTTCTGTTCTATATTTACCCATCCCTTGCATAAAAAAAAAAAAAAAAAACCCTCAAATTGGGTTGTTTTTTTTTAACCCAGTGTTTTTTTTTTAGTGTTCTGAAGTCTCTACAGAAATTAACTGTTTAAACCGGACACGTCAAAGCGAACTCCTTTATGCTTTCATTTACTTTTCTATTTGCCCTCTTGTCGGCAGACTCAAGCACATGGACTGTTTTAATGATACAAAGATCTCTAATATGTCAAAAGATCAAGGCAAATTAGATTTCTGATGTCATGACCCCTTTAATATCCATGGAAATTTTCCATTGCACAATATGTTGTTTATAGTGGAAAATAGTACTTCAGATTATTAAAATGATCTTCACACTAAGAAAAACTGGTTCTTTTAAGAACTATTCACTGAAACTTTGGAGAACCCAAAAATTATTATTATATGACATCACTCGAAACTCTCCTTCTGGAACCTTTAATTATGTACTTAGAAATAAGCATTGTAGTCTTTAAAGTAACAAACAACTGTACAAAGATCATCAGACGTCATGCCTTATAATAAATGTGGTCCATTTTTCAAAAACAAAAGAATGTTCACAACATTTAGCATACATTTAACGTACATTAGCATATTGTATAGATGATCATGACCTAAAAGCTAACATACATTGACTAAAAGCCAGAACCCTAATTTTTTAAAATCCATCTTACAACACATTACATACATGACAATCTATGCATCAAGTGCACTTTTGACCATTTACGTAAGACCATTAGGTTGAGACAATTAGCAAAGTATAGGAGCTCAGGAGGTTGGAGAGAGGGCACAAAAATAGACAGGGCAAACAGAAAGAGATTTCAGGGATGAGCTGATGAACAGATTCCCAGAATAACAGGATTTATGCTCTGCTGTCTAACCACGAAAAGCTTAAGGCATCTGATATACTAGCCAGATCAGTTCAACAGTTAGCTCTAGCCAAGACTGTGTTTTAGGAGACAAGCCGGAGAGGATCAATTTATGGTCATATCGTGGGGTGAGTTTTAAGGGCCACAGTCCAGGGCCCTTTAGTAATGGGATCTCAATCTCTGCCTCTCAGGGAAAACAGCCCGCTCTTACTCTATTACTGGGATAACGAGCAACTCTTTTCCATCTGAGTGCAGCTGAATGGTGGTTGTATGTCAGACCCATCCTGCCTGATGTAAAATTCCCCAGGATGATATTGATTTTGAAGAGTGTGAGGCAACATGCCTTGTCTGTCTGATGAAGAAACCTCTAAAACTGGACAACAGTGATTGCTGTTCGAGGTGACTCTACTGGCATAGGGGTGTTTGCAATTGTCAAATGACTATGATTTCGCTGTTTTCTCTGACATTTCACGCCGTGTTCAATTCAGTTCAATTTATTTGTACAATATAGTACCGACAGTATATATATTGTTCCAAAGCAGCTTTAAAAAAATAAAAATAAAAATAAATCTTAAAAACCTCTTATGGATTTACAAACTTTTGAATGGCAATAATCCACCTGGGGACCATCGTCCTTAAAAAATAAAAGTAAATATATATTTTAATGCATTATCTTGTAAAGACAACAAAATGAAATACTTATTTCCAAAGTTAAATTATTGTCTTTGTATTAAATAATTGTCACTGTCCTACAGTAAACATTTCACAAAACTATATTCAGAATATATAATGGCTATACCTGTATATATATATTTTTTTACATTTACCAAATTAATATGTAATATTATTATTATTAATATTATTATTATTAATATATAATGTGCATAGCATTATTCATTTTTCTAATTTGTTAAATGTAACAAACTATATACACCGATCACTGAGAGGTGAAGTGAATAACACTGATTATCTCTTCATCATGGCACCTGTTAGTGGGTGGGATATATTAGGCAGCAAGTGAACATTGCCCATGTGGTCTGATCTAACAGACAAGCGACTATAGCTCGAATTGCTCAAGAAGAAGTTAATGGTGGTTCTGATAGAAGGTGTTTGTTGAATATGGGGCTGCATATCTGCAAACCACTCAGGGTGCCCATGCTGACCCCTGTCCACCACTGAAAGCGCCAACAGTGGGAATGTGAGCATCAGAACTGGACCAAGGAGCAATGGAAGAAGGTGGTCTGGTCTGAAGAATCATGTTTTCTTTTACATCACCTGGATGGCCGGATGCGTGTGCGTCGCTTACCTATCAACACATGACACCAGGATACACTATTGCAGGGTTTCTCAAAGTCTACATTCAAAGGTCCAAATCTGAATTTTCATCAATGACAAAGGTCCGGAACTAATGCTAATTACAAAAATTGTTTTTAATAAACATGTATAACAAATCAACATTCATTTTATGAAAAAATAAGGAGCCTTTTGCATTCAAAATACATGAATAACAAGTGCAAAAGTGGCAAAACCATTCATTTAAGTTTCTGGATTTTTCTTAACAAAACACCACAAAAGTATCATGGTGCAAAATACAGAGCAGTCTAATGTGAGAAATAGCCCTGTCTGTCTCCCATCAGCTGACCGTGTTTTGTCATATAATGCCGTTTGACATTTCCATGCTGGATTGGAGCAAAATGAACGCATACCTCTCTGTCCAATCATCTTTGAAAACTATTTTCTTCGTCAACTTTTCTTTTTATTTCCTGGACAATGACATCCTCCACACCCATTCAAACGCGGTGAAGTTTCGCGTCCGCCACTCGCGCCCAATTACGTCAAAGTACACTCACTGGATGTAATGGCAACTGAATCACAGAGGGAAACTTTAAATATCTCGCCTTCGCTTTAATTCACCCTTCGCAGCAAGTTTGATTGACAGGCGATCTGACCAATCAAATCGCAGAATGTCTGTGTCGTTTTGTCCGACAAAGCATTCAGGAGCGTTCGTACCGTAGATTAACGTTGGTGGACTTGAACTTGAAAATTGTTATAACCTATGACGTTATGTACTGACGTCTTTCCGTGGTTGAAACAACATTTCTTTTAGTGTTCATTCATGTTTATTTGATGCTTGTCAATGAACTAGAAGGAAGAGTTGATATTTTCATGAGCAGCTTTTACTGAGGCATTACAGCGATCACAACACATTAAATAGAGACAAACGGTATTTATTGCTTGAATTTCTTTGTTTCATATCAAAAGTAACCTGCTCTGTCCTGTCTGTAAGTGTGCTGTCAGAGTCCTCTTTGCTCCGCGATGTATTTTCTCCCCGTGAGAACATGTGTGTGGTGTGAGAGCGCCATGGCTTGTCGGACCTAGCAACAGTAACTAAACGGGGCGGGTCTTTGCAAACGGTCGGACCATCTCCAAAAATACCTAAAACTAGTCTAAACAAATGATTTTGACATGCGTTTATCAAAGTAGGAAATCCAGACTTTTAATTCCTTTACACACAGTTACTGCTGTTGAAATACGAAATGGAGGCGGGATCCGGATTGAATTCCCTCCGGGTCCGGATCCGGACCAGAGTCCGGACTTTGAGAAGTGCTGCACTATTGGAAGAAGGCAAGCTGACGGATGCAGTATGATGCTTTGGGTAATGTTCTGCTGGGATACCTTGGGTCCAGCCATCCATGTGGATGTTCCTTTAACACGTACCACCTACCTAAGTATGGTTACAGACCATGTACATCCTTTCATGGAACTAGTATTCTCTGGTGGCTGTGGCCTCTTTCAGCAGGATAATGCACCCTGCCACAAAGCAAAAATGGTTCAGGAATGGTTTGAAGAGCACAACGTGTTTGAGGTGTTGACTTGACCTCCAAATTCCCCAGATCTCAATCCAATCGAGCATCTGTGGGATGTGCTGAACGACAAATCCGACCCATGGAGGCCTCACATCACAACTTACAGGACTTAAAGGATCTGCTGTTAACATCTTGGTGCCAGATACCACAACACACCTTCAGGGGTCTAGTGGAGTCCATGCCTCGATGGATCAGGGCTGTTTTGGTAGCAAAATGGGACCAACACAATATTAGGTTATAGTCATATTTATTATTATCAATATTATTATTTATTATGCCTTATCTGTGTATAACAGTTAGTAGTTAACATTTATTATTATTATTACTATTAATATTATTAAATAATAATAATATACATGTTAACATTTACCAAATTTATTTGAATATAAATTATTTAATATTTAACTACAAAATGTTACATCTAATCCAGTATTTGAGGAAATTACAATTCTTTGTCTAGATTCCAGCAGTGCACACTCTAAAGCTTCACTAAACCAACTTCATGAGATTTATAAAAGTATTATAAAAGTAATAACCACTTTAAGCCAATGGCTAATTTTAACTGCATTATTATGCCAAGTAGTAAAATTCTATCCAAACAAAAAGTTTAAGATGAACTCTTCTCAGCAGCCTTTCCATGAAGACAGGCCAAAATCATGCTGCTGGTAGGGCAATTGATTGTCACAAGAGCGAAATATCCCCACCGTGGAGAAATACATAACAAATCAAGAACAAACCCCCCTAGTAAGGATAATTATATGGAGCTGTGCGTGCATGAAAATGTCATCATGCCTCTGAAAGAATGATGGCTATAATTACTCAACCCACAAATAAACAAAGCCCACAAGGAATTAAACTCCTCAAAGGAAGGCCAGGGAACAATGGAGATGGGAGATACAAAATAAAATCAAGCCATAGACCACAGTGTTTTTTAAAGAAATGTTTTGCAAGAAGACCATGAGATGTGACTTATCCAATTTAACATGAAATGCTCCTATTAGGTGTATCACAAAATTAGGGGTTTCAGTCAATGGAATTGTAATCAAATTAATTATGTGATGTGCAGATTAAAATGTTATATAATGAAATAGCAGTTATCGTATATGCAATTGTCGTATATTTCCTTTCAGAAAGTCATATCATGTCACTGAACATATCACTGGCCCACAGCACTGTCCCAGGCACACTAAGTAGTATGTCTCTATTACAAAGAAAATATCTCAAAAGATAATCAGTGTAAGATCAGATTTTCATTACAGGCAGCAGTTCACATTTAGCTGCATTGAGAGCATTCATTAAACAAAACGACACATATTACTTTGCTTAATTAAATATAACGTGCCATTATTCTCACTAATGCTTCAATTTAGAATAATGCATTTGGTGTGGAGGATGAACATCTGGCCATTAGTAAGTTTGGCTGAAAATCAATTAGTGCTTGCAACAGCAAGGCATGGCCTTCCCATGATGCCCTCTGTTTAGAAGATTCCCAAAGGGTCTGTTCACATACAGGAGAACACAGATCCGTTAAACTTTCATCCATGGAGAACTCTGAAACAGATAAAGCTTTTCAAACCTGTAGGGTAGAATTGAAGACAAAGAATCTGCTTAAAAAGGTCAGCAATAATATCGGACTAAAATACATATTTTTACATTACATAGACAGGTTACACTGCATGTCACAAAAAAAGTGAGGACGGAGGGACGGACGGACGAAAGGAAGGAAGTGTGGAAGGAAGGAAGTGTGAAAGGAAAGAAGTGTGAAAGGGAGGGAGGGAAGAAAGGAAGGAAAGAAGGAAGGAAGAAAGTCCTTATTTTCTTATTTGGAAAAATATATATTTGTCCTGAATAAATTATTTAATCATCTATATGTAAATATATAAATAATATAATCGTACCTGTCACTTCATAACCAAAACTAATACAATTACATGGAAAGAATCTCCTTAATGCTCATATTCATTCACAAACCCCTTTTTGGTTTAAGGAGATTGACATCATAGGATTTTTCCTCCCTTTCCTGAGGCATTTAGCATGTTAAATTTCATTATATTTGAGACAAATATTAATCTCTAATACTAATTTTGTCTTTCCCCAACTCTTGTGTTTACCCATTGTAATTTGATCCTGGTTTATTAACACGTTCAATTATGACTGCTTATGAATTGTTTAACATCCAGAAATGAAAAAGAGGACTGCTTTGTAAAAAATACCAGAGTCAAAGACTGAGCCAGACTGCACATTACCATGAATCACATCAATCAGAAAAAAAGGATCATTCATCCGCTGATTGATACAGCACAATAGACACAGATAGCAATTAATCTGTACAATTTTGAAATGTGACATCTCTTGTCCACATGACAAAAACAGGGGTCTAAAGCATTACAGGTGTTCACAGAAAAGTGCATTTAAATGCAAATATCACCGCCATCACAAACGCTGAAACAAACACTGGCAGTTTCAGATGTGTTGCAGGAATGTATCTGACGCTAAATTGAAAACTTCTGGCTTTGTGTAGGAGTCTCTGTAGCTATTCATTCATGTGCTTTTCCAGTACAAAGCCCTACAATTGCAGGTATAAATCTCCAGATGGGATAAGCGAGGATGTCAGGGCTCAGCGGTGTGTCCTGCTTAGTGTAACATTATAATCAGTATAATCAGAATTCTGGACTGTAGGGCTGCTTGATAATGGCAAAAATTTTGCTCAATATTAAAATAAATACTTAACGTGATTTTTTGTGGGCAATGTAATGGCGATTTCATTTGAATTTGTACGATTTGTTTTGTACATCTGTGTTTTTAATATTTTTATATTGAAATAATTTCACCGCTACTCTCCAAATTAATGTAGAAACACAGTCAATTTGAAATATTTGTTGTAATGATCTTTTTATGAAGGCTATAGTATCACTGATATTAAAACTGCTGATAGATATAAGTCTTTGAAATAGATTTCTTTTTAAACATTAATGATATAAACATTCAACATTACAGTATAATTAAAAGCTATACTGTATATCAATTTCAAGTGAACTTAACAGGTAGGAAATATGCAGAAATTTAATGGTTGAAGTTAAAATTGAAGTTATCAGACCATCTGCACTGCATAAATAGAATAACTCCTTATTAAAGGTGCAATTTTCTCTGTTACCTTTGTTCAGTGATTAACGTTAATGACAGACAGCATTAGTTGCTGCTGTTCCTTTAAGATCAGCCGCTATTCAACGTGACGAAAATATAATTATTCAGTGTTATCCACATTATATTTCACCTGCAACAGCATTGAGAACTTATGTAATGATACATTTGGCCATTAACTTTTAAATGCATCATTATATTTTGGGTGCTTTCACACTAGGTTCGATTGCCTTGACCGAACCCGAGTTCGATCGCTCCCCCATCCCCCTCTGGACTGTGTTCATGTTATATTATTTGGGTCTGAACCGGGGTGTGTTTGCATCATCAGAGCAGCAGCTGTTTACCCCGTTGCTTGGTAACGACGGCTAGCGAGAAGGTGGAAAAATGAATAGGGTTGCTCACCTCACTTTTATGTTTTTGATTTTGAACCGTTGGTTTTGTTTCCAAAGCTTATAGGTAATGCTCTAAAGAACGCTGACAACGAGCAGAAATGAGACTTACAGCTCTCTGCTTGCAGTATGTCAGTCACGCTCATCAGGAAAATGAGTGAAACATGAGTGAAAATGAGTGAATACATTTTTTATCAAATCATATGTCATTAATAGCGGTTCACTTCTGCAATTTAGTGCGATTGCGTTCACCGTACCAGAGTTCACATGAACCGAACTCCAGACCACCCTTTTTAATCGGACTCGAGTACGGTTCACGGGTGCGCACAGCGTTCACATCATCCAAACGAACCGAACTCTGACGTCATTCGAACCCGGGTGCAAGTGTATAAGCACCCTTAAACTGCAAACACACAAGAAGTCTCTGCATGAAGACCCACGAATGGCAGATCAATGTGCTTCTACATTTCTCTCCAATACCAACATGACATCATGACATACACGCCACTTTCTAAAGCCAAATGGTGTGTTATCTGTACACATTTTGAGCTATCGTGTGTAGGTGATGGGTAGGTTTAGGGGCAGGGGAAGTGTAGGGCGATAGAATGTACAGTTTGTACGGTATAAAACCATTACGTCTTTGGAGAGTCCCCACAAAATAGTGAACCAGACAGTGTGAACAAAGATAATGAACCAGTGTGTGTGTGTGTGTGTGCCCTTGTTTATATTACATTGTGGGGACCAAATGTCCCCATAACGCTGCATTCACACGGAGCTTCGGCATTAACGCTTGACGTAGGGCGTGGCTGACGCTTGGCCGTTATAGTGACAACAGCCAATCACGCGTCTGCTCTAGGATTGCATGAACGCAATTGGCTAGCGCCTGCTCTAGGGTATTTGCATAGGGCTATCTGATTGGATGACGCCTCCGTTGGCGCTTGAAAAGTTGAGAAATCTTCAACTTCTGCCGCTTGCAACGCAAGTGAAGCGACGCGACGCAACCCACAATTCAGTTCGGCAACGGATGATGTCACCCATTCAAAGTAAATGAGAAGCGTTGACGCCTATGCCCCGTGTGAATGCAGCGTAAGGATAGTAAAACCTGAGATCACCTACACTTTTCAAAAGGCTTATAAATCACACAGGATGAGGTTTTTTTTTTTTGAGAAAGTAAAAATGGAGAATGTTTCCTGTATTGGGTAGGTTTAGGGACAGGGGCAGTGTAGGGCGATAGAATGTACAGTTTGTACGGTATAAAAACCATTACGTCTATGGAGAGTCCCCACAAAATAGTGAACCAGACAGTGTGAACAAAGATAGTGAACCAGTGTGTGTGTGTGTGTGTGTGTGTGTGTGTGTGTGTGTGTGTGTGTGTGTGTGTGTGTGTGTGTGTGTGTGTGTGCCCTTGTTTATATTACACTGTGGGGACCAAATGTCCCCATAGGGATAGTAAAACCTGAGATCACCTACACTTTTCAAAAGGCTTATAAATCACACAGGATGAGTTTTTTTTTTTTGAGAAAGTAAAAATGCAGAATGTTTCCTGTGATGGGTAGGTTTAGGGGCAGGGGCAGTGTAGGGGGACAGAATTAACAGTTTGTACGGTATAACAACAATTACGTCTATGGAGAGTCCCCACAAAGATAGTGAACCATGTATGTGTGTGTGTGTGTGTGTGTGTGTGTGTGTGTGTGTGTGTGTGTGTGTGTGTGTGTGTGTGTGTGTGTGTGTGTGTGTGTGTGTGTGTGTGTGTGTGTGTGTGTGTGTGTGTGTGTGTGTGTGTGTGTTGGGTAGGTTTAGGGGTAGGGGCAGTCTAGGGGGATAGAATGAAACGGCGTTGATAAACACGCTAAAAAGCGATTATGCATCTTGATAGCACGCCATACATACGCCATCTGCCAATACGTTTGGAAATTAAACGTGGAGGATTTTAACTATGACAATGATTGACAGTCCATTGAAGATGACAAAGTAGTATGTCCCAAAGCTTGCATACTCTTCTGCTACACACTCAAAAGTTTGTACTTTTTCTTCACAAAAGACTACATACTTTTAGCTGGTAGTATAAGTAGGCGAATTGGGACACAGCAATATTCTATCCTAAGTTCACCCTCACACTCCGTCATTACAATATGACACGGGACAGCTTTTCACCTCGACTAGAAATCTTGTCACATTTTAGTCTTGCGACATTTCGTGGCATGAGATCTCGTCACACCCCTAGCCACTGCCGAACATGATGCGGATCTGACGTCTGACGTGCTGTCACGCCAATCTCTTTTCTCCACATTTCTTTTATGTTCATTCAAGACATTATTTAACTAATTTAAGACTGCTCTTATGAGAATACTAGACAAAATGGGCATTCTGAGTTATTGTTCGTTCAAGCGCGACGAGTACTCAATGCTGGTGCCCGTCTTTCAGACAAGGGGTGCATCTCAATCAGCTCCCTAGTTCAGTAGTAAGGGCACTGATCAGGGAGACGGCCACATTCATGTACACGATATACTGATTCACGACCTAGGAAACTAGGGAGCTGATTGAGATGCACCCACACAGACAGGGAAATTAACAGACAGCACATTCTCTTTTGTCTTGTGGTGCTTGAATGGTTTTAAAACATTTGCATGAATAAGAGCGTGATCATATAATTTAACACTAGCCAAAGGATGATATAAAAAAATGGATGCTGTGTTAATGGTGTTAAATATTTTGAATGTGTTAAACTGAAAAAAATGAATCGCCTGCCTTAATGGAGATCTTTTTAGGATTAAAATATGTGGGTAATGCTTTATTTTGTGACATAGCTACACGTTACATGTACTTTCTATAGTAATAACTGTAAATTATGCATAATTACAAACAAGCCCTAAACCAAACCCCAACCTTAACCATAACTCTATAGTAAGTACATGTAGTTAATTAATATTATAGTACTTATTTGAGTAAGTACAATGTAACTATATCACCTTAAAATAAAGTGTAACTAATTTGTGTGATAAAAATAGAGAAAAAGGGAGGATATAAATTGCAAACAGTGCACAAGGATTAATGTTCCTTAAAAGTTTTGTCAACTGCTGTGTGTTGATGCCAGTGTAAGTCGATGCCAGTGTGAAATTGAGCTTTTGGCAAACGTTCTGCAGCACATAGTCTGTCACTGCCTACACATATTCACAAATTATGAACATTTGGTCACCTTTTAGGACCTATGAACACGCACCATAATAGACAGTTTACTTTTCATATTATAATTTTATATAATTTGTGCAGTTTAAGGAAACCGTGAATAACACTGATTTGTAGCACGAAGACTTTACAATTAATAAAACAGAAAAGCAAAAGTGCATGTTACAGTAGGTGTCTAACTGCACACTATAGAAACAAGAGATAATATTAATTACAATATTTTAATATTAATGAAAAAAAAATTATCTTATTCTTGAGGTTAAGCATTGCTCAATATAATACATTAATTGCATGTTGTGGGAAGTGTGACTATTATATTTATGCATTCAATATGTGTTTCTATGGTAGGTTGTGTCATTTTGTAAATTCCATGCCATCATACAGAGTAAAAATGTGAACAGTGCATTTCTTACTGTCGTGCTGCTTGTACCTTTTTCATTTTTGTGAGAATGAAAAGCCACATGAAGGTTTTTAGCCTTCAGAGCTTGACCACTATGTCAACAATCAATCAGTTTATCCTCCAGAGAAAAGAATTGGCCAGTGTTGCCCTGCTGGGGAGATAGACCATTTGTAAAGTTTCAGTGAAAACGTTTGTTGTGGGATCTATAATTACTTGTCTTGTTCAGGGATAAAAATCCCTGCTCTCTGCCAGGGCAAAAATGTTAGAATGTTTCCTGTACAGAAATCATTTTTTGAGGTTTGTGAATATTTTACTCCTATTGCCTAATGGGACCAGTAAAAAAACCCTGATGTGAATGGGTATTTTAAGTAGTCTATTGCCATTTTATGCATGAGGCAGGATGAAAGTGAAAATCTTTCAATCCCTTGGAATGTTCATGAAATGTTCACTGTACACTCAAATCAAATAGATCCAATAACCTTAGCTTTACTTCAGAAGAAAAAAACACACACACACACACACACACACACACACACACTTGTTTGTACATGTTTTTAAAAAATTTTATTACTCTTATAGATTTTGCTACCATTGACATGTATTATACGACTAACAGACTGCGGTTGGAGTTAAAAATCTTCATTTGTGTTCTACTGAAGAAACAAAGTCACCTATATCTTGGATGCCCTGGGGGTAAGCAGATAAACATCACATTTTCATTTTTGGGTGAACGATCCCTTTAAGTTTAATAAACTGAAACTAGACTGGGATTTCTATTTCCCAGCATGCTTTGCCCATGGCCCTCAAAAAGGAGAGTAAATGCTAAAATGAAGTGTTATAATGTCTGTGCAATATTAATGGAAAGGGAGATTTAGTAGTGATTAATGCTAATGCTAATTTACAAGAGTTTCTGTTAATGTGGGTTTTTGGAGTTACCATCCTGCTGACGTGGCACATTCTGCTTGGTTAAGTAACATGTTTAAGTTGCTGTACATGCTATTGTTAACATGTTAGCAAATTAGCAAGTTGGCATTTTCTGAATTAGTTTGTTATAGCTAGCAAAATATTTAAGTTGAGATAACCTGATCATTTTAAGATAAATGTATTAATTAGTGTACTCAAATATTTCAAGTTAAGAACAATACAAATTTGAGCACAAAATAAAAATGGCTTAAACTTTGAGTTTCTTAAATTAAAAAATTCTCATTCAACTTCTTCGAGTTAGGGTTTACAGTGAAGTAAATAAATCATTTGATTTGCATATACTCAAAATAAACAGTTTAATTAACAAAGTTAATTAACTAAATATATTCTGTTAATTGCTATCAGAATGTATGAGTTAGCTAACTCAGTACTTCAAGTAAAGAGAAATTAACATGCATGAGTACTACAAACTCAGAATTAGATAGTTCTGCTTACTTAAAATTGGGAAAATCGCAACTCAAAACATTTAAAGAAAATCAAATAGGGAAAATCAATCAAAGTTTCCTTGAAAAATCACTTCCTTCAAATATTAAAACATGTTTTATAAAAGGAGATGGAGGTCACAGTCAGATTAATAAATACAATAATAAATAGAAAGTCAGGCTCACCAGCACTGTTTTTTTTTTTTTTTTTTTGCTAACAAACTTAAAACACCACCTAAAACACCTTCAGTGTATTGATGGATTTGAACTGTTTTTATAAATTTAAATAATAATTTGAGGGCCTTCTAGACAAACATGTCAGTGAAGCGGTGCTCTCCGTCACCTGTCAACAAAATCATTATCTCAACTGTATGCATCCCTACCTCGGAAAGCAACATTGAAAGACACTGACATCTCATCAAAATCTCATTCCAGTCTCGTGTTACCTCCTTATAAATTTTAATGATTCAGTAGTAGATTATTCCACGTACATTAAACAATCTTCATTTTTTCCTCTCCTATTGCAGCAATTCTGAGTACTCAAGAACAGCAAGCCTCTTTCTTTACACTGATGATAGCTTGCGGAGTGTCCCGATGGGTCTTTCTATCAGCAAGGTACTTGTGTTTGGTATGCTGGTGGGTGAATCTTTTACGAAACAAAGCTTCTATTCAGGTCCATTACTGCACCATTGATTTTCGCTCTAGGAGGTGCATGGGCAGGGACTCCTCACTGAATATTTATGAATACACTGTGTCTCAGGCCTCACGGAAGAAATACATGGACAAAGGAAATTATTTTGAGCAACTTGGTCAACTAAGTTTGCTAAAGATCAACAGATATTTAATGACAGAAAAGCAAGTTGAACACAAGCATTTCAAAGCTTTTTTTAACCAGATAGCCTCCCTGTACCAGAAACCGTGCTTGTTTTCTGCTGAAGAACATATGCTGATTCATCAGAACAACATGGCTATGTTGGCCTTGGACCAGAATGGAAATGATATATTACTAATTGTCATGAATAAGATGATGTTCACAGGCCATAACAATTTAATATTGTCTGTAAAAAGTGTATTTCTTGTTGTCCAAATTAGCCAGTGTTTTTTTTTCCATGTATTGTGCAATCAAGATATTTTCTTTTACTTTTCTTTTGGTAATGTTTCAGTTATTTTATTTACAAATGCCATAAATAGTAATTCTACAACATTAAATTGTTTAAAATTACTTTTATCTTATAAAAATGTGTCCATAAATCATGCGTCAATTCTGTTACCGCACCATATACTTTGTTTTTAAATTGGCTGGAATTATCTCCCACAACTATGTACGATACAGGAAATGAGGTCACTTCCCTCACTGATAAGATCTGAAGCACTGAAATATGTGTTCTCGCTGAAAAAAAATATTTTAATCTAAAAAGTTCTTACAATGAGGTATTTTGTAAAACGTCACAATTGTTACCACGGTATCAAAAGGAAAACAGAATTTATCACTGATCACACAGTGGGTTGTTCATTAGTGCCATGTGCTCTCAGCATTTATGCTAGCAAGTGGAGTTTTTGCTAAAAAAGTTTCAAATTGTTAATTCTGTTACCATCAAACTCTGTTACCAATGCTATTTCTACACCATTACCAGTGTTATTCCTATACAAATTTGTCTGTTACAGAGTTGACAAAAAAAAAAACTATAAAGAAATTACTTTTCTGTTAAAAGTAAAAAAGGAAGTAACTATTATTAATAAGTTATTGAAATTATTGAATATGTTTTCAATAAGAATACTAGAGAGTATATGACCCTGACCAAAATGTTAATCTCCTTATAGGGTTATTTCACCCAAAAATGAAGAATTGCCCACGATTTACTCACCCTCAAGTCATCCTAGGTGTATGACATTCTTCTTTCAGACGAATAAAATCAGAGTTATATTAAAAATGTCTTGGCTCTTTCAAGATTTATAATGGCAGTAAATGGCTGTTTCTGTTTTGAAGTCCATAAAAGTGAATCAATCTATCTATCATAAAAGTTCTCCACACGGCTCCAGGGGGTTAATAAAGGCCTAAATTTCACACGCACGTTCACAAGAGACGTTGACGTAGGATTCTCCGGTGAGAATATGGAGAATATGCTAACCAAGTTTTGTTTTGCTCTATCCTGTGTGCTTCCGCATTTGTCACCGAAACTTACTACGTCATACGTTAGCTGACGTCATAACGTCATGACAGTTAGCGTAAGTAATAGATTACAGTTTGTAATTTTGTAACAACACTTTTATGATGGATAGATTAACTTTTATGGGCTTTAAAACAGAAACAGCCACTCACTGCCATTATAAAGCTGGGAAGAGCCAGGACATTTTTTTTATATAACTCTGATTGCATTTGTCTGAAAGACTCATATTCACTATGACGACATGATGATGAGTAAATCTAATTTTAATTTTCTGGTGAACTATCCCTTTAAGAAAATGTTTTCCTTGGTTTTCTTTATCACTTTTTTTCCTGCTACTACATTCTTAAAAATATGAATTAGAAGGTTTGACAACAACTTAATCCGAATGATTGAACAGTGAATTTAAATGTGCCAATAAAAATTTGCATTTGCCATTTTCACACCTTAACAGCAGAACAAACACATATTTCATCTGCACTGTATGTGTGACAGGTTTTCACAGACAAAGCACTTTGAGAATAAAGATTTTCATCTGGAGTAAAATTGCAGTCTTTTAGAGGTCTCATGTTGTGAAAACTAGCTTTAATTCCGAACAGTTGGCCATAATTACCATAAGCACTCTTGGCAAAGAGGTTTCTTGTTAAGTTGGAGGAGGGGAAACATTATCCCACCGTGCAATCTCAGGTTTTGCATAAGCGACCATAACTGCGCTTGTGAAAATTATTCCAACATAATATTGCACAGAATTACAGCTCTTTACATTCTGACCTTGTCATGAAAACCACGTAAAGATACATTTGAAGGGTTGAAGCTTCTCTGGGGAATAAAGGTAGTAGCATTCAGACACTATCAAATCCAAACTCTAACTAATCCATTTCATGCACTTAAAAAAAAAAAAAAAAAAAACAGGCACTCATAAATCGTCCATAATAATATTATGAAATATTATATACTTGCTTTATGGTGTAGTTACAACAAATATCCAGCAGGAGCAAACTGGCTCATGCTTATCAGCCAAACCTTGATCCCCTGTCAGAATCAGTTAATCCGTGTTAATGAAAATGTCAAAAGAGGCTGTAATTTCTGATTTAGTTGCAGGTCTTTGGATGAAAGCATTATGCCATCTCACTCTCATGTTCCTTTAAGAGATCTGTGTTAAATGTCAAATGAATTGTAATTGCTGTAATCAGCTTGTGTTGGAAATGAGCAATAATCAGTATAAAATGAAAAATATGAATGACGATATAGAGACACGAGGACCTCAGAGACTAATGATGATATTGCATGTTAACGCAAACATAATCTGTGTTCTGCCATAATACCTTGTAAAACCAAATGTTTACTGTTTGACAGAATGTGTGTGCTCTTTTCCTGGCTATTGAAACATCAGCACTGTTACAAAACCAAGTGAGCTGCCTACTTTCTACCGCCTACATGGCAGCTACCTTTTAAAGAGATCATGAACTGCATTTTTTTTATGTTTCCTGAGGTGCACTTATAAACTTAGTATTCAAACTTTTATATCAAAAATAGTCAAAATTTTGAAATAAAAGCCCATTTTCTACCCTGATTTTAGCCCTCTGATTTGAGCGCTCTGTTTTAAGAGGCATGTCTGCTGTGTGACTTGAATGTAAACGCCCACTGCTGTGATTGGTTAACATCTTTCCATTTGCATTACGTGGAACTCTCTCAAAATCTTTTACTACTATTACAGCCGTCAAGAATGAGATTAATTAATCTCGAAAAGTGATTATAGCATTATATTTAGATATATTCCCGTGGCAAGAAAGGTTGCAGCGATTAGCATTGTAGCCAATAACAGACATGTCTGTTGAGCACATGAATGCAGTGATCTTGTCAATGCAACTCGATTCCTGCACTCATAAAGGATTTCATCATAAGTAACATTTAAAACACAAAGTAAATAAGAGATTCATTGTGCAGTGTAAACAGCATCATTAATTATAACGGGAGTTTTGGCAAACTTAGTCCAGAACTTAGTCACTGATTAACCTTCAATGTATGATTGACAGCTCCAGCGCAATTATAAAGGGAGGGTTCTTCGATCGCTTTTTATATACAATTTAAATCAAAATTTAATTAACAGATTTTCATGCTAATAAGAGAAACAATGTGAAGTTGATCATTTAGGCGGCGTTTACACTTGCCATTAACATGTGACCTGTATCCGGATTTTGCCCATATACACATTGAAAAGACAAGTGTAAACGCGTGTCCTGGTCCAGAGGTAGTCGAGGATGCATTGCGATCGGATCTCAGTGTAATGTAAACGCAATCCAGCCATCGTATCTACATTCAGAGGGTGACGTTATATAACCCACACACACACTCTCTCGCATAAGAAAATAATAGACAGCCGCAGTTTTGACAAGAAATTTTACTTATCTGAACTTTACAATAAATATCAATATTTAAAACTTACATGACAGTCTACCGTGTGTAATTTTTCATTTTAATTGCGCAACATTATCTGAAGGAGGCAATCGCCTGTACAATCAAAGTTATGCAATCTCAATGAAGAACTTTAAGCTGTTTTGCCAGAGGAATAATCAGAATACACTTTGCAGTTGTTTTTAAATTATGTTTTTATAGTTTCAGGATTTTTATTAATCTCCCATTTCTGTCAATACAGTCATTGCACACTATAACCTTAAACCCGGATGATGTGACTTTTATTAATGATCAACCCAGTTATTTTTGTATTTGATCAACTCTGGAAGTATTCCTTCATTCAAACCTAATTTGATCTAAGACTGGAGATTGCATCCGAAAGTAAAGTATGTGAGTGAAAGCAACGGGACATTTATTTGCATAATCTTTACTCTTAATCGGTTCTCGTATGTAGCCTATATAGCCTTGTTTAGTTCTAATCTCCACCGATAAGGTGTGTGGTGGACATTCTGGCATAATATGGCTGCCGTCACATCATCCAAATGGATGCTGCACATTAGTGGTGGCTGTGGAGATTCCCCCTTCTATATGTAAAGCGATTTGAGTACCCAAACGTGCTATATAAATATAACAAATTATTATCATTATTATTATTAATGTGATGTGCATTCTTTAATTTATTACAAGCAATGGGGTTCAGATTCTGCACGTGTTTTACTGCTATTACACGTACAATATACACTGGACCAAATCACAAAAATTATGTGCTGTGTGCACTCCCAATGATAAAGGCCAAAGTGAAAGTTGTTTTAAGCTACAAAGCCATTTGAAGTTTCTGCCTTTAAAGTGCCACATACCTAATTTAAATATTGTGCGGGAAACAGAAACAGGATTTATTTCAGTTCATCACTGAGAAGGTTTGATGGCAGATTTAGTCGCACAAACAGCACAAGCGTCTCGTGAGTCGTGACAGTACACAGACCGAATAAATGACTATTTAATTTAAGCAGAAAATCTCAAATGGAGATTGCTGAAATGCAGCTTACTAGTTTATTGGAGTTTTCAGATCATCCCAGATTGCAGAGTTTAAGTAAAACACTGGATAGTGTTCTTTTAAAGGTGCCCTAGAATGATTTGAAACAATATTTTAAATTGTATCTCTGATATCTAGATAGTGTGTGTGGCTTATTTAAGGCCAAAATTTGTCTAGATACAGTTTTACAGGTCCATTTACAACCCTAGAAATTGTGCCTAGGATATAATGCTCGGTTTTTGCCTTATTTGGAAGGGTAATGAATATTAATGATGAGCTCTGCTCTGATTGGCTTATTTCAGCAGCTCACACAAGTGCAGTTGTTCAGCTAACACAATCACAAACAGCACAACCAGCTCATGATTCCTGACTCCTGACAGAACACAGACCGACTGAATGACACTTTAAGCAGAACATCTCAAATGGAGATCTCTCAAATGCAGCTTACTTGTCTATTGGTGTTTTCAGATCACTGCACGCGCGAGAGAGAGCTTGCGTGCATATGGTTGCCAGATTGCACATGTTTATGTAAAACACCGGATAGAATACATTTATTACATTTATGCATTTAGCAAACGCTTTTATCCAAAGCGACTTACAACTGAGGAGTACAGGAAGCGATCGGTCATGAATGCAAAAACGCAAAAAAGTGCCTTAAATACCAAGTTTTGGACATTACATAGAGTAACCTTAAGCTAAAATAGGGAGGGAATAAAAGAGAAATAGAGGAAGAGTTTTTTTTTTTTTTTGATTAGGTTAAGTGCTCATGGAAGAGATGAGTTTTTAGCAGTCTTTTGAATGATGACAGTGATTCTGCCATACGGATGGAGGTAGGAAGATCGTTCCACCAGCCAGGAACGGTGAATGAAAAAGTTCTGGAGAGGGATTTCATGCCTTTCTGTGATGGCACCGTATTCTGGATTACGTATTCTTTTCACAGAAAAGCTCTGATTGGGGGATTTTAAATTACTGAACTCTGACAACCGCAAGCACGAAGACTTGAAAGCTCCTCTTTCCCCCCCGACAAAACCAGTGCTTTTTGTTCAAGTTTTTTATTTTTTAAACTACATTTTAGGCTCGTCTTTTTTCATAAAAACTATATTTATATATTCACAATGTACGCATTGACTAGTTATGTATGGTACTTGGAGTTTCCTATTGTTACTGTTAGGAAACTATTGTTTCTATTGTTAATTAGTAACAATAAAAACAATATTGTTCCTATTGTTACTAATTAACATTATTCTAGAGATACATTCACATAGTTTAAAATTAATAAACTTTCCTAGCATTATAGAAGGTAGTGTTATTTTTAGTCCAGTGGTCCTGTATCGCTCCTCTGCGCAGTGGGCAAGGGCCAAAGATGATGAGTGCAGTTCCAAACAACTATGCACGCTTCCATGTGTGGCACAGTTCCAAACAAGTCGTTTTCTGAGCTTGGCTTCAAAAAAAGATACTTTTAGACAACAAAGCTTGAAATTTTCAAAATGCAGTTACATGTCAAAAGCTTTAATGATTACTACTGGTTCGCATATAGTTTAGAGCACAAAAAAATTGAGACTACATAGTTCAAAATTCAATCATTGTAAAGCATCCAAATAGTGTCATAGACGTTCTAAACACAGTGCTACAAATAGTGATGCAGAGAAGTCACAAGAATCATTGTCCAATAGTATGAGCATGGTTCAACAAGGTTAGTCATTTCAAATCAGCAGCCAATGTTGCGATCCATGAAAAGCTTGGAATATTTCTGCAACATCATGAATCTAAGAAAATAATGGTAATATTTCTACATTTAGAGATACAGATTAATGTAAAATGTGACGATATATATTTAATTCAATAAAATACATATATATATTTAATTACATAGAACACAGTTTTTTTTGTATATTATACTATAGACATAGAACATTTACCTTTTATTTTAATAATGTTTGTATAATGGGTTTGTCTTTGTTTATATGTATACATGTGATGTTACCTTAGGAAAATACCTATGTAATTTTATGTCATTGAAATACAGCAATAAAACAATATTGAATGATAATAATAATGAACATGGAAAACCAACAAGAAAGCAGTCATGCACAAAAATACTACTTTAAACAAAACTTTTTTTTTTTAATTGTACATCATTTTGTTGTTCATTCGATTCAGTAATGAATTATACTGTAGATACAGATGCACAGAACTGTTGTAACTTTGTAAGTCTAGGACATACTGAAGCAACAATTTAGTGAATTGCAGCAATTTTACAAATTGATCCATGCCTCAAATGCTGAAGTTTCTAGGTAATTTTACTCTGAGTTGTGAAGTGGACATCGTGACAGTGACAGTCTAAACTGAAGTCTGTTTGAGCACCTGTCAATAGCGTTTCTACAGACACACTTAAGTAAGTTACAGAACGGTACAATTTACTGTTTTAGCTGTTGCGAATGCTTATACAGTTGGTGTTTATGGTTTTTAAAGTGTCTTTCACATGGGTGAGTGCTGCCAGCTACTATCCATTCTTTTCATGGTGTATGATGTGCCATCTGTTCAAAAGAACCGTCTGGTGTTCACATGAACATGAGCTGAATCTGGAAACAGTTTTAAGAGGGGAAACTGAGTCTTGTACATTGAGAGAGCACTGCCATATCAGCCAAGAAGCAGATATAAAAGACCAAAATGATCAAATTGCTTTGAATGTGGATATTTTTCAGTTCACCTGACCTGAACATATTTCTCAAAAACAGCAAAAGCAAGTCAAGAATTTGATGCTGAAGAACAAATTTATGATAAATCTTCATCCCCCGGTTTCATAGGCAAGGGTTAAGCCTAGTCCTGGACTAAAATGTCCTAGTCCTAATTCTAACTGTAAGCAACTTAAACTGACATATCTTAAAATATGTTGAAGACTTTGTTTTATTACATACACCAGTAACAATAATGTTTTTTTCTAAAGGCATGTTGTTTATGAAATCGACTTAAATGTCCTAATTGATCTAAGAGGCTAACCGTGGCTTAATCTAAGCCCTGTCTGTGAAACCAGACCCATATTTCATACATTCAGATAGGAAGCTCATGAGTGCATAAATATTCATTGCAGCAAAATATGGTTTTGGACAAAATATGGTGCTGGGCAAATTATGGTTATTGAATGTGATTTGTGAAAGACGGTATTCAAAGCCTTGTCGTTTTCTAAGGAATGTTTGTTAGCTTTCGGCGCTTAATTCTTAACTAAGGGTCAAGTTAAGGACTTTCACCAAACAAACAGATTTCCATCCGCATTTCTGTGCTTCTCTGCAAATAATTTGACTTCCACCTGTGTGGACAAGATAAGTAGAACCCTATGGCCTCAAAAGCATCAGAGACATTTGTTCAAACAATCATTCTCCTCCATGTCTCACAGCTGAAATAAAAAATAAATAAGATGAAACAAAGCAGGAAATTGCAGAATCACTTTTCCATATGGGCCTATAAGCAACTCATTTAAAGAATACTTATTTATTTTCCTAAAATGGATGCATGCTTGTTTTTATTGATCCACATATTTATTGAGTTATTTGTGTGTATTGCTAATATTTATGGACTGATCCAATCCAATCCTCAATAGTCCAGTCCAGTTTATAATAAAACCCCTGCACCCCAGAAACAGGACAGCATTAAACACCAAATACAGACAGCAAGCATGCCTAATCCAAGATACAAGATATCTGGAGTATTCCGTAAACACATTCACACAAAGCACAATATATGTCATTTATCTTTGAATAAAAGAGCAAATAGTATAATTTATTGTGCATGTATAAAAAGTACTCAAGTACTTAAATGAGCGCACAAAATCTGAAGTCTCATCTGATATTTCTCAACATAATGAAATGAATAGATCTCTTGAATATGCAATTGACTAAATACAATTCCTTCTAGGACTCTTTGTTACTCTTTTCACTATCATTTATTCATGCTTCACTTGAATTTAATTTAAGAACTATGCACAAAATAAATGCACTTATCAAACAGAGAATAGAAAAACAGAGCACAAAGACAAAACACTCGGGATTAAATAATAATAATAACATAATAAAACAGAACTATTGACCATAAATCACAAGCAACTGAGTTATTAATTGTCAAGAAAAGTTAAAGGGACAGTTCATGGTAGACTTCTCCTTTAAAGATAAATACACATAATAACACACACACACACACACACACACACACACACACACACACACACACACACACATATATACATACATATATATAAACACACAACAGTTCTTTCTGGTTCTCGAATTTGATTGGGTGAGAGCTTTTACCAGCCGTGCGATATTCTAGAATTTGCCACTGTCTTTTATGTAGATAGTGGTTAAATGGATATAATTAAGTTGGGCTATATCAAACGAGAAAGCTATGGTCTTATTAATCTATAGCATGTACCAGAGCAAATCAATTTTGGTTAAGGGGGAAATTATGTTTCATAACTTTTATTTTTAAGATATATTTAACTTAAAGGGGTGCTGGGAAGATGAATGTGTATTTCAACCCGTGCCTTCAGGCGCATCATTGCAAATGTATAGCTTTAAAAATGATGTAATGTTAGAAAAAGTAAACAAAAAATATATATCATATGAAAATATATTATGAAAATATAAAATACGTTTATAAGGCAAAATAACACAAAATATAGGTCAATCCACAGACAACAGGCAGGACGAATGTAAAGATTTAATATATTGGTAAAGACCAATATTTCTGTTGATATTTCTGATAATTTATTGGCGTGAAGTTTCGTGCACAATGACAAACAGGAGTGCAACATTCTCGAAAAACAATAACTACTGCAGGTTTCAACATGGCTGTGTTTACCATTAGAAATGTCTCGTTAAAACAACATATATTTTCTCATAATAAGGACATATGTTGTATAGTGATGAGTAGCCTACAAAATAAGCCTTTATCCACATTAGAGCATGTATATAGCCTATAGCCATGTTTCTATACTAGATATATTAGTTTAAATGTAGGCCTATAATATAAAGTAGCCTAAAGTAGCCTATATCAGTCTGGCGACTAAACAAAAAAAAAAAAAATCTAAGCCAATGGTGATTCTATTGCCAAGGTTTGCGTTGAAGGTTGTGCTCACGTTTCATAATCAACATATGAAATTTAAAAATATGTTATTAATAATATAATAATATTATAGGGTAATAGTTAAACATAGCCTAACTATGAAACAATAGGCTACTTTTTCTATAACCCTCTGTCTGATGAAAGCGTCTGCGCGACACATTCTGATGGATATTTTCCTTAATTCTTAGACGTAACTTACGGGCTCAAAAACCTGCCTGGAACCCAGCATTAGTCTCTGCCGTGTGTCACTATATGAGACGCATAATCGGTCACTTCATGAGAATTTACTGTTTCATTTGAGAAAACTGACATATCATGAACACAGACAATCGAAGCTCGTCACGGCAACCCGTCAAAATAAGAGTGTGGTTTAAAAAAAATTAAATTGACAGAATATACAGGTCCTTCTCAAAAAATTAGCATATTGTGATAAAAGTTCATTCTTTTCCATAATGTAATGATAAAAAATTAACTTTCATATATTTTAGATTCATTGCACACCAACTGAAATATTTCAGGTCTTTTATTGTTTTAATACTGATGATTTTGGCACACAGCTCATGAAAACCCAAAATTCCTCATATATCTCAAAAAATTAGCATATCATGAAAAGGTTCTCTAAACGAGCTATTAACCTAATCATCTGAATCAACTAATTAACTCTAAACACCTGCAAAAGATTCCTGAGGCTTTTAAAGACTCCCAGCCTGGTTCATTACTCAAAACCGCAATCATGGGTAAGACTGCCAACCTGACTGCTGTCCAGAAGGCCATCATTGACACCCTCAAGCGAGAGGGTAAGACACAGAAAGACATTTCTGAACCAATAGGCTGTTCCCAGAGTGCTGTACCAAGGCACCTCAGTGGGAAGTTTGTGGGAAGGAAAAAGTGTGGCAAAAAACGCTGCACAATGAGAAGAGGTGACCGGACCCTGAGGAAGATTGTGGAGAAGGAACGATTCCAGACCTTGGGGACCTGCGGAAGTAGTGGACTGAGTCTGGGTAGAAACATCCAGAGCCACCGTGCACAGGCATGTGCAGGAAATGGGCTACAGGTGCCGCATTCCCCAGGTCAAGCCACTTTTGAACCAGAAACAGCGGCAGAAGCGCCTGATCTGGGCTACAGAGAAGCAGCACTGGACTGTCGCTCAAATTCTGCATTTCATTCGGAAATCAAGGTGCCAGAGTCTGGAGGAAGACTGGGGAGAAGGAAAAGCCAAAATGCCTGAAGTCCAGTGTCAAGTACCCACAGTCAGTGATGGTCTGGGGTGCCATGTCAGCTGCTGTCCACTTTGTTTTATCAAGGGCAGGGTCAATGCAGCTAGCTATCAGGAGATTTTGGAGCACTTCATGCTTCCATCTGCTGAAAAGCTTTATGGAGATGAAGATTTCGTTTTTCAGCACGACCTGGCACCTGCTCACAGTGCCAAAACCACTGGTAAATGGTTTACTGACCATGGTATTACTGTGCTCAATTGGCCTGCCAACTCTCCTGACCTGAACCCCATAGAGAATCTGTGGGATATTGTGAAGAGAAAGTTGAGAGACGCAAGACCCAACACTCTGGATGAGCTTAAGGCCGCTATCGGAGCATCCTGAGCCTCCATAACACCTCAGCAGTGCCACAGGCTGATTGCCTCCATGCCACGCCGCATTGAAGCAGTCATTTCTGCAAAAGGATTCCCCACCAAGTATTGAGTGCATAACTGAACATAATTATTTGAAGGTTTACTTTTTTTGTATTAAAAACACTTTTCTTTTATTGGCAAATTTTTTGAGATAGGAATTTTGGGTTTTCATGAGCTGTTTGCCAAAATCATCAGTATTAAAAACCTGAAATATTTCAGTTGGTGTGCAATGAATCTGAAATAAATGAAAGTTTACATTATGGAAAATAATGAACTTTTATCACAATATGCTAATTTTTTGAGAAGGACCTGTACTAGGCTACTGTTGTAGATTTAGCCTACAGTAGATTTAGCTATGTCTCTATGTAATAATAATACTTTTCTACTAATTATAATTATGTAATTAATTATTATGCCTAGATGGTTGATTATTTTTCACTTGATATTTTTTTATAAACAATGTTTACTTGTAAACAGGATACAGCCTTTAAATGTTTGTATTATTTATTTACAATGATTATCATCATAAATAATAAACTTAATACATTTAATTCAATTGTGTGTGTGTGTGTGTGTGTGTGTGTGTGTGTGTGTGTGTGTGTGTGTGTGTGTGTGTGTGTGTGTGTGTGTGTGTGTGTGTGCTTGTGCGTGTGCGTGTGTGCGTGTGTGTGTATCTAAATGAACAAGTTAAATAAATAAACATTTCCAAAGTGGCTGAAGTTGAGGATACTGTATGAGGACACATCAGAGATACAAAAACGGTAAGAATGTTCACCACAGTTTTGCATTGAAAACTAAAGCAGGAAATCATCAGTATAAGCAAATGGTCTTTAAAAAGGCAGAATGGCATCCACTGTGAAGTGAATGCAGACCCCATACACAGAACTACTGGCTGTCAGCAAAGGCTGCCCCTGTCTCCTACCTTACTCCATGCAATATTTCAATGGGTCATTGATTGAGCAAGATTAGCCTTTTATGCACTGTGGTATTAAAAGACGCCAATCTTCAGCTACCATCTATGTCAGCTGTGATGCCCAGCTGTCTGGCCTAGTCTAGCAACCATTCACACCCAAGGCACAGTAATTGCAGACTATTGTAAGGGAAGCAATCACTAAAACTGGGCCGGATTTACAATTGCATGTAAGTGTGTACGCTTGTGAAGATACTAGTGTGGCAAGATGAAGGTTGATTCAACTAATATTCTCTGCTAAACTAATATAAAGTTAATACATATAAATATACATAGTACACTATTGCCAAAAGTTTTGGGACGCCTGCTGAACTTTAAATGACATCCCATTCTTAAAGGGGTACTTCAGCACTGGGAAGATGAATCTGTATTTAAACTGGGTCATTAATGTAGTAGAAATGTGAAATTATTTTTGAATTTGGTGCTGCTCTACACTGAGAAAACACAGAAAATGTATTTTTGTCTCATGGGGATGAAAGACAACAATTCCCAGAATGCACTGCTTCACTGCCCTACTCTAGGCACGGCTAGTCGGCTACTGGATTACTGGATCACTTGCCTACCACGTTCATTTTCAGAAAATCAGTTCAGTTAGAGACACTACAGTTAAAAACTGAATGTGTCTGTTCGATATAATGCAGGTGAGCCGATTGAGTGTCACGGCACAAACGCAGCAGAATCGGATTACATTCATCACATGAGCTGAGGTAATCGCGGGATTCGCGGCTGCGGCTGCATTCACAGCGCGTCATCAGTCTGGCGCGTGTTCAGTTCATGTCTTTGGAAGCTTAACTTTCATTGGAAGTTCATTTTAAAAGTTAAAACACTCACTTTGCTCTCCACCGCTCCGTTTACATGAATCTCTGCAGCTCCCGAGCCGAGTGCTGTGAGTGTGGTGTTGAAAACATGCGGAAATAGCGCCCTCTGCTGGCTGTAGTCTTATAAAATACATAATTCTCTCGTCTTAGGGTCATATGAGGGGGGAAAGTACGATAATTTGAATATACTCCTGCATTTCTACTGATACAAATCTTAATGCTAATCGCTGAAGTAACCCTTTAATCTGTAGGGTTTAACATGTTTGGACCACCAGTTGACCCACCCTTTGCAGCTGCTTCAACTCTTCTGGGAGGGTTTCCACAAGGTTTAAGGAATTTATGTGAAAGGGGCAGATTCTGAAATTCGGTTTCGCAGCTTGACTCGTCTAAAATGAGAACAATCTTGTTGTTGCTCTGTACACATACACTGTGAAATCTGTAATGTTTCCTCTTTTTTTTCATGGGTGCTTAGGTGTGTATACATTTATTATATAATAATAATTATATGCACTGTAAAAAAAGAAATTGGGGGAATTTTTTTTGACAATTGATCATTACATATTGGCCTAATAAGTTACTTCCAAATAATTATCCCCATGCAAAAAATTTGCATTGTACTAATCATAGCTTAAGGTTTTCACTCAAAATTAAAATACATATTTAGTTGTGCTCAGTCAATCTATGAAGGCGAAGTGAAAAATGCGCAAAATGCGCCCGAGGAAACCGTTCATGGAGATTGCAAATGCGGATGCACGCTCGGGAGCACTAGCAGACTCCAGAACAAAACCAGCTGATGCTGAAGATGAAACAAACATTTCCAAGAGAATGGAGATATTCATCGTCGTCACAAGGTGTTGGAGAGTATTGAGCACTGAAATTATTCTCCAGAGTTTTGCTTTTTGCCCGGTATGAAGTTTAAAAGACATTTTGTAGAATCAGTTCATGCATTCATTGTTTTTAATTAGTGTGTTCTCGGTATACCCACTATAAGCCTGTATGGCTCTTTAATAAAATATACATGTATAGTTGCTCAAAGTATTGCAGCTCATAACTGCTTCCTTATTTTTAGGTTTTTCATTTGAATATATATTTAGACATGATCAAACACTAGATTTCTTTAAATGTGAAAATGTAAAATGTTAATAACTGACATCCTAATATTTTTAATGATACTTATATAAGCACACACACATGGGTATTAATGAATGCAAGCAAATATAATTTAACATTTTTAAATAGTACTAAAAAGGCAAACTTATTTTCCCTTATATGTACAGTAGGCTATATACATATGAATTGATACTGAATCAAGATCGAAATCGATATTTGTACAAATCACCACCCCGTCCCCCTATTCTGTGGGAAACACTGCTGTGCCGCTTTTTCTTTACATCAAGACATCCTGTTATGCAGAACAGAAGACTTCTTGTATGTAATGTTATAATGTGAGTTTTTCCTTATTGAAAATAATGAATTTTCACTAAATATCCTTTGTTGGAATTGAATAAAGTGATGTGATAAAATGTCATACCTTTTGTACGTGTTCATTTTGCTAACTATATTTATGTTTTTAGTAGAGGTGGGCATAGATACATTTTTTTAATCTAGATTAATCTAGATTAATTTTGGAATTACTCTAGATTAATCTAGATTAAAATGGCTCATTTGAATTCTGCCGAAGGCATTCACAATATGTGTGCTACTCAAATAATGACTGGTGCTTTCACACTTGGTTGGATTGCCTGACCGAACCCAAGTTCGATTGCTCCCCCCTTGCTGGACCGTGTTCATATTATATTATTTGGGTCTGAACCGGGGTGCGTTTGCGTCATCAGAGCAGCAGCTGTTTACCCCGTTGCTTGGCAACAAAAGGAGCGAGAAGGTGGCAGAATGAATAGCGTTGTTCACCTAACTTTTCATATTTTTGTTTTTGAACCGTTGATTTTGTTACCAAAGGTTCAGTATGTAATGACACTTGCGTCTATCTGCCGCGAATGTACTGCAAATGCTCTAAAGAACGCTGACGACGTGCATAAATGAGATTCACAGCTCTCTGTATGTCAGTCACGCTCGTCAGGACTCGAGTTCGGAAGACAGCGTTCACGCTTGACGTGGTAATTTCACAGTGGTCATACACGCAGGTTCGAAGACTCGTTATCGCTCCCTACAGTGCAATTCGGCTAGGAATACATCCACGATTAACTATCATGGTGAAAGTCATCATAGCGTGCGTTGTATAGGCCCAGCTCCCAACCCAATTTTGAGAATAGATTAACGGCGATATTTTTTTTTATCGCCCGATAAGAGTCTCACGTTAACGCAGCACGTTAACGCCGATAACGGCCCACCACTAGTTTTTAGTAATTTTTTTGTCTTTTGGGACAGTGAGAAATAAGCAATTGTTACTACAATTTAAAATATTTAATTGGCTAAATTGAATTTCTGTTAATTAAATTGTATAAATTCACGGAAACTCAATTTGGCCAACTGAAAAATTTAGATGTTACCACTCACTAGAACATTTTAAATTGGGGGAGCTGAAATGTTTTACAGTGTTGGTAAAACAAATTTTTCCATTGGCTCAAAATATTATTTTTAATTGAGCCCATGTTAACAGACTGTTGCCACAATTGATAAAATTCAAATCAACTTGAAAATTTTCAAATGGAGAGGCCTGAAATTTTTTACAGTGTGGACTCCTTATATTTGGTTATTTTGTGTCATTTTGGAGTCGCCAATGATCCTTGAAGCTTGCAGAAAATACAGTTTTCTGATTGTTTACTTTGCTCGATATAGCAAATGATGACAAAATAAATGTGTTTACTGAGATAAATGGTGTATGCTTAATTTTATGATAAGTGTGTGATTATTTGTGATTAATCACACAACAAGATTGCAATTAATCGCAATAATAAAAAAAAATTACAAAAAAAAAATATTTGCCGCAGTGGAAGAACATCATATTAAATCACTTATTTACCATATAATGTAATGAGCCAAGCTGATAAAGAATATAATGTAGTCTTTTATTATAAGTGCAACCAAAAATGAACTGATAAATACCTGATTTTAGTTTGCAGTTCACACAGCCTCAATAAAATCAATACAACGTAGAAAAAACATAGACAAGACATTTCTGGAAAAAAACCAGCAATGTAGACAAAGGAAAAACAGACAACAGACAGACAGTAAAACTGACAACAAATCACACAGCTATTAGAGAATGAACAGAAAGAAAACAAAGAAGCAGAGGGGGTAGGAAGGAAAGAGAAGGAAAGACAGACAATATAAGACTCGTATTATGAAATAAAATGGTAACCAATAACAAACCGACAATCCACCTGCACACTTTAACAGATCTGTAACATGCCGTGAAATGTGTTGCTGAAGAGGCCTGGAGAAAAGTTTCTCAAAAAACCAAAACAGATTTTCAAAAAAGCACAAGCACACAGAGGCTTCAAGCTTGAAAATGCTGAGAAAGTTGGAATGCAAATATACAAAAGATTCATCCAGGGGCTTCAATGTGTATATATTTTCAAGACACAAGTGCCACTAAAACCCACCACACAGCTCTTTCTAAACGGCAAAATCATTCTTCATGAATGAGAATCTGGCATGAAATACAAGTGACAGCACTGTTTCGACAGGGAATATAGTTTAAGAGGCCCAAAAGCAAACAGATTCTCTGGTCTTCAGTCAGTTTTAAAGCAAAACCAACAAAAACACAGTCAGGGACAGTGCAAAAAAAAAAAGAAGAAGAGGGCTTTCAAAAGCAAGATGAAAACAGTCATGCACCAAGAAGGAAAAAACCTTATACTCTATGTCAAACTAAAATGAAGCTTTTCCTGAAGTTTAAGAAGTAAAGTCCACTGGTGAAGCTGTCATGTGCTGTGCTTTAAAAAAAAAAAAAATACTTTTAGGGCTGTGATGCCAACTGCACTTGACAGAAACACTTGCTTATGCAAGATCTGTTTGGGGGATACGGCTAGTGGTTCAAAACATGTCTGTAGGCTGAGCTGCTCATGCAATATGTGTGTACGGGTCAACACAACTGCAAGTCACAACCATTTCAAGATTTCTTTCGAAGATAAGAACTGCTGTTCATCACTTCTGTTGTTTAACAAGCCCAAACATTTACATATTTAGCAATCAAACAACACATGGCCTTTTACGGTGTCCACAGTTAAAATTTTCAATGAGATCTCATTAGTAATCGGTGTTTGTATACAAAGTGTGATTCTGACACGCATACATTTTCATACTTTGGCATAGACTAAGCATTCATTATTGATGTATTGACAGCATCTACGATTTTCTTTCACATATAATAAAATGCTTGCATCAAAACTGTAGTATCAAATATTGATAAAAATATAATTGTGACATCAGATTACACGTGACCAGACTAAAGTTCTGCTTGGCTGGCGGCTTGAGGTCCTTTGACAAATGGTGTCCTCCTCAGTCTGGTAGTCATGAACATCTCTGGACTAAGGCCAGGATCAGCCTCCTGTTGCTAACACACTCATTCTGAAGACCAGAACACACCCGTGCACTCACAGACTGCAGCATCCAAATATACCAGGTTCAAAAATGAAACTGCATGCACTCTTTGATTATAAATATACACCACTTTATTAGGTACACCTTGTACAGGGTTGCGCTCTCAGTGCCTCTCCATAATTCTTCATGACGTAAATTCAGCAAGTTGCCGGAAACTTTCCTCATAAATTTTCATCCAGACTGACATAGCTGATAGCATCACACTGCAGATTTTGTCGGCAGCACATTCATGATGGGAGTATTCCGTTCCACCAAATTGCAAATGTTCTCTATTGGATTGAGATCTGGTGACTGTAGAGCTCATTTGAGTACAGTGAACTCATTCTCATGTTCAAGAAACCAGTTTGAAATGATTTGAGCTTTGTTATGTGGCGTGTTATCATCAGAAGACATCAGAAGACAGGTACACTGTGTTCATAAAGGGATGGACATGGTCAGCAACAACACTCAGGTGGCTGTGACATTTAAACAATGCTTAATTGGTACTAAGGGGTCCAAAGTCGGTAAAAAATGTTCCCACATCATTACACCATCAGCCTGAACCATTAGTACAAGGCAAGATGGATCCATGCTTTCATATTCATACCACATTCTAACCCTCTTACAGTAGAAGCTGAGACTCATCAGACAAGGTAATGTTTTTCCAATCTTCTATTGTCCAATTTTGGTGAGCCTGTTTCCTGTTCTTAGCTGACAGGAGTGGTACCCAGTGTGGTCTTCTGCTTCTGTAGCCCATCTGTTTTACTTTCAGAAATGCTCTTCTGCAGACCTCTGTTGTAACTAATGGTTATTTGAGTTACTGTTGCCTTTCTAACAGCTCGAACCAGTCTGGCCATTCTCCTCTGACCTCTGGCATCAATGAGGCATTTTCGCCCACAGAACTGCCGCTCACTGGGTTTTTTCTCTTTTTCTGACCATTCTCTGTAAACCCCTAGAGATGGTTGTGCATGAAAATACTCCCAGTAGATCAGCAGTTTCTGAAATACTCAGACCAGCCCGTCTGGCATCAACAACCATAGCACATCCAAAGTCACTTAAATCACCTTTCTTTCCATTCTGATGCTCAGTTTGAACTTCAGCAGACTGATCATGATCATGTCTATGTGCCTAAATGCATTGAGTCACAGCCATGTGACAGCCTGACAGGCTTGATTAGGTATTTGCATTAATGAGCCGTTGAACAAGTGTACCTAATAAATTGGCCAGTGAGTGTATATGTGCTACCGTTCAAAAGTTTAGAAATTTGAAATTAATACCTTCATTCAGAAAGGACTTTTACATTGTTACAAAAAAATAAAATAATAATCCCATAAAAATTTGAGAAATAAATGCTGTTCTTTTTTACTTACATTCATTAAAGAATTCTGAAAAGATGCATCACGGTTTTCACAGAAATATTAACTGTTTTCAACAATTATAATAATGAAAAATGTATCTTGGGCAAACAAAATAGACCCATTTCTGAAAGACAATGTGACACTTTAATATATAAATACAGCCTTGGTGAGCATAATTGGCATCTTTCAAAAACTTTAAAAAATAAATAAATAAAAGCACCGTTTCCATCAAGTGAGTCAAAGAGAACATAATCGTCACTTCCTGATAAACTGCCGCTAAAAAAATCACTAAGAAACAGAGGAGAAACTACCTTAAATATTATATATATATATATTTTTTTGTGCATCTCAATAAACTTGTTGTCTTGCTTTCGGAGGCAGATGCTGCTGTTTGGGAACGCAGTCATGCAAGACAGTTTTAGCAACATTTTAATATCAAACTGAATCTATTGAGAGTTGAGTTCCATCTCAATGACATCTAGTAGGCAGCTGCCTATTTTGAAATGGAGCCTTATCATGTAAGAAACACATTGCTGCTCCTGATAAAAAAAAGTCGCAAGTGTAATATCTCATTACACTACCTACACATCTAAGTGTTTGATCATTTTAAAAGTGATTTTTCTGCCCGTTTCCAAGAAAACCCCAAACACTTAAATGAACTGCAAAACTGAATTAGCAACTGTACAGCACATCCCTCTGGGAGGACAAAAAGCCTGCGTGCGGGCCACCATTAATTATAGTCATCGCCAGAGTGAACAAAGAAGAAACTAAAAATGCACATGGTATTTTTACACCACTCATTATCCTTATTTATCCGTTCAAAAATAACAATAGGCATCGCTGAAATGCGGTCTAATTTTCTTCTCTATTGTCTCCAATTTTATTACCATCATTCTGTTTGCACTCTTCCCCAGTTTCCTCTGGAAGCAGGACTGACTTCAGGTGATTTCATAAAGCTTTTTATGTTTGAAGACAAAAGAATCTAGCACAGTGAACACCGCTGATCCTGTTGACAATCACTCACAAATCATTTTTTGATTAGTAGGAATAAAGAAAGCTCCTTGTCTTTCAGTAATTTCTGACTTGTTATCCTTTATCTTTTCGAACCAGTTCAAAAAATGTTTTAATGTGTAGCAGACGATAAAAAAACCAACAAAAAAAAAACAAGCTATTTTAACAGCTTATGGTCTGTCTGTATGGCTCTTGGCCTTAAAAACTTTAATGTATATAACAATAATAAAATAAAAAGGCATTTTCTTACATTCAAAGTTTAAAACTACAGAGATAACAAATGGTTATCAGTTTGAACTAAAGGTTGGACTCGATAGAGTGTTCCTTATAACTTACCAAATATGATCCATGGATATTGACATGCAGCCAGGCAGTGTTTTCCTGACATTTATATGAGCCTGATTTCGAAACATAGATACATAAATATTTATCACTGTCAGTCATCACAATTTCTAGAGTAAATCCTACATTAACAGTGAGGAAAATAAGTATTTGAACACCCTGCTATCATGGAGGGGTCTGAAATGGTCATTGTAGGTGCATGTCCACTGTGAGAGACATAATCTAAATTTAAAAAATATCACAATATATGATTTTTTAAAAACTATTTATTTGTATGATACAGCTGCAAATAAGTATTTAAACACCTGGATTTTTGTTTTTTGATTATGTCTCTCACAGTCGACATGCACCTACGATGACAATTTCAGACCCCTCCATGATTTCCAAGTGGGAGAACTTGCAAAATAGCAGGGTGTTCAAATACAAATTTTCCTCACTGTATATCCGCATTGGCCTATGTGTTAAATCGTGCATTGCATGTGGCTGTTTGTCAAGAATGGAAAACAAAAGTTTTATTCAAATTCTTAATAGATATAAAACATGAATGGTCTCTCTCCCTCTCTGTTTATGTGTGTGTAGCCTATACATGTATGCAGGCAGGGTTGGGGTGTGATTTTCAAATAATAAACAAATAATTCCCAGCAGTCATCAAAAAATTTTTTTGCTCGAAATGACCATTCCTAATTTAAAGCACTTTCTGGTGCTAAAGTACAAATTCATCGCCTTTTACCGACAATTACTAAAAACTGAAAGCTTTCACTTTGGTCAGGCCTCAGATGGCCTGAAAACGCAAACATTTAAAAACGAGTTTCAAAGTGCAATAACTACTTTTGATAACTATACTGCCATCATAACTATCAACTTTTGCTAACTGTACTGCTATTATATCTGTGTAAAAAATGCCAATATGTGAATTTCATACATATGCGTATTTTGTGGTCAGTATATAGGTACGTAATGTTTACAAAGTGACATCGGCAACTACTTGCCTAGCAGCATAATACAGCGTTTTTAGTCGTTTTTACAATGTTGCCGTATGCCATCTTTTTTGTGTGAACTATTCCTCTAAGTGACACGACATATAGAACAATAAACCTGGATTGACTCTGATGTCACGGAAGGGTCATTAGGGGCTCAGACGAGATGTGCTGAAGTACATCTCAGCGGTGGTCCAGTACTGCCGTGATTCCCATCATTCATTCTAACATAGAGTCTGTGCTGTGGACTGAGAGTGCAGAGAGATCCTTTGACGAATGACTGGCGGTGTAGAACAGGTCTGGTTTGAGCCCAGGATCTGTGTCCTTCTACTGACATGCACTCTCTTTAGACACACACACACACACACACACACACACACACACACACTCACACACTCCGTGAAGCAACGCTACTCAACACGTGGCCTCGGGCCAATTTCTGTGGCTTGCGTGATGTTGTCATCATTGCAGCAATCACAACTACAATAATCACAAACATGTCATCCTACCATAATAGTAAGGAGCAGCTTGGTGGTGTGACAAAATATACTGTGTGACAGCACAAATGTATATCAAAAGAGATAAGGAACATTTTAAATTGTTAAATATTTCATATAGTGGATTAAAAATACACATTACCATTTATTTATGTAAATAATTTCCAAATTACAGTTAATCTTTTATTATTATGTAGAAAAGTGTACTGATGACTTGCTTAAATTATCTAACTACTAAAGAGATGAAAATGAAAATTACCCCATGATTTACTCACCCTCAAGCCATAGGTGTGACATTCTTCTTTCAGATGAATACAGTCAGAGTTATATTAAAATATTCAACATACAGAAAAAGCTAAACTGGCACGTTTATGACGTCGGACGTTAAAGTGTTTTGAACTGCGAGAGGCTTTATACTTCCTTCAAAGTTGGAGGAAAAAAAGGTAATGCGTCCTGTAAAGTTGTAAGTTTACTCAAGTAAAAGTAATTCAAAGCTTTACTACATGTAAGTATTACAATTTTTCATGTAATGAAGTATTAATGGTAAAAAAAAGAAAAATACACTGCTCAAAAAAATTAAAGGAACACTTTGAAAACACATCAGATCTCAATGGGGAAAAATAACATGCTGGATATCTATACTAATATGGACTAGGTAATGGGTTATGAACGAAAGGATGCCACATCGCTTGATGGAAACGAAAATGATCAACCTACAGAGGACTGAATCAAAGACACCCTGAAAATCAATGGGAAAAAATTACGCAGCAGGCTAGTCCATTTTGCTGAAATAGTTTGTATGGCCCCCACATGCTTGTGTGTATGCCTGACAACGTCGGGTCACACTCCTAATGAGACAACGGATGGTGTCCTGGGGTATTTCCTCCCAGATCTGGAACCCAGGACCCACTGCACCAGCATAGGGTCTGACAATGGGTCCAAGGATTTCATCCCGATACCTAATGGCTGTCAGGGTGCCATTGTCTAGCCTGTAGAGGTCTGTGCGTCCCTCCATGGATATACTTCCCCAGACCATCACTGACCCACCACCAAACCATTCATGCTGAACGATGTTACAGGCAGCTTAACTCCACGGCTTCTCCAGACCCTTTCACGACTGTCACTTGTGCTCAGGGTGAACTGCTCTCATCTGTGCAAAGCACAGGGCACCAGTGGCGGACCTGCCAATTCTGGTGTTCAATGGCAAATGCCAATCAAGCTCCACGGTGCCGGGCAGTGAGCACAGGGCCCACTAGAGGACGTCGGGCCACCCTCATGAAGTCTGTTTCTGATTGTTTGGTCAGAGACATTCACACCAGTGGCCTGCTGGAGGTCATTTTGTAGGGCTCTGGCAGTACTCATCCTGTTCCTCCTTGCACAAAAGAGCAGATACTGGTCCTGCTGATGGGCTATGGATCTTCTACGGCCCTGTCCAGCTCTCCTAGAGTAACTGTCTGTCTCCTGGAATCTCCTCCATGGTCTTGAGACTGTGCTGGGAGACATAGCAAACCTTCTAACAATGGCACGTATTGATGTGCCATCCTGGAGGAGTTGGACTGCCTGTGCAACCTCTGTAGGGTCCAGATATCGCCTCATGCTACCAGTAGTGACACTGACCCTAGCCAAATGCAAAACTGGTGAAAAACAGTCAGAAGAGATGAGTTGGGGAAAAAATGTCAGTGGCTTCCACCTGTAAAACCATTCCTGTTTTGAGGGTCTTCTCATTGTTGCCCATAAAGTGTTCCTTTATTTATTTTTTAGCAGTGTATTTTCAATGTAGTGCAGTAAAAAGTACCACATTATGCTTTAAAATGTAGTGAAATAAAAGTTTTCCACAAAAAACAAACAAACAAAAAAACACACTAATAAAGTACATATGGATACAGTATGTAAGTAAATGGATACAGTCTTACTTAACAGATAGAAAGCAGTGTGCAGGTATGTAATAGTAAGTCGCCATATATGGATTATTCAGTATTTGTCCCCCAAGGGTCAATTTTAGGCCCACTACTGTTCTGACTTTATGTCAATGAAACACCTAATGTATGCAAAATTGTGACACTATTATGTAAGCTGATGATACAGTAATTTTTACATATGCAAAAAATCCATGTGAAGCAGCCAAACGACTCTCAAAAGCTTCAGAGGTTCTATAGAACTGGTTAATTGAATCTTGACTTTGTTTGAATATTAAAAAGACTGTATCCATGTTTTTCTCTAAACCAACAACATCATTAGCTCTAGCAAGGGTCTACCTGGGAGGAAAATAACTACAAAAATTTAAATACATTGAGGTCTATTTAGATTCAAAATTGTCCTTTCAAAAGCATGCTCAAAACATTGTAAAAATAACTTAATTTTAATATGATGAATTTTAAACATATTAAAGCATTTTTGACAGATAGAGCAGCAATCACTTTCCTACACTCAATGGTTCTATATTGAGTACTGCATTACCAGCTGGTCATATGCTGGTTCTTCTGTTATTAGACCTGTTGAATCATGCTACAAAAGGGCATTGAAAGTTTTGGATAAGAAGCCTTTTTCCTTACCATCACTGTAACATTCTTGATAAATATAGTTTTTGAAGTCGTTCAAGTTTTAAAATATTTAAATCTGCTTGTCTGATTTATAAAGTTATTCACAATTTGGCTCCTCCCCCATTGAATGAGTTTATCAAACAGAAATCTCTGGTTTACGAGTAACGCGAGCCACCGTTAGAGGTGACTGTGAGACCCCACTTAGACGTCATTTCAGGGCTGAAGGTTTTGGGACAGTGAGGGAATGTACAACTTTTCTTACTTTTAAAACACAATTGAAACGGTGGTTGAGAGAGACCCAAACATGCGATCATAAGTGAATTGTATTCTAATTAGTTAAGTTTGTAAGATCGGGCTGTGCAATATCCATATTTTATTGTTACTTTTCTTGTTCTCTTAGACTCGGTGCAATACAGATGAACTGTTAATTACTTTCTTTCTCTTCCTCTAATTAATTTGTCTCTGTTTTATTGTGTATTTTAATATTGACTGTTGTACTAGCGTGTCTGTCTTTGTCTTATTGTGTTATGTATAGTTTTTCCTTTCTTTCTTTTATGTATAACATCTCCCTGCCAGGGAGTCTGCAGATGAAATTAGCCTAAGGCTATAATCTGGCATATTTACATTTGAAATAATGCTCATTAATATGCATTTGTAAATAATACAAATAAAAATACTTTAAAAATGTAGAAAGTAAAAATACTTCATTACTGTCCACTTCTGGTTACATGCATCCTGTCACTGTAAACTGGCCTGTCAATCATCACAGTTAACATTTTCCACATCTCATTTCATTTCCAGCTGTATTGGAGAGAAAAGAAGGAGTGGGTTGGCACAACCTGCCAGTTGTGGGTCTTTCGAGCGGAGAGCTATTCATATTTTTGCAATAAGCTGCATTTAAAAGTTAATGTCCAAACAGATCTTTATAAAGTTCACAATGGTGTTGCAGATGAAATATAAGATAACATGAAATAAAAAAAAGGTTAAATGTTGATTATTAGAAACTCAAAACCCTTTATCTGATCCTCTTAACTTAACCTTCAGTTGTGCAAATCCGCCATATTTGCAGTTTAACACTTTTTATTCATGTTTGTAGCTCTGAACCAAATCTTCCTCCAAAGCCTAATGGGTTGTGGGAAATATTAGCTGTGATTCACAGATCTACACTTCGAAAATCACCCAGAAATAGTAGACAACCCGGGGACTTTTGGCATAATCTATTCAACATACTATGCATTGGGATGCAGGGATGCAAAAAAAAAAAAAGATGGCAGACAAGTTAAGTGAAATCATAATATAACATAATATATAATATAATATGATATATCATCATGTAATTGTTATATATCAAACACATTAGATACACACTAGCACTAAAGTGAAACTCACTAAGTCATTCAGTACTGTGGACATATAAATCCCACTTTGCGACAGGCTTTAACCAATGCCTCCAGACTAAATAACTAACAGCATAAATACACACCGCATTTTCTCTAAAGAAAATTGCTCATGTTCCCTGTTATCGGGCAGTATCCAAAGAAACCAATATTTTCTAAATGAGCTTTGCCGCTGGCCATTGCATCTGCAGTCCTCCACTTAATGAATCCTCCTAATAGCTACCTGCTTGGGACACAGGTGCTCCGCAAATTGCTCCCTCTAAATGATTAACGAGCAGCGGCTCTTCTCTAAGCAGTGTGTGCGACTCTGCTGGGAGCCCAGGCATTTGCCTGGCGATGACATGATGGCCAGATCACTTAAGCGTACACTAATCATTTAAACAACGTTTCAAAACATGGAATTTGGGGGAGTGACCTTGGAAAATTATAAAAGAGAAGCACGCGCCCACAGAGCAATAGTCACATCAGTTTAAATAACTAATGAATAATTGAAAGTGTTACTGCATCTTTTTACTTCTCTGTCCTTCTGCTGGAGGGGAAAAAAAAAGTTCTTTAACCAAGAGTAAGCTGAAAAGAGCAATTAATAAATACACATTCTCATTTGATGGTAATAGCATGATTTGCAGATTTTTGCAGAACACAACCCAATTCTTCCATTGGACAATCAAATAGGTAGTCCCGTCTCAAACTCATACATAGTAATGACTGAGCCAGATTTGGAAAGTCAAAAAACAGAGCAATGTTTTGAAAGTACAACACAGAGCAGCAGTGTTTACACTTTCATAGTTGTCACTGCATATTAAGCTGGGATATGAGTATTTGTGGGCGTTTTTTGATCTGGGTAAAACTATAAACTGAATGCCAGAGCACTGCTAAAGAAGATTTCTTATCTGCTGAACACACACTGAACTCATTAGGCTTAGCTTTCAAGATGCACAGACAATCTTAAAAGGTTAGTTTACTCAAAAATGAAAAAAAAAAAAAAATTCTGTTATTAATTACTCACCCTCATGTCATTCCAAACCATGAGACTTGTACATCTTCAGAACATAAACGAAGGTCTTTTTGATGATATCTGAGAACAAAACGCAAAGGCAACAGTTTAGAGTTTTAAATACTATTGTATTCAAATCAATCAACTTGTGTTCTAGGCTAAATATTTGGACCCACTTTAGGTGTCCTTAACTACTATGTACTAACATTTTAATTAATAATTTGATACATTGCACTTATTGTGTACATGTTTTTACATTGTAATTCCATTTTAAAAAATACCTGCATTGTAATTACATCTGTAATTAATTTCTGTAGTTACATATATAATTACACAGTTGATACTTCTTCCCTTACACCTAACCCTACCCTTAAACTCACCCATCCCACCACACCTGCCCCTAACCCTAACCGTATCCCACCTCAATATCAGCAAAGGTGTTTTGCAACACAATATGAACACAGTAAGTACATTGTACTTATTTTTTTATGTAAGTACATAGTAGTTAAGGCCACCTAATATAAAGTGGGGCCAAATATTTTCTAGGTTTACATGATTTTAAAATGGCCACAACTACTTGCATTTGTATGTACCTTCATGGAGAGCAAAGTCCTTAAAGGTACTACACAGACCTCTGTCATCTATCAGTCAAACAATGAAACTGCATTAATTATTCGTACCCTATTGCATCCAGAAAGTACTGTAGATGGGTCTGAACCACACACCTTTGGGTTTGTAAGTTTAAAAACCTAAAATAATCAAGTAAATATTTGGCAAATTTTCAGTATATTTATTTTTTAATCTAAGAATCATTTTTCACAGTGTGAATAAGGTCCATATGGCCTGCTATGACTTATATTTATGCTGTAAAATAACTGCCTATTGTGTATGGCAACACTATCCTCATGATCACAGCCACCAAATCTGCATTTATAAACTCAGATGTGTTAACAGCTCTGACCCGCTGACTAAATCACACAGACACCCTGAAGCATAGCTGTCTTGCTTTCTTCATTGGCAATAGAGCACACCGCAGGCTACAGATACTAATGTGTTGCTTTTATCAGATATTTCATGTGCACCTGTTTGCTGGGTCCCACCGCTGCGTCTTGTTGCATTAGCTGAGTGGAGTTGGCCATGTCCTTGGGCTGTTAACGACAGGATAATGAGGTTGTTCTACTCAGCTCTCATCTGCCTCTTGCATTGAAAGTGTTCAGGACGCATTACCTTTATAAGATAGTCATCGTCAGCACTTATGTTTCCTGAAGGAAACATGGCAAACAGGATTTGTTTCTATATACATATTATTTTTAAGTTCTTATAAAACTTTTCCTCATTGTGATTTCATATTCATAGGTGTGGTATTAGGACATGTAGATTTGAATACGCTGAAATGTAGCAAATCTACACTTCCTACTAGGGCTGTCATGATATCAGATTTTTCACACCACTGTTATTGTGACACAATAGCAATTTATTCACAATAACATCCATGTGTGGTTAAACTATACAAAAATAGCACTAACGCAAGTAGGGACGAATAGACAAATAGTACAAATAGCAAGAGTAATCTCGTGCATAAACTATTCATTGAGAACAGTGTTTATTTTCCAGTAAATGGCAATCTTCCACTAAACGATGCACATTCATGTTTTCACCATGCATTAAACTGAGAAATGTAGATATTTCAAGTGAATTTTACATAAAATATTGTTATTTTAAATAAACCTGTATATAAATATTATTACTAACTTTGGCAAATGCATTTTACAAATGCCATATATCCCTTTAAAACTGCACAACTGTAGAGTAAAAACATTAGGTTATTAATGCCTCTGGAGAAGCTGCTTGTGCTTGCATAAAATTGATGGTAAAAATCAGCTGCAGTTAATTAGCGAACATTATTTTACCACTTTGCAATTAGATAAACTGCTCATTCCTAACATCACTTTACCTTTGTCTTTATCCCTTATCCATATCTCCCCTGGATGCATCAGAGGGCTTCGGTCTTTTTGACACTGTGTCATGTGAATTCGGCAATTCGTCAGAAATAATCAGGCAACTTTTAATGGCGCGAGCCAAACACCCTAAACAATTAAAGCAATCCTGTCTACATTGGATGCGGCGAGTGGCGACCAGGGGCCTGTACCATGATGGTAGATCAACAAACTCAGGGTTATAGGATTAGTTTTGAGTTGACAAAACCAAACCAATCAATTCAGGCTTTGTTGGTCCCATGATACTGATCATCAACTTTCTCTGTCAACTCAGGCTTTGATCTTGAGTTTGTGGAGCGCGTGCATGTGAAAGTGTGACATCAGCAGTGAGCAGCCAATCACATGCCTTTCAACGCAAAGTGTGACTCATTTCTCGCGAGAGAGCTAACGTGATTCAAAACTCTTTTGCTGAAAATAAAGACATTGAAGTATATATAAAGAATTTAAAAGCATTTACAAAGAAGAAAATAATTTTCCATGTAAGAGGATAAAAAAAGAAAATAGTTGTGAAAGTAGTTTATATATATACAGGTCCTTCTAAAAAAATTAGCATATTGTGATACAAGTTCATCATTTTCCATAATGTAATGATAAAAATTAAAATTTCATATATTTTAGATTCATTGCACACAAACTGAAATATTTCAGGTATTTTATTGTTTTAATACTGATGATTTTGGCATACAGCTCATGAAAACCCCAAATTCCTATCTCAAAAAATTAGCATATCATGAAAAGGTTCTCTAAACGAGCAATTATCCTAATCATCTGAATCAACTAATTAACTCTAAACACCTGCAAAAGATTCCTGAGGCTTTTAAAAACTCCCAGCCTGGTTCATTACTCAAAACCGCAATCATGGGTAAGACTGCCGACCTGACTGCTGCCCAGAAGGCCATCATTGACACCCTCAAGCGAGAGGGTAAGACACAGAAAGACATTTCTGAGCAGAATAGGCTGTTCCCAGAGTGCTGTATCAAGGCACCTCAGTGGGAAGTCTGTGGGAAGGAAAAAGTGTGGCAAAAAACGCTGCACAACGAGAAGAGGTGACCGGACCCTGAGGAAGATTGTGGATTCCAGACCTTGGCGGACCTGCGGAAGCAGTGGACTGAGTCTGGAGTAGAAACATCCAGAGCCACCGTGCACAGGCGTGTGCAGGAAATGGGCTACAGGTGCCGCATTCCCCAGGTCAAGCCACTTTTGAACCAGAAACAGCGGCAGAAGCACCTGACCTGGGCTACAGAGAAGCAGCACTGGACTGTCGCTCAAATTTTCATTCGGAAATCAGGGTGCCAGAGTCTTGAGGAAGACTGGGGAGAAGGAAATGCCAAAATGCCTGAAGTCCAGTGTCAAGTACCCACAGTCAGTGATGGTCTGGGGTGCCATGTCAGCTGCTGGTGTTGGTCCACTGTGTTTTATCAAGGGCAGGGTCAATGCAGCTAGCTATCAGGAGATTTTGGAGCACTTCATGCTTCCATCTGCTGAAAAGCTTTATGGAGATTAAGATTTTGTCTCTTGTGCTTTTGTATATATATATATATATATATATATATATATATATATATATATATATATATATATATATATATATATATATATATATATATATATATCATGTCGTGACCTTTAATTTGGAACAAGAGAAACAGGGGGAGTGGCTTTCTTGCATCAGAGATGAGTCACTTTGCTCACAGCTGATTGGTTCAAATTCAGTTTGTGATCTCTCATCCCGAATATAACTTGGTCCGAAGCAGGTTAGCTGGGGAGCGTAAGTTACTATGGAGATGAACACTGCTAAAACCCAAACCACTTTAATGGCACTTAAAACCCAGGATTGGTAAAAACTAAGCTTAAACATATCTGGCTAGCTAGCTAAACCGGCTTCATGGTATAGGCCCCAGGACGCAGCACAACAAATTCCCAACATTAAACTGATCGGCGTTCTATTTCTGACACACTTCACGGGGTTTGTGGACTTTCTGCGCGAGGACGCCCTCCGGTGTCGAGTATGAATGAAACAAATTACATCTGAGAGTTCCATAATGCTCACATCGCCCTATTTTGGATAAACATACAAAATTCCTCCTAATAAATATATTTTAAGTAAACATCTAAACGTTTTTATCCTAATGAGCACACTTTTGAGTTAATGTAAAATTTTCTGTTTCAGGGCTAGCAAAATAAGTGCAACTTCTCTGTATAGTGGCGAAATCCACATGGATGATGGACACGGAATTGGGTGAACAGTTAGGTGGTTTTGCCCCTTCTTCTTTCTGACAGATGGCAGCCATAAGGTGCAGTACCGCCACCTATTGTGCTTCTGAATGTCAACCAGGTGCTGGTGATGGATTATTTACAATGCACAATATTATTGTCACACCTTTAATTAACACCATATCAATATTTCATGTTCTGAATATCCCAATTATATATTCTAACACCTCTACTACCTAAAAACACTAATTTGATCATACTTGGCACATTTTCTACTTGTCAGTGTCTTAAAATTGTATTATTATTTTTTTTTAAACATTTTTTTTTTTTTTAAAGGCTATTTACTTATACGGGATACGGTGATTAAGCTAAAGTCCCAAAATGTAGCTTGTTCCTTTAATTACACTCAGTAACCTTCTGTTTCCAAAGAGCTGATCCAATTTGGCAACTTTGACAGCTCCCTTACTTTAACCAGCTCTATCAAAGCACCACGGGTCTCTAACAACAGTCTTCCTTGCACCCCAAACTACATTACAGGAACTAGGATACATTACAGGAACTATGCTTTGAAGCCAAATGACCCCCCTGGATTCCCTACCACTCTCACCTAAAGGCCTCACTATGGACATTCAAACTTACAGCTGACGAGCAACACTAAAATGTTTCAACTTGAGCAAAAACCTCCTGTTCAACAAATTGATCACGCCCAGGGGTTTCCCAATTTGAAATAATATATGCTGTTTAACAGGGAACCCCCCAACCTCTCCCATTCCCACTTACAAATTGTAGAGGGAAATAACCACCCAGAAGACTGGCCATCAACTGACATACACTGCTGCTTTGCCTTGACAACTATATTTTTAAAACACCCTCCACATCTTAGAGAAGACGAAAATACGCTCAACCTAAACTATGGCACCCTGCTGACTATGCATGCCGATAACAAACTGGGTAGTAAGCCTCTAAATTTAATAGACATAAGTCATTTTTGACTCAAAGTGACTAACCTGAAAGCTTCCTCACAGCCAGCACACAATGAACTGAAGGATGTTCCAACCACCATTCCTCATTCATACCAAACATCAATAAAGGGGGCCGGTCCCAAGGATGATGCATCCCAAGCAACCAAACACTTCCCCTTTTTTACTCCCAACATGGGAGTAAAAAAGGTTAATGACATTTAACGAAACTTGTCTATTAGAAACACTGATTGGTTCACAGGCTTGAGTGACACCAGCCGGTCGTACTGGGCTATACCTCACCCAGCTACACTCATCATAAAGCCAAAACAAAAAGGAAGGGTCTTACTAAATAAGAGGGACTAAATAATTCATAGGTTTTAAAGGTTTGTTGATACAAAGGTTTGAAATGGAATATTAAATGCATGAATTCCCCATCAACAGACGAAAAGTAAATTAAAAATAAAAATAATAATAATAAATGTATCCGGTTCATTAAATAAAAACCTTTAACCTTAGCGTGCCAAAACATGTCTAACAGTACAACGTCAATTTGAAATACTCCTGCCTCAAAATGTAATCCAGAATTACATGAATAATGTATGCACTCTGTAAAAGCAGAGCTAGGAATAAAAACAACATAAATATGACATATCTCTGGACACATCTGAGGGGCGGATCAATCTGCACGTCAATGAGCACTGCCGTCACACTTCCGTTATCATGCATTCCAACTCTCTAACCTTTCAACCGGCTGGCATTTGCAATATATGACACCAAGTAATGCTGAGGATCAACAAGATCAGTGAAGAAAGTGTGTGTTGAATAGTTAGATGCCAAACGGCTCGCCTAAGTCGGCAAAGCGAGTAGGCGAGTGCAGTGAAAAAGGAGCTGTCAAGTCGGACAATTCCCACTTTACATAGTGGACCCAAAGAGATCTGTAATACATGGAGAAAACCATCCATTTGCATTCATATGAATGGTATTTGCTCAATTGGTGCAAAAGTAAGGATTACACTTTATTTTGATGGTCCACTTTACTATACATAACGTTGCACCTGCATGTCAACTAACTCTCATTAGAGTATTAGTTGTGTATTGAGTCAAATGAGTCATAAGCCGTTTCGTTGTGACCTCATGATGAAACATTAGCATATTTGCGCATGCACACCACGCAGACACCAGGGAAACCTCAAAAACTGCAGCGGATACTGGATAGCATCATGTTGAGAAGACGCTGTGCTCTATAATGTGTTCATTGTGTTTCATTTTGTGTAATCTGGTTAACAGGCTAACTCACGTTATTAGCCTACTGTCTTACTGAAATACTACGGTAAATCAGCTGTGGATGTGGGCTGCAGTTCTGCCTAAAACTGTGACTATAATGCAGCTTGTCTGTCATTCTTACTCCTTTAAGTGAAGATACAGGATAGATCAAGATTTGTAATTGCAAACGTTCATGTTTACATCATCTAGGCTAATGTATGCACTGTTTTTGATACAGTTCCCACATGTGCACCGCAAAACATTAGACACACACACAAACACAGGTTTGTTGATGGAAGCACACTTGCTAATCCTGATGGGGAGGAATTACAGTTGAAACATCTCATAATGTACCTCAAACTGAGTAGCATCACTGAGAAACGTCTTGCTCAAGGTTTGGGTTGAAAAATGTGTTCTTCCCTTGTTTCGTCATCGATTCAGACTCGTGCAGGGATTTATGTAAAATCAAAATCATCATTACTGTCTTTACAGTGTATGCTATCGCTAATCTTTAGGAACAGGAAGCCTCCTGAACGGAGCTGGAGTTCAGTTATGGTTCAGTTCTCACACACTCTATGAGCAAAGGTGTCATGTTGTGCGTCTCTCAGACAGTGCTGAGAAACAGTCTATCAGACAGCGTGCACATATAATGAAATTAGCTGTCTTTTTCTGATAATTGTGCTTTAAAGGTTTAAAAATCACCTGTTTTTAAACCACAGTGCAAAAAAAATGCAAACGATAAGCTTTTGTGACCGTGCAGCACAGCAACGTCACATGAGCGTAACTGCAATATAGAGAAGACTCTATGGGTTGAAAAATTTGTACCGTTTAATCGTGACTACAGGTATCATGTCAGTAGAATATCTGTTGGGGGAGCCTCAGTATAAAGTGTTAGCGGATATTGAGCAGACAGTACTCTAAAACTCTAATGAGAGTGGGTTGACATGTATAGTTTCAAAGTAATTTAGTCTTAGAATGTCTAAAGGGGACTATCAAAATCAAGTGTTACTGTGCGTTCAGACTCACTCTGGCTGACCTGCCAACAACTCTTTAGAAAGATTTGTGGACACTCTTGACAAAGATCAGATGTTTGGTCTTTTAAAATTTATTTAAATGTGCTACAAACAAACAAGCATGTTGATCGGTAAGGTATAAATTAACCTCATGAACTCTTTTAAATGTGAAAGTAAGGAATTGATCGATGGAAAGCACTTAACATTTCTAGTTATTTGTTTGTTAACAAAAAAAATACATCTGTATTTTTTTTTTTTATTAAAAGCCGCTGCATCCAAGCCTTACATCACCAAGTGCAATATAAAGTGTTGAATGCAATGGTGTAAAGCACGCCGCCACTGGAGATGTGTTCTCTGGAGTGACACTCTTCTTTTTCTGGCAATCCGATGGACAAGTCTGGGTTTAGTGGTTGACAGGAGAACAGAACTTACCTGACTGCATTGTGCCAAGTGTAAAGTTTGGTGGAGGGGGTTGTGGTGTGGGTTGTTTTTAAGGGGTTGGGCGTGGTCCCTTAGTTCCAGTGAAAGGAACTCTCAATGCTTCAGCATACCAAGACATTTTAAACAATTTCATGCTCCCAACTTTGTGGGAAGAGTTTCCTGTTCCACCATAAAAGCGCACCAGTGCACAAAGCAAGGTCCATAAAGACATGGATGAGCAAGTTTGTTGTTGAGGAACTTGACTGGCCCGCATAGAGTCCTGACCTCAACCCGATAGAACACACTTTTGGGATGAATTAGAGCAGAGACTGCTAGCCTTCTCGTACATTAGTGCCTGACCTCACAAATGCGCTTCTAGAAGAATGGTCAAAAAAATCCCATAAACACAATCCTAAACCTCGTGGAAAGTCTTCCCAGAAGATTTAAAGCTGTTATAGCTGCAAAGAATGGGCTAACTCCATAATAAACCCTGTGCATGTAAAGGCAGGCGTCCCAAAACTTTTGTCAATATAGTTTATGTATTTGGCCTGAACCAGACATAAAACAAAAATACAAAAAAAATCACATACTGTATCTTCTCAAATCACATCATAAGGTGGTTTCAATCTTGAACGCCTTTTACCTACTTGTTCTTTTCATGATCGAATAGCCATCTAAATCAATAAATCCACATGACATAACCACGTCTGCAATCAAACCAGCGTCCTTTCCACCACCAGCCCAAGAACTTCATGATTATATATGCTTGTATATTGCTGTGGTGTTTCTATAGCAATCTGGGTAAAATGCAACTTCAGCATCTGCTTTGTGTGCTTCACACAAAACCAGTCATCCATATCAGTGTTTTACAATATCACTTTGCATTGCATAAAATACATTTTAACAGTACTTTTAGATAAAGTAAACACACCCAAAGGCAACTGGGGGGAGTCATCTCTTCTCACTACTGTAGTTCCAAAGGGTTCCACAGAGAATGCAACAATTCGTTTAGAGCAGCGAGAAGGTAAAAGGAGCTTGACTGATGCCTCCAAAGGGGAATACAAAATTCATCCCCTGGTAATCTCCCAGGATGCCTGTGTTTAAAAAGACAAGATACTATGTGCATATAAAACTCATTCAAACTTTCATCCTCCTGTTTGTGTAACTAAATCCAATTAGAGGCAAACAAATTCACTAAATGAGCTTAATTGGCCAAGCGACTTAAAGGGTGCTTGGCAGGCTCTAGTTAACACATTTAATTGTCTGCATTTGAGTTTCCGCTCAGCTTTTTAGACTGATCTTTTCTTTTCTTTTCTTTTCTTTTTTCTTTAAATATCTTTACATCATGATAGGCACATACAAAAATCTCTATATTTTTGACAATGTCTATATTAAATTTGGGCCATTATTGAAAATAAATCTCCATCTCAGACGCTGCTCGCAGAAGTGGCAGTCTATTGCCATTCTCTTACAATATAATATGCTTAGTCTTTTATTGTAAATCTTTGGATATTATTGAGGGTAAACAAGCTTTGCATTGATCCAACTATTAAGGATTTATATGGATCACTGAATAAGGCTGGGAATAAATGGATGGCTGAAATATGAGAAGGTGTGAAGTCAAGGTAAAAACTAGCAGGTAAAAAGTAATTATAGTACAAGTTTAGCAAATACAGGTCCTTCTCAAAAAAATAGCATATTGTGATACAATTTTCCATAATGTAATGATAAAAATTTAACTTTCATATATTTTAGATTCATTGCACCCCAACTGAAATATTTCAGGTCTTTTATTGTTTTAATACTGATGATTTTGGCATTTGCAAAATAATCTAAAAAAATTAGCATATTTCATCCGACCAATAAAAGAAAAGTGTTTTTAATACAAAAAAAGTCAACCTTCAAATAATTATGTTCGGTTATGCACTCAATACTTGGTGGGGAATCCTTTTGCAGAAATGACTGCTTCAATGTGGCGTGGCATGGAGGCAATCAGCCTGTGGCACTGCTGAGGTGTTATGGAGGCCCAGGATGCTTCGATAGCGGCCTTAAGCTCATCCAGAGTGTTGGGTCTTGCGTCTCTCAACTTTCTCTTTACAATATCCCACAGATTCTCTATGGGGTTCAGGCCAGGAGAGTTGGCAGGCCAATTGAGCAGAGGTGGAAGTAACGAATTACAACTACTCACGTTACTGTAATTAAGTAGTTTTTCCGGGAATTTGTACTTTTTGGAGTACATTTTTAAATATGTAATTTTACTTGTATTCAAGTACAAATTAATCTAAATAATCTACTTCGTTACTTTTAAAATCACAATTCGTTACTGAGTACGCTTACAATTTGAATCAATATATTTGACCACCGGCATTTCGGTAGCCAATAAGAGATCTGATCGTAAACGGACCAATAAAAGGCCTAAGATTCGAAGTGAAAAAACCTGCAGCGCAACAGCAGCTTCTGGCCGGGGGGCGCTGATCATAACCGTACAGTGATTTATGGACTAAAAGTTTGGCGAAACAAACTGCATGGTAGTGTTGTCAAAAATAATTTCTATATTTTGATACATATCGATACTGAAATATCTGACTCGGTTCCAATACTCGTTGTTTGCAGTTCTCGCTCTCTCTCCCCTCTGACAGCGAGTTTGACAAGCACCTCAGTTCAGAGCCTGAATGTATTGCGCATCATTTTAATCATACCCACAGGTTTTAATGGCAGATGTCGAGAGCGTGTGGTTTAACGAAGATCATTCTCAAATATACACTACACATGAATTGCCTCTCCTCTCACTCAGATATTGTGTGCGTGCTCTCACTGTGTCCCGTGCAATCGCAAATCTTTGTGCTCTTGAACTAGAAATTAAAGGGATAGTTCACCCAATAATGAAAATTTGCTGTTGACACCCTCAGGCCATCCGAGATGTGATTTCCCTCCATTAAAATGGATTACTGTTACAATGAGTCTTGTGCTTTTTGAAGCTTGAAAATAATGATTTCTTTGACAAGAGAGATATCAAAATTACAGTATGCAGTATTCTGAGGTTTTCCCCATGATATTGAATATTATGAATATTGATATTTTTCAAGGTATCATATTGAACTTTGAAATTCCAGTATCATGACCAGTAATTCATAGTGTTCTAATTTATTTACACTAATTTATTAAAGGTAAAAGTGTGTTTTGTTTAAAGTACCTATTTTCTAAATAGATATATGATTTGATGAAATATATATTTGTACTTCATTAAATATTGCCGGCTAAAAAGTAACTAGTACTCAGAGTAGTTTTTGAGAAGAGTAATTTGTACTTTTACTGAAGTACTTTTTTGACACCAGTACTTTTACTTGTAATTGAGTATTATTTCAGCAATGTAACTGTACATGTACTTGAGTACAAATTGTCAGTACTCTTTCCACCTCTGCAATTGAGCACAGTAATACCATGGTCAGTAAACCATTTACCAGTGGTTTTGGCACTGTGACCAGGTGCCAGGTTGTGCTGAAAAACAAAATCTTCATCTCCATAAAGCTTTTCAGCAGATGGAAGCATGAAGTGCTCCAAAATCTCCTGATAGCTAGCTGCATTGACCCTGCCCTTGATAAAACACAGTGGACCAACACCAGCAGCTGACATGGCACCCCAGACCATCACTGACTGTGGGTACTTGACACTGGACTTCAGGCATTTTGGCATTTCCTTCTCCCCAGTCTTCCTCCAGACTCTGGCACCTTGATTTCCGAATGACATGCAAAATTTGAGCGACAGTCCAGTGCTGCTTCTCTGTAGCCCAGGTCAGGTGCTTCTGCCGCTGTTTCTGGTTCAAAAGTGGCTTGACCTGGGGGAATGCGGCACCTGTAGCCCATTTCCTGCACACGCCTGTGCACGGTGGCTCTGGATGTTTTTACACCAGACTCAGTCCACTGCTTCCGCAGGTCCCCCAAGGTCTGGAATCGGTCCTTCTCCACAATCTTCCTCAGGGTCCGGTCACCTCTTCTCGTTGTGCAGCGTTTTTTGCCACACTTTTTCCTTCCCACAGACTTCCCACTGAGGTGCCTTGGTACAGCACTCTGGGGAAAGCCTATTGGTTCAGAAATGTCTTTCTGTGTCTTACCCTCTCGCTTGAGGGTGTCAATGATGGCCTTCTGGACAGCAGTCAGGTCGGCAGTCTTACCCATGATTGCGGTTTTGAGTAATGAACCAGGCTGGGAGTTTTTTAAAAGCCTCAGGAATCTTTTGCAGGTGTTTAGAGTTAATTAGTTGATTCAGATGATTAGGTTAATAGCTCGTTTAGAGAACCTTTTCATGATATGCTAATTTTTTGAGATAGGAATTTTGGGTTTTCATGAGCTGTATGCCAAAATCATCAGTATTAAAACAATAAAAGACCTAAAATATTTCAGTTGGTGTGCAATGAATCTAAAATATATGAAAGTTTAATTTTTATCATTACATTATGGAAAATAATGAACTTTTATCACAATATGCTAATTTTTTTAGAAGGACCTGTATATATATTAGTTCAACTCAATGTTTACTAAATATGAATTCATTTAGAGTGTGATTAAGATTACTACAAGTAAAATATTGGCTTTTAAATTGTTAGAAGCCACATACCCAAAACCCACGCACACCACATAATGATTCTGAAACTTACACCAGCTTGATTTACGGTTACCTATAGAAAACTAGCAGTGAAGTCAATCGACCGCTCTACAGTCATGTGAAAATGTTAGGACACCCTATTGAATTCCACGGTTTTCTATAATCAGGACATAAAAATTATAAAGCCAAAATGGAAAAGCCATGGGTGACAAAGTTAGGACACCCTTACTGTTAGGAATTAAGAGGGTAAATAATAATCAGGCACTGGCATTAAATGTCTTTGAATAACTGATCACCAGCAAGTGTGATCACCTCTATAAATGCAGAAGTTTGGGCAGTATCCTGTTCTGGAGCATCCAGGTGTATGTTAACACAATTCCAAGGAGGAAAGACATCAGCAATGATTTTAGAGAAGCAATTGTTGCTGCCATCAATCTGCAAAGGGTTACAAGACCATTTTCAAACCATTTATAGTTCATCATTCTACAGTGAGGAAGATTATTCACAAGTGGAAACATTTAAGACAGACACCATCTTCCAATGAGTGGACGTCCCAGCAAATTCACCCCAAGATCAGACAGTGTAATGCTCAGAAAAACTGCAGACAACCCAAGAACTACACCTCACACTCTACAGGCCTCAGTTAACAAGTTAAATGTGAAAATTATGGGTCAAGCATGGCATGTTTGGAAGGGTTGCCAGGAGAAAGCCTCTTCTCTCTAAAAAGAACATGGCAGCACAGCTTAGGTTTGCATAAGTTGCATCTGAACAAACCATAAGACTTCCAGAATAATGTCCTTTGGATAGACAACACCAAAGTGGAGATGTTACCCATAATGCACATCGCCAAGTTTGGTGAAAACTAAAAGAGCAAATCAGCACAAACACACCATACAAAAAGTCAAGCATGCTTTTTTTTTTTAAATGTTGGGCTTGTTTTGTAGCCACAGGACCTTTGGGAACCTCACAGTCACTGAGTCGACCATGAACTCCTCTGAATACCAAAGTATTATAGAGTCAAATGTGACACCATCTGTCTGACAGCTAAAGCTTGGCTAAAACTGGGTCATGCAACCGGACAATGATCCGAAGATCACCAGCAAATCTACAACAGAATGGCTGAAAAAGAAAAGAATGAAGGTGTTGCGCTGGCCCAGTCGAAGTCCAGACCTCATCCTGACTGAAATGCTGTGGCAAGAGCTGTGCATAAACAAATGCCCACAAACCTGAACAAACTGAAGCAATGTTATAAAGAGTTGACCAAAATTCATCCAGAAATATATGAGACACTGATAAATCATGCAGAAAGTTATTGCTGCTAAAACGGATCTACAGGCAATTGAATGATAGGATGTACTAACTTTGTCACCCATGGTTTATCCATCTTGGCTTTATTTTTGCTAAAACATATGTAATGTGTTGTTGTTGTTCATCTGAGGTTTTATTTTCCAAATTTTAGGACCTGTCAAGCACTAGATGGTTTTTATTATGTCCTGACACATAAAACCATTGAATTCAATAGGGTGTCCTAACATTTTCACATGACTGTATGTGCAGTGATATTTGAATTAAATTAAGACAGTCATATATATTCATGAGCATACAGTACACTCCCATGTACATATGTGGACACACACAAACTCAAAGAGATTGATGATAATGCAATAGTAATGATTATGGATGCATAGTGTATTGAAGAAAACTTATTTCCTGAGTTGAATTAATAAATTCAACAACTTCCATAATTTTCTTCCATCATATTTTCAGGAACTGTTACTGGGAGGAAAGAAAAAAACTGTTCTGTTCAGTATATTTATACTAGTGTAGTAAAGTACAGAATAATTGTACTTGTGTTAATACTGTAGAGAGGTTAAAAATGCCACTGAATGTTTAATATTTGCATGTTGAAGCACAGAGAAAGAAAAATTAAACATCAGATGGCAAAAAATATGCAGGGATTTCCTCACTAAAATGATCACAAACCAATGACACATTAATTTAGTAATCTAAAGACAAATTCAAAGTTGTGCCATACACTCTTAAAAACAAAGGTTTCAAAAAGGATGTCATGGAAGAACTGTTTTTGGTTCAACAAAGAACATTTCAGTGTTCTTTAGTGTTCTCTGCTGTCCTTAAAAGAACCACTTTTGTCTTAGTGAAGAACATTGAAAAAATCTGAAGAACCTTTTTTTAACCATAAAGAAACATTTGCACAATGGAAAGATTCCGTGGATGTTAAAGATTCTTCATGAAATCATCAATGCCAATAAAGAATCTTTAAATCTCATGTCAATCTTGAGTACCTATAGAGTAGTATTGCATCCTTCATATCTCCGAAAAGTCTTTAGTTTTATTATATTTATAAAAGAAAGATACTCTGTTCAGAGTCTTTCCGGAAAAAAAAACGAGCGGCTGGAGACGTATCCTTTGGGCGGAGCTAAAGAATCACAAGCGCGTCCTATTGCGTTGAGAGCTCAAGAGGGCTCATTTGTAACATCTGGTCTCCCAGGTGCACCCCTCTCTGATTTACCTCCACTCTGTGCCTCTGTTGTTACGGGCAGGGGTGCCGGCAGAAATTCTGGGCCCTATGGAAAACAAAATTTCTGGGCCCCCTACAATTTAACAGATAAAATTTAACGCAATAAACATGCCCTGTATACTTTAAAAAAGATACTTAGCACATTGCATAGTTAAAATGTCTAAAGATGAGTACAAAGCCTACAAAAACAAGAAAAAAATATAGAAAGATGTACTTGTTTACATAAAAGGGAGAACATTTATTATCTCAATTGCAAGCATAACAGAACATAACATAATGTCTTAATATAAAATATTAAAATATCTATTTTGTAAACTCCTTATAGCCAGTTGTTACTACACATGTTTTATTCCATTTTATATTATATTATTTTTTCTGGGGCATTTTGTTCATATTAAGAACATCAAGTGACGCCCGTTTCACACATACTCCGTCTGCAGGGCGTATGCGGTGGGTATTTTTTTCCGTACCCATGTTAACGGATTACATCTTTCACACTGCACGCGGATGCTGTCCGGCCGTGCGTTCCAGGTGCGATGCGTCTGCAGCAGTGCGGCGATCGTTTCCGTACAGAGTCTATTTTTTGCTGTGCTGCACTACTGCATTAAAGTGACAGAACATTGTTCGCATTAAAATAAACATGTACTGATGCGAAAATCATAGTAATTTCACCACATATGCATATAATTTAAAGTCTACTTGTTACTAAGTCTACACATGGCTTTTTCTCTCTTTTTTGGGTAAAGCAAGGAATGGAAACGACACCTTACCTGACATTTAGGTAAAAAAAATGTGACATAATGGATAGCACTCGTCCTTTCTTGGAGATTAAAAAATAAAGTTCTTTATGATCAGTAGGATTCCTTTTAAAGGGGTTTAAAAACGAAAGAAAAGAAGAGAGTCGGCTGTTTTTTTTAATAGCATATTGTAAGTTTCTAATTTAAAATGCTTGTGATTTTAGGCTATAAACAATGTTTAAATGTTTTGCCACTTGCGTGAGCTACATCTAAAGTATAGGCTATATAAATATGAGTGCTTTAAAACCTGACATCTATGAAAGTGTAAACAAAGAGAATTGCAATTCTGGTGAGCCATTTTCAGTAACAACTTTTAGATTTGAAATGAAAAATAATGACTTAATGCTGTGTTTGTGGTATACAACCGCAGATCAGTTGCGCACTGCAAACGCAGCATATGTGAAAGCACAACAGCTCGTGCTGCTCCGGCACCGAATAGGTACACACCGCAACATGCACTGCAGACGGAGTGTGTGTGAAACGGGCATAAGACAGCATCGATCGTAGCAGCAGCACTGTCACTTCACAGAACATACGACACACACGGCAAACTGATTATGTAGTTTTTGAAGCGTGTAGATTACTTTTTGTTTATCATCATTCATGTGGCGAACACAGTAGATAAGACGTGTTTAGAGGCTTCATTCTTTGTGAAGTTTCGCGCTCAGGCTCACCTTGTTCGTCTGGGGATGTGGGGCGTGGGAGGAGAGTAGCAGCCACTGAATCTGTGTCTACGAGACATGATAACCCGAAGACAGCACAGCAGATATGTAATGTTGGATGTAAATCATAATTCAGTAATTATTTTACTAAGCTAGCTAGATAAAAGCAGGTCATACGTAGCAACAAAAATAAGTAACTCTGAAAGTTTTGGAATAACGTTACAGGAATAGGGCAAGCTACCTTTCTTTTTGAAAAACTGTGTGACATACTGTCGACTTGGCGTTCTCTGTCTTCTCTTTCCTTCTTTTCTTTCCGTTTTGATGCCCGACTTTTGATGTGACATGCCTGCGTGTATCACTGTCTGCGCTTCATCATAGCAAGTGCAATAACCAAGAGACGCTAGCGATCTAGCTCGGACCGCGCAGGTGGAATGAACCATTGTGAGAGGGGAGGGGGGTTGTGACTGACATTTTGAAATTCGTTTTTTAAATATAAAATCTATGGTCAAAATGGACAAAATACACATTTAGGGCATGAGGGGCCCTAGCACATTTAATGTATGTATAAAAAACAGAAAAGAAATAAAAGAAAAAGGGGGTCTGCTCTTCTGGGCCCAAAATCAGCTTGGGCCCTTAGAATCGTCCTAACCTTCCACCCCTTTACGGCGCCCTTGGTTACGGGGCCCAGACAACGTGCCTCTCTTAATTCAGAACCATCGACTCGCCTGTTCCAAGGCCCTGAAGAGGGCCTTGACAGCTTGCCATTGGGCTTGGCCTCGGATTTCAAAGTCCTTAAGAATTTTGGTGGCAGATCTACCTACAAAGCCTCGACAGCAAACTTCAACCAGGCAAACCTTTGCTTTCCAGCCACGTCGTTCCACATCAGCTGCTAGCTCAGGATACTTAAGGCTCTTGCATTTGTAGGCCTCCTCCACAGCATCCTCCCAGGGCACAGTAACCTCTATGATATATACAGTGTCAAGTGAGGAGGACCAAAGCACAAGGTGGTCAGAGACTGGCAGCTACAATTGCAGATGAAAAGCAAAGCCTCTGATTCAGGTCAGCTGAAAGCTTTTAATCTCAAGCTCCACCCAACTGGGTTTTTTTTTTCACTTTGACCTTCCTTGCCCCTTCCTCCTCTAAATCCTTCCCGAGGAGGTAAGGTGTTGATGGAATCCCGTCTGGTTTCCAAAGACGCTGCAAAAAACAATGGATAGCGGCTTTGCATCAAGCTTACCTTGCAGCCAAACAATATTCGTTAACCACACACAAACCAACCAGTTGTTAAATGTGCTGTGACATATTTAAATTAAGCCAATGGTATAATATTTGTATACAAACATGCCTCCTTTCTGTGCAAATGTATAGATTATTCATAAAAAAATCAGTGGTACTTTCTTGATGAAATTAACATTGTGCTATTACCAGCTGCAGAATTAAATGTATTATAAAAAAGTTTTGTCTATTTGTCTATTGCCCATGACAGCATTAATTCATCAACTGATGGAAAAGAGTTATAACCAGACATGTATTTATGCACAGTACACTTTGGGTATTTTGTAGGTTCAATTCAAGTGCAGTGACTGCAGAGGTAGAGCCAAACTATACAGATAATGGTAGACTGCTGCATTCTCCACAGCCTACTCAGAAAAGATCTGCAAGATACGGAACTGATTCATAAATAATAAAAAAATACACTAAACCCTGGAATGAAAACTAATTTTGTGGCCATGTTTGCACCTGTTTCCAATTAGCATAATTCCTTTGAATTGAATCTGGTGCTAAAACAAAGCGAACAGCATGTGCAAATAAGCAATGCTGCCAGTCACTATATTTTTAGTGAAATATTCCTCCAAAGTCAGTGATGATCAGTATAGGGCACATAAACAACAAAACCACAAATGTCACAGCCATCAGCAGCTCTGTCTTTTACAGTCCAGCTTTTTGCATTAATGTGACACAGACTCAAAACCCAGTATAGAACAAGTGAGCACAGCTCCTCTCTGGCATTAAATCACAGAGTCTGCAGCGCATTGGATTGGCATGCTGGATTTGTCCCTGCGTCCCCCAATTACCTCTGTTCACGCTCTGCAGTGCAGTCGTTGTCCTCCTGCTGCGCTTTTGTCTCAGTACAAATTTCACAGTATCCCTCTGTGAGTTACCATTTCAGTGCCACCACTGAGCACTTAAATGCATTTGTTTGTGTCGTGGGCTCTTATGTTAACATGGCTGTTACTGTCACCTCGCCGGGAAGAGAGCAGTCACTCGGATGTAAGGGTTTAGACAGCGTGACGGTGATCAGGCGAAGTGGGTGGGTCCCGTTTTTTAGAGCAGTTCAACAGTAATGAAGAGAGAAAGATGGAAAGTCATTCAGAAATTCCTGTCTGAAACCACTAAAGATAGCAGACGTTGTTTCATCGCACCTTATTTCAAATAGGAATTACTGGGTGTCTGTTTACAAATGCAGTGAGGTCCAAAACTCTGAAACTGTTCCTATTTAAACAGTTTAAGGATGTTGAAAATAAAATAAAATGAGTAAATTATATTTAGGATGGTTTTGTTTTTATTATTTTTAATTAAATTCAATGTTTCACTCAAATTGCTATGCAATGAAATTTGTGATGAAATTGGATCACTGTATATTAGCTCTTTCACCGCCATTTAAAAAAAAGGTGCCAGCCACTGCCAGCATTTGATCATTTTTCCAGAATATTTTGTTGCATGAATATCTGAACATGCAATATGTCAAAAGAAAGAACAGAGACTTTGCTTTTAAACAAACAAAAAAAAATTATCCTAGCTTCCTGCATTCATTTTTTTATCAACACTTAAATATTATAAAAGTTTCATTAAAAAAAGCAACGTTCTGAGCAAAAAAGCTTAGACTGAAGCTGAGGAAAAACAACTTTCTTTTCAAGGACTACATCCAGATCAAATCCATCAACACTCCCAATCCTTGCAGTGTCCTATAGCTCATCCTGGGTCAGCATTTCATTCAATAACATTAGGCTATTATATTTGCTTGCTATTTAATGTTGATTGTTTTAGTTGCATTTGCTTACATATGATCTTGTTTGTTTCTGCTTCCTTTTCGCATGTGTTTTGGAGATTTGGTAGTCATTAAGTTTCATTCAGATGTGTAATAGCGCCCCCTACCATATAACAATGTAAACACGTAACGGTGGAAATTTACGACAATGGCGGGTAAAGAGTTCGGGGAAAAATAAGCTAAACAGAAGCATTTTCACTAGTAACCTTAGACTTTAGGTCTCTTTATTATTCTGTATTTGTCGTCAAATTTTAATTCTGAGATATTTATTCATATAGGCACATCGCAAATGCTGTGAGTTACTGTAACAAGAGCAATTTCAGTGAGAATAAAAGCATCAGAATTTACACAATACATTCTAGGGCATCATAGTGGAAAGACTTTCCGAACTGGCATATTGCTTGCATTAATCTTCATTTGGATCTCTTGGACTCCCCAGAGGGGATATCCATATAAATATGTTGTATTTTCTCTAACTTTCTCTTCCACACACTAAGAAACACAAAAAGTATAAATTCCACTCAATGTTCATTTTATGGAAATGACTTGTGCTAGTGCCAATGAGTAAATCTCCTTTATTGCAGCCGATTGGCTTCTAGGCTCACAGTGAGATCATAACAGTGAAGGCTTGCATTTTTATTGCTGGGGCTGATGGGACAGGAGTTTACTGCAGCACAGAGGAAAAACATGGACATATGTTACACATTCCCAGGCATTACATAATTCCTGTAGATTGCTAGAAAGAGCTTCCAGTATCATGTGTGATATGGACTGATCATGCCGTTTTAACAATTTATTTTATGTTCAAGATTAGATTGCCTAGCCTGTTATAGGTTAGTGATTTTAAAATAAATTAAAATATTGCATTACAAAAAATTTTAAATTATGCCATTATGTAACACAAATGAGGCAGTAATAACAATAAAATGAATTACAAGGATGCATACAATTTTAGAAAAGTGACAGTAAACACATGTATTATATTGCAAAAGGTTTTAATTAAACATAAATGCTGTTCTGTCATGCAGTGTTTGGCATGGTATTGGATATGAAAATGTTGAGATGTTTAGCCTTGGCGGAATAGATCTGCTGTTTGTTACTGCTGCTGCGGCAGAGCAAGTACGGGACTTGCTACGGTCAATCCATACATAATTACTCATAGCAGATCTATACAGGTGGAGCTGGGGAAGGTGAAGGGTTTCTAAAAGTATGCTGTGGGGAAGGTGAAGGGTTTCTGAAAGTATGCTGCAACTGCTACAACAAACGCTGACCAAGTATTTGAAACAAATTACAAAAGCAATTTTTAATTATAGTAAGATTTCACAATATTTTAGTTTTCATTAAATAACTGCAGTTTAAGTGACTTATTTCAAAAACATTATACAATCTGACTCCAAACCTTTGACCATTAGAGAATACAGTATATAAATATATTATGTATAAAACAACATATACATTTCTTAAAAGAACTATTATGCAAAAAATGAGTATCACACCATTTAAGCAGGACATATTTAAATTGAATCACGTTTAAGTCTTAGATTAGTGAAATCCTGCAAAATGTGTTGAATACAGCACCTGAGAAATGTCTCAGTCAAGTTGTTATGAATTTTATTATTTCTTCATAGATAAAGTCTCTGGATGATATTATATTTCCCAATGGTTTTACTGCTAGGCATCAGAAATACCAAAGGCCATTCTTCAAGAGCTTCTGTCTGACCTAATTTCCAAGCTAATAAAACCTGGCCCTGACATTATTGTAAAAACCCTCTCCTGCAGTAAATCTGATTAGAACATGCACCAACAGAATTTAAATTTGTTTCCCATGCAGCTCTCACAGTAATTCCCAGTGGAGTTATGGGTATGGATGGCTAATGGGTTAGTTTGGATGCTGAGGTCATCAGATTTAAGCTATATAGTATAACTATTATATTATTTAAACTATATTTTTTATTCTACCCAAAACTTTCAGCTGGCATTGGAAGTATTTTAAGGTGAAAGCAGAAGTTTACAAGTACTGAGTTTATGATTATTATTCCAGTTAGCTTTGGGGGGGTTGGCAGTGAAAAGGATGGTTGGTTTTATCATTTAAAGGGATAGTTCACCCTGAAATGAAAGCCATCTTTTACTCGCCCTGCTGTTCATTCAATGCCCTATGTCTTTCTATCCCTTTTTGGACCTCAAAGCAGAAATAAAAAAAAATAGCCCTGCACGCGCTCCTTCCTATAATGGCAGTGAATAGCGACCAGGTTAAAACATTACAAAAATTATACAAAAGTATGGCGAAATGATACAGTGAGACGCGTGGCATATATGGAAAGTGTTCAGGGGGCATACTATAAGGTTTTGCGAGAAATAAACTATTATTCAGTCAAAACACTGAGCTCAGCCGTTACTCTGTTTGCGTTCCTGTAATGACTAGCACAAGCCGTCGCGCGGCACTCATGCTTACAATAACTCGCACTGTTGTCATGGTGTAACCCCTCCTGTTCGAACCGCCCCGCTCCAAGCGGAACTCGAACCCGGGTCCGCGGCATGACAAGGAGCATAAAGGCTGCAACCTCTAGCGTCAGTCGCTAGAGCATCTCAAGATAAGAAGAGTGAGGTTTACTCGCACAGCAACTACTAGCTGGCCTCCGTTACAATGGCACCCAAGATAAGCATACACATGCAACATTTTGAGAAATCAGGCTCAATAGAAACAAACGCCACTCTTGTCTTTTCTATAAGGTATATGATAAAACCTCCTGATGTGAATATTGTGTACCGGATATCATGACAACATTGAGTGAGGGGCTGCTGAGTCAGTGCTGACAGCTCGTACTAGTCATTACATGTATGGCGCGCGTCTCACCTTATCATTGCATCATACTTTTGTATAATTTTTGTAATATTTTAACCTGGTTGATATCCAATGCCATTATAGGAAGGGGCGCATGCAGGACTATTTTTAAAATTTCTGCTTTTGAGGTCCGAAAGGGATTGAAGGACATACCCTGCTGTTGATTCAATGCCCTGAGTAAACGATGGCTTTAATTTTATTTCAGGGTGAAATATACCTTTTTTAGACTAGGTAGTGTCACGGTTGGTGGCTGTAGAAAAGCGCACAACAATGGATAAAGAACAAAATAGTAATATTGATTCAAACCAAACACTCAGGAGATAAACTTGTAACACAACCACATACATTAACACAAGCATTACTGGACAAAGAACTAAGGAGAACTCAGGGTATAAATAACAGGGAGTTAATTGGAAGAACAGAAAGAGGGTGTGGGATAATTAGCTAATGGACAAACAGCAAATGAAATGAAAATGAAACTAATGAAAAATGAAACTAACTAGCAAATCAGGCAGGAAAAGCGAATACACAGAAAACAAAATCAAAACAGGCCACACGTGATAGGCAGATGCTGAAAAGCAGAGAGATTGCTGGAATATAAGAGCAGAGGTATTACTTAGGCAGTGCAATCTACATAAGCATATCTACGAAAACTGAATAGGAACTGAATATTACTTTGCACATTAAGCATTATGTGGTGTATCTCCCTGGAGATTTTGATGTCATTTCATCATTTGACGCATGAATAGGGACAGAATCCCAGACTCTTCTTCACAGCTGAAGATACAGACTCACCTAACAGCTTTCACAGGGAGCAATTTAGAGTTTGTCCTTTCTCAAGCCTAAGGAACTACAGCTTTTAGGATGACAGTTTGATGTTTCAAGATGCTGACAATTTTTTTTTTTTTTTGGCAAGGATGCTTCAAATTGATCAGAAAGGACAGTAAAGACATACATTGCTACAAAATAAAAAATAAAAAAAGATATATATTTCAAATACATTCTGTTCTTTTGAAAGAATCATGGAACATATGTATCAGTTCCCATAAGATTATTAATGAGCAAAACTATGTCCAGCATTGATTGAATGTTAGCAAATCAGCATATCAGAATGATTTCTGAAAGATCATGGGAGTAATCACTGCGGAAAACTCAGCTTTGCATCAGAGGAAATACAATATTACAATATGTTCAAATAGAAAACAGTTTTTTAATTTGTAATAATATTACTGTTTTGCCTAAATATTTGCTGCCTCGGTGAGCACAAGAGGCTTTCAACAACATAAAAAATATATATGTTTCCAATCTTTTGACAGGTACTGTAAAATAGTTTGCGAATTGAATTTAATGCTGACTTTAAATGTGCAGGTCACTGGTGGCAGCTGGGACAGATGGCATTTCAAGACCCCTGTCGACATTCTTTATTCTTAGAGAATGTCAAACACATGAAAGGTCAAATATGTTTCTCTAAAAACAGCATTATTTTTATTTTTCCAATTAAAGACAATGATGATAGAACAGAACAAACGCTGCATTTTTCACTTGACAGATGAATAAGATCTCAATCTTAATTTTGCAATTATCGCCAAGCCTGGCACCATCTCCATGGCATAATTACAGGGGCCATTTATTTTACCTTCTGTCACCGTTTCCTTTGTCATTTATAGTCCTGTCACACTTTTCAAGAAATGAAGGTGAAATATGGAAGCTGTCATTCCCACCCAAAAGATTTTTCGATGAGGAGTATGAGGAGTGCATCCTTTACTTGATACTTACTTTACTTTTCAATAACATGTATTTCTGCCAGTGCTTGTTAAAGTGTGGTAGCTAAATCCCAAACAGCTATTCCGGTTTATATTTGTCTTGTTTGTTTTCTATAGTGATAGAGCACTGAATTATTAACTGGAAATAAATAAAAACAAATACTAACTAAAACTAAAACTGAAATAAAAATAAATTAAACCTAAATAGCAATATTTAAAATAATATTAAAAAAATATTTTTTATAAAAATCATGGCAGAGGGACTGTGAGAATGGGGCGAGGCCGGTGGCTTGAGTGATAATGAGCACCATCTGCCTTGCCCCGTTCTCACTGTCCCTCGGCCTCATCCTGCTTGCCACACTTATAAAATAAAAACTAAAATTAACTAATTCAAAATATTAATAACAGGTGAAAATGAAAGGTGAAGTGAATAACACTGATTATCTCTTCATCACGGCACCTGTTAGTGAGTGGGATATACAGGTCCTTCTAAAAAAAATTGCATAAAAGTTCATTATTTTCCATAATGTAATGATAAAAATTAAACTTTCATATATTTTAGATTCATTGCACACCAACTGAAATTTTTCAGGTCTTTTATTGTTTTAATACTGATGATTTTGGTAAAAACCCAAAATTCCTATCTAAAAAAAATAGCATATTTCATCCGACCAATAAAAGAAAAGTGTTTTTAATACAAAAAAAGTCAACCTTCAAATAATTATGTTCAGTTATGCACTCAATACTTGGTCGGGAATCCTTTTGCAGAAATGACTGCTTCAACGCGGCGTGGCATGGAGGCAATCAGCCTGTGGCACTGCTGAGGTGTTATGGAGGCCCAGGATGCTTCGATATCGGCCGTGTTGGGTCTTGCGTCTCTCAACTTTCTCTTCACAATATCCACAGATTCTCTATGGGGTTCAGGCCAGGAGAGTTGGCAGGCCAATTGAGCACAGTAATACCATAGTCAGTAAACCATTTACCAGTGGTTTTGGCACTGTGAGCAGGTGCCAGGTCGTGCTGAAAAACGAAATCTTCATCTCCATAAAGCTTTTCAGCAGATGGAAGCATGGAGTGCTCCAAAATCTCCTGATAGCTAGCTGCATTGACCCTGCCCTTGATAAAACACAGTGGACCAACACCAGCAGCTGACATGGCACCCCAGACCATCACTGACTGTGGGTACTTGACACTGGACTTCAGGCATTTTGGCATTTCCTTCTCCCCAGTCTTCCTCCAGACTCTGGCACCTTGATTTCCCAATGACATGCAAAATTTGAGCGACAGTCCAGTGCTGCTTCTCTGTAGCCCAGGTCAGGCGCTTCTGCCGCTGTTTCTGGTTCAGAAGTGGCTTGACCTGGGAATGCGGCACCTGTAGCCCATTTCCTGCACACGCCTGTGCACAGTGGCTCTGGATGTTTCTACTCCAGACTCAGTCCACTGCTTCCGCAGGTCCCCCAAGGTCTGGAATCGGTCCTTCTCCACAATCTTCCTCAGGGTCCGGTCACCTCTTCTCGTTGTGCACTGTTTTTGCCACACTTTTTCCTTCCACAGACTTCCCACTGAGGTGCCTTGGTACAGCACTCTGGGAACAGCCTATTCGTTCAGAAATGTCTTTCTGTGTCTTACCCTCTCGCTTGAGGGTGTCAATGATGGCCTTCTGGACAGCAGTCAGGTCGGCAGTCTTACCCATAATTGCGGTTTTGAGTAATGAACTAGGAATTTTGGGTTTTCATGAGCTGTATGCCAAAATCATCAGTATTAAAACAATAAAAGACCTGAAATATTTCAGTTGGTGTGCAATGAATCTAAAATATATGTAAGTTTAATTTTTATCATTACATTATGGAAAATACTGAACTTTTATCACAATATGCAAATTTTTTGAGAAGGACCTGTATTAGGCAGCAAGTAAAAAATGTTGTCCTCAAAGTTGATGTGGTAGAAGCAGATAAAATTTGCAATCGTAAGGAACTGAGTGAGTTTGACAAGGGCCAAATTGTGATGGCTAGACGACTGGTTTAGAGCATCTCCAAAACTGCAGCTCTTGTGGGGTGTCCCTAGTCTGCAGTGGTCAGTATCTATCAAAAGTGGTCCAAGGAAGGAACAGTGGTGAACCAGCGACTGGGTCATGGGTGGCCAAGGCTCATGGGATGCACGTGGGTAGTGAAGACTGGCCCGTGTGAGCTGATCAAACAGACAAGCTACTGTAGCTCAGATTGCTCAAGAAGTTAATGCTGGTTCTGATATAAAGGTGTCAGAATACACAGAGCATCGAAAGTTTGTTACATATGGGGCTGCATAGCTGCAGACCAGTCAGGGTGCCCATGCTGACCCCTGTTCACCCCCGAAAGCGCCAACAGTGGGTTAGCTTACATTATTTAAATAAAGAAGCTTGGACATGTTATACACCTCCATTGGTGTTCCATGCAATACAATAAGCCATGAAAGAGCATGCGGATGAATAAATGATGACAGAATTTTTGTACATAATTTTTTAAGGCTCTAAAATACAAACTGGTTGCTGTGTTTTGCAGTGGAGATGCTGTCATGTTTTATGTTTTCTTGATTTCAAAAAGTAGGCAGAATGTTTGAGCCTCTGTATCAACATAAAGAAAGTGAATGGTGTTTTACCATTTTACCTGCCAACAAAACAGAACACAAATGCACGCAGCATAAACACCGCTCAGAACACAGCTATTATAAACGACTTGTGCATGGCCACATTCTAAACAGTGCCCCCTAGAAACTAATATTAAGCACTATCACACAGCAAGAGTGCTGTGATTTGGCCTTTCACACTGCACACTAAACTTAACTTCAGTTTGTCAGCCCTAATCAATGTGAGTAAAGGAGTCGTGGGTGAACAGGGGTTCCTGCTGTAAGCTTTGTTCCTACTAATTATGTTCAACCCTTTTTTTACTTAGCTACTCAGTTTCCACCCTCCAATGGAACAAGCACCCTGTGAAGAGCACAGCCTCTGGTTTTCCCTTAGGAGAAGAGAGTAGATAGATACCCTTCAGGGGTCAAACTTCAATTGCTCTTAAAACTGCAGAGTCAAATATATGCAAAAGATTCAAATCGGAAGCTCTTTACGATAGAGAGGAACAACTGGGTGAACATGCTCATGTCATAATTCAGCCTAATAGAAAAAAAAGAAAAAAAAAACAGACAATTAAATTAATGTTTTTTTTTTGTTTTGTTTTTTGCATTGTGACATTCAATTAAGCCACTTTCCTAACATTAGTACTACTATAAATAATAATAAATACATAAATGAATAATAAATTAAATATAATTAAAATAGTATTCATACATCATGTTATGTATTTGTACTGCCTTTAAACTAATTTAATTTGAAATTCTTTGTATCATAGTTATTTTCTCTAAATTTGCATCAATACAGTAAAGAAATTTTTTTGTGAAATTAAAGTAATCACTAAATGAGAATTAAAGGAGTCCTATTATGCCCATTTACAAAGTGATTTTGTTTTTGGGGTGTATTGGAATATGCTTTCATGCTTGATTGTTTATGAATGATTATTTTTCACAAATCTTACATTATTACAGCACCTCTCTCCCCAGTCTGCCTCGAACTGTGATTGGCACTGCTTTGAGCGGAGAGGCACGTACGTGTTCGGTAAATGTCATGCCCCTTACCATAACTGCAAGTTTCATCTGCTCAGGTATAAATATTGAGGATGGTGTACATTTCAAACCAATTCAAGCCTGATTCAGACTTAAAGTTCTTAATGGGTTAGTTCACCCAAAAATGAAAATGTCATCATTAATGACTCACCCTCATGTCGTTCCAAACCCGTAAGACCTCCGTTCATCTTCGGAACACGATTTAAGATATTTTATATTTAGTCAGAGTGCTTTCTGTCCCTCCATTGAAAATGTATGTACGGTATACTGTCCATGTCCAGAAAGGTAATAAAAACATCATCAAAGTAATCCATGTGACATCATTGGGTTGGTTAGAATTTTTTGAAGCATCGAAAATACATTTTGTTCCAAAAATAACAAAAAATACGACTCTATTCAGCATTGTCTGCTCTTCCGGGTCTGTTGTCATTCCACGCTCATGACTCTGCAGTGACGCTGCTGACGTGAAATCTTGTGCGCCCTAGCTTCGTTTATAGTCTGAGGGAGACGCTGTAGACAAAGCAACCTTCGTAAACATGTCTAAGGATTTCGACACAGAGGAAGACGTGCATTTTCAATGGAGGGACAGAAAGCTTTCGGAGTAAATATAAAATATCTTAAAGGAACACTCTACCGTTTTTAGAAATTAAAAACGTATTCAACTTCTTTCCTACATTTAGATATGTGGGAAAATGCATTTTTGTCTCAGTGCATGCATTGTTTTAGTTTGGCAGGGTTGCCGCTAGCTTAGCTTAGCATAACAAATGGAATCCTATGTTGCCAGCTAGCATGTCCAGAGTAAAAATGATCACAAAAAAAAAAAAAAAACCCACCTAATTACTTCTTGTGGCCTGCATATTCACAACGAGTACAAATATCGATGCAGATTAAGACTAGGCGATTGCCTAGGCAGATATAACCTTGAAAACGAAGCACTGCTACTTGGGCGCAGAGATATCACGCAACACATGCACAACATATGCCGGTACGTTGACGGAAGTTTGGGGATTTCATGTGTTGCATGTGATATCTCTGCACCCAAGTAGCAGTGCTTCGGTGTTTTTTTTTTTTTTTTTATTGGATCACTTTTACCCAGACATGCTAGCTGGCAAAATAGGATTCCATTCATTGTGCTAAGCTAAGCTAGCGGCGACCCTGCCAAACTAAAACAATGCATGCACTGAGACAAAAATGCATTTGACCACATATCTAAATTTAGGAAAAATGTTGAATAAGCCCTATTTCTAAAAACGTTGGAGTGTTCCTTTAAACTGTGTTCCAAAGATGAACGGAGGTCTTACGGGTTTGGAACGACATGAGGGTAAGTCATTAATGACATCATTTTCATTTTTTTGGTGAACTAACCCTTTAAGAATGTTAAGAAACAAGATGATCGCCCATAAAAGCGAGAGCTTACAAATGCTACAGTAAACACTATATCAACACTAATGTTGGCTAACAGCTTTGCCCTTTGTTAACATTGTAGCAGCAACATGAAACTTATAATTGGAACTGTTAATAGAAAGCCCAACGTTTGTGCGAAGTCTGCATTAGACTCTCTCAGTTTCTGGAAGCTGTTCTCCATAAAATGCATAGCACATAGATCAATGTTGGGGTTATAATGTCAGGAACAGTGTTTAAAATATATTTAGTTTGTCAGCCTTAGGAAGGTCAAACAAATTATTTTTGGAAGGGTTGGGGAAAACAACAGTGCCTCTTAGACATACAGCTCCTTCTCAAAAATTTTGCATACTGTGAAAAAAATCATTAATTTCCATAATGTAATGATAAAAATTAAACGTTCATATATTTTAGATTCATTGCACACCAACTGAAATATTTCAGGTCTTTTATTGTTTTAATACTGAGGATTTTGGCATACAGCTCATGAAAACCCAAAATTCCTATCTCAAAAAATTAGCATATTTCATCCGACCAATAAAAGAAAAGTGTTTTTAATACAAAAAAAAGTCAACCTTCAAATAATTATGTTCGGTTATGCACTCAATACTTGGTCGGGAATCCTTTTGCAGAAATGACTGCTTCAATGTGGCGTGGCATGGAGGCAATCAGCCTGTGACACTGCTGAGGTGTTATGGAGGCCCAGGATGCTTGATAGCGGCCTTAAGCTCATCCAGAGTGTTGGGTCTTGCGTCTCTCAACTTTCTCTTCACAATATCCCACAGATTCTCTATGGGGTTCAGGTCAGGAGAGTTGGCAGGCCAATTGAGCACAGTAATACCATGGTCAGTAAACCATTTGCCAGTGGTTTTGGCACTGTGAGCAGGTGCCAGGTCATGCTGAAAAACAAAATCTTCATCTCCATAAAGCTTTTCAGCAGATGGAAGCATGAAGTGCTCCAAAATCTCCTGATAGCTAGCTGCATTGACCCTGCCCTTGATAAAACACAGTGGACCAACACCAGCAGCTCACATGGCACCCCAGACCATCACTGACTGTGGGTACTTGACACTGGACTTCAGGCATTTTGGCATTTCCTTCTCCCCAGTCTTCCTCCAGACTCTGGCACCTTGATTTCCGAATGACATGCAAAATTTGAGCGACAGTCCAGTGCTGCTTCTCTGTATCCCAGGTCAGGCTCTTCTGCCGCTGTTTCTGGTTCAAAAGTGGCTTGTCCTGGGGAATGCGGCACCTGTAGCCCATTTCCTGCACACGCCTGTGCACGGTGGCTCTGGATGTTTCTACTCCAGACTCAGTCCACTGCTTCCGCAGGTCCCCCAAGGTCTGGAATCGGTGCTTCTCCACAATCTTCCTGAGGGTCCGATCACCTCTTCTCGTTGTGCAGATTTTTTTGCCACACTTTTTCCTTCCCACAGACTTCCCACTGAGGTGCCTTGATACAGCACTCTGGGAACAGCCTATTCGTTCAGAAATTTCTTTCTGTGTCTTACCCTCTCGCTTGGGGTGTCAATGATGGCCTTCTGGACAGCAGTCAGGTCGGCAGTCTTACCCATGATTGCGGTTTTGAGTAATGAACCAGGCTGGGAGTTTTTAAAAGCCTCAGGAATCTTTTGCAGGTGTTTAGAGTTAATTAGTTGATTCAGATGATTAGGTTAATAGCTCGTTTAGAGAACCTTTTCATGATATGCTAATTTTTTGAGATAGGAATTTTGGGTTTTCATGAGCTGTATGCCAAAATCATCAGTATTAAAACAATAAAAGACCTGAAATATTTCAGTTGGTGTGCAATGAATCTAAAATATATGAAAGTTTATTTTTTATCATTACATTATGGAAAATAATGGACTGTTATCACAATATGCTATTTTTTTTTAGAAGGACCTGTTTAGCAGGACCCCTTTTTTGTGTTATCCATGGGTGGGGATTATTTACATGAACATTGTGATTTCATAAAGCCCACAAAAAAATGCATTGTATTCCAAACGAGTCATTCGTCCTTGACTGCATCAAATATTCATTTCATGAAAACAAACAGAACTTTCTACTCACTCAGAAGCAAAAGCATGAATTCTAAAAGCTTGTGTCTTCATTGTAAGGGACGCATTATGACCATTGTCACTTTACTAATGGTTATGGACAACTGAGGCCAGACATCCCTTATTTAAAATACATGGGATGACATATCCAATGCGGGAAGAGGTCATACAGTGATCTGCGCTGAAAATGGTAAGAAATAAGGTGATTGTCCACGATACACCCACAGACAGCTATTTGTTTTAAATCAGGCTCTGTCTCAGCCAATGTAATATGCCATGATCCTAGGTTGGAAAATGTATTTCCTTGCATTGCAAGCAGTCATAGTGTCATGATAGAGTCATACAAAAATTGACCTTCAAAATATAAATGTACAAATTAACCTATCATCCTGTCTCTCTCACTATACATACTGTATATAGTTTATATTATAGTTCCCTTTCAGTCGGTCACGTTCGGCGTCGTGGCGTTACCGGCAATTGGGATCACTTTAGGGAGCCCCTATCAGCTTCGAGATAAAGAGAACTGGCCAATGGCCATTGGCGTGCGTGTTTTCATATCGCACCGCCCGCGCGCGGTATAAAGCGGATGCAATCGCCACGCACCATTGTCATTCGCCGGGCGAACAGCGTTCAGGTCGAAGACTAAGACTGCTATTCAGCAAGAGAGAGAGAGAGAGAGCTCGTGTTGGCGTTACAGCACACAACAGCGCGACCGCGGGCTCACAGCTGCAGCAAACAATTGCTGTTCTCACAGCACTTTTCAGTGAGTGCAGCACACAGGCTGCACTATTTCCTGTGTGCTGCGCGGTTTTCCTGGGTGCTTCAGCACATTTGAAGCGTTCCTCACAAAAAGAGCAACACGGGTGTGACACTGCGTCTTTTTCAAGATGTCATTCCACCCGTGCGTTTCTGGATGCGGTCGTTCCCTCTCGCCCGCTGACGGTCACAATCGCTGTCTCACGTGTTTGGGCGTTCAGCACCCTGAGGCAGCGTTTGTGGATAGTTCATGTTCTCACGGGGACATGACTATCGCGGAGCTTAGATCGAGACTCGCCTGCCTTCGGGGAGGTGGGGTCCCCCTCCGCATGCCTCGATCTAGTGTTATTCCTGCCCAACAGCAGGATAGACCTATTCGGCGAATGCCGGGGTGATCTGAGGATTACGGTCAGGGCAAACCCGCCGAGTGAGTCTCCGTGGGCCCCTGATCCCTCACAAGCTCTGCAGCCGGTGGTGCTTCCGAGAGAAACTGCTGGCCCCTCCCTTGGGCGTCCAGTGGTTACTTTGGGCACCAGCGGATGAGCAGATGTCGATCGCTGCATCGGAGGGGAGTTTCAGTCCTTGGAGGATGAAGACTCAGCTGTAATGCCTCCCTCTGGGAGAGTGGCAGCAGTTGAGTCAGACCCGAGTTGACTGGCTATGCTTTCCCGGGCGCCGAGAAGGTCGGGCTTGAGTGGAACCCTCCACCACGTCCCGAACCTTCAAGGTTGGATGATGGGTTTCTCGGGGCGGCTCGCGCTGGTTCTCAGCGTCCCGCCCTGGTGCCTTTCTTCCCGGAAGTGCATGGTGAGCTGACTAGGTCGTGGCGGCGCCTTTCAGCGCCAGAAACAGACCTAGGCTCCTCCTCCTCACTACCCTCGGCGGCGGGCAGGCCAAGGGTTACGTGGGGATCCCGCCGGTTGAGCGGACGTCGCGACGCAACTGTGTCGGCGGCCGCCTCCAGCTGGCGTGGTGACCAGCGTCTCCGTCCAGGGCCTGTAGGTTCTCTTCCAACCTCGTTGCGAGCTTACAGGTCCTGTGGACAGGCGTCCGCCCTGCACGCCATGAGTTTGCTCCAGGTGCACCAGGCCCAGGCGCTCATGGACCTGCACGAGGGTAGCCTGACCCAGAGCTCCTCCGGGAGCTCCGGACGGCGACGGACCTTGCCCTCCGAGCGGCGAAAGTCACTGCCCGTTCCATTGGTCAGGCGATGTCCACCTTAGTGGTCCAGGGGCGGCATCTCTGGCTCAACCTGGCGACATGAGGGAACCGACAAGTATCGGTTCCTGGACTCCCCATTTCGCCGGCCGGGTTGTTCGGCGACGCGGTCGAGAACCGCCCAACAGTTCTCGGCCGCCCAGAAGCAGGCGGAGGCTATCAGGCACATCCTGCCCGGCGTCCAGCGGCTGCTCCGCTCCACCGCCGGCGCAGCACCTCCGCCTGCCCGTCGCCGAGGGCGTCCACCTGCCGCCGCCTCCGCTCCGCCCGGCCCAGCAGCAGTCTACATCGCGCCGTGGGCGTGGGCGGCAGCGGAAGGGCGTCCAGCCCGCTCAGGCCTGCCAAGCCAGGTGGCAAGCGCCGTCGTAGAGACCCTGAGGCGGGCCGCCCAGAGATGGAGAAACTGCTCTTCAGGAGATGGCTGCAGCACCACTCCTTTCCCGGAGGAGGGCCGGGGAGAATTTTTGTTCTGTGTTTTCTGTTCCGCCGCTGGTCCCAGCGCCAGCGGTACCCAAATTGTCCAGAAAGAGCAGTTTCCAATATCTCTGGGTGCCAAGAGAGCGCGTCTGTCGGTGGCGCGCTCCCATGCCTTGTCACCCTCGGGCGCCTCTCTGTTCGCCAGCAGGGGATGCCGGCTGCCGGGCGCACTCAAGAGGCCTTCCTGCACTCGCACATCCCCTCAGCGGAAGCAGGTAGGTGTTGCACAGCACACACAGGTCCACTGCGAGCCGCCACCAGGCCGTTCAGTCGGATCCCTGCATGCCGCCTCGCTGCCCGCTGCGGTGCGTCAGTGGTGCCGATGGTCCGCACGGTCCTGGGAGCCTGGCTAGCGCTTCCCAGGCCGTCTCGCTGGCTCATCCGTACCATCAGACTCGGCTATGCGATTCAGTTCGCCCGGCGTCCCCCAAGTTCAGGGCATCCACTTCACCTCCGTGTCGAAGGAGGATGCTCCTGTGCTCAGGGAGATCGCGGTCCTACTGGCGAAGGGCGCGATAGAGCCGGTCCCTCTAGCCGATATGAAGACTGGCTTCTACAGCCCGTACTTCATTGTACCCAAGAAAGCGGCGGGTTACGGCCAATCTTGGATCTGCGGCGCTTGAACCGGTCCCTTCACAGGCTGCCGTTCAAAATGCTCACGCAGAAAGCATCTTCAGGTGCGTCCGTCCCCAAGATTGGTTTGCAGCGATCGACCTGAAGGGCGCGTGCTTTCATGTCTCGATTCTCCTCGACACTGGCCATTTCTTAACTGCGTTCGGCGGACGAGCATATCAGTACAAGGTCTTACCCGCCGGGCTAGCCCTGTCGCGCGTCTTCACGAAGGTGGCGGAGGCGGCCATTGCTCCCATGAGGAGCAGGGCGTTCGCATCCTCAACTACCTCGGCGACTGGCTGATTCTGGCGCGGTCGCGAGGGCAGTTGTGCGAACACAGGGACAGGGTGCTCAGACACCTCAGCCAGTTGGGGCTTGGGTCAACTGGGAGAAGAGCAAACTCTGCCCCACGCAGAGGATCTCTTTTCGGGATGGAGCTGGACTCGTCGCCCAGACAGCGCGCCTCACCGAGGAAGCGCGTCAGTCGATGTTGAACTGCTTGAATTCGTTCAAGCGCCAGAACAGCGGTACCACTGAAACAGTTTCAGAGGCTCCTGGGGCATATGGCATCTGCAGCGCGTGCGCCGCTCGGATTGCTTCATATGAGACCGCTTCAACGCTGGCTACGATCGAGTCCCGAGATGGGCGTGGCACAGCGGTTCCCTCCGTGTCCAAGTGGCGCCGAGGTCCACGGATGCCTCATCCACGGTTGGGGTGCCACGTACAACGGGCTTGCAGTTTGGGTCTTTGGGCGGGACCCCAACTGCAATGGCATATCAATTGCCTGGAGTTGTTAGCAGTTCATCTTGCACTCAGCCGCCTCAAGGGGCGGCTCAGAGGCAAGCACGTTCTGGTCGTCACGGACAGCACTGCGGCCGCTGCGTGCATCAACAAACAGGGTGGTCACGCTCCGTCGCATGTCACAACTCGCCCGCCATCTCCTTCTGTGGAGTCAGAAGCATCTGAGGTCGCCCGCGCCACTCACATTCGGGCCTGCTCAATCGTGCAGCCGGCGAGCTCTCACGTCAGCAGGTGCTCCCGGGAGAGTGGAGACTCCATCCCCAGGTGGTCCAGCTGATATGGAGCCACTTGGGACCGCGCAGGCAGACCTGTTTGCCGCCCGGACTCGGCCCATTGCCAGTTGTTTTACTCCTGACCGAGGAACCCTCGGCTCGGATGCCCTGGCACACAGCTGGCCCGGGGCCTCACGCAAGTATGTGTTTCCCCAGTGAGCCTTCTCGCACAGACACTGTGCAAAGTCAGGAGGGCGAGGCAGGTCCTGTTGGTAGCTCCGTATTGGCCCAGCAGGACTTGGTTCCCGGAACTAGTGCTCCTTGCGACAGCACCTCCTTGGCCCATTCCTCTGAGGAAGGACCTCCTGACTCAGAGGCGGGCACCCAGCACCAGCGTCCGGACCTCTGGTCACTCCATGTTTGGTCCCTGGAGGCGGGGCGCGGAGGTTCTAGGTGGGTTACCACAGGCTGTGTAGACACCATCACTTCCGCTAGAGCCCCGTCTGAGGCGACTCTATGCGTTGAAGTGGAACCTGTTCGTCGACTGGTGCTCCTCTCACCGAGAGGACCCCGAAGGTGTTCGGTCGGGTCAGTGCTTTCCTTCCTACAAGAAGGGTTGGGCGAAGGCTGTCTCCCTCCACCCTCAAGGTGTATGTTGCCGCTATCGCAAATCATGACTTGGTAGAAGGTAAGTCCTTGGGAAAGCACGATCTGATCGTCAGGTTCCTGAGGGCAAGGAGACTAAATCCGCCTCGCCCCCTCTATACCCTCTTGGGACTTAACTCTGGTGCTTACAGCTCTGCAGAGAGCGCCCTTTGAGCCCTTGCAGTCAGCTGAGTTGAAAGTCCTGTCTTTGAAAACAGTTCTCCTGGCTGCATTGGCCTCCATCAAGAGGGTAGGGGACCTGCAGGCATTTTCGGTCGACGAATCGTGCCTGGAATTCGGGCCCGGTAACTCTCATGTAATCCTGAGACCCGGCCGGATATGTGCCCAAGGTTCCCACCACTCCCTTTCGGGATCAGGTGGTGAACCTGCAAGCGCTGCCGGAGGAGGCAGACCCAGCCCTGGCTTTTCTCTGTCCCGTCCGTGCCCTACGGATGTGCGTGGACAGAGCATAGCTTTAGGACCTCAGAGCAGCTCTTCGTCTGTTACGGAGGACAGCAGAAGGAAAGGCTGTCTCCAAGCAGAGGATGGCCCACTGGATAGTGGATGCTATCGTCTTGGCGTATGATTCCCAAGGCGTGCCCTGCCGCTCGGGGTTAGAGCCCACTGGTGTGGCCTCTTCCTGGGCGCTGGCTCGTGGCGCCTCGCTGACAGATATTTGTAGTGCTGCGGGCTGGGCGACACCCAACACGTTCGCTAGATTCTATAGCCTACGTGTAGAGCGGTAGCTTCCGTGTGCTCGCTTCCCCATAGCAAGTAACACCGAGGTGCCCGTTCTAGTGTCGGCTTGCTGCGCCACTCCCTTCCCCTTGGAACGGATATGTGCGCTTATATGCTCCAGTCGAGTTCCCAGAATGGCGAACCCTGTCGAGTCCTCCGCAACCCTCGGCAGTCGGACGTGGCGGAGCGTCAGACGCCAGGTCTAACACTCGTAAGCATTGGTGGAACTTGTGTTAGGCTGGGTTCCATATGTTGTGACCCCCTCGGCGGTCCCATATGTGTATTCTTCCACGGTAGTGCTCCCTACGGCGAGCCCGTGTCTTTCCCTCGGCAGAGCCCGCTCTGCCGTCTCAGTCTGGTGTTGTTCCCCGCCTGCTTGGCGGGGCCACCCCTGGGACTTTTCGTATGTTGTACTGCCCACGGCCAGTCCATACGTGTATTCTCCACATGGAATTCCCTCTGGGCTTGATGTGGCTTCCATGGCGTCCTCGGGCACGCTTTCCCAGCGTTATCCAATAGTCTGCTGAATGGGTCTTGCGGAACAGCAGTGTGACTCCCCTGCGTGAGTTCCCGCCCGGTGCAGACGGGGTCTGAGGGGCTTTCGCGGGCGCTGGAAGTGGTAGTAAACTGTGGCGTTTTCCAAAGATCCCATTGCGTCGGTAACGTCCGGCGTCGTCGAGCGTGACCGACTGAAAGGCGTCTCGATTCGTATGTAACCCTCGTTCCCTGAAGGAGGAAGCGGAGGCGTGCGTCCGTCGCCACAGTTGCTGTACCATCACTACAGGGCCGAGTCACTAGTTCGGCTCCTCAGTGAAAAACAATGGTGCGTGGCGATTGCATCCGCTTTATACCCGCGCGCGCGGCGGGTGCGATATGCAAAACACGCGCGCCAATGGCCATTGGCCAGTTCTCTTTATCTCGAAGCTGATAGGGGCTCCTAAAGTGATCCCAATTAGTCGGTAACGTCCGGCGTGCGTCTCCGTTCCCTCCTTCAGGGAGCGAGGGTTATACGTAACCGAGGCGTTTTCCCTACATACAATATTAACACAGTTCTTGAGTGCTGTTCGTTGTACCATAAAATATCTCCCACCTTCAATGGATTTCACATTGCAGATAATAACTTGCATGCCGATGGTAACCTCAGATTTTTTTTCCCTCTCTCCAAAATGGGAAATGATATTTCTAAATGACATTCAGAAAAGGGGGTTTCAACTGCTGCAATTTTAGCTGCTGTTCCATGGGGGCAAATGAAATGTCAAAAGAATCTCATTTAGACTGAAGCATCGGTGCTGATAAGAGAAGTCCTTCTCTCAGAGTTTCCTAATAAATTAAAACACTTTTGAATAATCCAGCCTCGCTTCGTCCCTCTGGATTGCTTTACGATCCTTAAAAAGTCATCAGTCTCTCGCAACACTCAGTTCATTCATTACCACACTGAATAGATGGATTATTAGAATGGATTATTTTTCTACGGATAATGAAAAACCTTGATTGTTTGCGGACTCACTTGACAGGCTTCCCCCACTATTCAAAAGAGTTGAATGATCAAATGTTTGAAGACTTTAGCCGGCCATATCGACTCATTAATCGGCCAGATGACACATGATTATGGCCGAGTCCAAGTGATGATAAGACATTAGCAAAATAAATCAGAGGAATGGCAGACGGTCGGGGAAAGGGAGCTGAATAAACCCTTAATGTAATGCTATAATGCAGAAGCCAACTGCCTTGTTCTCGCACAGGCGCTTCAGTCACTCATCTACGGGATATTGTTGTTACATTTCATGCTCTGATTATATTAACATCGCTCTCAGACCGAAGCCCAATGTTTAAACATTTGCACCAGGACAATAACATTTGCTCTCCCTCTATTTTAACAACGTTGCCTATACCATGTTAAAAGAAATAACTGTCATCTGTCTACCACTGTGTCCAACTGAGCCTTAAACGCTATTAATAAGGGATTTTATTTGTTTAAATGTGTAAACAGCATGCAAGTTACAGTTATTAACATGATTCCCACTGAAAGACTTTAAAATGTGACACTAAAGTGTAATATATGTAATTAAGGTAACAAATTAATAAAGAGTATAATGTCTGTAATTGTGTTTGCACAAAAACACTACTGTTCAAAAGTTTGGGGTCGATAGACCTTTTTAAAGCTATTTTTAAATAAATATTAAGCTTTTGATCTTTCTATTCATCAAAGAATCCTGTGCTGCTTAATATTTCCACAAAAATTTTTGAGCTGGATAACCATTTTTTCAATGGTTATATTAATAAGAAATGTTTGTTGTAAGAATGATTTCTGTAGGATCACGTGACTGAAGACTGGAGTAATGGAGTCATATATTAAAGGAACACGCCAACTTTTTGGGACTTATTCACCGTATCCCCCAGAGTTACAAGTCTAACCACCGCTAGCCTAGCTTAGCACAAAGACTGGAGGTAAACGGCTCCATCTAGCCTACTGCTCAATAAGTGACAAAAAAGCCAACATTTTCCTATTTAAATGTTGTAATGTGTATAGTTACTAGGGGTGTGCAACAGTGGTCGAGTATGCGAGTATTCCAAATTGACAGCGACGATCGATCATGAAAACGATGATCGCCCTGACTTCAGTGTGTTGCATGCTAGAAGCAACATGTAAATCCTTTAAGCTATCTTAATTTGCTTTTGAAGTATTTGCTCGTAACCATCATTTTTCTGTGTTCTTTGTAATTGTAATTGTTGTTCCTTTGCATAATAAAAAAAAAAAAGTTCCCAGCACTCTCTCTGTGCAAGCAGGTAGTCACGTTGGTTATGTTGATGGAAGTTAGCCTATTTCCACCCGCTGTGTAATATTATTGCGCCTGCTGCACCCATGGTACGGCAGAAAAGTTCCTGGATTATTACGAAATAATTTACCTCCAGTCTTTGTGCTAAGTTAGGCTAGCTGTGGGTGCATCAGACAGAGTTATGGCACGCACGGAGATAAAAATAGTGTGTATGGACTTACCTAACTGGGGGATAAGGTAATTAAGTCCCAAAAAGCATGTTCCTTTAAATATTTTGATATTATAAATAGGCTACTGAAACTTTAAAAACATTAACAAATATTACAGATCCTTAAAAAAATAGTTGTTTTTAAACTAGCAGATTAATATATATATATAGGGTGTAACAGTTCAGTTTACTCATGGTTCGGTTTTTAATCACGGTTTTAGGGTCACTTTTGGTACGGTTCGGGAAATTAGTTATTAGCTAAATTCAACTGTCAAATAAAAATAACTAAAATAAGAACAATCAAACTACAAGCAAAACAAATATAGAGCAATGATGCATAGGTATTTTACTCACAGTTGAAAAAGCTAATGTTAATAAGTAGTGCCGCCACAAATGTTGGTCCACATTCACTTCTCACTTATTCTCTGTACATTTAGTCTCGTAATGAATGGTTATAACAGTGCTCCATGAACTCTCTTTGGCCTTAATACACTTTAAATAAACTTTAGGAAAGACTTCACCACAAACAATATCAAATCATTTAATAAACAAACTGATGGGGGAAACGCCTCCTGTAGCACTCCAGACAATTAAATTCAAAAGCCACCTACTGAGAGCAACATTATAATATTTTTATATTAGCACAATCTACATAATGATGACTGACAGCTTCCAAACGGATATAGCCTAGTCACTTATGCTTTCAACTATAAAACAGAAATCAAATTTGTATTAAATGCAAGCAGCCATCAATGGGCTTCAGCTTTTACATGTACACAGGCTGATAGCATAAATCAGTTTAACCTTATAGAGAAGGTTTTTTTGTGGGTTTTATTTTGTAATGCACTAAGGGTTCCACAACCATCCATATTTCCATCTTCCTTAACTGAACAAGCTCAGGTGTTTATACAGCCACAGGGCTTTTTGGACGAGACTGCTGCAATGGTCCAGATGGTCAGAATAATAGCCTACATGGCACAGAAACATAGTAAAAAGATAAAGTGCTGATCAATATGATAAAATCTTTAAACTAATACTGCATGTAATTAGAAATGAGAGCACAGGAAATTGCTTTCGGCATCATTTTACTCCATCTGCATCAGTGGCGCCTGGTCAATAGGGGGACCCCCTCAAGTTAGCCAGAGAAAAAGGCTACTTCAACATGTTAAAAATAAGTTAAATATATATTGCAAAATATTTATGAAATAACATTATTTAGTCAGTTTGACTAGTTGTCATGTTAGCACCTATTGAAAAAAAATTATATTTAGTTTGTTTGTGTGTGCAGGGAGCCAGACAAATGGGTGTCCAGTAGGTCCGAAATTTGCATAGACAGTAAAAGAAATGGACACAGCGATCTCATAGACTTCACCAGTGAAAACCAATGTCAATTAGAAGCACTCACTTCCTGATGGCTGAGCGTACTGTGCAGCCTCAGACTGAGCTTGATGACGTAGATGTGACGTGAGCAACCTCTCTGATAGTCGTAAGTCTTCTAGTAGTTTGTGGAAAGTGAAATCTGAATCACGTTGTTTAAATGTTTTGTCCCGTTGCTTTTGGCTCTCTATGGGCTTCTCCTCATGTTTCTTCCTTGACTTTATCGGACTTTATGCCTCCGTGTCCCCCCGATTGCCTCATAGACAGTAAACGTTTGCCTGTGAGTGTCTCCTCCTGTCTACACGGTCATTTTTTACTCTGCGACAGAGAGTCGCTTGGTTATGACTCAATCGTTAGCCTATTTTTCCAAAAACAGCTTCTACGGGGTGATAGTGTAAGATACAAGGTAATGGAGCCTTTTATACATTGCTGTGTTTCTTTAGAAATAAACAATGGACAAATGGAGTCTTTAAACGCCTCAGATGTTAAGTTATTCGCTGTCAAAGTGACGCCAAAATGAATGGGAGTCAATGGAATGCTAACATCAGGTGATGGCTTGGTTAGCAATGGCTGCCCCTGGAAGATACGCTCTCCGGGGGCTGGATTACCCTCCTGGTAATTTGTTTCAAAAGCATCTGATTTGAGGATGAGCTGTAATTGGCTGCGCCCCAGAACCTCCTACTTTTGATTTTAGCGAATCAATATTGTTTTGATGTATATTTTGACCTTGTGTGATTGGACTGTTTTTGAATTTCTGAAAAATCCTTTCACAAGACATTCAGATGGTAGAGTCAGAATTTGGCTTAAACAGAATGAGAACATGGATCCATCATGCCTTGTTACCACTGTGCAGGCTGGTGGTGGTGGTGTAATGGTGTGGGGGATGTTTTCTTGGCACACTTTAGGCCCTTTAGTGCCAATTGGGCATCGTTTAAATGCCACGGCCTACCTGATCATTGTTTCTGACCATGTCCATCTCTTTATGACCACCATGTACCCATCCTCTGAAGGCTACTTCCAGCAGGAAAATGCATGACAATGAACATTTCCCCACAGTCACCAGATCTCAACTCAATAGAGCAAATTTGGGATGTGGTGGAACGGGAGCTTCGTGCCCTGGATGTGCATCCCACAAATCTCCATCAACTGCAAGATGCTATCCTATCAATATGGGCCAACATTTCTAAAGAATGCTTTCAGCACCTTGTTGAATCAATGCCGCGTTCTGAAGGCAGTTCTGAAGGCGAGAGGGGGGTCAAACACAGTACTAGTATGGTGTTCCGAATACTCCTTTAGGTGAGTGTATATATGTGTGTGTGTGTGTGTGTGTGTGTGTGTGTGTGTGTGTGTGTGTGTGTGTGTGTGTGTGTGTGTGTGTGTGTGTGTGTGTGTGTGCTTAAAATGTGCTAAAATGTGTAAGAAATTGCTATTTGGTTTGATATTTTGTTATGTAATGCAATGATATTCCAACGCTATCTCACGACCAATTCGTACATATTTTACGAGGTGGCTATTGTGTACAAATTTGTGTGCGACCTCACTGTGTGTGTGTGACGTTTTGCCTAAACCCCAGTGATGGGTAGGTTTAGGGGCGGGGTTGAGGTAGGTCATTCGTGAATTCATACGAATTTGCCAACTCACAAATATGTACGATTTAGTAAAAATCGTATGAATTTGACAGTGAGGTCGCATACAAATTGCAATTAGCCACCTCGAAAATATGTAATTGCCGTGAGATCGGGTTGGATATTCCTACTTTTTAGTTTATAGTGGGTCTACACACAACACACACACACACACACACACACACACACACACACACACACACACACACACACCTCATATTGACACAGCCAAAATGTATTATTGTTAAATTATTATTGTTACTTGACTGACCCACCAAGTCACTCTTTGTACTGAATCATGCTTGGCATGAGTAAAACCACATTACAACACAACAATACACTGTTCAGTTTACAGTTCACAAAGTACAGTTCACAAATTAGTCTAATTAGACATAACCCTGATATAATAATGGTCCATTGAGAATACATTAAACCACCAGACACTTGTATTTTTCTTTTGCTAATTTAAGCAAAGTCTCTTCAACACAGACTTGAATAGGCCCATGACAATTGAGCCATTGGGTTTGTATTAACAAACTGCTTGCCAGCACCCTCTATTACATTTGCTCATTGTTATTCATGCTGACTTAATAAAGTGAATGTAAGAGCAAGGGTACCCTGAGGTTAAGACTGACTTGATGGAAATGAATCATCTTCCTCCCCACAATTATTTGTAAAGCTGTGCTCTCCTGTTAAGCCTCAGATGTGTCTGTAAAAAGAGCCCATTCACAAGTGTGCTGAAGTACTATGTGTTTACATAAATGGTGGCTCCATTGCTGTTCATGCTTAATGAATTTCATGAGATTTTGAACATTTCTTTTCATCCTTTTTTCAAAGATATAAAGTTGGCACGAATACATTACAAAAAAAAAAAACACTTCAGACATTGACGCAGCAGATCTTGTCTGCCAAGACTTTCGTGTACATTCCATTTACATTAATCAAATGTTTTACAAACTATCCCGAGAGTTGTCATGACTGAACTATAGTTGATCATACATTTTAGTCTACTTTGCTGGACAAACAACACAATACAATGTTAAGAATAATAAAATAATAATAAAAATTCATTGTGACCATTGGTTTTGTAAAATATGGAAGATAGTGGGACATTCTTTGCAGTAGCCATCTACCATTTCATTGATTTTCAAATCCTTACATAAAGTGGGCTTACATAATTAGCATGTCTCTTTCAATTGTAAAAGTGTAAAAGTGGAACAATCTAAAACAAATGGAGCATCTGAAATGCCAAGCGTTTGGCATGAACGTGCAACGAGTGCTGAGGGAAGAAAGGTACTCAAACTACAACAACAAAGCATAAACTGAAGTACTAATAGAAACTAGACAACTGCTGCTCTTAACCACCTGTCCAAGAGGGCATGGAAATAGAATCTGATTGATCCAAAAGGTTGACATTTATTTAGTCAGCTAAAAATAAACAAACAAAAAAAGCACAGCTCAGCGAGCTTTAAAATATTTCTCGCAGTGCACATTTTGTCAGCAGTTAAATTGCAGTAGAGTAAAAATAACCTCGCCTCAGAATTGCTGAAAGAGATGCAGGCATTTAATGTATTCATTTAGCAGACTGTTTTTAAAGCAAATTTCAGTCCTAAATGAAGGTTCGCTTTATCGTCGTTCAGCACTTACACAGATGTACATATAGCAGAACGAAATACAGTTTCACCAAGGGAGCCAAGGCATTCAACATCCATTGAGATGAATGCTAACATCAAGGTATTGTAAAAAATGATAATGACAAAAAATAAAAATAAAAACAGTACAAATAAATGGGCGAGAGGTGATTTGTTAGCAGTGCAAGCAGACATCGAGACAGGATTTTGCAGCATATGGAACATGAATATGCAAATGGCCACTGTAGAACAGTGTGGCGGGTCAAATAATTACAAACAACAGACAGTGCAGACATTACCATTAAACAAATATTAAAGCAGACAGGTATACTGTTGTGAAAGAATAGTTCATTTTCCAATTAGTTTCAGACAAATATCATGATGCACCCTCTGTAACCATCTCGAAACAAGACAGCTGTGATGTCAAATTGATCCAGAATACCCAAATAAAGTCTCTAAATGAACTTCAAACATTATAATAGATTCTAAAGTTTGTTATTAGTGGCATCGCTGTGACTAACAAACCTAAAATGAGGAAAGTATTCTGGTTTAATAAGATGAAAATGAGTAACGGGTACCTTATCCGTGAACCACGAAAATTTGGCTCTTGAGACACTCAGTTCAAAGGATTCTGTCAACATTTCAACTTTAGGTATTATCATGTCTGATGCAAATCACATTAGGCATAGAATTAAACTATTGTATTGACATTTTTGAGCCTCCCAAAACCTTCAATAAGTGTAAAAGAATATATAAATAAAACATAACATGAATTGTAGTCAATATATCCATCTTCTATAGCTGAATAATGTAGTCAAAGTTGGAAGTTGGAACATAGAAAATTAGATATACAAAGTACTTTTTGTGCTTCTTGTATGAAACACCTTATTTTAACCCTAAATATTGGCCTTTGTGATTCTAATGCTCTAAAATAAGTTTGGCAACAAAGTGATGTTTGACTAATGGCACAAGTGTGACATTTGGTAGTTCCGGATAAATAACCACAACAGTTCAGTTAGCAAAAGTGAAAGTGTGTATGAGATTCTTAGAAAGTCACCTGTAAGTATTTTTGAAATGTGAAATGTCTCCAGCTGCCTCTCGCTTTGTCAGAGAAACTGCTTGGGATGCACCCCGGGTATGAGCCTGTTGTCTGTTCTCTGCCTCACCCCATGATGGTTTGCATACAGAGAAACGGACAGATCCATCTGTTTGTCAGAGAAAGCAGAGGTGCCTGAGAGAAGGGACCAGACCTCACTCTCGCACTGGCAGCTGTTTAGGTAGATAAAGTCTAAAGCTGAGCATAAAGGGAATTGAAAGAGTGATTGGTGCATGCTGTGGAAGTCAACTTGTAAAGATGTTAAGTAGCAGAAAGAGATGGACAGGAGGCCTGGACCATATGTAAAGAGATTCGGGGGTTGAGGTTGTATGTGTAATGACCCAAAGGGATTAGCATGGATGGGCTCAAGGTTATACAGTCTTACAGAGTAGCTAGTTGTGAGTCAAGGGTTTCTGCACCCACAGCAATAAAGCAATTCCCCTAGACTTTGTGTAAAAAAAAAATTTCTTTAATATATTGTAATATTTTGTCAAAGTTATTCTTGTTAGTAGAATACATTATATGAATACAGGAACATAAATTATTGTATCTGGAAACTATTTACCCTCCAGAAAAAAAACATACTTCATGCATTTTCTTCACCAGCCTTGAGAAGTCAACTAAATTTAACTTGGACATTTGTGTCAGGTGTCGGGAGAGGCTCAGCCACAGACACCATGGACATCCCGCTCCCTCCGGGCCGAGGGAGACGGACTTGATAATAGCGTGTAATTTTATCACTCAAACCACTGCTGCTTCTGATACTGATTCTTTGGGGTTTAAAGAGGAAAAGTTGCTGATCTAGGACATTTTTTCTTTGTAATAATAGCATTATTGAAAAAGAGTTGTCAAAAGATTTAGTGCGTATCTGTAATTGTGCTCATCAAATGATTCAATTTCCAACATGTTTTCGCTTCGTTGAGTACCAATCAGAGACATGTTTGTTGATTTCTACAATGCAATGGCCAATCACAGTTGTTGAAGTTAGAATCCAGTCACCGCTTGAGTTTTGTCCAGTGCTAAGTTCTGCACGTGCGCAAATCCTCTCTAACATTATGTAAATAAGAGATTAATTGTGTAGTCAGCTTCAGATCGCATTCATTGAATGAGTGACAGCTTTTAGTGATTATAAAGGGAGCGCTCGTTGTGCGCTGTCTTGGGGATATATAAAAAAATAGGCCTATAAAATATTCTGAATGTGAATAAAACTTTTGTTTTCCATTCTTGACAAACAGCCACATACTTCGATACACAGGCCCGTCCACATATGCGTGAGGGATTCACTCTCAAAATTGTGATGACTGACAGTGATAAATATAAAGTTTTTTTTCAAAATCAGGCTCATATAAATGTCAGGAAAAAACAATTCCTGGCTGCATGTCAATATCCATGGATCACTGGATCTGTGCTAAGTTATACGAAGCACATTATCGAGTCCAACCTTTAGTTTAAACTGATAACTGTTTGTTTTAGTCACTCCTACTAGCCACTTGGTGAGTTGAATTTTATAAATAATATATACATTTTTCAATTGTATTGCTTTAAAATGTCTTCTGAAATAATAAACTAAGTTCAATGTTGTGTTGTCAAAAATATTCATTCTTTGATACATATCGATTACGAAAAATCTGAAACGCTTCCAATACAAATTTTCCAGAGATACCAGCTGTGCTTTCTCACTCTCCGACAGCAAGTTGAAATACACACCCGCCTTCCCTCACTCACTGAGGAATTTTGGGTTTTCATGAGCTGTATGCCAAAATCATCAGTATTAAAACAATAAAAGACCTAAAATATTTCAGTTGGTGTGCAATGAATCTAAAATATATGAAAGTTAAAGTTTTATCAATACATTATGGAAAATAATGAACTTTTATCACAATATGCTAATATTTTTTAGAAGGACCTGTATATATATATATATATATATATATATATACAGTACCGTCGCAAGGGCTGTGCCAAGTGTGCGACCGCACAGGGCCTCGCGCAAAGTAAATTGACAGCTGACTTAGCTGACCAATAAGTTCATGTTTTTGTCCTTCAAAAATAATAGTTAAAAGACATAGCTAAAAATGAGAATGTGAATGATGATGCTGTTTTACACAAAAAAATGATTGGTAAAAAACAACCCAATGTTGGGTCAAATATGGACTAACCCAGAATTTGGGTTGTCTTAAGCAAACGTTCAACCCAACATTGGGTTAAAACAACCCAGCATTTTTTTTGTGTGTATTTTGCTTGTTAAAAATGTATTTTGCTGTAACATAAAATATTTCTCTGTGTGAGACAATGATTCATGCACATATATGTCAGTCGGTCAAGTTCGTAGAGAGCTTTATTCAGTACATTCAAATTCTAAATGGGTCAAAATGGGTCTGAAAGGGGTCAAAACCATACATGTTACCTAAGAAGTTCAAGTAAATATACGCTAGAAATCCAAGCTCACTCAAGGATGTGCATTTATTGCATGGACAGACAAAGCATGGACGCCTACAAGATTTTATCTGATGGTAGGGTTATGCACAAAAGGTTTTTTATTTTACACTTTAAATAAGTTAAATAAGCATAGCCTAACTAATACGCACCTTTCGGAGTGAGAGCAATGGTGCCGCAGAACGAGTGTAAGTTAATCTAGACGTTTTAAACGTTTTTAAATTTGAAAACTGCAAAATGCAAATAAATTGTCAGACATCCATTTAGTGCATGTTCACAGAGAAAAACAGCGCTGGTTGTTCTGTCAATACTGCCTGTTTGTTTTACTGACTGAGGAATCGCTTGAGATGATTCAGTGAGAGAGCAGTCCAAACTAATTCAAGTGGATTCAGGCCGTTTTGCGAATGCGTCTGACCCATTCCTAATTTAGAACATCATTTAAGCGTTAAAATGTGCGTACTGCGCAGTTCTTCTTGTACCTAATGCAGTTTTTTTTTTCTTAGATATCCACATAAACTATTTCCTCCTGTTACTATAGCACCCGTAGACCTCTGTTATTATACCCCTGGGCTTCACACATTACGTTCGCACGGGGCCTCACACACCCCTTGCGACGGGCCTGTGTATATAAGGGGCTTCACATTAACTTTTTTTAAAGTGGCCACTGAGGCTAAACACTGAAGCAATTGTGCATCCAGTCTATTGTGCTATTGAATTCAGTATTTTCTGAGCTGCCATTTTCATTTAATTTGATCTCATTTCCTAGTCACGCAAGACTGCTTTTCTCTGATCTGATTGCTGTGACTTTGACCTCTATTAGCCAAAGTGAATGAATGACAATATATGACTCACTCTATTCTCATGAAGCAACATGCTTTCTAGCAGAACAGATGCTAACTCTGAGTTAAGGAAACATACATCCTCAGAGAAAATATCCTCACTTTGAACTAAGGGTGAGAATGAACGTTGACAGTTTTGACAAGGCTACATGGTGTACAACCAGAGCAGATCCTCCCTTATACGCAGAGTACGCAAGCTGCATAGGGCCCCCGAACCAACAGGGGGTCCCCTTGCTCTCAAGAATCAGCTATTTTAAGGACTGTATTTTAGGTTTTTTGCTTCCATCGATTATGAAACCATGATGCCGCTTTCCATTCCTTTCCTTTAAAGCGGTGAGTGTCACCATACGTAACATCAAATCATGTAACGGCATGCGTAAGAGCATATTCATCTGTGAACGAGACGCTGTTTAACAGACAGCTTTCTGTCCGCAATCCCAGATTGAGAGAAACATGAACAGTACAGGCTACTTTGACAAGTACACGCAAAAATATGTCAAAATGTCCTTCTTGGGGACTTAAACACATTCAGTCATGTCTTTGGTGAACAGGAGGATTATTCTGTAAGCTGAGATGGGAAAGTAATCAAATGCCTGTCAGAGTATAAGGTCTGTGCATTTGGTCTTAAAGTGTCTCTGTCATTTAATGTTAATCAAACAACAAAAGAAAATGAGAGAATTATTCACTGCTCTCCCCTGAATAACATTAGTAACTTTAATAAGAATCACTGTTTATTTAATTCATGCAGTGAAGACTATGCAATGTTTTATTTTATGATTATGTTCCATTTCTGTATAGGCTGGTATAAGCAGTAGACTAAATTGTTCATATCACTCATTTCTTTTTTTTTCTGTTGTATTTGTCCTACTGCTTTTATTATTATTATTTTATTTTTTTACTGAACGTTTCAACTCCCTGTTGTTTGTTGACAGTGTACACTGCTCTAAAAGATTAAGGGGTTAGGGTTCATTCTGTTTTTTTTTTTGTTTGTTTTTTTATGAACGCACTGACAGGGGTCCCCAGACAAAGTTTTGCTTAGGGCCCCCAGAAGTCAATAGGATCGGCACTGTGTACAACTCATAATGCTCTACTATATCTTGGGTTCCTAAACATGGTACTGCTCAATTGCTTTCAGCCATCCTATAACTTATTTTGGTTTCCAAATCAGACACTATATGGTTAGGGTTGAAAAACCTAGCCTAGAAATCTAGACGCACCCTAGCGGCAGCAAATGTAATTTGCAGCCAGGGTCGTAAAGCAACTCTCTGTTGGCTTGCGAGCTTGAAAAACCAAACTCTAGTCAGGCAAATCACATCGTGTATAGAGTCAGTGGGCTCTAAAGGAAGATATGTTCAGAGTTTTGCCAACCGGATATGGCTCTGGTTGGTTAGAGCTATCCTTTGAAAGACAACCGTTTATCCTGCCCCTCCGATTGAGCCCTGCCAATGGTGTGTTCCCAGACCCAACATCTTGATGTGTGTCTGGCTTGTCAGGCTACTCCGGTGCAGCTCATGTTTACAATGCACCACCAGGGTTATACAAAATTCAGAATTTGCTCACTTCTGAATATTAAGTGTGAATCTGAATTGAACTGGCAACTTACAACAGAAAATACCTCACAGGAAGAGGGAATCATTGAATTGGAATTCACACAGGTAATGCATTCTGGGAAATGAAGTTTCCTTTCATCAAATATGAGGAAATATGTAAACTAAATACAAATGTCAACAGATGGCATTTAAAACTGTTAAAAATGGCAGTAGCTGAAAATTACAGTTATATGACTTTCTTTTCATTTCAAATCCATTTTAATTTTACTTCCTTACATTCAAATTTGAATTGCAATCCCTGGTTGCTTGTGTGATATTGCTTAACATTTGGAGCGTAACAAGCAAACAATGCTAAACAGTTCTTAAAAACGAATAAGTCGAGCAGAATCGTTTCATGAAAGCGGTTTAATTCCCAAAAGCTCACCAGCCGGTGTGGGTTAAATCTGAAACGTTTTGATTTCAACCACAAAATTAGCTCAAGGTAATCATAGTGACTTGCGTCTATAGCTAATGTAAAAGGTTGATATGTTGATGGCAGGATCAGAATGCCAGGTACAAACAATTTTCTTGAGATGAAATTAAGTTTGCTAAACTAATAACCTCATGAGTATTCAGTCCAGGCTCCCTGTGTTTCCTAATGAGAAAATGTGCAGCCTATACCGAAGCCACTGGGTTGTGTAATTAACTGAAGACTTTCATACAAAATGGCCTTCTGAGATAAAAATAGAATGTATTCCTGTTGAGGGGTGAAGAATAAAGCAATAAATCTATCCTAAAGATAAGATGCAGCAGTTTGTTTTTGTTTTTTTCTTTTTTGGTGTCAAAAATAACATACATTATGCATCACTGAGCCCCAACACTCATATTAAATCTGAATAACAGTGAAACAGACTGCAGCTGATTAAATTCCACATTATTTCTTTCATTTTCCACATGCTGCTTAAATCTCCCCCTCTCGAGATGATGAATTTCATTTGTGAATTATGTGCTTCTGACCTTTATAACCCTTGCTCAGGTATTTGAACGTTTAAGACGTTGGATGGCAGTGAGCACTAAAACTGTATTTGAAGTCATTTACTGCAGTTCACTTCAATAATGTTTTTAACAGACCTGTGAATAAGGTTTTTATTTCACATGTGGAGACTTAAACTACAGGCTATATTGAGTAGGCAACCAAAATTCTCAAAATTACGACAGGACTACAAATAGACACTTACGAATCAGTCAGACCATCCATCTTTTCTGGCTATTTTAGCAGCCTAATCACTCACACACTGTGCTCTTATTTAAGACCATGTCTGTTTTGATACTGGAGCTTTACTGAATCTTTTACAGTACTGTTGAGAAATGTTGCAGAATGTTCTAAAACCTATTTTGAATCATTTTCATTAACTCTTGACCGCATCGACAGGCGAGGTTAAACTGCTATGTCGAGTCGGCATGGAAACACAAAGGAGAAGTTAAGCATAATCAAAACCCATGGTTTCTGTGCGCAACAGCTCTTCAATATTAAAGCTTCAATATTCAGAATCAATAAGTGCTCTGTTCAGCTCATAATTGCACTCTTTAAAAAGATTCGGTAGTAACAAAAGGATGTTGAGTTTATTGCACTATACTGGAAGTTTAAGTCAAGTGCCTTTTCAATCTATTACACTAAATAAATGAAATACAGTTCAAGTTTGAGGTCACTATATAAGAAATTAATACTTTTAATCAGCAAGGATGCATTCAATTGATCGAAAGTGCCAGAAAAGACTTTCACTTTTTTACAAACCAAATAATATTTCAAATTTCTGTTCTTTTGAACTTTCTATTCATCAAAGAATAAAAAAAATGAATAACAGTGTTCAACATTGGGGGGAAATCACACACACTGTGTTTGTATTTAATCTGAAGAACTGACAAATAAGCATTTAGTTTATTCTGCAAGATAAATATAAAACAAGATTTTGGGATTTTTCAATGTTTCCCATAGGCCATAGGTCTTCAGTCCTGCTCCTATAGGCCCACTGCCCTGCACATAGTATATCTAACCTTCCTCTTGTGGTTTTCAAGCAATCCTGAAGAGCTTGATTAGCTGTTTTAGTCAAGTTTGATTAGAGCTGAAGCGAAACGCTCAAAAACCTTGTTCCAGGTCCGGGACCCTTAGAGCCTTATCGGCCTTCCTGGTCTCCCCTTTTCCACCAGAATGAACCGGGTGCTAGTTCAGAGCCAGTGCTAGTGCCAGTTCGGGGTTGGTTCGACTAACGAGCCTTTTAAGAACCGTTTGCTTTTCCACATGCTGAGAGCCACAACAGAGCCAGGTCTTACTACTGTATATGTCTAATCTTTCTCAGCAACGCTAGCGAGGCAGCGGGAAACACAAACACACCAGGCATTTTCTAAAAAAAACGCATGAGTGAATCAAAAGCATAAGGAGTCGTGTGCTCTTGCTGGACTCGTTGTTGTCATACGGCAATCGGTCTGCACAGCACCGATGCATCTCGAACAAGCCTTCCATCAACTATGGTGAATGTTGCGTTATTATTGATTCACATGGCTTTACAACATCGTAAATCATCGGCGCGAAAACACTGCGAATCCAACGCATTCAAGAAGTTCGCAGTAATTTGTATAGACAGTGATTACAAACAAGCAGCAGCTATTAGCTCCATTAGCTGCTATTTAAAAAATGATGGATCTCAAGGTTGTGTTCATCTTGTTGACCCAAAAGGGAACCAATTTGAAACTAGACTCTGGCTCCGAACTAGCACCAGCACTGCCTTGGTGGAAAAGGGGTGTCATCACACAGTCCACCTTCTCAATCTATGTATATTCAAACCAAAAACACCACCAGATATACAATTTTATTTACTTATTTTTTAAATACAATGGAAAAGTAGCACAGTAAAATGGTACAAAAAGTGCTCTGTCAGGATAGGTACAATTAATAATAAAAAAAAATTGTTTTAAAGCTTGTATGCCATTATGATATTTTTATACACCTAAAACATCAGTTTATTAGCCTAGAAATCCAGACGCACCCTAGCGGCAGCAAATCAAGTTTGCCGTGAGTGTAGTAGCAACTCTCGATAGACCTGCGAGCTGGAAAAAACAAACTCTGGTCAGGCCAATCACATTGTGTATAGGGTAGTGGGCGGGCTTAACATAATGATGGCAGTTGTGGAGGTTCCGCGTGTTACTTGTAAAAAAAAAGAAGCTGGCGAACAAAGAGCAGTCTTTCAAATCGGCTTTGGCTGCGACTCTGGAAGACTTGGAGTTCAGCTTTTTTTGAGAAAAGAACAAAGAACGGCACTGAAGTCATTCTTAAGAAGGGAAGATGTGTTCGGTATTTTGCCGACCGGATATGGCGAAAGATTAAGGCCCTGTTTACACGATGGGAAAACGAAGATATTTCCCTGCGTTTTGGCCTGTCATTTACACGAAAACGCCATGTCTGTTGTTTTGGAAGTCGCTCGTGCTATTCGTTGTTGTCGATTTTGAGGATTCTGATTGGCTTGCATGGCTTTATCCTTCTCCCTACACTGCCGCCAGTAGGTTTGGCATAGCGCTCGACGGCGTATTTATGCGGGTTGATGTAAACGACAACTTTTTTTAAAAACGATGTTGTGTGCACAATGTTATTTTTGAAAACGGAGGGGGGGGGAATATTAGTTTCTCTAAATACCCGGCTATGTGTAAATGTGGCCTAATCCATCAACTAACTCCGCTTAACGTTGCTCTGGTTGGTTGTAGCGCTATCCAATTGCGTGCAGAGGGAATTTGAAAAACAACCGTTTATCCTGCCCCTCGGATTGAGCCCGGTCAATGGTGAGTTCCCAGACCCAACATCTCGATGTGGGTCTGTCTTGTCAGGCTATCAGTTTATTGCCTGCAAATGAATATTTTGAATCTCCAAACAAAATATTTGTAAGAAAACGGCATTACATCATCAGGGAACTTTATGTATTGCACTATGAAACATTAAATATTAGACTATTCATAAACAAACATCTTCAACATCTCTTCATTTCATCCCTAAAAGCTTTCCCTGAATCCTGATGAACCGAAGCATTTAATAAATTATAATAATAATACTGTTCCTGGGGCAGAGTGTCTGGACTCTGAAAGCAGAAGAAATTGTATTGTTATTTTCTTCAACATGTTTGCATATCACATGGGTCATAGGGGCTCTATAAAAGTAGGCTCTTCCAGCATATATAGGAGCATATATCCATTCTGTGGCCAAGCTTTTATTAACTGTAGATCCATAATAGGACTTTGAGATGCACTCTGGGGAGATAAAAGGGCATGGAAAATAGCAGTGGTGAGAGGCTTCAAGGTAGTGAATGGGGAAAAGCAACTTAATGCAGCTGGGCAGCAGTTCAGACTGCAGAGAGTGGGAAGAGAGTTCTAATTCTCTTGACGGCCACTTTGATGACATATTCATGGGTTTTGCTTCCGTGCAAGTGGTATAAAGCACTTCGCGTGGGACTAAAATTTGACTAAATACACCCGAATTCTGCTACTGGGCTCATTTTGCACACAACTTGTGTAATTACCAGGAAATGTAGACTTTAACTCATTTACTTTAGTATATATTGCACATGACTTCAAAGAATGATCCTTTCCTTTCTAAAGAACTCCTTTTGATTATATTACGGGAGTTCTGTTGAATCTGAATCTTATTGCCAACTGATAATGTGGTTGCCAAGATCTCATTTATATATATTTAAAGAAGACATTCAGAAACATTTTAAGATTAAGTTCACCACAACACAATGGAAGTTTACTTCATATATTCAAAATTCATTTCACTTCTATTCCATATCACTTTTCACAGCTCATAATGTTCTGTAAAAAAGTTACTTTAAAAAGAAGTAATCCAGTGTCAAATATTGATTATTAATATATACATTGTTCATGTACTGACATTTCAGCATCTGAAAATATCCAGCCAAATTCAGCAAATCAATGCAGAATCAACAGTGACGTTTAATTAGCGATTCTCAAATGATGTTTTGATTGTGCAAACAGCATGTCAGAGGGGTAAACATGTCAGTAGTCTGTCCGCACTTCATCGTCCGTGACGAAAAATTATCACAATAGCAATACGAACATTTATTCGTCTGAAATATTGTGAGGTAGGTCGTTGCCACAAAGCTTTACGATGTTAATTAATCACCTATGAACAAGACACCCTGAACAGCATAATAAAGAGTTCAATTAGGGGGAGACTGGGTATGGTTCTAACACTTTTTGCTTCAGCATCTGTACTCTGTGAATTTGTGAATTTAGCATCTTAATCTTTATACAAAATACCCACATTTGTTTACTGCAAAAGGCACCGATTCAAACCTCTGTAAGAATATTACAGCCCTTTTGAGTTGATGTTAAATACATGGCGAGCCTTTATTACAACCTACCCTGCAACCGGGGTAGGTTGTAACAATTGGGGGGTAAGTTGTAACTATTAAAGAAGCAAAAGCATTATGCAATATAATCCACAAAAAGGGGATCATTGAAACAATCCAAAACAATGCCTCTATCTAAAGTCTTTTGTGACATAAAATTTTGAAGATCTTGAGTTTTTCCTGAAGGGCGTGTCCGTGGCGGCCTCACAAAGTTCAATGTTTCGCCATGAAACGGGAAGTTGTTGTAACTCGGGCATACAATGTCCGATCTGCCCCAAACTTCACGTGTTTAATAAGAGTCCTGACCAGAACACATCTACACGCCAATATTCAGTTACAGCCATAGCGCCACCTGCGGGCAACAGGAAATGCCTTGTTTTACATTGTGATTATCTCCTCATTGGCATTTAACCAGAACACTGTCATATTTGGTCTATCTAATCTTAAGGCCTTGCTGATGTTAAATTGTGAAGATCTTGCGTTTTCGCTGAAGGGCGTGTCCGTGGCGGCCTGACAAAGTCTGATGTTTCGCCATGACACAGGAAGTTGTTGTAACTCAGGACAATGTCTGATCTGCCCCAGACTTCACAAGTTTAATAAAAGTCCTGGCCTAAAGACAACTACATGCCAATATTCAGTTATAGTCAAAGCGCCAGTGATTTGCAATTTTCTCCTATATTTAACAGCTTAAATGCATGTCGCCCACTGTTTTCCTGAGGCCACCGGGTGGCGGTGGACCCGGGTGCGAAGGCCCTTCCATCGCTGCTTGCAGCTTTCATTTCTTTAAGTTCTTTCCCGAAAAAACTCTCACCGACCCAAAACTTTTGAATGGTAGCTTTATATTTCAGATAAATACTGTTCTTTTAAAGTTTCTATTCATTAAATAATTATAAAAAGTATACAACTGTTTTCAATATTGATAATAATAAAAAATGTCCCTTGAGCAACAAATCATCATATTAGAAATATGTCTGAAGGATCATGTGACTCTAAAGACTGGAGTAATGATGCTGAAAAATCAGCTTTGAATTCCTCCAGCCTCTGAAGTCCTCCATGCTGCTGAGGAACAGCTGGAGCAGGACGTCCTCTAACCTCAGGACATCGACGCTCTGGTTAGTCTGGCTGGAGATGACAGCATGAAAGAGCTGGACAATGTTAAGAAATAAATAAATACATGAGAATTAGAAAATGTTTTTTTTTTTATTAGAAAATGCCAAAAAACAAAAACAACAACAACTGAATTTCATGCTAAAATCTTTTAATAGGCCACATTTTCTGCCGATATGAATTTGGACACAAGCTGGGTGAAGGCGGACTTGGCAGTGTGCATCCAGGGACTCGCCTGTAGGATGGCCTTATGGTTTTATTTGTTCATTCTTTGTTCTGTTAATCAGGTGGCTGTGTGAATTGCAGAAAAGACACAACATCCGCTGTATATCTGAGTTGTGAGTAGGCTGTGCTCTCTGTATTATTGCTTCTCAGTCACTGTTTTCAATTTGTAATCAATTTGTCATCTTATATTCATGTTATTCTGGGAAAGCACTTCTACTTAACCATAATATGTTCTTTATTTTAGCCTGGTCATCCCAAACGCCTCCCCATGGAGATCAGCCTGACAGTCATGGCCAATAAGGGACTACTACATCATGGTCTTGGAGCGCCCGTTGCCTTGCATGGATATGTTTGGGTTCATTAAGCTCCAAGGAAGAAGTCTCGATGAGGGGACAGTAATGCGGGTTATTGCGCAGGTCATTCGCGCGCTAACATTTGCTGTAAGCGTGCCGTTTTCCATCGAGATATAAAACTGGAGAACCTGCTGATAAACCAGGGCACCTTGGAAGTTTTGCTAGTGGGTTAATTAGCTCACTGAAACACATCCTATATAGTCAACATGCTGTGGTCATGTATTGAACATCAGACAAAATCTCTTTCCAGGCACAAGTCTGCTCCCCACCAGAGTACAATGTCAACTGCAGGTATCATGCAAAGGTGGCGACAGTGTGGTCACTGGAATCCTTCTGTTTGTAATGGTGTGTGGGTGTTATCCTACAGACCACGACTTGCACATGATCAGTGAGAATGATTGGTCCTGGCTTGTCACAAGGAGAGATTGTCAGTTAAAAAAAAACAAAAAAAAACAAGAAGACCATATTGAATTCTAAATCATTCAAAAAAGGTGTACATTATGAGCTGATAATCAGACGTCTCCATGACGATCCGTGCTTCTCTGCAGCCTGATCCACAGCAGAGACTTATTCCTAATTATACTCAAATAGTTTTTTTTTTCATATCCTAAACTTTTTGTCAAATCAAATTTGCTCTAAATGTAATGCATTTACTGGATAATTAATACGGATATATGTTTTAGTTTCAGGTCGGCGTCAGACATGGAGAACAAGAGAAAACAGCTCCATCACAGCCGTTTATTTCTGTCTTCTATCAGCTTTGCCTCTGCCGGGCTGACACAAGTGGCCTTTCCATCCCAAGGACATTTATTTATGAGAACATTTATAAGTAATAGTATAATTTGTCTAGTAAATGCATAATTTATTTTTGAGAAAATGTATAGTTTATTTATAAGAATATGTGCTCCCACTTTAAAATCATTTTCCTATTTAAAAATTTTCTTATACATTTTCTTAAATATAAATATACATTTTCTTTATCAATAAGAAAATCATTTTGTATAGTTGTATAATTTATTTAAAAAAAAATGAAGAACATTTTTAAATAATAATATTATTGTTTTTTTTTTAAATATGTAAAAAAAAAATTTATATTAAACGTACATTTTTATTGTATATTTTTTTTATGGAGTTTCATTGTGCATTCCCCTGACATAGCCGCTCCTGCAAAAGTCATTCTGTCACATCAGGTTTTTAAACAGTATTTGAACATTAGAATTGACAGTATAAGCCGTCTACAAAACATATATCCAAATATGTCATCTGAAAAAGTAAGTAGCATATCTTTAAGTCCCTTTAAGACTGTATATAAAGTCTTTGGTATCTCCCACCATATTAGCCTAGCCAGACCTTCTTTACTTTTTAATTCTCTTTGTATACACAAATAGTAGTAACAGAAGCAGTGAAGACACATGTGTGATAGGCATGACAGGAGCAAGTAAACACCCGGATAGGTTCTCAAGATGTGGGTGTAGAAAAGGAAAGAGCTGTTGGTGCCTCTGAGAAGTAAAGGATGTATGAATGTAATAGGGGGGAAGGAAACAACCGAAAATATTTCTCCCAGCATACAGCTGCAGAACTACCAGAAAGCTAACTACAGTATATGTCTGGCTCAACAGATTGGTCTTCACTTGAACACAACAACTAGAAGGCTATTCTAAAAGCATGCGGTTTGAAAGAAGGTATCCCTGCTTTATGTACCTTGACACAAGCACCTATAGAATGTGATGAATTAATCAACGTTTGCGCCAAGTCAATGCATTACTTCTTGATAGCGTTATTTACCCTGATCTTGAAAAACTGGGTGAGTTTGTGTGTTCAGGGTTTGAATCGATTCAAAAGATAAGGTCATTCAGTTTATTCTATATAAATGCAGTAGGGGCAGACACTGTGCCCTTGCTCCATTTGTAAGCATTCAGTGTGATGTTTTCCATTAATGCTCTCACTCTTTCTTTTATTCTCAACCTGCCTGTCTTTGTTTCTCTGTCTTTATCTCTCACTGAAATATCTCAAACACACACCACTCTCTAAACAACAGATATCCTTTAAACAGAATATGACTGTTAAACTGAGATGGGATGATTTGGACAAATTTTGAGAACCCTGAAAGATTCCACTGATCCTGTGCCACAATCCGAAGTCTTTGATTGCCATTTTGACATGTTCACAAAGACCCCCAAAAATTTCTCGATAGAAATGACTATGACTCATACTGACCACCAACTGCAACTTTCAGCCACAATCTTTATTTTTTTAGCCCAAATGGTGGAATATGGAACACAAAGGATCGTGGGATTTCAAAGGCAGTGAAGGATTCATTTATGTTGCCTCATAAGATGTGCCTTGATGACTTCCTACCTCGGAAGGCAGCATTTTTAAGCTTTTGAACACACACACACACACACACACACACACACACACACACACATGTTGTGTTTCCATGTTTTATGGGGACATTCCATAGGCGTAATGCATTTTATACAGTACAAACCGTATTTTCTATCCCCTACACTGCCCCTGCCCCTAAACCTACCCATCACAGGAGACATGCTGCATTTTTACATTTTCAAAAACATCACTTAGTGTGATTTATAAGATGTTTTCTCATGGGGACCAAAAATGTCCCCACAAGGACAAGGATTTTGGATATTGCCATCTTTGTGGGGACATTTTGTCCCCATACCGTAGGGATTACCAGTCCACACATACACACACACACACACACACACACACACACACACACACACACACACACACACACACACACACACACACACACCTTTCTTTCTTTTTCTTTTCACGGTAAGCCATGATCAGAATAAATGCTATCTACCATAAATGACAACTGAGATCCCACAGTATGACATTACAGTGGGGATCAAGTTCGTACAGTCTAACAAGCAACAGCTGTAAACAACTATTATAAATCCGACTTAAGTCAAAGTTTCTGCACCAATTTAGTTTTTCATGGTCATTTTCCATCATCTCTCTGTTTTTTGCTAAATCTAGATGCACGAGTCGACCTCAATCATCAATCAGTCTGTTGTTGGATGACTAGTCAATTAGTTGGCCATTGTGATCCATCTCTAGCAGCCTAATTGAAAGTGATATTATTTTACATGGAGCGGATGATTAAGATCGTGTCCAGCAAGAATACTTTATCTTAACCCTCCCATTATCTGACCCTAATAACTCATAGCGAATAATACTGACTGCTACTAGCTTTTGCATAAAGCTGTGGGGTTTTTTTTTAAATACAATGCAAAAATAAAAAAAATAATAATAACACCATTAAAAATGCATGTGAAAATACGACTTTAGAATGTTTTTGAAATCAGTGTCTTATGCTCAACCAAAGCTGCATTCATTTTATTAAAATAGTATAATGAAAAATGAATTACTAATTAAAATAATTATTTGTTTAATCTATTTTAAAATGCTATGATGGCAAAGATGAATTTTCAGCAGTCTACAGTGACATGAACATTCATAAATCATTCTAATATGCTGATTTGGTGCTCAAGAAACATTTCTTATTATTTTCCAGAATTCTTTAATGAATAGAAAGTGAAGAACAGCATTTATTTGAAATGGAAATCTTCTGTAATATTATTATTGTCTTTACTGACACTTGCTGATTAATAGTATTTATTTAATTTCAAATATAAATATGGCTGAGTTAAACACACCAAAAACTGCTCATGCAACAAATATCATACACTTTCATTTGATATTTGAGGAGAAGGTCGACTGCAGTCCACCGCAGGCGTTTACTTAACACTATACTCAAACTTATTTTAAGACTTTTATATCAACATATGGGTGTTTATGGAAATGTATTGGCTGGCAGCACTAAAACATTCTGTCCACGGTCTCTTGGAAGGGTTTATGTCAGAATGTCATCTTATTAGCCAAGGTAATTGGATTTCTGAGCTGCCCCTGCTCATGCTTGTGCTCTCTTGTTATTCAGTCCAGTAGCCTCTCGATTCTCTCTGCCAGTCTCAGCTTCTCATTCATTTGTTTATCAGCAGGTGCTTGTTTACATTACAGCTCTGATGACTATGTACATCCATCCCTCAGTTTATTATTAATCGTTTGGACCATCCTTCGCTGACTGTCAGAGTTTAAAAATAATGCTTAGTGTCATAAAACATTTTTCATCTGTTACTTAATTCATCGTGTTTATGCAGGCAGAGCTGTCGTTCACACTACACTGAGTTACATGCTCTCATTAATGCTACAGCAACTAATTAAAATAAATTCTGTTTTGTTTTTTAAAATTAACCATAATTACGCATTTAACAAGCAGGACTACTTAGAGGCTTCAGTGCAACTAAAGTCCATTGAAATGCCACTCCAAAACTCAAAAGTGTACACTGTAAATCCTTCATTTCAGACACTGATGGCATTGCAAGTTAAGGTGAAACATGCTTTCTTTGTTAATCTGGAGGATGCTTGCTAAAAATAAACCAAATAAAAAACAAATAAATTATATGTAGTAATAAATAAACTGGCATGCTTAAAAGGTGCTCATTTTTTGAATACCACGCAGAGAGAAAAAGATTGACATTCAACAACCACAGAATGTTCTGCCTCCTCTTTCTTCTTTTCTTAGTCATTTAAGTGTAGGAGAACCACAGAAAAATGTTTGGTTACACAATCATGGAAAACAATTGCAGTTTTCAATATGCGGCTTTGTGTTTTGCTCAGGAAAAAGTTTGAACGACGTCAGAGCATGACAATGGCTTGCCGGTTCTTCGGTGTGAAAAGAAGCTTATGGATTGGAAGCTTACCCTCATGATGTTCCATACACTATCCACACTTTATGGGAAACAAACACACACACACACACACACACACACACACACACACACGTCTGGTTCGCTATCTTTGTGGGGACTCTCTATAGACGTGATGGTTTTTATACAGTGCAAACTGTATTTTCTATCCCCTTACAGACTGATCTCATGAAATGGCGTATGTATGACACGCCAATTCGTATGCCATTTTGGCGTGCTATCAAGATGCATAATCGCTTTTTTAGCGTGTTTATCAACGCCGTTTAATTCTATCCCCTACACTGCCCCAACCCCTAAACCTACCCATAACACACACACACACACACACTGCCCCTAAATCTACCCATCACAAGAAACATTTAGCATTTTTACATTTTAAAAAAAAAACATAATTTAGTATGTTTATAAATCCATTTACATTGTGGACACACACACACACACACACATAATGGTTAGTTTCGGCGTTGACATACACGCGGAATCACACGGCGTAGACATACACGTGATAGCTCAAAATGCGTACAGATAACACGCCTTTTTTGGCTTTAGAGAGTGGCATGTATGTTTATGCAAAGTCATGATAGCATGTTGCCCCTTACACTAACCCTACCATCATAGAAAACTTTCAGAATTTCCAAAAAAACGAATTCTGTATGATTTGTAAGCTTGTTTCCTCACGGGGACCTCAATTTAGGTCCCCACGGTGACCCGAGTCCATGTGTATTCGACACACACACACACACACACACGTCTGGTTCACTATCTTTGTGGGGACTCTCCATAGACGTAATGTTTTTTATACCGTACATTCTATCGCCCTACACTCTACCCCTCTAAACCTACCCATCACAGGAAACATTCTGCATTTTTACTTTCTCAGAAAACTCATCCTGTGTGATTTATAAGCCTTTTGAAAAGTAAAATCTCAGGTTTTACTATCCTTATGGGGACATTTGGTCCCCACAATGTAATATAAACAAGGACACACATACACAAACACACACACACACACACACACACACACACACACACACACACACACACACACACACACACACACACACACACACACACACACACACTTTAAAGAATGTTTTAACTGTTTTTGTACATACATGGAACACACAGATTTTTTATTGTAAGGACAACAAAAATCCCTTTTGGGTCCCACAGAAGAAAGTCATACAGATTTTATGACAGAACTGTTAATTTAAAGGTTTAGTTCACCCAAAAAGGAAAATTCTGTCATGTATTACTCATCCTCATGACACCCGTAAGAGAATAGTTTTTGTGAGCATTTACAGTGCTCACTTTTATAATCTATTCTTCCAGTTTGGCACCCATAAGCATCTCTCTGGCAACAGAATATTTACTGAACTTCAGTTGCTGTGGCCTGCAGTTGGAAGAAGAATTTGAGGACAACTGAACTCAAACCTAGTCCACATGGCTCATATGTGATAGGTCAAGAGCAGTCAAGTAAGTTAGTCTGGGGATGCTTTTCTGTTAGATATTCTGAAAAGGCTTTTCCAGGCAGCCAACCATTTTAAAAGCAAATGTTATACAGGCTACACACTCTAGCTTTCAGATGTACAGCAAGGGCATGAACCAGACTGCAAAGTGCTTTCTATTGTAGGATTAAATTAAGCCTTAAAAAAAAAAACACACAAAAAAAAAATTCTGTGTAGACCAAAACTAGGTCAGACTTTAGGAGAATCCCTTCCCTGCATTAGTGTCACTAGGAAAATATAAGGTTTACTGATGAGTAAATACTGTGCAACATTTGCAGTATCGTGTACAATGGGTAAAGCTAGTAGCAGGTTACCTTAAAATGTCCCCACTTAAAAAAGGTCACATCTCCCAAAAGCAAAGGTGATACTAGCAGGGGTGAATTAATAATAAATAAACAAAAACACATCTGACAGCTGTCAAGGTTTCCTCCAGACACACATTCTTCCAACGTTTCAATGAAAAACAATAAAAGTATATGATTACATTTTTGGTGTGCTGGATGACATTGGTCCATGGTATTAGAGTCGGCAAGTGCTCGGCCAATGTGTTGCTGCAAAAAGGTGAAATCCCTGACTTAGTCCTCTACAACCAATGCAATTTGCTATGCCCTTCAAAATGAGACGACACATACCATATATAAAAGGACATGTGCTGAAAGAGTTCCAATGGTCCAGAAGTCACAAAAATGTTCTCTAAAAAGAAGTGGTCAAAATGTAAAGAAGAATTAATATTTCATGGCAGGGTTAGTCATAAATTCTATATAAGGAGACTGTGACAGTTTTTACTTTAACATGTCCTTTAGGCAAGGAGAAGTGAGAGAGAGAGAGCTAAAACTACTCCTAATTATATTGTATATCTGCTATCAACTGAAATTACTAGAAAGTGTAACATATATAGGACCAAAGAAAAATTATTTATATAGGGTACGCTGTATAATGCAAATTAATAAGTCACTGGGGAATAATTTATGTCCATTTCAAGCCCATTTTAAATTACTTTAAATTACTAAAAAATTTTAAAAAAAATACAATGACCAAAAATACCATATCAGTTTGAGCCTGAGTTGGATTCTGTGGCTGATCGATCGGAACCAACTTTGCAAGCACGACGTGAGCAGACCATTTCACTGTGGTAGTCTTTGTATATAGCCGGTGTTGTACCCTCCCAGGTTCAGGAGCTGTCCTTTGTAAAATGTGATGTGCAAAAGCAAAATTTTGTGTTGTACTGCTCAAGAACAGTTTTATAAATAAATCTTAACCTCTGATTCCTAAATTTATCCACACATACAACATCTCCGCAACACAAAAGCAACATCACAATACACTGAATATTTCAATGCATGCAAAGTTGCAATGCTCATAGTCTCACAAAGGGATTTATTCTATTTAACAGAGAACAGACCTGCCTAAAATGCCTCAATCGATTTCTAGATATTACTTCTCAAATCCACTTCACAATGTGAAATACTAGATAATTCCCAATATATATATATATATATATATATATATATATATATATATATATATATATATATATATATATATATATATATATATATATATATTGGGTGGGAATTATCCTAGTATTTCACATTGTGAAGTGGATGTTTGAGGAAGTAATATCTAGAAATCGATTGAGGCATTTTAGGCAGGTCTGTTCTCTGTTAAATAGAATAAATCCCTTTGTGGGAGACTATGAGCATTGCAACTTTGCATGCACAAACAATTACATTACACACTAAAGAAAAACATTAAAAAACATAATATATCCCCTTTAATATATGGTAACACTTTAGTTTAGGGTCCAATTATCACTATTAACTTGCTTATTAGCATGCATATTACTAGGATATTGGCTGTTTATTTAGTTGGCTTTAGAGAGAGAGTGTCAACTTACTGAAATGCTAATAAGCCAGACTGCTACTCCTTTAACTCTACAACTACCAAACTCTGCTCAGACCTTCAGACTGTTCTGAATCGCATAGCTATATCTTTTTTTCAACTGATCCAACCAAAGGTTTTCCTAAAAAGTACTATTAAATCTCATCCTGTAGACATACATTAATGGAATGTTCAAATGAGCAAAGTCAAAACTGAAATTAAAACTGCCAGGAGTCCATTAGACTCCGGCCCCACTTACACTAGTGTGTTGTATTTTTAAAGCCGTGTTTTAAAATGAAAACGACCCTCATTTATACGGGCATTTCAGAAAAATCTTTACCCACACTACATGACTGAAAACGCATGTCACATACACTCACTTAAAGGATTAGGAACACCATACTAATACTGTGTTTGACCCCCTTTTGCCTTCAGAACTGCCTTAATTCTACGTGGCATTGATTCAGCAAGGTGCTGGAAGCATTCTTTACAAATGCTGGCCCCAATTTTATAGGATAGCATCTTGCAGTTGATGGAGATTTGTGGGATGCACATCCAGGGCACAAAGCTCCCGTTCCACCACATCCCAAAGATGCTCTATTGGGTCTGGTGACTGTGGAGATTTTAGTTCAGTGAACTCATTGTCATGTTCAAGAAACCAATTTGAAATGATTTGAGCTTTGTGACATGGTGCATTATCCTGATGGAAGTAGCCATCAGAGGATGGGTACATGGTGGTCATAAAGGGATGGACATGGTCAGAAACAATGCTCAGGTAGGCCGTGGCATTTAAACGATGCCCAATTGGCACTAAGGGGCCTAAAGTGTGCCAAGAAAACATCCCCCACACCATTACACCACCACCACCAGCCTACACAGTTGTAACAAGTCATGATGGATCCATGTTCTCATTCTGTTTACGCCAAATTCTGACTCTACCATCTGAATGTCTCAACAGAAATCGAGACTCATCAGACCAGGCAACATTTTTCCAGTCTTCAACTGTCCAATTTTGGTGAGCTCGTGCAAATTGTAGCCTCTTTTTCCTATTTGTAGTGGAGATGAGTGGTACCCGGTGGGGTCTTCTGCAGTTGTAGCCCATCCGCCTCAAGGTTGTGCGTGTTGTGGCTTCACAAATGCTTTGCTGCATACCTCGGTTGTAACGAGTGGTTATTTCAGTCAAAGTTGCTCTTCTATCAGCTTGAATCAGTCGCCCATTCTCTTCTGACCTCTAGCATAAACAAGGCATTTTCGCCCACAGGACTGCCGCATTCTGGATGTTTTCCCCTTTTCACACCATTCTTTGTAAACCCTAGAAATGGTTATGCGTGAAAATCCCAGTAACTGAGCAGATTGTGAAATACTCAGACCGCCCCGTCTGGCACCAACAACCATGCCACATTCAAAATTGCTTAAAGCAACTTTCCTTCCCATTCCTACATTCAGTTTGGAGTTCAGGAGATTGTCTTGACCTTGACCACACCCATAAATGCATTGAAGCAACTGCCATGTGATTGGTTGATTAGATAATTGCATTAAAAATTGAACAGGTGTTCCTAATAATCCTTTAGGTGAGTGTATGTTGCATACAAGTGTAAACAGTTACCTCTTGCACATGTAGGCAGCTGCAGTATTATAAAATACAGAGTTTTACTGTGCAATGGCTGCTAAAAAATGACCACAAAGTCAGCAAAGCATGCAGTTCCGTCTCCGTGTTACTGATTACAGTCATCGAGGCTGGTATGTTACAGAACCGTTGAGAGCAGTGTAACAATAGCAACCAACGTTCTTTATGATCAACTTAGGTGTATAATGATTTTATAAATGCATCCCATGTCTGTTATTATTGTGTTCAGGTAGCATAATGTGGGCAGCAACACCCTCATTTTCAAAAGTCTCCAGGACGACAGGCGTAACTGTTGCAAAAGTTATGCGTTTAAAAAAAAAACACTAGCGTAAACATGGGCCTCATTTAAGCTGCGATTATTTATGAACTATTTCGAATCAGTTTTTTTCTGATAGGCTTTATTGTGTCAAAAACATTCCAGACTTTAAGATTTAAAACTACTTTAAACTTTAAACTTCAAGATTTTAAAACTTCTTCAAACTTTCTGGTTTGGTGTTGTCAAGCCAACTTAAAAGTTTGTCTTGACAAACTTTTTTTATCTCGTTAGTACTTGTATTAATGCCTTATTCTGTATGACCATATTCTGCATCCCTTACGGCATTTTCACACCTGAAAGTCCGCACCAAGGTCCGAACCAAAGTTCATGTTTTGATACATTTTATACATTTGGTTCGTTTTGGTTTGGTTTCACACTGCAATTATGCGAGCACACTAAAGAACTTTACATGACGTACTTGCGTCCAGTCGTCATCAGTTATGTGGGTTGCATCTTAACATTGATTGGTTTGTTAGGGGACGTGCGTCTGACGTCAGAGTGTTGTCAATTTGGCAGGCAACTTTGACGAGATGAATGAAGTGAAGTGATGCTGTTATTGCTATGGCATTATCTGCAGCACCAACTATATTCAAGCCTAGTTCAAATTCGGCAAATGAACGTCCTCGTTTTATCATTTTATCGGTGCCGACAGGAAAGGAGGAGAAGACTCAGACCATGTTTTAATTAAAAACCTCCTCTCCACATGTGCTACGACTCATTTTTCCTGCTATCTTCTGTGACAGTTCTGGTAGTTCTGTCCTCTGTTGTTTTGGGTAAGCGGGAACCACTGAAACTTCCTGTAAATGGTCTGAAAGTCCGAACCATACAGACAATGCTTTCACAGAAGCAATGAACTGAGCCTCTATTAAGTTTCATCCAGACCGAGAATACCTCTTTTCGTCAGACCAAATTTCATCTGTTTGGTCTTGAGGGAGGTTTCACACCTGTAATTTTGATTCGGACCAGACTGAAAAGTCCGGAAATCTGGACCAAACAAGGTAGGTGTGAAAACGCTCTTAATCCAGGCCCATCACCAAGGTGTCGGTTTCAGTAGATCATAAAAAGTTCCAGGGGTTAAATAAAAGCCTTATGGGGCGAAACAATGTGTTTTTGTCTGAAAAATGTAACTTCATAAACTATGACGACTGGCTTTCAGTAAGGGCTGTAGGCAAGCATAGTTCTGTCTGAAGAGTGACCTCTGACTCGATGCATGACCTATTGACGAATGTGGAAAAGCAGAGGATAGAGTATAACAGAACACAAAATTAGAAATGTAAAAAGAGATTTTTTAAAGAGAAATGTTGGAGGAGCATGAGTTTGTTGCCCAGCCCTATTTGTTTAAACCACGAGAGGCGTCTACTCACACCTAAGCCTGCACCTTAAGTCCTACGTCAGACGGCGGAATTATGGATCACGTATTATGGATATTTTGATAACCAAAATCTTTAGAACACCTTTATTAACCACCTGGAGACATATAGATTACTTTTATGATGGATGGATATGCTTTTTTGGGTTTCAAAAAACAAGGTACCATTCACTCCCATTATAAAGTTGGGATGAGCCGGGATATTTTTTAATATAATTCTTATTGTGTTTGGCTGAATTTAAGAAGAAAGTGACACACCTAAAATGGATTGAGATAATGGCATAATTTTCAGTTTTGGGTGAATTAAACCTTTATGCATAAAATAAGCCTTTTGTGTGCTTGGTAAAAATGTACAAGTCAAAGACTGCATCACGCATATAGCTCTGCAAGTTCCAATCTACATGTACAGGACACCCAGTACTTATGCATTGTGTGGAGACAAAGAATGTTCCACTGTAATTGCAATCAAGGGTGAATTCATAGACTGCAAAGCAGGCATTTTCACCTTGTATGATAACAAATTTCCACAAATCAAAGTCCTTAGAGGCTACAGACAATTTTGACAGTTTGACTTTTGGGGATATACGTCAATTCAGTGGTTCCCTTTAAATGACACATATGTTTTCTTTAGATTCATAATAAATATTAGTATATATCTTCTATTCATTGTCTTTTGACTTGTTCTATTGCTATTGACAGCCTTGAAAGCCGATCACTGCTGAATGTGTGATGAGGTGGACCAACTTTTATCATTGCTGTCATATATTCACTTTTGTTTTAAACTGACCAAAAGAGAGTGGAAAGAGAGAAGCAGAAGGAAAAAAGAGCAAAGTGCATGATTTAACCAAGTGATTTAACGGTATTCATGTCTTGTCTGTGAACAAATCATTCTATTTATTCAGATATTATCAATGAACTGCTTGTCCAGTTCACAAATTTTAAGGCATATATTAGGATTTTGGAATTATGCCATCCAGCATGTCATCCAAAAGTTTCTGCAATCTGCCTAAATGTTTAATCAATCTGTTCATCCGCAAATATCAGCAGATGGAAGCCAAACGAGTCCATGGCCATGACATGGCACCATCATGGTTCACTATGCCAGCAGTATAGACCCTATCAAACAACACCCACACATAGAGCCCAAATAAACGTCAAATCGTTTATCATTTTGAAGAAGCAATTTGCAGAGCACCGGTCTCAAGCAGTAGACTATTAGGAGACTCCTGGAGAGGAGGGTTGTGGGTCTAATGGCTGAGAACAGAGCTTAATTCTACACATATTGGTTAGAACAAGGTAGACTGTACAAACAATTTACTCCAGAATTGAACCTGTGCTCAGCCACTAAGAACCCGCATGAAATGGCCATTTTTCTAGAGAACTGTTCACTGGGGTAAGGGTGCCTTGGCTTGGCTTTGCGATGTCTTCTGAAGTTAATGATTTACCCTAATGTATGTCTGTAACACAGCCAGAGAGAAGTAGATGCTACTCGGCCTGTTGCTGGGTAAGACTGCAAGTTCCTTAGAAAACTAACAGTCTTGGTCTTGTTACTATAGCAATCCCAAAACCAAAACCAATGATGACTAAAGGCTGTTTCACACTGCCCCAACAAATAGCAACATTTTAAACACTCTAGTTAGCTGTTGTATATACAGTGTTATACAGTGTGTAAGTCATGTTCACACATTGATTAAATGATCTTCTATCAATTATTTCTCTTATTAAAGTTATGGTAGGCATTTTGTATATATATGCATACATATATACTGGTTAAACTCACTTTACATACGAATAGCAATCAATAATAGAAGTGGTCTAAATATTAAATATATTTAGGTCTCAGGACCTTTCTCAAATCATTGCAAGTGTTCCACACGTTCCATGAGGCTATGCATGGCAACAAAGTTGTAGACAGGCAGTCACCGAGTGCTGCAAATAAACAACAGCCACCATTTAGTTCCTCCTGAACCAAAACAACAAGCATCCACACAATGTCAGAACCGTAATTACAAGAAGGTGTAACTTCTTGTTACCCGTGACTTTCTACCCAGAGCTATTTACGTCCTCAGCCTAGTATCTCACTTTTATTTAAAGGAACGCAAATAATTGTATAATCTCTTAAAAATGGGAGATTGGAATAAAGGGGTTTCACAATGTGAAGAAGCTTCTATAGCAAATCACATATAACATGCCTAGAAAACATATCCAGCTAAGGCCAGTGATGGTTTCTCTCTTTCTCCAAATGAAATGCCAACAGGTAGCGGCTGTCATTTCAATCCAAGTGATGATACATGGTTATCTGGCAAACTTTAATTACAATAACGCCCAAATAATTGTACCTACGGGCTTTGGTAAATTCAGTTGGGCCATGATTCTTACATGAAGACAACTACATTATAGATTGCTACGGAAGCAACAAATATTTTAAGATATAGTTAACGCAATCAGTACTTAAGCATGGAGACTGACACAGAGCACTGGCCAATTAAGGCCTAAATAGCAATGCCATTATGAAACAGATGACTTATAGGCTTTTCAGGAACGTTTTTCTCCATTGCAACCAGGACCAGCTGGCCTTTGTAAAAGTAGCTATGGTGAGTATTGATGTAATGTCAAATATAGTCGAATCCACCATCGCACTTTGTTTTGACTGATGACATCATCATGTGCTGTCTAGTATGATGTGATGCAGAAATAATGTGATTACTTATTTTGTTTTCTTTCCTTCAAAATAAATGGGATGCTTGAAACATATTTTGGTTAATTGTGACTGACATTGGTCAAGGTCAATGGAGCTTTTGCATGGGCTGCTCTGATTTATTGACACCAAACGCTACTGTTTCTCGCACAACATGTGACTGATCATGTGACCACCACGTGTTTAAAAACACTGCATTGAATTGTATTTTGATGATTAGTGTGTAAATGAGAATCATCGCAAAACTATTCCTTTAATGGCTGTCATTGGACAATATTTGAATTTATCTTAAACCATCAACGTAATAAAACAATAATATATGTCGTGAAGGCTAAGTATGTATATTTATAAACCAAAAATATAGGCAAACTGTTCCTATTAGAGAAAATTAATTTCATATCATCAAAATCTATGCCATATAACCAGTGCTGTCATTTTGCTGGCACCACAGTCATGTTTTGCATTGCATTGATGGGAACTGACCATTGGAAATGACAAGCTCCTCTTTGTGAGTGTGTGTTCTCGTGTTCAGAGAGCGTGTCAGCAGCAGGAGGCTGATCCTGGGCTCAGTCCAGAACTGTCCTACACTGCCAGCCTGGACACCACTTGTGAAAAAGATCCCTTTTCTCTCACAGTGCGCAGCAGGGACTCTCAGCCAGGAGTGAGATGGGAGGCAAGCTTTTTTCTTGATTTGAGAAAGAGAGAGAAGGAGAAAAAGGCACAAAAATGAATGGGTAAAGAAAGAAGAGAGATGCAGAAGATTTTTTAACATTTGTTCACCCTTGCCGCAGTCTTTTTTGTGTATATGTGGAGTTTTATTATAGAGCAGAGGTGAAAAAGTGCAGGCTCTCAATGTATGGTTATAAGCCAAGCAGTATTAGAGATGATATGTTACTAACAAGGTTATTCATTTGACAAAATTGGAATGGATTTGACAAAATGGAAGTAAGTCTGGGCTGTTATAATGAGTGGTTATTAAATGTAGTACACAATGGAACACACACTTTTTACTGATAAAGAAAAAAATCCAGAAAGTTGTTTGATCTCTTAAAATGGCAGAATGTAATTATCATTATTCCTAAACAAGTATGAAATAAGTGAAAAACAATTTTGGTTTTTTTACATTAAAGTTTCCCCCCATCACCACCCTAACTATCACTTTAATGTATTTCACTTATTCATTGATCTGTGTGTGGGTGGGTGCTGTCATAATTGTTCCAAACAGAACATATTAGAACTATCATGTCCAATTAAACATGTTAACCGTGTTCAAAATAATAATAATAGCATATAATCGAATTTATGAACTCAATATATGTGAACTTCACATGTGTCATATTGCATGTATCAGTGTCTAAAAAAGCACTATAGTCTGCTGGAATCTTTACATTGGCAGAGCTATTAATACTAACTAATGAGATCTGGTTGTCATAGAGAGTGTAGGGGAAGTATAACTCTCATTTGACTCTATTACTCTTTTACTCTACTTCCATTTGTGTCAAATTACTCTCACAAATTGGCGGTGACTCATTTAAGGATTAAGGTGCCGTCTGTCTGTCATTCGGCCAGTGGTGGAAGGCACAAGAGGACCCCAGGGATCTGGTGGCGTGTCACTGTGTGCGGTATCAGAATGGGCAAGGACGAGAGTAATCAATACAATTTGCCACTTCGAATAAGACTCACTCAGCCTTTCCTCAACACCAGGCCAAAAAGAGGCTTTGTCTTACTTTTTCTGTCATTCTAGAAAAAAAATAAAGCCCAGTTTCAATGTACCACAGAAAATCTGTAAGTGAGCCAAAAGTGTGCATCACACAAAAGCAACTATACCTGTATGGACCTCATCCACTGTGGCATACTGCACATTTCTGTGTTTGAAAGCATGGGCAGCCTTTTTAGTTTTAGCAACAGCAATACTTAACGAAAAAGACTCTTCAAAGATGTTACATTTCACATTAACTTTGTTATTTGGCACATGTAATAGATAATCAGGGTATTCATATGTAATTTCAATGTAAAAAACTGTCAAATGTATGTTTTTTAGAAGTAAAACTATTGATTATCATATGATTTATGGCGAAAAACAATCCCTGGGTGATACATCACGTTTTATTTCTTATTATTATTATTTATTTTGTTGTTGTTATTTAGTTAATTTATATCGCATTATTTAAGTGTCATGTGCACCATCTTTGTATGTATTTTGGCCTTTTTTTGTGTGTGTACACACACGTTTTTTTAAGTAAAAACAGTTTTGGTAGTTATTTAAATATGATTTAATAATTTATCACTCGTTACATTTATAAAGCGTTTTAAATGGAAGGCGGGGAGTCTCAACCACCACCAATGCAGCATCTACCTCGATGACGCAACGACAGCCATATTGCGCCAGAACGCCCACCACACACTAGCTTATTGGTAGAGAGGAGACAGAGTGATGAAACCAATATATGTGGATGATTAGGAGGCCATGATGGACAGAGGCTAATGGACAAATTTGGCCAGCATGCCGGGGTTACACCCCTACTCTTTTTCCAAAGGACATCCTGGGATATAGTGTCCTAATCCCTATACTGGGGCATTAGGACCCACACAGACCACAGGGTTAGCACCCCCTACTGGCCTCACTAACACCTCTTCCAGCAGGAACCTGGTTTTCCCAGGAGGTCTCCCATCCAGGTACTGACCAGGCTCAACCCTGCATAGCTTCAGTGGGAAACAAGTCTTAGGCTACTGATATGGCTGCTGGTAATATCACTTAGCAAAAATTGTCATTGTATTCTTCTTGCAACTACAGTTGCCTTTTTTTAACAATATTTTTTCATAATAAATAATTCAAGTTCACTGTGATTTTGCCAAGTAATGCATGTTCCTAGATCAACATATTTTGTTGATCCTGGAACAACAGTGCTGTATGAAAATTCTGTCCTACATCAGTATTATTCATAGGGGTGGGGAAAAAATCGATATTGCAATATATTGTTGTGTTCTGTCGCAATAAATAATCGATACACTAATGCCCAATATCGATATTTTATTACAACACAAAATGATTAATTTACCCGTTGTCAGTGTCACTGTCACTACCCAATGTCTACCATTCTGTTTGCGGGGGGCGCTGGTCGAGTAAATGGGGCTAAAGTGGCGCAAACAGCGGCCGGTGAAGAACACAAGTTAACTAACAACAACAGAGAATTGCAGAAAAAAAGAGAAGCGAGAAGAATGGCGGAAAACAATAAAAAACTAATCAAAGACCCACCCGCTAATTTCCACTCTAAAGTGTGGAGACACTTGGGTTTTACGAGACAGTCGACGGAAAGGCACTGGATAAAGACTATGCAATCTGCAAGAACTGCATTGCAAAGATAAAATATAACAGCAACACTACGAATCTGCAAATGCACCTCGTTCGCTATCACGGCGATTTACTCTCAGGTGATAGAGGGCAAACCAAGTCAGCCGACAATCACTACTGCGTTCAAAGCAAAGCTCCCCTTTGGGTCGCCGAGGGCACAGAGTATCACTAAGTCCATCGCCGAATTTATTTGCAAGGACCTTCGCCCTACAGCGTGGTCGAGAACAGTTAATGTTCATGTTGTTTTGTAATGTTCATGCACTTTATCTGTCTAGATGTACAGTGTTTACATTTAAGACCAGGAGGCAGTGAGTTATTATGCAAATGCATATTTCTTTGCACAATGTTGGAAATGTTGGCATTAATAAATGCATAAAATTTTCATTATTTCTTATTCCTTCTTTTTCTTTTCAGTCACATATATCGTGATATATCGTTGATGAAATTTCTTCCAATATATTGAATATCGTAGAATATCGTGATATTATCATATCGTGGACCACATATCGCCACAGAATTGAATCGTGAGGTACCTGAAAATCGTCCCACCCCTAATTATTCACATATCATTTCCTCTGATTTTAGGGATAAATTATGGGTAAGATTAAGTTTAAGGGTAGGGATACGGTTAGGACAAAAATTTCAGCCATGACTGTTGTTCCAAGATTAACAAAATATGTTGATCCAGGAACATGTACTTGGCAAAATCCCATAATATGAGCAGTATGGAAGTGTGTTAACAATCAGAGACATCGATCTCCACTGACTGTCCGTGGACACTGAGCAAAGGGCTGTCATGTTTTCACTCATCCATCACCTTTGCTTGTTAAGCACTATTAATTGGCCACTCATGAACCATTAGGCATTGTTTATTAATTAACATCCCATTCTCATTACACTCTATCAACGGTTACAAGACAAACGGTGTGCAATTAGCCAGGGTAAACTCCCTTAGTGAGACACACTGGAAAGTCTTTTATCACAGTTCATTTTGTGAGCAGTGTGGTCACCATCGCAAATCTAAAAAAAAAAACAGATTAAAAAAATTTAGCATGGGCAGAATTTTAAGAATGTAAATAATATTGGTAATTGGATGAATAGTTTCTTTATACAGTGGGTACAGAAAGACCCCCTTAAATTGTTCACCCTTTTTTTATATTGCAGCCATTTGCTAAAAATATTTTAAGTTCATTTTTTTCTCATTAATGTACACACAGCACCCAATATTGACAGAAAAACAGAATTGTTGGCATTTTTGCAGATTTATTAAAAAAGAAAAACTGAAATATCACATGGCCCTAAGTATTCAGACCCTTTGCTCAGTATTTAGTAGAAGCACCCATTTGATCTAATACAGCCATGAGTCTTTTTGGGAAAGATGCAACAACTTTTTCACACCTGGATTGGGGGATCGTCTGCCATTCCTTCTTTCAGATCCTCTCCAGTTCTGTCAGGTTGGATGTTAAACGTTGCTCAATTGGGTTTAAGTCAGGGCTCTGGCTGGGCCATTCAAGAACAGTCACGAGTTGTTATGAAGCCACTCCTTCGTTATTTTAGCTGTGTGCTTAGGGTCATTGTCTTGTTGGAACCTTCGGCCCAGTCTGATCTCTTGAGCACTCTGGAGAAGGTTTTCGTCCAGGATATCCCTGTACTTGGCCGCATTCATCTTTCCCTCGATTGCAACCAGTTGTCCTGTCCCTGCAGATGAAAAACACCCCCACAGCACGATGCTGCCACCACCATGCTTCACTGTTGGGACTGTATTGGACAGGTGAAGAGCAGTGCCTGGTTTTCTCCACACATACCACTTAGAATTAAGGCCAAAAAGTTGTTTCTTGGACTCATCAGACCAGATAATCTTATTTCTCACCATCTTGGAGTCCTTCAGGTGTTTTTTTTTAGCAAACTCCATGCAGGCTTTCATGTGTCTTGCACTAAGGAGAGGCATCCGTCAGGCCACTCTGCCATTAAGCCCAGACTGGTGGAGGGCTGCAGTGATGGTTGACTTTCTACAACTTTCTCCCATATCCCGACTGCATCTCTGGAGCTCAGCCACAGTGATCTTTGGGTTCTTCTTTACCTTTCTCACCAAGGCTCTTCTCCCCCGATAGCTCAGTTTGGCCGGACGGCCAGCTGTAGGAAGGGTTCTGGTCGTCCCAAACATCTTCCATTTAAGGATTACGGAGGCCACTGTGCTCTTAGGAATTTTAAGTGCAGCAGAAACTTTTTTGTTACCATGGCCAGATCTCTTCCTTGCCACATTTCTGTCTCTGAGCTCTTCAGCAAGTTCCTTTGACCTCATGATTCTCATTTGCTCTGACATTCACTGTGAGCTGTAAGGTCTTATATAGACAGGTGGGTGGCTTTCATAATCAAGTCTAATCAGTATAATCAAACACAGCTGGACTCGAATGAGGACTCAAGGATGGACAGCACCTGAGTTAAATATATGAGTGTCACAGCAAAGGATCTGAATACTTAGGACCATGTGATATTTCAGTTTTTCTTTTTTAATAAATCTGCAAAAATTCCAAAAATTCTGTGTTCAGTCCATGCTATATATATATATATATATATATATATATATATATATATAGCATGGGCTCAATTTTGAGAATGTTAACAATAATGGTAATGGGATGCATAGTTTTCCAAATATCTTGCATTGAGACATGTACAGTAATCTCATTGCATTAATCGATATAAATTGCATGAATTAGATCTGTAATAGATTAGCTGTCATGATGATTTATTGATAGTGATGAACTCTGTGTGTGGCTCTTTGACCGATAACCGCAGAGTGATGCTTCTTAGATTGAGGTGTTTAATCCTGTGGTTTCAGTTGTCCTTAGTACACATGTCTGTATCACGTCTCTAGTCTTTTTGGAGATTTTGGGACAGAGTGTGAATGGGTTAGTCTATTGGATCTGACATGAAAGGCAGGCTACTGCCACAGAGACAAATGATGCTCTTGGAAACTCAAGCTTCTCACACTGGGCAGTGATGTGCAAAGAGAATTTGAAAAATGGGTTTTACAGTAAAGTAAAAAAAAAAAAAAAAAGTAATTCAATTAAATGTGCAGCTCTAGTCTGTGAAACAAATGGAGAATGCACACTGGAAAAAAAATCATCACTTTTGTTTTGCTTTCTGGTAAAAAAAAAACTAAACCTTATAATTACATCCTTAAACAAAAATAAATTTACTTGAGGCAAAATGTGTTTGTGCTTCAAGTCTTAAGATTTTAAGCAGTTTTGCTTCTCAAGAAAATGTATCTTACTTTATGTATGTTTAGATATGTGTACTGGGAAACAAGACAGAAATACAGATTAAGAAGATGTTTTGTTTTATTTTGCATTGCATTGCATAATTTCTGGTTTATCTGGTTACACAAAACACAGGGCTGTCAGACAATTTCTGTAAGAAAAGCTATAGAAATAGCTCATTAATGTGTCATGCATCGGTTATCTCACTATATTCTTGGCAAACAATGTCTTGGGCAAAAATGATAAACCGCAATATTAAAAACAAATAGTGCCTGCACTGAATGCCCTTAGTCAACTCCATAATATTCTGCAGACAGCTTCAGACGTTGCATAATGAAATCATTTCTGCATTGTGAGCAGGTTAAAAGGATAGTCAGTGGCACTATGATGTCTTTTAGTTGTAGCAGTAACTGTTATAGTAACTGCTAAAAAGGTTTTTATCTAAGATGCAATGAGAGTATTCATACAATTGATGATTTAGGTTGCAGTTTAGAATACAGGGTTTATATCAGTGGACTAAAGAATTAATTGTGTGAATGTGTAGACACCAAGCGGCAACCTCCCGCGGTCTCTCTTGAAGCCAATACGGAAGTGACTTAAGCTGCAGTTCATCGACTGGTCACTAGGGACATGCTCCAGAAGGGAGCAGAATTTCATTTAACCCCATGTTAAAATGCTCAACTTTACAGCAGAAAAGAAAAGAAAAAAAAACATGTTTAATGTTAATAGACGTAATGTTTGTTTTTATACTGTACAAACTGTATATTCTATCTCCTTATGCTGAGTTAACACTCCCCGATTTTAGCCCTGATCTTGACTTTGCCGGCAGGTTTTGTAAAATTGCAGAAAATGCCTGAAACCATTGGCAAATCAGTGCTCGTTCACAAAAGTGACAATCACGCAGTGTGAAGTATCAAAGACGCCATCTGAGAGAAATGCAGACGAGTCACCGACGCCCGTGAGATATTTGGCATGCTAAATATCTGGACCTGTCTGCAATTTAAAATCCTGCTGTGTGAAATGAGTTCTATGAAAATTACATCTGTGATGACTGACAGCCAATGAGAGAGCAAGATAGAGGGCAGCGGGAAGTTCGGGGAGGAGTTATAGACCAGAAAATTATTATTTTAGATGCATTCACAATTCTTTCATACAGAAACAAAGCACAAACATTTGCTTGACCAGCCGCAGCAGCAGAACATTGCAAAATATTGATTTACCTCAAACTCTCTTTGCAGAACTAAATCCTTGCTCCCTGTGTCTCCCCAACCATTCTTCCTCTCAATTTTTTTCTTTTCGCTGCAAATCTGCATACAAATTGGATAAAAAGCTTTCTGCAGTTTATTATTTTTAACAACAATTCCAGTCTCGCACGAGTGATCTTGCGTTGTTTCCTTGTCACATCTCACGTGTGTTTGGTTGTGAAAGTTTTTGCGTAGTGATTTTTCCTATTGTAAAGTCGTGAAAAGTGAAACCGATCCATCGCGCAGTGTGAAAACAACTGTGATCTGACGAGTTTGAAAATTGTGCAGTGTGAACTCTGCACTACACTAACCCTACCCCTAAACCTACCAATCGCACAAATTTTCATTTTCAAAAAAACTCATTCTGTATGATTTAAAAACTTGTTTCCGAATTGGGGCCACAATTTAGATTCCTACAGTGACCAATGAGTCTGTGTGCATTCAGATTGAAGTCCCCACCTGGATAGAAAAACATGTATACACACACACATATCACACACACACACACACACACACACACACACACACACACACACACACACACACACACACACACACACACACACACACACACACACACACACACACACACACACACACACACACACACACACACACACACACACACTTTACAGTTCTTTTAAATCCTTACATTCAGATACATTAGGCTACATTGCAAATACAACCTACCATTTCGAATCAGATGAAAACGAAGGCTATAAGGGATAGACTCAGGGCCAGAATTACTAACAGCTTGCGCCAACTCTTTTGGGCGTTAAAAAACTACTGTCAGGATTTACTAAAGAGATGCAGTGATAAATTTGTGCTGAACAGTCGTGGAAAAAGCATTTTTGCAGCTGACCTTATTGCATATGGATTTGTAGGAGTATCCCTTCCAGGCACAAAATGCATGGGATTCGATTATTTAAATGAATCGCGCATGGTGATTTACAAAGGTTTGTGCTTGTAAATTTACTGGTATTTGCGGCATTATTTACTGCCCCAAAAAAGCATGCCTTGATCCAGACGCTAAAGAGTAGATTGCGTCGGTCATTATGGAAATGATCTGGCTGTGTCTGTTCATTAATTTGTGCATATCAGTAGATGATGCGCAGAACTGTCCACTCCCATCTACGAGTTTATGAAATCGCACTGCAATTTTCCCTTATTAGTAAATCTGGCCCTTACAGTTTTTACAATGGCAAGCACTGTATAAGGTTACTAGTAGTGTTGTCAAAAGTATCAACCTCGATACCAAAACGATACTGAAGTTTTACAAATGTGACGCTTTGAGCGCTGTTGAGCGCAATCATAAACACCTCTGACTGGCCATTGTGCTCACGCGCTCATCAAGCACATGTGTGATTGGCTACAATGATCAGCGCTTCACAAACATGTTATAAATTAACATCAATGACGCTTTTCTCAGAGTGCTTGCACAGATACACACGGAGCGTTTGAATGCAGGCGTCTATCAGCCTACCGGTCCGCTGGTCGATGCCTGCTTGTGCTTTCAAACGCTCTCACTTTCAAAACATTTTCAAACACTTCCGTGTACTTTCAAGCACTGCCGTGCGTTGATCATTGTAGCCAATCACAAGCACATCCGATGAGCGCGTGAGCACAATGGCCAGTCAGAGGTGTTTACGATTACAGCTCAACAGCGCTCAAAGCGGCACATTTTTAAAACTTCAGTATCGATTTGGTAACGAGGTCGGTACTTTTGACAACACTAGATCATGTACTTTTCACAACTCACAACTTTCAAGACTTTTTTATTGAGATTTTGCCTACTGATTTTTCCCCCCGGGAAGACGTTTCATCCGCTGAACAATGTATGTTGTTAAACAATAGTACAAACCACTGAGCGCACTATACTTCTATCCTTCACTGCCTCATTTTCATTCTTGGCAAAACTTAAATATGGTAAGCTGATTAAGGTCTATTTTGCTTCAATTCAATTCAAATTCAAATATTAAAGCCTTCTCACTTCAATAGTTAAGTATAACCGTCTCACTTCAAAAATATCAAATTGTTTACTTAAAAGGGGTACTTCAGCACTGGGAAGATGAATCTGTATTTAAACTCAGTCATTAATGTAGTAGAAATGTGAAATTATTTTTGAATTTGGTGCCTTCTAGACTGAGAAAACAGAAAATGTATTTTTGGCTCATGGGGATGAAAGACAACAATTCCCAGAATGCACTTTGCTGCCCTGCGAGACCACTCTAGGCACGGCTACTGGATTACTGGATCACTTGCCCACCGTGTTCATTTTCATAAAATCAGTTCAGTTAGAGACACTACAATTAAAAACTGAACGTGTCTGTTCAATATAATGTGAGTGAGCCGACTGACTGTCATGGCACAAACGCAGCAGGAGTCGGATTACATTCATCACATGAGCTGAGGTAATCGCGGGATTCGCGGCTGCGGCTGCATTCACAGCGCGTCATCAGTCTGGCACATTTTCAGTTCATGTCTTTGGAAGCTTAACTTTCATAGGAATTCATTTGAAAAGTTGAAACACTCACTTTGCTCTCCACCGCTCCGTTTACATGAATCTCCGCTGCTCCCAGAGCCGAGTGCTGTGAGTGTGATGTGAAAACATGTGGAAATAGCGCCCACTGCTGGCTGTAGTCTTCAGCCTCTGGCCAAAACTCCTCCGATGACGCAAAATGACGATATTTGCGTAATTTTTCCAGAAATAAAATACATAATTCTCTCATCTCAGGGGGATATGAGGGGGGGAAAGTATGATAATTAGAATATACTCCCGGGTTTCTACTGATACAAAGCTTCATGCTAATTGCTGAAGTAACCCTTTAACATGATCATTGTAATGCCAAAGTTCTGGAATCATCTAAAACTATTCATTTTAAAACTAGCCTGGATACTTCAGCAAGTTAGAAAGTCATTGGTGCTTTCACCATGTCCTGGCTGAGTGGTGACTTTTGCGGACCTTGGAAAGATCTCTGTTCTTGTTTATACTCTTTGTCCTTTGTTCATGCCTGTGAACAGTTCATCTTTCAAGCCTGTCACTTTCAAGAATCAGTTCTGACTTTGTAACTATTGAGCTGTAAATTGACCAGACATAAATTCCCTGTGGATAAAGTTCACAGATCAATTATTTAACTTCTTTCGTGGCACCCTTTGAAAACTTTCACTGCTGACCAATAAAAAGGCAGATGTCTTTTATATAGTAAATGGCACTCAGTTGCCCGAAATTCCTTCCATTTTCTATTGTGCCAAAGGCTATTTTGGCTTCTTGGTGCAAATACATATTGTCATTCTCACAAAAATTCATAGTCACAAAAAAAAATTTTATTTGGCCCAGTGAAGGGCCTTGACTAATAGGACAAACAAGTCATTATAGTATTTCACTGGCCTTTTTTCATATTCTCCTCAGGGATTCTGCAGCCACTGAACCAGAGGCAGTTATATTTTAGCTGGTTGTTTGTAAAGGCTGTATTATTTGCTGTGTGAATGAGAGAGCTTAATATTTATTCCTTTTTTATTTTGCATTTCAAAAGTAATTTAAGAGGCATTTGAATGGGTGCATGTGTGTGATGTGGACAGAGTGATTCCCAAAAATAATAACTTAAAAAACTGCATCAGAAATGACAGCAGTAGTGTGACCCAAGGCTGGCATACCAGACGATTGTTCAGGGTACACAACTGCATTTGGTCTTAGGCAAAAGGTGCCCTTATTTCATGTCACAGTTTCATATTAAAAAAAGGTTACACTACACAAAAAAAAGAGCAATTTAAAGTTTTTTTTTAAATCTATGACACATTATGCTCAAAGGCAATGATGCTTACTGACTTTGAAGAATCCAGCCTGCTGACTTCTCTGAATGCAAAACCTGCGGGAACAGTTGTCATTGAATGTTTGTATACCATCACAAAACTCAGAATTCTCTAAATACATGCTAATTATGTATCTCTTACACAGGGTTTATTTCCTTTTCCACACTGAAATTTAATTTGGTATATGAATAATTAATAGCTCAAACTAAGTGGCTGCTGAAATACAAAACTGCATAATGTGCAATGGGTATGTGTCTTAATAAATATGTAATGAGTAAGTGTAGTAGTAATAATAGCTTTTAATTAACTGAGCTGAAATTTCGTTTTTCATGTTGCAAACGCTGGGTTTTTGGTTAAAGTAAGACCAGATTCAGTACCATTTCAATCAACAGCATTTGTGGAATAATGTCGATTACCACAGAAAATTATTTTGACTCGTCAAAAAAAAAACAAGGTTGGGGGTTACAAGAAGGCACTTACAATGGAAGTGAATAGGGTTCATTTTTGGAGAATTTGAAAGCAGGAGACAGGAAGCTTATTTTATAATCGGAACTAAAACTTGTGTGTTATTGTATCTGTAAAGCTTTTAATCATCCTTTTTACAGTAGTTTATGATGTTGCACTGTCATGGTGCACTTTACACAGGTTAGCAACCTGAAATTGTTCACATCTTGAGGCTATAGTTTTGACACAGATCATGGATTCGATTCCTATGGAAAGCAGGAAATGATAAAAGTTTATAACTTTATCTGCAACGTACCTTGCATTCAAAGCATCTTTCACATTCATATGTAACTGAGGCAAGCTAGTAAAAGCTGTGTGTGTAAAACCTCACACTTCTGGCTTCAAGAGGTTCATTTGTAACAGAGGCCAGCTAGTAGTATATTTACGAGTAAACCTCACTCCTCTGATTTCACAAGACGCTCTAGCGAGAGGTTGCAGCCTTTAGCCTCCTTATTAGAGCACCTTACTCTAATGCCGGCAGACCCGGGTTTTAGTCACAGACCCCTAGTGACACTGCTTGGAGCGGGCGGTTTGAACAGGAGGGGTTACATTGGTGCTGTGACCCAGAAGGGAGTGAAGGATTAGGGGGGTGCGATTAACATGGGCGCCGGAAAAAATACACGCTGCTCACGCTTGCGCTGTGAAACGGCCGTTAGTTAGTGAGTAAAACTCACTCTTCTGATCTCACGAGACGCTCTAGTGACTGACGCTAGAGGTTGCAGCCTTTAGCCTCCTTGTTAGAGCATCCAACTCTCATGCCGGCAGACCCAGGTTCGAGTCCCGCTTGGAGCGGGCAGGTACGAACAGAAGGGGTTACACATTATTGACTGATGCTAGAGAAACTGCTGCCTTTAATATCCTTGTTAGCAATCCTGCCTCCCTAGTGACACTAGTTTGAATCACACTCGGTTCGAGCGGTTTCATTGGTGCGTTAACCTGGATGAGAGTGACGTTTAAGGAGGTGAGTGTAATGGAGACCAGCTAGTAAACAACTGTGCAGGTAAACTCACTCCCCTGACCTCAAGAGATGCACTAGTATGTGGTAAAAAAAAAAAAAAAAAAACATTTGTCAGAAATGCAATCAAGTTGTACTGAACCCAGAATATGCCTTTAGTCAGAGACCATTATTCATGGTAAAACCAATGAAAGAAATATATATGGCAAGCCAGGGTGGTTTTAAACATAAAAATTGCATAAATTATAGAGAAAAAAATTAGCCTGGGTAGTGTGGAGGATTTGATTATGTAACTTAAGCGTTTCAAAGATGCCAGCAATAGTGGTGTGTTTTTCACTTTTTCATAAATATACCTATGACATTGTTGAAAACCTTGACTTTGCTCAGTTTCTGTTGTTAAATGTGACACTCTGTTACAGCATCGACTGCTGATTTCCTTCTAGTTAAGCTGGCCTTAGTTATAGGTCAGTTCTCCATCTACCTTTTCTTTTTTTGTTTTTGCTTTGCCGTCCATTCTTTGGATTTCTCATTTGAGTGGTTGCCTGTGATCTAACTCCCTCAGCAAACTGTTCCTCTTTGTTTAGCTCTTTCTTTCTTTAGCTCTGACTGCTGGTCATGATGGAGGCTTAGCTATATCTTCAGGAATCACTTTGATCACCTATTGATGAATTTGTTACTTTGAAGTAAAGTTTATAAGGATCAACCTTTTTAGCCCTGTCTTTTGTGCACTGGATTATAGACCTCCAATTTAATAGGGACTTCATCCAAGAGCTTTTGTCACCCCTGGTATCTCACTATGACAGGCTGAATTTTAGGAGGTGTGAATATTCACATTTGCTGTCCATCTAAATCCCTGGTTAAAGATTTTATTTATATATCTTTTGGACTCATATACAAGTGAGAATCTAATGTTACCAGTTGTTGTTTTTTGTGACTATACATATATTTGATTTTGGTATTTCTGGCAACAATCTGGTTGTGTTTGAATGCATACTGTCATTTCTCCTGGCGAGACTCCCCCAGCAGTTTTCTGATGCCCACAAAGCCAACCATCTGTCCCATGTCACGAACACCCTTGCAGTTTGGACACTGAGCAGTTGGTGAGTGTCTTTAACCCTACACATACCAATACAATCCACTCTGTTGCTCTTCTTAAGCCAAAGAGATCTAAGGCTCTGCCCTGGCTCAATGAGTCCACCCACACTATTTGGCATGAGTGTAGATCCATGTTTTATATGAAATTCGCAGAGACTGTCAAAGGCAATATCAAAGCTCTGTAAAGGCAGAAAAATCTATTTTTTTTAGTTAATTGCTAGTAGTAGTATAGCTGTAAGGTAACAGTTGCCTAGCCAACAGAGCTATAAACATGCTGTAGTTTAGATTTTACTGAAAAGACCATCCATAAAACTGCGGGCCAATATCTAAGCTACCCTTTATAAAACAACAAGAATAGATCTGTGTAGTTCTTAATCCAAGAAAAAAAAATAGCATTTTTAACGATTGATTTTGGATGGATGGACGATTGGATGGATGGATGGATGGATGGATGGATGGATGGATGGATGGATGGATGGATGGATGGATGGATGGATGGATGGATGGATGGACGGATGGATGGATGGATGGATGGATGGATGGATGGATGGATGGATGGATGGATGGATGGATGGATGGATGGATGGATGGATGGATGGATGGATGGATGGATGGATGGATGGATGGATGGATGGATGGATGGATGGATGGATGGATGGATGGATGGATGGATGGATGGATGGATGGATGGATGGATGGATGGATGGATGGATGGATGGATGGATGGATGGATGGATGGATGGATGGATGGATGGATGGATGGATGGATGGATGGATGGATGGATGGATGGATGGATGGATCCGATTAAAATTGAATTAAATTGATCAAAAGTGACAGCAAAGACTTCTATTGAAATTCTTTTTCACATGTTCTTTTGAACTTCAGAATCCTGAAAATACCTCACGGTTTTCGCAAACAAAATTAAGCAGAACAAGACTGGACTAATGGCGGCTGAAAATTCAGGTATCAGGAATAAATGACATTTTAAAATAGAAAAAATATATTTAAAATTGTAATAATATTTAACAGTAATACTTTTTAATGCTTTTTTTGGAACTTTTGATTGGCAGGCCTATTTCTAAACTTCTTTTTTTTTATTGCATTTATGTGACATTTTGACTCTGGATCTTGTGCCGTCTTAGTCCTGCTATATGCAGCATTTAACATGATTGACCATGACATTCTTTTAAAAGGCCTTGAGTGTTTGATTGGCATCCAAGATCATGCTCTAAAATGCCTCTTGCCTCAAGTAAGAGGCTTTCCTTTAATAATGATAAATTACTTTGTCTACCATTTAGACCAGACAGCTGGTCCCTGCAAATTTCTTAAATGCTTAGATGCATCAAATGCTGTAAATATATGCCCTTCAACATCAATAAAATAAAACAGTAGATTCTGTATCTGTTGGTGTCAGTATCAACTAGAGTTGTTAACTACCAATCTGCACTATACTATGACAGGCAAATCAGCTTCATTATATTCTTTCCATACTCTTTCTCCTTTTGATTCCGAGGTGTACCAAGGCTGTAAATTCAGACATAACTAATAATGTTTTTTTTTTAAATCTCTTATTTTTATTGTGCTTAATGCATTTTTTTCTTATAAATTTAATTTACTTTCTTCTTGTACCATTCATCATTTCATTATTTCAATGAAGTTATTCTTAATTTGTTTAAATATTTGCCAACATATTTGTATTTTTAAACTTTATAAATAGGCTAAACATGATTTGACTTGACAGTGCATTCGGAATATGCCACAAAGAAAAGCATCTTTGATAAAGCAGCTGTCTCAGTGTCACAAACATCTATGCAGAAAACACATTCTTTTAATGACTTGACCAGGGTGTGCATACCTATAAAGCAACTCATATATACAGATGTAGAAGGAATAATGACCCAATAATGTAAATCCTGTCATTATTTACTCACCCGCAAGCCGTTCCAACCCCATATGACATCCTTTCTTTCATGGTGATACTGTTGTTATTTTGTAGCTTGACAGCACGATTCTTCATTCACTAGCACTAAATTGAAACAAATATCCAGGATATTCTTCAAAATTAGGCTTATGTGTTTGTGGTTTTAGAATGATAGTCTTTTTATGAGTACAGAATTTACATTTTTTTGAGTGAACTATTCATTTAAGAGAGCTGCTAATAATGACCGATTCTGGGGTTCATGAGGGTCCAACCTGCCATTCGTACAGGGGATCATGTGGAGAGCGGCATACTGAGGATTTGAGATCTAGTGTTAATTAGAGCCAGCAGGAACAGGGCTGTTTTCAAGCCCTCAGCACGCCCACAGTGACAGGTGAGGCTCTGTTCACCAGGAGGGTGGAGAGATGGGTCTAAACCTCTCAATTAATTCTCCTTCTTAAATTAAAACCATGTTAAAAAAATAATAATAATAAAAAAAAAAAAAAGGTTATGGGTTTGGAGAACTATATGAGAGAGAGAGCTATAAAAGTACAACTGACACATGGGTTTCCAGACAAATCACTCTCACATTAGGTCAGATACTAATTTAAAAGATATACAATATACTTAAAGTGTCTGGCATGGTCTGAAGATGATCTGGTAAAATTTTCATGCAAATTGGAGCAACGGCCTAGGAGGAGTTCGCAAAAGTAGGTTTTTCAGATAATTAAAAATGGCGGGGAAATTTGCATAACGGAAATGACGTAATAGGGTGCGATCGAATCGTCTTGAGCCAAGGAATCAGAGGAAAAATTCAGAATCAGAATTTTGTTTCTACCCACTAGGGTTCAAAAGTTATTAGCATAAACATGAGTGAAACTTTGGACAGTTGGTGGCGCTAGAGAGAATGATTTAGAGACTCCAAATTTGGTGTGGTTACTATTGGTAATAACCTCTATGAGTGTACCAAATTTCATAATTTTCCCACAAACGGTTCTATGGGCTGCCATAGACTTCAATGGCGGAATAATAATAAGAAGAAATCTAACGGTTTCAAAATGTGCCTTAGCACCTTCGGTGCTTGGCCCCTAATTGTATCCAGCAAGGACACATTAAATTAATCAAAAGTGACAGAAAATTGTGATTTCAGATGCTGCTCTTTTGCATTTTTCATTATTCAAATCATCTTGAAAACATTTTTAATGCAAAATATATTAAGCAGAACAGCTGTGTATAGAACAACTGACAACATAATAATAAATGTTTTTTGAGCAGCTAATCAGCTAATTAGAATTATTTCTGAGGAATCATGTGACACTGAAGTCTGGAGGAATGATGCTGAAAATTCAGCTTTGCCATCACAGTAATAACTTACATTTCAAAATATATTTAAATAGAAAAGAGTTATATTTTGTAAATGTTAAAATGTTAAAACAGTTATATATTATAATATTTACATTTTGAAACTTTTGAATAGTATTGAACTTGAAGACTATTATTTGCTTAACAACATAAATGAAATAGACCCCAAACAGGAGTTTTTTTTTTTTTAAAGTCAAAAACAAATAGCTAAACAAGGATGTAAGGTCAATGTGCTTGAAGAATCTAGTAACTTATAGGAACATATTACATATTGCCATTTACATATTGCCTCACATTCACCCATTCATTCGCTAATTTATACACTGACGGTGGTGTCAGCCATGCAAGGCGCTATCCGGCTCGTTGGATGACTGGGGTTGGGGTTAGGTGTCTTGCTCATGGACAACTCACTTGGTCAGATGGAACTGGGGATAGAACCACCAACCTTCCGGTTTGTAGAAAACCCACATTAACCACTGCTACCCAGCCAATATTAAAGCTGTTAAAGACGCTATTCTAAAACCCCTTTTGAATTTCCAGACTAAACCACGTCAAATGATTATTCCGAATTGGTCCACATAATTATCTCTCCACTGGTTTAAGGAGTAAAAAAGACAAAACAGCCACAGGAAGCTCTTGTCTATAGTGCTGTTCATGTTCCTTTCAAATTTCCTTTCACACACTATTTCCATTTTTTATTTCAAGTATTTCTCACTCAGTTTTCTTTATTGGATCTAGCATTTTCACTTTGCCAGTTTTGATTAGTGGGTGTGACATGAGTGTTTGTATAATCTTTTTTTTTTCATGCCTATATAGTATATGATGTACAACAATAACATTCAGTAAGACATCAGTCATTGCCACAGTAAAGCATTAATATCATTCCATGTGAATATTACATGTGCACTTCAGAGCCATTTCAATGTTCTAACATGTTGACACAATGTTCTTCCTATCTACATGATGATTAGCATTAGGGAACAGAAAGGTTGTGTTTTTGTTTTTTTAACCCTAACAAATCTTCCAGAAAGGCATGTGCATATGGTCTGATGGACAGTGTACTCAAGGCAAAATTGGCAAGATTGAAATAGCAACAATTTACTTTCTTTTCCAGTTTTACAGGCAGTCATTTATTGCTTTTTTCTTTTTATATTTGACTTTGTTTGTCAGCATTCAGTCAATGTAATGTATAAAAGGCAAGTATGCGTTTGAACTAGTAACTTCCCAGCTTATTCGGTGCGCAATAAAGCCTCAACTGACGCATGAATAATAAACAGATATTATATAATAGATAATAATAATAGATATTGGTATTTTGACTATTATTCACCGCAGAATTCACTTTACATGTCTCTAAACACAGTTGCATCCCTAAAAGGATCAGTGTGTTTGAAGAAATCTGTTCAGTGATTCGCTTATAAAGACAGTTGTCTCATTCATGAATGAATTAATGTTTTTGCTTGAGTAAATGATTCAATAACTCAATTAGAAAGTTGCCAAAAGTTTTAAAGTTTCACTTTAATGACATCCCATTCTTAATCTGTAGGGTTCAATATGGATTTAGCCCACCCTTTGCAGCTATAACAGCTTCAACTCTTCTGGGAAGGCTTTCCACAAGGTTTAGGAGTGTGTTCATGGGAATTTTTGACCATTCTTCTAAAAGAGCATTTGTGAGGTCAGGCACTGATGTACGAGAAGGCCTGGCTCACAGTCTCCGCTCTAATTCATACCAAAGATGTTCTATCGGGACGAGGTCAGGATTCTGTGCAGGCCAGTCAACTTCTTCCACACCAAACTCGCTCGTTCATGTCTTTATGGACCTTGCTTTGTGTACTGGTGCACAGTCATGTTGGAACAGGAAGGGGCCATTCCCAAACTGTTCCCACAAAGTTGGGAGCATGAAATTGAGCAAAATGTCTTGGTATGCTGAAACATTTAGAGTTCCTTTCCAAAGCCAACTCCCTGATAAACAACCACACCACCTAATCACCCCCACACCAAACTTTACACTTGGCACAATGTAGTCAGGCAAAAGCGTAGTTCTCCTGGCAACCAATCGGGTCTACTGTGGTCTGTCGGACGAGGCGTGTTCGGCGTGACAGAAAACACCAGAAAACACGTCTTCACTGCTCTAGAGTCTAAGCATGGTACCACTTACACTGCTCCACGCTTTGCATTTGTGATGTGTACTGTGCCCCTCAGGAATTGCTGACCCGCTCTGTGATTTGCTGAGTTGCTATTTCCCCAATTGCATTAGAAAAACAGTATGTGACAAAAGAAGAATGTCCAAATTCACAGTGCTTATAAAAAAATAAGGCAAACAATATCTGAATGACTATGCCCAGCAAGATTCTGAAGTGCATTTACAATGGACATACGTTTCCTTAAGGCAACGGGAGAGGATTTGTGAATGGCAATGAAGTGACGCCACTAACACTGGTAGGTAACATGATAATTACAGAATGGCGAATGTAGTATGTCCAGATAACATTCATACTACTCACACTCATACTATACAGAACATAGTACAGTACTTATTCAAAATAAGTACAGTGCGTTTTCAGATGCAGCCAGTCACTTGTTTCTTTACTGAATGAATCAATGTATTTGAACAAATCTGTGAATGAATTCACTGACTCGCTCAGAAAGATTCATTTGTCGCCACCTACAGGTGTAACTGTAACCCATGCAAAAAAGGTCAATGAAAGATTTTGTTAATGAGGATTTAAAATTATGAATATTTGAGTATACTACAGCTGTAATTTGACTGAGGTGTACTAACATGATCTAAATATGGATGTCAGTTATCTTAACATGAACACTGAAATGCTTGGGATTGTTGTATCAATCAAGCATATAATGAATTTAATAAATATTTTTATATAAGGACTTAATCAAAAAAGCAAACAGTAAATTTCTGGGAATAAATGTAAAGTCACATCATTATCATTAACCATGTTTTTCCTTAGCGCAAGTGGACTTTTGAAATCCATTAGCATATGTATTTTGCAAGTATAAATGTGTATGCATCATGGTCGCAGAGGATAAAGTCCACAGAAGAAGATCAGACGAAGATGAATTCTAAAATAAAGGTATTTAATCAAACAAACTATAAAGAACTAAAAGACTAACAGATGTGATGATCAGATAAATTGCCATAGTAACTAATGATGGCGGAAAACATGAACAAAGACAACAGGAAATAATCAGAAGCAAACTAAAAGTCCATAAAAATTAAACTAAATGAGCAAATGACTGAATATCCCTGACAGTATGAATATATGGCTCGTTGAATTATTTTTTTTTTTTGTCTTTCTTTGCTGTCCACAACCAGTCCCATTTTTGGGTCAAGTTCCAAGTGATCTAAGTGATTGTTTGATTGAGTGATTTTCCCAGGAGAAAAAGACTCTGTTTAATGAAATATGCATTCTGAACTATTCCTTTGATTATAAATGCTTTGGTATGCCTACTCACATTTTAGGGAGCAGTCCTGTCAGTTATATCAGACTTTATTTGGCCTAACTATACAGTAATACTCAGTGCACTGTACTGCTGCACCAGAGAGCTGCAATCTAAAAATAAGGTGGACTTTGCCCTATCCATAATGCATGGCTAGTGGATTTCACGCTCCATTGACAGTTTGTGTAGCACAATCTTCCACCTGAGGGGCACAAAAGAAACAAAGTGGAATTCAGGACCTCATCATTGACCAGACCATGCCGGGTCCTTCAAAGACAATGGCTCTCGATTCACTGAATCTGCCAGGAGTCAGACTGGACAACTGAATGCAAACAGAAGCCATGTACAGACATTCTTGTTCATGAAGCAAATATTTAACACTTAAAGCCACAGTATATCATTTTTTTCAATGTTAAAATACTTTCTCATACACCAGTTTGCTGAAATAAGCCATTTGTAGATTGATTATATCAAAAAGCATAAACATTTTGACTCGGATGTGCTTTTAAATGTCATTTTATTTATACAGAATGAAAGCCTTAAACCTGAAACCTGAATACCATTCTTTTACTGGATAGAATGTTACGATGTCAGGCAGCATAATATTTGCATTGTAATTGGTCTTTTATCCCTTGAATATTGTATCCACATATAATTCATTTCAATTTCTTAATTTTATAACAAATAACTTCACTTTATGAATATTCGGTTGCTGCATTGCAAGCACTGGTATTTAAAGGGATAGTTCACCTAAAAAAGGAAAATGATCATATAATTTATTTGCCCTCAAGCCATCCTAGGTGTATATGACATTCTTCTTTCAGACAAATACAATCAGACAAATACAATCAGACAAATACAATCAGAAAAATATGCTGGCTTATCCAAGCATTATAATGGCAGCCCAAAATTTTAAACTCTTTTTTTGGGTTGGGTATCGTTTGGGTTTTTTACAATACCCGTGCCAAATCTGTACTTTTAAAACGATACCGGTGCCTAAACGGTGCCTGAACCGAACTAAAAATAAAAAAGGAGTCACAAAACAACAGTGGATGACATTTATTTATTTTTTCTTTAAATTGGACAATTCATTAAAAGTTTAAAGTATACACATATACATATATACATATATATATATATATATATATATATATATATATATATATATATATATATATATATATATATATACATATATACATATATATATATATATATATATATATATATATATATATATATATATATATATATATATATATATATATATATATATATATATATATATATATATATATATATATATATATATATATATTTGATTATATATATTCAATTCATTCAATTATATATATATACACAATTCATTAAAAGTTTAGTTTAAAGTATACACATATACATATATACATATATATATATATATATATATATATATATATATATATATATATATATATATATATACACACACACAAAACACAATTTACTTAACAAATCACAGTAAACCCTGCCACCTAACACAACTACAATAAGCATAATTTAACACTAAATAACAGTTACAGTACTAATAACAGCAAAGTAGTCTGTATTCTTGGTATCCTACAAACCAACTTTCAGCATTATTTTGCAGAGTAATGACCACATTCTCTGGCAAAATATTTTAGAACGCATTGCCTTATTGTTTCCATGGTGACGCTTCATGCTTCTCACATGTAACCACATGTAAGCCACAATAGCGCACGTAATAGCACAATAGCACATTTACATCATGTAAAGTCATCGTCGTCTCACAAAATACATTAAAGTAAGTGACCGCTGAACTGAGAGAATAGAGTAAACTACATAGTAACTTATATAATGTGTATCTGATATGAATAAAACACGTATTCAAATTATAACTGTCTGAAAGGACTGCCACTGCCATAGATATGTGTGTGTTTTTTGTTAATAATTCTGTGCATTTAAATGTCTGAAACCTAAAATAACATGATGTGGTTTAAAACACCGAATAGATATGTGACGAGCACTGAGCGCGTCTGTCTCTGACATGGCACCAGGTTTCGGTCCCCAACCCTAGTTATAAAGTAAAATATCTAGCGTCCGCAGTTCGTATTCAACTTACAAAAAAAGCATAACTGGCGCGACAATGACATCGGACGTTGTCTAAGTGTTTTGAACCGAAAGAGACGTTACACTTTCTTCAGGTGAATACGGAAGGCGGCCTGGTGGAAGCTAGAAATTTTACTTTATAAAGTTTTAAATATGGATATTTTTCTCACAAAAAAACATTGATTCAAGTGTGGAGCACTTTTATAATGAATGGATGCACTTTTTTGGTCTTCAAATTTGGGCTGCCATTCACTGCCATTAATGCTTGGAAGAGCTAGGACATATTTTAATACAACTATATAATAATAATTTTGCAGATATAGAATATTTTAAATGTATGTTAAATAAGTGCTGTCTAAGTTATTATAATTTTATTGTGTATCTATACATATTTAGTTTCACAAAATTTGACAGCTCAGATAATGATATTAAAATAAATTTAAAAAAATACTATAATAATGGTTCCTCAAAATGTAAAAGTTACATTTTAACTCCATTGAGAATTTCTCTGTATTTCTTTGTTATTGTGTTACTATACCAAACAGATATAGTTGCACATAAGATTGAAATGCCAATGAATCTCCCGAGATTTATTTAGTGTAAAGCAACGTTGCTGCTTTGGAGCAATTTGTATTCTGAAAAGTGCAATAAAAATAAATTGAATTGAACTTTAAAGTTCATTTAACAGTGTTGTGTGAATTTGCATCATAAAGGTTTCCTCTCTCCACCATTAAGATGTGGTGTTCTGCTATAGTTTTTTAGAAGCCATTGTATATCGGGGGAAATTTGACCACTTTCAAGTGTCTTTAAACACCCATTCTTTTTCATTAAGCTGACATCTACTTTTCTCACTCCATAAATCATGATGAATTACACAATAAGAGGATGGGCCCTTTGAAATTATCATTTTATTGTATCATCAATGAAGAGGAAATTAAATTAAGCAAACATTTAATCATTTGCAGAGACAAAACTTCCATGTTTTAATTGGCTAGCCCAAGGTTGTTTGCTTTAAACATGCATGCATGGCTTCGTCAGTCTAAATGCAAAATATATGAGTATACGTTGGTCCCATATTGTTACATCACATGTCATATTTATCATTCATGATTTAACTTTTCTGTTCCACACCAGCTCTACATCACTGTAGCAACTCGCCATGAAGTGTTATTTTATGGACTGCAGTAAAAGCATCACAAGAATACTTTTTATGACCTCCATTATACCAAAAGGTCACTTCCCTTATGGCACAGCTCTGTGTTTGTGACAGACTTATCACTCTTTACAGAGAACATCAGTCTCGCTCTGAGCTGCTTCATGACTGAAAGAAATCCCTAATGTGACAAGAGAAAATGACTGAAATGCGCCGTTTCAATCACTGACCTAGATAATTAACACTCTGCATGTAAATATGCAGTTCAGGAAATGATTACAGGGTTCATCTTATCCCTACAAATCATCTTAACACTGAACATTGCTTTTAATTTGATCAAATTGTTTTTGTGACCTACTGGGTTTATCTGTATATTGTTCATGCAGGTTGAATACTGCAGAGAAATGCATTATACCGTATAGTTTATTTAAACCGTTCATACCATTTATTTGATTTAAAAACAGTACAAATGTGAAATATTATTACAGGAATAAATTACATTTTATGTAGAAAACAGGTATTTTAAATTGTGATCAAAGCTGAATTTTCAGCCAACCTGATCTCACAGATTTCTGTGAAATGAGCACAAATCTGTAGCAGTTTCACGGAATCGGCAAACATTCCGTGATGGGTCCACAGAAGTGATGCCTATGTAAATCAATGACAGGCAGCATCCGTGGTCCACACACAGACTCCCTGTTCCAACATCTGCAACACGAACAACCTCTATCAAGATGCATTTCATTCTTTGCATTTGTAAAAGCAGGCATGATTTTATGAATATGTATAGGCTAATTTTATATTCTGGAGCAACTTTCTCTACTCCCTACCCACCTACCCACTCTCAACAATATAAAACATGTAACAGGCAAATAAAAGTACAGTCACAGGTATTTATTGCAGAAACTGACCAAAAAAAAGTATTAACTCATGTTGCATTCTCAGTCTTCTGAAGTCTTCTGATATCTTCATGTGAAGAACAGAGTTGATCTTAATGTTTTAATCACTGAAATGATGATCCAATCCGGTGCTCCGTGAACACACACTCCACCCAGTCATATCTCATTCAAACACCAGACTCTTTAGCATGACGGGATCGGTCACGAGACACACGAGACACATTTTACAATCAAAGCTGACGTAATGACGCAATTGGTCACGAGACATACGACAGTAAATTCTGTCAAAGCCGACGTAACATTTCTTCCAGCTGCAATTTTTGAAATGTGTTTATGATCTTCGGTCGATGGACTCGACGCTGCTTATTGCTTTTGGGGATATTCTTTACACAAATCAATCATTTGGCCTCGGAACAGTTGAAATATTTGTACTTTTTATATAATAAATTGTGCCTGCAGTCATATTTGCCTGTTATATCCTGTTTTTTATGATACACAAATGGGAAGGTTTAGGGAATGGATTGGGCTACGTGTTCAAAACGTAAATAGTACCATAAATAAAAAAAAAGAAAATAAATGTAAATAAAAGTATGCTGGCTGATTAAATTGAGAATCACACAAAATCATAGTTTCAATCATAGTCCAATATATAGTTTCATCATGACGATAACCATGCCCAACGCATCTGTATACTGTCATTGATTTATATAGGCGTCACTTCCGTGGACCCATCACAGAATTTTCGGCAGTTCCGTGAAACTGCCACATATTTCGAGTTAAGGGGCCGTGATCATTTCATGGAATTCTGTGAGACCAGGATGTTTTCAGCGGTCATTACTCCAATCTGTCACATGATCCTTGCAGAACTCATTCTAATTTGTTGAATTAGTGCTAAAGAAACTCTTTTTCTTATTATCTATTATCAGAAAAAAATGTCGCCTGATTTTTAGATGAATAGAACAATCGAAAGAACAGCATTTATTTGAGATAGAAATATTTTGTAATATTACATGTTTTACTGTCATTATTGATTCATTTAATGTGTTCTTGTTAAATAAAAGTTAATATATTAATTTTGTCATGATTTCCCCAGTGTTTTGTGTTCAAGGACTCTTATTTTGATATTATGTTGTCTTGTTGTGTCTGGTTTTCATTTCCTGTGATTAAGTACCTGTTTGCCTTGGTTTTCTTAGTTTCCTTTGTTAGTCACCAAAGTAACTCAATACCCACACCTGTTCCCTGTAAGCCTATGTATATATATATATATATACCCCTGTGTTTCAGTCTTTGTTTGTTGATCATTGTCTTCACATGTTTAATTCATCACTCTGAGCCCACTACCACACCAGAGTGGTCACAGTTCAGAGAGGTGGTCTGAGAGCGTGCACCATTAATGAACCTCCATGGCGATTGGTACAGGCATCAAAGGTTGCGGACCCACGGATGATGTCGGTATGAGCAGCGCTCTCCAACCCAGCGGTCAAAGCGCGTTTCTAAGTCCGGGGGTCCCACTGATTCCAAGCCTGGTTGTCTCAGCACTCCCAAGTCTGGTGGACCAAATCCAGAGGTCTCAAATCCAGTGGTCCCATCACTTTCAAGTCTGGTATTCTCCAATCTGGTGGTCCCGGAGATCCTTCAACAGCATTTCCTGTGATGGAAAGAGGCATCTTGTGTGTTTGAGCCGCACACACTTCCCCTGCTCCTCCCGAGCTGGTGGCATCTGGTGCAGCTCCTCCCGAGGTGACACTGTCCGGTAAAGCTCCTCCCAACGGGGCGGCATCCACTAGTGGACTCTCTGTCCCCCCTGTCATGGACATGGAGGCCCTTCCTGAACTTTCTGGCTGCCCTGTCACAGCCAAGGACGCTTAATCTGAACTCTCTTGTCTGCCTTGTCACAGCCAAGAAGGCTATAACTCTCTGTTCTCCCGGTCATGGCCAAGAATGAACCCTCTACCTGTCCAGTTACGGTAATCTCCATCTCTGCTGGATCCACCATGGTCACCTGATCACCATGGTGGTCTCCTGCTCCGACGTGGTGGTCATCTGCTCTATTTCAGTCTTTGTTTGTCTGTATTTGTCTTCATATGTTTCATTGCTGTGAAGCTGTCATCTTTGGTGTTCCCTCCTCCATGTTGAATTATCTTCTTTTTGGGGATTTTCATCTTAATTGTGTGGATTGTCTCCTTTGTTTATTTAATAAATACACTTTTTGCAATTATATCCTTTCCTCACCTCTCCTCCTTCCCTGGACCAAACCGTAACACATACATACTGTTTTACAGATCTATGCTTATATTAGTTACACTATTGGTATATTGTAGCTATTTTGTGTATATTTAAGAGAGGTGTAAACCTGTCAGAGTTCCTATCTGGCCTGTCACAGAATAGATTGACCTGGGCAACAGTCATTCTGAAACTAAAAAGTGGATTTCAAGAGTCTGACTAAGTAAGGCCAAGACAGAGCACAGCAAACAGGGTAATATGAACAGGGGCTGGAAAATTGATTTTAACACCCAGGCAGTGTAACCTCAATGAATAGAGGGGTCAGATGTAATCCTGTGTGACAGCACTGCTGATTGGTGGAGGCTGCAGCAAGAGTGAGAAAGACCGCAACAAACACCACCTGGAAAAGGAAGTGACTAAATGTGACTGTCCAACATGTCACAAAGAGGCTGTAAAAATCCTGTCAGTGGCTAAATCTTAGGTTAATAACTTAAATGTAGCAAAAGCTAGTGGTACTTTTACATCTCTTAAAAGATAAATTATGGTCAATAATTCTTTACAGTGTTGTAACCACTTCAAATGGGTGATTCTTCAGCAGTGATGTGTAAAACTGTCACTCCTACTAGCCACTTTGAAAAAGGCATCTGAAAAACCAAAGTGCATTTGTAGTGTCAAAAATATAGATTTTATGTCGATACATATTGATACAGAAATATATGAAACAGTACCAATACTCATTTCTTGCAGAATAGATACACTATACCAACTGCGCTCTCATCTCTTTGACAGCGAGTTGAAACACAAACCCGTCTCTGCTCACTCACTCGTTTCATTTGCTCCAGATTAATATTATTGGTTTTACAGGGCTTGAATTTCATCATGGGATAGCGCGTACTGGTCATAATTTGACTCATCCACACAGATTTTGTGCTCACACCAAAAGTGTTCATATATAAGCCACCTCTCAGTAATAAATTGAGCTCTGTTTCGCTGCTTATTGCATGTAAACAGTCAAATGCACACAAAATAATATCAAAATGGTGAGTATTCACATGAACACAGTCAGTTTTGTTTTAAGTAGTGTTAACCTGCTTATTAGCTTAGCTATAGATTATTGTTGGTCAACATTCACTGCACGTTAAAACATCCCTCAAACATTCACACCGAAAGTTTTTTTTACGCTTTCACGAGTTCACACTTACATCAAATTAAATAAAGTAAAGATTATGCGTATTTGGCGTGCTGTCCGGGGAGGGCTCCGGGCTCTGAATTTTGGCCTGAACCCAGAGTAGCTTTTGAAAGGGAACCACTAGCTGTATTTAATATTAAACAATTTAATCAGAAAATATTTGGCAGATGTAGCATGCTCCAGAAATAGTAGATTAAAAAAGGAGATAAGGTATGAAACCTAACCTAAGGTTTATACAACAGAACGTTAGCTGGCCAACATGATTACCAAACAGAAACCTTAAAGCTTTAACAGAATTATTTTAAATGGCACTAACAGAGCCGTGACCATATTAAAATGCATTAATCACTGTCACATTGCTATAGTTACTATTAAGTTATGTGTGGCTCTAAATGAAATCAAAGCTCCAGAACAAAAACAATTCCTCAACCTGAGGAAAAATCCACGTGCTAAAATATGTTTTGATAATGCAAGATTTACTCCAGGAATTTATTTATTACAGGAATGTGGTTCAAATAGGTGACCTGCAAATTCATACTATAGCATGTATTCTGTAAGGCAAAATAATTATGTAGTTCTTTCCCCTCTATCAGTTACACACACCAATTACAGCACACTCTTCAATGCTGTCACACGACTCTATTTGATGGTGCGCATTTGCACATAATGGAGTACTGTGAAAAGAGAGCAAATCAGCTTCTGAACGTGTTCAACAAATATGTGGTTAAGGAAATTACAAATGACAAGAGCGGAAAAAACCTGGACCTCAACAAATGGTGTGACATTCTTTCCATAGCACTTTAACATTTCACCAATATGCAAATAACCACTTTGTTATCTCAACTGTGTGAACTAAATGTCACTGAAATGTTATTGTTTTGCCATTAAAAAGACTCTTCTGACAGTATGCCAAACCTTGATATGATGCCTCCTATGATATGTGGGGAAATTATATGCCTGCAGAATACTGAGGAAGATTAATTCTTTATGCTTTATTTCTTTGATTATAAACCTAATGTGAATCTAAATAGGAATTTGCATAGCTTATGCTGTCTATCACACAAAGTGTTTCAGCATCTACAATTGCTTGGGCGGAATTGTGGCTGATTCCATTTTATGTGAAGTGATAATGTAAGTGGTATGTGAAGGCCAAGTTTGGCCGAGTATGGTAGCCCATACTCGGAAATTGTCCTCTGCATTTAACCAATCCAAGTTAGTGCACACACATTAGGAGTAGTGAGTATAGTGAACACACACACACTGCCAAACTTCGGGTTACCAGTTTGACTCTCTAACCATTAGGCCAAGACTGCACCCTCATTCCTTTTAAAAACATTAACATTAGCAACCAAGGTCGCAGATTTGATTCCCAGAGAACACACAAACTGATAATATAGTTTGAATGCATTGTACTGGGAGTTACTTTAAATAAAAAACATCTGGCAAACACTTATCCATGTACTGAAATATTTTAAGATATTTTCATTGAGCATTTGATTTAAAGGGAAAATTCACCCTAAAATAAAAATCCATATTTGTATGAATTTATTCTGCAGAACACAAAAGAAGATATTCTGAAGAATGTTGGTAGCTAAACCGTTTTTGTGACCATTATCTGAAAAAAAAAAAAAAAAAAAAAAATTATATATATATTATTTTTTTTTTTTAAAAATTAAAGAAATTAATACTTTTATTCAGTAAGGATGCATTAAATTGATCAAAGTGACACTACATATGTTACAGCTTTCTATTTCAGATAAATGCTGTTCTTTTGAACTTTCTATTCATAATATAATCCTGAAAAACAAATTTTACACACATTTTTTTTTTTTTTTAAATGTCCTCTGTTTCTACAGAAGAAAGAATGTCATTAAAGTTTGGAACAACATGGGGGTGAGTAAAGTATGACCGAATTTTCTTTTTTTAGCTCAGGATCCCCTTTAATAATGTAGACTTTTTGATTGTTACAAAGGAAACACTGTTGCTTTCTAAAACCTGTGTGCATTTCTTTCAATGGAACCCCACTGACTTATATAAATGAGGGTGAATAGTTGATGACAGAATTTTTGATGACAGTTAGTTGAACACTGTTATGTTATCTTATGTTGGAGGCGGATGCCTGGTGTTTGGGAAAGCAATCATGTGAGACAATTCTGTGAATTCATTTACCAAATCCTTCTGATGACAGACTGTCCACTGGTTAGTCCAGTTACCCAGTCACATCACAGACAAGCTTTTTGTTCTTGTTTTGTTTGTTTTTTACAAAACTTAAATGTGTTTCCATTGTGATTTATTTCCATGTCTTCTTATCACTTCCAATCGAGTGCATACTTTTCTTAGTTTCACTAAACTCTAAAGTAAATGGCTTCCGGTTGCTTTGTCATTGTAAATCACTCTCAGCAAGAACACTCTAAAGGCAAGGAAAGATACCATGCAATGCTTTGCAATGGTGACAAGGGATCCCAGCCTGATCTATAACTTCTAAACCCTCCATGAAAGATGCTTAGTAAGATATGACATTTATGTCAGCACTGAGTTTTGATGTGTCTGTTGGTTTCATCCCACTCATCTCATTCCAAATGCATTAGCGGCATTAAAGTATTGTTCAGTTATCCTCCTAGTAATCACCACTTGTCAGTATTGTTCAATAGCATATAGCCCTAAATCCATGTATGTATATGTTAAACTCTGACACTGGCAGATCAACAACATTTGGTCCGTGGGGAAGTAGGGACTCATGATAAGAATGGGAATAGATTCTTGTGTGATTAAAACAGCAAGAATAAGAGTAGCTCATAAAAGTGCCCTATAAACAGACACTGTACAAAGCAGCTTACATCCTCTGCCAGGCCAGTGACTTCATATAATAAGTCCTCAGATTTAGGATTGAGAAGAAATGCTAGTTCACTTTTGATTCAGTGTGTAAAATGGATTTTATATGGATATCTATGAATTTTCAATCATTTAAAATTATTGTCAATTTCTTGATTAAATACGTCAGTCTGAGAGCACCATCGGTTTGAATGCACATTTCTTAAAATGACTTTGGCTCTAGGACAAAACGTCTGTTTAATTTCAATTTTGCCTCATCTTTTTGATCACCACTGTACAGCAAGGCCACACCCCTTTCAGTTCAGAATTTTTGAATGTACACTTTATCCCCTTTTATAATATTATGTTCATAAAAAAAATAAAAAACTCTGAGGCTTGACACAACAAACACTGTGTCTGTCCATGTTCACCTCAGCAGAGGCTCATAAAAAAGCAAAAACCAAGTTAATGTGCACCAGCTGATATTTGAGGATTTATATTATTAGATATCCAAAGAAATTATGAATACAAGCATGAATCTGTTTCCCAGACAGGAAATGTCAACGTTGACATTTAATTACCATTGTATCCAGAGAGAATTGCACACAGAAGCATCTGTTATCTTTGGCAAATCGCTCAAAACTTGGTCCACATCTAAATATCAAAACAATTTCATTATGATTCATTTGATTACAAAGAAATGGATTATAGAAAGCTTTGTTACATTAAACTACCGTACAAAAGTTTGGGGTCAGTGAAAAAAAAAAAAAATATATATATATATATATATATATATATATATATATATTATTTTTTTTAAGAAATTAAAGAAATTAATACTTTTATTCAGTAAGGATGCATTAAATTGATCAAAAGTGACACTACATATGTTACAAAAGCTTTCTATTTCAGATAAATGCTGTTCTTTTGAACTTTCTATTCATAATATAATCCTGAAAAACAAATTTTACACAGCTGTTTTAAACATTGATCATAATAATGTTTCTTAAGCAGCAAATTCGAATGATTTCTGAAAGATCATGTTACACTGAAGACTGGAGTAATGATGCAAAAAAAATGCAGCTTTGTCATAATAGAAATAAATGACATTTTACATATTCATATTTAAAACAGTTATTTTAAATTGTAACAAACATCAAAATATTATATATACTGTTTATGAATTAAAATATCTCTTCTGTTCCACAGAATGTTTGGAACAACATGAGGGCGAGCAAATAATGACAGAATTTTTATTTTTGGCTAAACTGTCCCTTTAAGAACATACAGCTATAAATGTCTAGGGAAGCAATTAGTTATTTTGAGTTAAAATATTTAAACTTTAAAATAACTTTTATCATACTCCACATGGCCAATCCCTACAGAATCAGAGATATCCCCCTTTCACCTTCTTCTCCTGCCCAAACTGTTACCCATGCCAGCACTAGATAAATACAATTACAAAATATTTATATATAGGAAATGAGGGATCATTTCCTCATTGATCCTCAATTTTCTTCTGAGGAAAATGTAAATTTCTGTACCAAGATTTAAGATGCTAATATGAATAATATATGAAGGGATATAGTGAGGCCATGCCATTTTCTCATCTCCTACTGTAAGAAGCCAAATGTTTTACATTGAATCAAGTTGATGCAAAGATACTGAAGACTGCAGCCATGCAAATAAAGTCATCCACCTGCTTGCTTGATTTAAAGTTTTAAATTGTATGGAGGAAGATGTTCATAGCCGTGCCCTAGCAAGCAGTTACAGCACACTAGCAACCACCCCATATACCCCTTTTCCACCAGAATGAACCGGGGAATAGTTCAGAGCCAGTGCTAGTGCCAGTTCGGGATTGGTTCGACTAACGAGCCTTCTAAGAACCGGTTTGGCTTTCCACATGCTGAGAGCCACCACAGAGCCAGGTCTTACGTTACTGTATATGTCTCATTTTTCTCAGAAACTCTAGCGAGGCAGCAGGAAACACAAACACACCAGGCTTATTCGAGCTGCGCAAAGAACCGATTTGAAACTAGGCTCTGGCTCCGAACCAATACCAGCACTGCCTTGGTGAAAAAAGGGTAATAGACTTTCATTGAAAAGGGGTGAGAGGAATATGTGGATCAGGACATTGTGGAGACAAAAGGGCGGCCTCTTTTGACTCAAGAAAGTTTAAATATCACCTGAAAACTGTCTAGCCACATCCTAGCAACCACACGGCAGAATGAATAACCCATGTCGCAGCACCACAACATCATAGAGACAAGGGAAGGATAGGCTTTTTTGTATTGGTTGAAAACTAGTCCGATAGGGTGTGCTCACACTTGTAATAGATTCGCTTGGTTTGTTTGGTCCGAAACCCCCCAAAAATTCCTTAGTGTTTGCATTGACATTTTAACACCAACCCAAAGGTACAGGGGTATGTTCACAACCTGATTGGTCGGTTTTTATTACATATATTTTGCAACTGAACTTACCAAACATCCAAAGCAATGCTGTGGTCTGTCGCCTGTACCGAGCTGTGATGGGCAACATCACGGATATCATGAGAAAAAAACTTTTTAGGGTTGCATCTTGTGGCATCAGGTCCTGTTTTTAGTTTGTTTACATGTCTTTGGTCCGTGCTGCATTCATATCAATCAAACCGAACCAGAGTTAGTTTGGAAGCGGACAGAGACCCATCTTTTAAAGGGTTAGTTCACCCAAAAATGACAATTAGCCCATGATTTACTCACCCTCACAGGGCTCTGCATAGCGACCATTTTGGGCGCATTTGTGCCTGAAAAATATTTAGGCGCACCAGTGCGAGTGTCCCGATCGATTCTCATGAATAGATGTATAATAAAAAAACTACAACTGCCAAAGTGCATCAACACTGACTGAGCAACTGTTATGTTTCGTGCTGCAATCAACTGCTTTTCATGCATTCTCGGACTACACTTCACAGATTGTTTACCAGGTGAAACGGGTGTGACGAGCCAAGCGCACTTACCAGACCGCCTCGCGCTGATGTTTATTTGCAGCCATGTCTAAATTAACTAGAAATACCACATTTGGATTATCATAAACAAGGTCAGAAATTAATGGGGTTGCAAAAATGCCACCAAAAATTAATTAATAAAAAAATATTTAAAAACGGACCTGTATGAGTTCTTGATTTAATCTTGATCAGCTGTTGCAGTCTATTACTTTTATTGTGTTTAAAAATAACTAGATGTATGAGTGAGTAGTTTATAATGAATCCATTTTCCAAACCGTGTTTTGCAGCGCTGAGGAGGAGCAAAGTCCCGGCGTGACTCGCCATAGATCTAAACAGAGAGAAGTAGCTCCGGCTGCAATGTGCTTCCGCGAGACGAATGCAGTTCTGTTTATTAACCAGAGCGCCTAAAGTCACAGACTGAGCCAATCTTCACTCTACACACACACACAACGCTCCTCCCAACTGGACTGTTCACCTTTTTTCCGGCTACACTGAGTTCCCATGTGACTTCAGCGCGAGACTACAGCTAGCCGTCTAAAACAGTGGTTCTCAAACCTGTCCTGGGGACCCCCCACCAGTGCATGTTTTGCACGTCTCCCTCATCTAACACACCTGATTCAACTCCTTAGCTCGTTAGTAGAGACTGCAAGACTTGAATTGGGTGTGTCTAATCAGGGAGACATAAAAAATGTGCAGTGGTGAGGGGTCCCCAGGACAGGTTTGGTAACCACTGGTCTAAAACACTATTTAGGTGAATTTAAGTGGCTATACGCCTCTCGTTGTCATGTAAGAACCCTGTTCATGTTAGACAGACATCTTAATTGGATTTTGTATCTGTTAAGAGGCACAAAGACACCCTTTACGTTTATGCCCCCATAACTGCCGTTTTAGCTGAATTGGGGCTCTGGGCATTAACTGTAATAGCTCCGTGTTGGAAGCACCAATCCGGTTCTTTTTTTTATTTTTATATAGACAGTATTCACTCAGTGGTGCGATAAGTGAAGCGTACGGCTATGGATCTTGATTGTGACCCGACTGACTGGGTTTGAATCCACGTTTTTACAGAGTTTGTTCTTATCTCTTTTCTCATCACAAATCACACCAGAAATGCATTTTTTTCAATAAAAATTAAGAAAATCTTCTAAATGTGGAAATAAAGTGCCTAACGAAATGTTTAAAGGGGTGATGAATTGAGAAACCAACTTTCCCTTGAGCCTTTGATATATCAAAGTTCATCATGATATAAGAATATTCTGTAAGTTTCAGAGATGAAAACGTCCTTGTTAGTCAAAGAAAAGCTTTTATAGACACCAGGCCCAGAAAACGAAGGCTGGAATCCAATGACGTCATGGGAAGAAGAAACGCAACTGATGAATATGTATGCATGCTTCTGAAGCCCCGCCCACAGAATTGAGGAGCTACAGGAGGCTTTACAGAGCAGTGATTATGTCAAAATTACAACAACATCGACAACAACAAAAAACACTACTCTTAAACATCCTGTGAAATCCGTGCTTGCAAAGTCTGTGCATGAAATCCAAAATTAAGGCCAAAAATGTACATCTATCCATTATAAAGTTCAACTTAAGTGTTTTGAACTGCAAGAGACGTTACACTTTCTTTGTAAGTTGAATATGGAAGTCTTATATAAAATATTAAATTATCTTTATATTATTATCTGTATTAAATCTAATGGACTTTTTCTTAACCGTGCTGTCAATCCTATAGGTTTTCCATGGAGCCATGTGAAACTTATTAAACATTAATAATAAATATGATCATTAATAATAAACAATATCAATTATTATTAATAATATTAATAATGATAAATAATATCAATTATTATTATTAATACTATTAATAATGTGTGAATAATAAATCAATTAAATATTATTATTATTATTATTATTATTATTATTATTATTATAAGTGAATAATATTATTTGGAGAAAAAAAATTAAGAGAGATTGCATTTTATCTTATTAAATTAATAGTAGTATTAAATTAATTAATAGAGTATGCTCCTTACTATACTTAAACATGGCCAGGAAAATGAATTTATTTACAATCATGTGAGTCAGTTATGTCTTATCATCAGTGATTAAGTGTATTCATAATGTGTGCTATAAGGGCTCTTACCCTTATTTCAAAGAATTAGCAATCAGGCTCATTTTTTAATCAGAGGGCACTTGGAACAGCACCCCTCTGAAGCCAATCAAATATCCTCATAACACTTATTGACACAAAGCGTATATCCATAATCAACCACATGCTAGCATAGATTATATAAATGAAATAAATACATAGATTACAACCTAATAAATCTATATATTTTCTTCCAGGTAAGGAAAACTCAATGAAAACTAATTATATTGCTGAACCGATGACAAATAGTCAGCAAGTGGTTGACCAAGTGAATCATGATCATTTGCATACAAATTTTATCTTCGTTTGAGTCTGATTGTTTGGCCGTACTGAGTGTGTGTTCGGAGTGAAAAGGAACCAGCATGTTTATACAGTGTGACAGATGACGGAGACCTCCTGGGGACAGAGGTTATCAGAACAGCCCACATGAGGAAAGAGGATCATGGCAGCAACTGCGAGAGCATTAGCCGAGTGTAATCCCCCTGTGTGATGGGAGCTCTTACTCTGGCAACGTCCTGAAGTGCCTGACAAACTCATCCCTAGTGGGAGTCCATGACTTTCCTTCTGCTCTTCTCTGGTCAGTCAGCATGAATGTTTGCTGTGGTTTATATAAAACAGGTTTATTTCCGTAATGGTTGTGAAAAACTCTGTTCTCCTTGCCATTGTCATCTTTGGCTTGCTCGCTTGGGAGTTAAGGCACTCTTGTTTGTAAATCTGCTTTGCAACAAAAAATATAATATATAAGTTTATTTTATTTTAATTAACACTTATTCAGCATGCATTTTATTAATCAAGAGACAGTAAAAAAAATTTAAACATTCAAACAGCTGTTTTGAACATTGATAAAAAGAATATATAATATATATATATATATATATATATATATTCTTTTAAATCTTTAAATTGTAATTTTACTATTTGTACTGTATTTTTAATCAAATAAATGCAGCCTATCCTATATAAAATATAATAAATATATTTATTGTTATCATTAACTTTTTTTGGTCATTAACATCTTGTTGTTTCAGTTTTGATGGCTTTACTATTATTCTAACACGTGGAAAATAGTAATAATAAAGAACGGGCAGGTGTGTCCAAAATTTTGACTGGTAATATATGTAAAGTAGGTGACCTATTTCCAGAAATTGTTTCATTACAGTGCAATAGAATGAAAACGAGGCTGTGAGGGATAGCCGTATATAGCGTGTTCAATGGACTGTGAGTTTTAAAAATTACATATGATCTGGGAACTTTGTACAATGCATGCAATTGTAAAGACTGTAAGTCTGTGTAAAATTAAATATGGCGTTCTACCCTGACTAAGGTCTATTGTGAATATTTGATGGCTTTTTCATTACATGCAGTGCTAATATGTACTATTAAAATGGACCTACATATAATACAAATTCCCTGTACAGTTATTGCAATCATAATAATTTAAAACACTGGTGAAGTCATCAAACAATGACCACCATACTGAGTAGTACAGTCATCGCCCATAGGCAATGACAAGGAGTTTAGAAGTGGACCCTAATCACTTTAAATGAGCAGAGAGGCTTATATCTGAACTCTACCCTGGTCCAGACTGAGTAGCGCAGAAATGGGCTATTCTCTTTCCAACACAGAGCCAAGTCAGAGTACTCCCTATTTCTCAAATGTCACAGCTGAGATAAAAGCACATTTGTGTCTGAATTTCTTTTATGCATGTTTGAAATATGAGAGCCATCCTCATAACGGACAAGCTCCTGTCATTATACATCTTTCAAATGGTTCCGGCTACTGAGCCATTTGTCTCCATGAGTGCACGATGGCTCATCCATTTTAGTTTTTATTTCCTAGTTTCAGCACCAAAGCCCGAACTATGGAATTCAAAAGGGCATCATTACCATTTTTGATGTCTAGATGTACAGCTTTGATTAAAGAAAGAAAAGGAAGAAAAAGATATAGACACCCTTTGTGGAATCTGAGGTTTTTTAAAGCGTCTTATGGTTTTGCTGAAAGGAAACTGCTCTAGTCAAAAAAATTTCAGCCATGGCTGATTTGGAATTTGGAGGCCAAGTCAACACCTCAAACTTGTTTTTGTGCTCCTCAAACCATTCCTGAACCATTGTTGCTTTGTGGCAGGGTGTATTATCCTGCTGAAAGAGGTCACAGCCACCAGAGAATACTGTTTCCATGAAAGGGTGTACATGGTCTGTAACAATGCTTAGGTAGGTGGTACATGTCAAAGTAACATCCACATGGATGGCAGGACCCAGTGTTTCCCAACAGAACAATGCCCAAAGCATCACACTGCCTCCACCGGTTTGCTTTCAGCACATAGTGCATCCTGGTGCCATGTGTTCCCCAGGTAAGCGATGCACACGTGATGTAAAAGAAAATGTGAAGACTAGGAAAAGAAAAATCCGACTAGGACACCTTCTTTCATTGCTCCTTGATCCAGTTCTGATGCTCACATGCCCACTGTTGGCACTTTCGACGGTGGACAGGCATCGGCATGGGCACCCTGCTGGTTTGCGGCTATGCAGCCCCATATGCAACAAACTGTGATGCACTGTGAATTCTGACACCTTTCTATCAGTACCGGTATTAACTTCTTGAGCAATTATAGCTACAGTAGCTCGTCTGTTCGATCGGACCACACGGGCCAGCCTTCGCTCCTCACGTGCATCAGTGAGCCTCGGCCGCCCAAGACCCTGTCACCGGTTGACCGCTTTTTCTTCCTTGGATGCCTTTTGATAGATACTGACCACTGCAGACCACCCCACAACACCACACAAGAGCTGCAATTTTGCTGATGCTCTGGCCTAGTCATAGCCATCACAATTTGGCCCTTGTCAAACTCACTCGAATCCTTACGCTTGCCTGTTTTTTCTACTTTACCGATATATAACAAGTCAACCTATACAGAAGGGGTCTGAATACTTAGGAGCATGTGATATTTCAGTTTTTCTTTTTTAATAAATCTGCAAAATTTTCCATAATTCTGTGTTTTTCTGTCAATATTGGGTGCTGTGTCTACATTAATGAGAAAAAAAATAACTTAAATGCTTTTGGCAAATATAGCTGCAATATAACAAAGAGTGAAACATTTAAGGGGTTCTGAATCCTTTCCGTACCCACTGTATGTCCATAACAAAATGTAAACATGCTTGCTCTGGTCTGTATCTTATCTATATGATCAATGCTGTGAGCGCTGAAATCAAACGGTGAACGCACATGAAAGCCACCACAAAGTCGTAAATACTAGTGAAAATTTCAGGATTTTCTTTAAACCCTGACCTGTACGAGTTGGGGGTGTGTCAATGGTCTGTAATTGAATATAACGTGTATCTAACAGTGACACAATCAGGCTTTGTCATTTACAACAAAGTAAACTAGTATTGTAATATAACAATAGCCTAATATATAACGATACCATTTTCAGTGGCTTCATAGATTAATTAACGTAAAAGATTAAAACTGCAAAAACATTTCTGTTATTCATTTTTTATAAGCAGAGTTAACAAAGAGTTTTTGCATTTTCGTGAAATTCATTAAAAGAAGGTACACTGCCATCTTGCTCTGACCAAAGAGACTTGAACGCACATGATGTCGTAAACACGACTTCTCACGCATCAATAGGCTGTACTGCGATCTCAGCTGTGTCCATACGACAGTGCAACCGTGAAAAGGGACCCTTCTTAAACAGTGTCGCTCTGCGTTGCGTTCTGAACGCTGTTTAAGCGGCATATACTGATATTGCAGTATAAGCAAAATTCATATCATAACAAAAATAAACTTTGGTATTTGGTATGAACCGGTATACCACCCAGCACTAATCTATTTTTTTTAAATTATTATTATTTATTGCTCTAATGGCAAAGCTGAATTTTCAGCAGCCATAACTCCAGTCTTCAGTGTCACATGATCCTTCAGAAATTATTCTAATATGCTGATTTGGATTTTGTATCATTGTAAATGCCTTTACTGACTCTTTTGATTAATTGAATGCGCCCTTACTGAATAAAAGTATTAATTATTCTTTGACCCCAAAACCTTTGAATGGTAGTGTATACATAAATGGTCTTTTAAATGTATGTGGTAAGGCAACCACAAACATTTAAGTTTTTATTATTTTATTTTGCAATGGGAAGCAGGTACAGGACCTGAGGCGAAACCTTTTTATTGATGATCGTAACCCAAACAATCTACTCAGCCACTGCATGCAACGTGTGGAGCATGGTAAACACCAACTACACATTATACAGATGAATTCTTTATGGCTTTGAATACATTAGCTCTATGCTAATAGTATCATTAGAATGGTTGGAATGCTGCCACCTTGTTATTCAGACATTTGATCATGAAATGAATGACAAATAGACCGTTCAAACAAGCGCATTTTATACTCGTAAGCTACCACGTCCGATGCTATGACTCTTTGGACGATACTCGAAACCTTGGCTGGGCTTTCCTTGTAAATCAATAAAGTGGTGCGATTAAGCTTTAGAGCAGAAAACAACTGCAGAGGCCAAAAGCGCAGGTACAGCCTTCCTTGTGTGCTCTTTAAGTGTTTTGTTCTTGTAAGACAGGTACCGCAACCCACTGAACACCAGCCTAAACAGATTAAAGTACGTCCATAAATTATAAAGAAGACAGAACATCTAAAAGTGCTTCAGTGCTTTCCAGCATAAAATGATGTACCTCTATAATGGCATTCCCAATGGATGACACATCAAAAGCTCGGCAGAAGACGCCAGTTCAGTTATAATTCAGCCAGGCACTTTACTTACCAAGTGCAGCTAAAATTCAAAACATGTTCCATGAAGAGATTCAACTTTTCATGTTTCCTGAATACCGTTCTTTGGAGAAATACACGTAGCAGTCCTCGCTGGAAAAGAAAAAGGAGAAGGAAATGCAATTTAAAAGAAAAGGAGGAGTAAGACAACACCGGCGTATTTCTGAGAATGGGAGTTGTTTATGTTTTTGTAATTGGTATTTATTAGACTTTAACCTTGAGCTCTAAATGAAAACATTTGAAGATGCTGGCCTAAAACACCAAAACCGTCTTCAGTGGGGTATGTAAGCTCTGTGAAGCTGCTTCTCTGGCTCTAGATCATACGTTATACTGCACCGTCTTTTGGAAATAATAGACTGGAATTGCAAATTATGCGCTTGTGTGAATGTGCACAACATCTACAGACTGAAAGGCAGTGCCCCGTCGTCCATCTTGACAAATGAGCTGAAATTGGTCTGCTACAGGAATCATAATTGCAGAGTTTGCATGGCTCTGCTTGACTCTTTTGCTGCATTTCATTTCTTCCATAGGAAATATTCTCAGAGTGGATGAACCCTGTATTGTGGGCAAGTCTGAATTGACAGCTACTGGCCCAGCAAAGGCATCAGTGAACAGGAATCAGATACTCCAGAGAAGAAGCGCTTTTATGGTCGATCAGGGTACCAGCCTCCCTCATTTAGCACATCCTGTCAGCCAGCAGTAAGAGTGATAGCTTCATTTCATGTTTTAAGGGACAGGGAAGTTTTGGATTGCACATGTACAAGCGCTAGCCAGCAAAAAATATAGGGTGTAGTGCAAAGCACAATCCAGACCCTCTAAAAAAAGCAAAACCTTCACTCATAAGTCATTTCAGACTCAAGCATTTGCTTGAATTTACATTTAGAGCTACCCAGAAGAATTTTCATTGCTCAGATGTTGTTCTACAAACCCAGGAGACTTTAAACTAATAACTGAAAAAATCAGCATTATTTAAAAATGTACAACATTTTTTGTTTACGTTGTGCTGATACTAGCCTTCGAGCTGCAAAACACAACCAACACAAAGCAACTGCAGAACTGCATTAGCTCTTCAAATTATCAACACGATCAATAACCTGTTCTACACAATCTACTACATTTCTTCTGTCATCTGATTTATACTTTAGCAAGTAAAAGTCATTTTACTATAATTCTTAAAACGACCCTTTTTTTTTGCTAGGAAATCTTTAATGATTTGTATAAGGTAAACATAAGAATAACTTTTATGTTGTTATTTATGTATTCAAGATAATCGTTTGGGGTTTACTTGTTTATCAAACACATTTTAGTTTAGAAAGGTCATGTTAAAATGTGAGTATGAAATATAATTCATCAGGCTTTTGAGGAAAATGTACTTCTCTCAGTCATCATTGTATTGCACTGTACTGAACCCCCTACAATTAAAACATTAAATTAAAGTTAAAACAATTAAAATTTTAAAACTAAACATGTAAATATCATCTTAATACTCTATTCATCTTACATCTTATTGGGTTACTTTATACAATGAACCAACGTGGTATGGAAGGATATCGCGGACAGTTTTCAAAAGGAATTGCAAGTTGTATTTGCAATTGCTTTTTCAATTTGTAGACGCATAAAATGTGGCAATTCAAACGCAATTGCAAATCGTGCATTTCCATTTTCGATTACGCGAACGCAAAAGAACTGCCATATTTCTAATGAAAAAGCAAAGTCTGTTTGCGATTGCATTTCCAATGTGTTACAAGTTATGAACCTGCCATTTATGAATAGCGATAGAAAATCACTTATTTGCTATTTCATTTCCTCAATGTCCTGTCACAACCTGCACAAAATTCAAATGAAATCGCAATACCTTTTGCATTTGCATTTCCGATGTCTAACACAGTCAAACTGTCAATCAGGCTTGAGGGTGTGGTTTATTGATATAGTCTGAAAGTAGGCCACGCTCTCAAGTGGTGGAAAACAAAGCACTTTTTCATCATTATTCATTCCTAAAGAAAAGGGGTAGAAATAACCAATAAATGTGTTTATTTTGCAACAAAAAAATAAATAAATACATTTAAAAAAATAAACATGTATACTACAATATGTAATCTTTCAAATAGGCCAATCCTTTTATTTAACTGGTGCAAAGAGACATTTGAACTTTTCACCCGCAGGGACTTAAATGTGTTGTAGGTTATGATAATCTGTGCAGATTTCAGTTGACAAAAATAAATAATAAAAGCACAATAAGTCATGAAAGACAACAAAATTACTGACAGATGCGGTGTGCACTCTGAGCACAACACGGACAAGCATAGCGTACCTAAACTGCCAAATAAACTATATATAATATATAAAATATATAAAAATGCCAAATCGAGTATTCACATAAACACGGTAGGTAGCCTAAGCACTGTGTGCTCTCTCAAACACACACACACCCACACACACACACATTTATTACTCAACCTCAGAATGAAAGCCTGCAAAAACTGCAATAAACTTATTTATTGTTTGCTGCAAAAAATAAATAAATAAATACCCTAATAATTTTATATATTTTTTTACTGCCTCTTATGGAAAAATGCTTTAGCCAAAAATAAAAAATAAATGGCTCTGGTCCAAAAAGGTTCCCAACCCCTGCCTTAAATGAACAACTAGTTGAGTACCTTTTAGTCAGGGACAGCCTTAGATCTTAGATCAACCTGAGATCTGGTGACTGTGGGGGTCATTTTAGTTCAGTGAACTCATGTTCAAGAAACCAATTTGAAATGATTCAAGCTTTGTGACATGGTGCATTATCCTGCTGGAAGTAGCCATCAGAGGATGGGTACATGGTTGTCATAAAGGGATGGACATGGTCAGAAACAATCCTCAGGTAGGCAGTGGCATTTAAACGATGCCCAATTGGCACTAAGGGGCCTAAAGTGTGCCAAGAAAACATCCCCCACACCATTACACCACCACCACCAGCCTGCACAGTGGTAACAAGGCATGATGGATCCATGTTCCCATTCTGTTTACACCAAATTCTGACTCTACCCTCTGAATGTCTCAACAGAAATAAGGGCTGGGACGGTTACCGCATTACCGCAATACCACGCCTACCGCGGGTCTGAGATAGTCACCGCCATCACCGTAAAAAAAAAAGGTTTACATTCCAGCCTTCATATATTTTGCTAGAATAACTAGCATGTTCACTTTATCGTGATGGACGATGATATCATTGTTTTTTTAATTGAATAAAAATATATAATTTACTATTGGCTACTCTGTATTTTTTCTACTTAAAAACGATAATTTCGTTATTGAACCAGTGTGTTTTGTATGTGAACGCTGTTTTACCAAATAAGGACTCATAGGTTGCACGTAAGGGGAAAAAAGTAGCTTGTTTCCACTTTATTTTAATATCTCCATACATAAATACTATTTTCTACTTAAAACTATAATTGCTTTATTGACCCAGTGTTTTGTATGTGAACGCTGTTTTATGTGATTATTACCACAGGAGTTAAGCACAAAGCTTTGTTTACAAGGGAAATAAATTTGCAGATGTTACACCGCAGCCATGAAAACATAGGCTATGGATTCATGCCGAATGAGAGAGGGAGGCTGAGCCCAATTTAAGATTTGCCAGCTTTTTAATTCTGTTTTGCGATCTGGTCACCCAATATTCCGATTTCCGTGAATTTTAACAATAAGCCAAACAGTAGTCCATTTTATTCCACTGGACATATTCCACTTCACTCGTGTCACACTCATTTTCGCAGGGAATTATAATCGTTTCTTCCTTTCGTTTGCTTTAGTCTATTATACCCATTCAAATATTTTACTGTGGTAAAGTAGAAAAACACTGTAGGACGACATTTTATATAACACAGTTTGTGATTGTTATTAGACTTGAGGCGCGTCAAGTTTATTTGACACCCAGCGATGCTGCTTTCGTTTTCTCTAGCAGTGCATAGCCTCAAACAAATGTAGCCTAAATGTCTTGACCCTGGGGAAGATAAAATTCACTCTTTAGATGTTTTACAACAAGTGTTGGTTTGCAACATCAGGAGAAAACATGAAGACGTAGATATTCGAGAAGGTGTTTATCCAGCTCGTGTCCCACAATCATCTCAAAGCGCAGAGCGGCATATGACGCATCTTTGCGGGGAAATAGGCTATGAAACAAATCTTTTTTAAACAAATATTTAATTTTATTATATTCTTAAGATTACTATTATTTACTTATATATAACCCCAAATCAGAAAAAGTTGGGACAGTATGGAAAACGCAAATAAAAAAAGAAAGCAGTGATTTCTAAATTTACTTTGACTTGTATTTCATTGCAGACAATATGAACACAAAATATTTCATGTTTTGTCTGGTCAACTTCATGTCATTTGTAAATATGCATCCTTTCCAGTCATTTAGACCTGCAACACATTTAAAAAAAAGTTGGGACAGGAGCAATTTAGGGCTAGTAATGAGGTAAAATGGTTAAATAATGATGTGATTTGAAACAGGTGATGTCAACAGGTGATTGTAATTATGATTTGGTACAAAAGCAGCATCCAAGAAAGGTCTAATCCTTTAGGAGCAAAAATGGGCCAAGTCAAGAATCGTCATTCATCTATAAGCGATATCACCACATGGTCTCAGGACTACTTAGGCAAACCTTTGTCAAGTACCAAAATACGTAGTTACATCCACAAATGCCAGTTAAAACTGTACTGTGCCAAAAGGAAGCCCTATGTTAACAGTGTCCAGATGCGTTGTCGACTTCTCTGGGCTAAGAGGCATCTGGGATGGACCATCACACAGTGGAAACGTGTACTGTGGTCAGATGAATCAGTATTTCAGGTATTTTTGGGAGGAATGGGTGTGCTCTGGACCAAAGAAGAAAAGGATCATCCAGACTGTTACCAGCAACAAGTCCAAAAGCCAGGGTCTGTCATGGTATGGGGTTGTGTCAGTGCCCTTGGCAAAGGTAACTTGCACTTCTGTGAAGGCACCATTAATGCTGAAAAGTGCATAGAGATTTTGGAGCATAATATGCTGCCTTCAAGAAGACATCTTTTCCAGGGACGTCCATGCATATTTCAACAAGACAATGCAAAACCACATTCTGCACACATTACAAAGTCCTGGCTGCGGAGGAAGAGGGTACGGATACTTGACTGGTCTGCCTGCAGTCCCGACCTGTCTCCAATAGAGAATGTGTGGCACATTTTGAAGAGCAAAATGCAACAACGAAGACCCCGTACTGTTGCCCACCTTAAGACTTGTTTGCAGGAAGAATGGGACAAAATTACACCTGAAACACTTCATCACTTGGTGTCTTCAGTCCCTAAACGTCTTTTAAGAGTTGTGAAAAGGAACGGCAACATTACAAAGTGGTAAATGCTTTACTGTCCCAACTTTTTTTTAAATGTGTTGCAGGTCTGAATGACAGGAAAGGATGCATATTTACAAATGACATGAAGTTGACCAGACAAAACATGAAATATTTTGTGTTCATATTGTCTGCAATGAAATACAAGTCAAAGTAAATTTAGAAATCACTTATTTTTTCTTTCTTTTTTTTGCGTTTTCCATACTGTCCCAACTTTTTCTGATTTGGGGTTGTATTACTTATAGAAATAGTGCAATGTCATATAGTTACATTACATGTATTGCAAAATACGTAATGTTTTGAGGACCAAGTTTGTAGTCAAAGTATGGGCAGGCCATAGTCAAAGTAAATCATATTGTTGATGTTTCGTCCGTACCAGTGAATGTGCCTAGTTTATCCGTTGTCATCGGTGGCCCTGCTTGCCTACTAGCCTGCGCGTTCACGCGTTCGCGTTGTGATGGGGGGAGGAGCTGTGGAGGGAGGGCTGTAGCGCAGCAGAGAACAGGGATGATGTTTTAAATGTCAAAATAAAGATACAAATATAGGTAAATGAATATGAATACATATGATGAAAAACAGTAATGTTATAATGCTTAAATGCTATAATGAAGCAGAATATCAGATCATGATACGAAACGAACATGAACCGCGATTTAATGTCACTAATGTAATTTTATTTTATTTTATTTTTTGAGCGCTTTGCTCTTGAGCAGAGAATCATATGGACAACACACCACTCACATCATGTCAAGTTTCTATAGATTCTCTGATTTGAACTCACCATGATAATTTACTGTCAGTTGGTATATGATGATAATTGTCTGATACATGGCCTACCGAATGCAGTCATGTCAGTTTTCTTCTTTGCTGTGTTTTCCTGATTGCCAGGTGGACATACAATCAGTTCTGCATTTTGACTTTGAACTAAAGAGTCTGAACTTTGGTTTTTGCAGCAAAAGAGGGACCAATACAATATTAAGAATTTATGATTAAGGTCATAACATTATGCCTGATTGGTGTGAACTGTGAACGTACACACACACATACATACATACATACATACATACATACATACATACTGACAGACATGCATACATACATAACCTCAGAAAAGTCTCTGTTTCCTTTCCATTTTTAGTATGGTCTAGAAGACACAACTGATATAGTAAATAGAACTTATTTGTGATTTTTCATCAATGATGCTCAAAGCACAACCAAAAGCCTGAGGAAAATAATAATCTAATGCTCTCTGATTTAGTTTTTCTTCCAAAATGTCACCTTGAAAGATCCATTAACACTTATTTTCTACTCACTCTCCCTCTCCCCATGACTGTGACACTAAAGTTCAGAGATTGATAAATTTCAGAATATTCCATATCAGATTCATTGCTCATCCGCAGGAGAGTCTGATAGCATTATCGTCACTGAAGGAAGAACAACAAACAAAATAGCCATTGTTTGGCAGAAATGGTAGGGAAATTAAGCAACCCTTCCCCTTGAGTGAGAGGAATGCAGCCATTTTGATCATACTATAGAAGAAAATCGTTTTTTGTGCACAACAGAATCACCAAGTTCTCCTTCCAAATACGCCTCAATATGTATCTAACAGGTAGGTGTATTATTCAGTGTGCTATTTTAGCTCAATGACCACCACACATGCCATTTCACCCACAAACAATTCATACTAACGGTCAAGCCCTGAAGATTACTCACACCAGTAAGAGTGACGCTATCCAATAAACATGTATCAAGGCTGCGCTTGGGTTAGAGTATTATCTCACACAGATCTTATATTTGATCAAATCATCCATCCCAGCCTTTCCCTGAGTAACAGAATTTGCTCAGCAATATTTTACAATTGATTGCTTTTACCTTGGCAAAGGCGATATGATTCATAGAAACACGTTTAGCATTGATTTTACATCACTTCAGCCATCCAATTGTAATGTAAATAGACTAACCACTCATACCAAGCAGAATGACAATGTGGAGGCCACAGAATGTGAGATATATTATTTTTGGTTTTGCCAAATATTAAATCCAGTCAATTGCTCATTATTTCCTCAGTGACTTTACTTAAATAACATTAATATTATTGTTGCTTGTTGGTTCACTGTTTTAGTGCTTTCAGTGTACTCTGAGCTGGTTTCCCTGCAGAGGAGGCTGTAATTCAATGCAGGTGAGGGATGATGTTATTGCCACTGGATAAAGAAAGCAAAGACTATATCTATGACATGAAAGATGTTTGGATAGCCACTAGTATGTCTCAACAGACAACCCCAAAACAACAATTATATTTTTCCACATAATTCTGTCAGGCAAAATCAAGCAGTCTCTGCATTGAACTAAAGGTGCTTTTGAATTCACTTTCTTTTATATATGGATTGCAATAGGTAAATAACAAAATAAAGATACATTTAGAAAGCTTATTTTTAATGTTTTAACTTGGTTTAGCTTTAGAAAGAACTACTGTATTTGGGTAAAAGCCATGATAAATTTTTCATCAAATTGCTTTTGCATTTTCATGTTTTAGTGAATTAATGCACAATTACCATAGGTGCGTAGGACAAAGTATAACCAAATCCAAAAATCTGATGAAGGTCATGAGACCGAAACGTTGCTAATAAAAATGTTTTATTTTTTGCAAGTACTGATAGTATGCGTGATTTCCCTTTATTCATGTTTAAGTGAATAAATAAATTGAATGTAAAGTTTAACTTATCATAGTATTAGTAATCATAACATTAGAAATATCTTTAGTTAGTTAGTTAGTTAGTTAGTTAGGTAGGTAGGTAGATAGGATATAAAGAGGTAGATAGATACAGGTGCTGGTCATATAATTAGAATTGCATCAAAAAGTGAAACTTGTCAATTATATTCATTCATTACACATAGACTGATATATTTCAAATGTTTATTTCTTTTCATTTTTATGATTATAACTGACAACTAAGGAAAAGTTCTCAGTATCTCAGAAACTTAGAATATTACTTAAGGCCAATACAAAAAAATAATTTTTAGACATCTTGGCCAACTGAAAAGTATGAGCATGTACAGCACTCAATACTTAGTTGGGGCTCCTTTTTCCTGAATTACTGCAGCAATGCGGCATGGCATGGAGTCGATCAGTCTGTGGCACTGCTCAGGTGTTATGCAGTCCCAAAATCCTTGATTATGCGTCAGGTTTTCTTTAAAAATGCAATGGAATATGCGGGATATTTATGCAATTTTATTGCAATTTTATCTGCAATTTATGCGGCGAAAGTGCGGCATATTTGAAAAAGTGCGGACCCCGCATAAATATGCGGACTTTGGCTGATTATGCATTAAATCAGGCGATCTCAATCACGTTTTTCTGGAGGGACTGGTTATGAGAGCCCAGGTTGCTCTGATAGTGGCCTTCAGCTCTTCTGCATTGTTGGGTCTGGCATAGCGCATCTTCCTCTTCACAATACACAATAAGGTCAGGCGAGTTTGCTGGCCAATTAAGAACAGAGATACCATGATCCTTAAACCAGGTACTGGTTGCTTTGGCACTGTGTGCAGGTGCCAAGTCCGGTTGTTAAATGAAATCATACATGAAACCCATGTCTTGCATATGTCTGTGCTTAATGGTTCTGGAAGCACTGACTCCAGCTGCAGTCCACTCTTTGTGAATCTCCCCCACATTTTTGAATGGGTTGTGTTTTACAATCCTCTTCAGGGTACAGTTATCCCTATTGCTTGTACAATTTTTTCTACCACATCTTTTCCTTCCCTTCGCCTCTCTATTAATGTGCTTGGACACAGAGCTCTGTGAACAGCATCTTTTGCAATGACCTTAGTGTCCTGCCCTCCTTGTGCAAGGTGTCAATGGTCGTCTTTTGGACAACTGTCAGCAGTCTTCCCCATGATTGTGTAGCCTACAGAACTAGACTGAGAGACCATTTAAAGGCATTTGCAGGTGTTTTGAGTTAATTAGCTGATTAGAGTGTGGCACCAGGTGTCTACTACAATATTGAACCTTTTTGCAATATTCTAATTTTCTAAGATACTGAATTTGGGATTTTCCTTAGTTGTCAGTTATAATCATCAAAATTAAAAAAAATAAACATTTGAAATATATCAGTATGTGTGTAATGAATGAAATAAATATAATATACAAGTTTCATTTTTGGAATGGAATAACTGAAATAAATCAACTTTTTGATGATATTCTAATTATATGACCAGCACCTGTAGATAAACTAAATTTGGGCAAAAACTACTGTGGTACATTTTTGTAAAGGTTTTGGGACTCATTTTTCTGACTGAACAGGAGTTCTTTAGAAGTCACAGCAGGTTCACTTTAGCATGCAGATGGTTGGTCTTGGTAAACATTGTTCAATCACTCCTCCTAAATAGCAAGGACCATTATCATAATCATCACTGCTGTTAGCAGCTAGGTGCTCCTGCAAATTATGACAAATAGAGAGCTAGAATTCGAGAGATCTGGGGTTGTTCTCAGAGGTCAGCAGAGGTGTCAAAAGTATTCACATTCATTACTCAGGTAGAAGTATAAATACTAGGGTTTAAAAAGACTTCTGTTGAAGTATCAACTCAAGCTTTTTACTCAAGTAAAAGTGTAAAAATACAGGTTTCAAAACTACGTAAAGTAAAAAAATGCCATTAAGGACAAAAGCTTAGGCCACTCCACAGGGGCCTAAAGTGCACTACCCTGTTTCATCCGCATATATGCCCATTGAAAATAAACGCATTTTAGTACAATGCAAATACATCAGGATGGTTATGTTTATTTGGGACTTTTTCTTTCCTTGATAATTTTCTTGAAATAAAAGTATCTGTATTTCTGTAGCCATGGTAATGCACTCACTCATCTCAATGGGATCTCAATGAGTTAGTAATTAGCATAATGCACCCCAAAACATCTCCATATAAGGGCTTTTCATGCAACCTTTCCTGTATAGCCATTCGTCACTCTCTGCACCACTCTACATACCACTCTAAAAGATGCACTCAAAATCTTTGACAAGTGTGCTATTCTCAAAACCTGTCTTCACCATTTATATTGGCCTATAGACTAAAGACTACACATGATCAGTTGCAATTTACATTGTACTGAGGCAATTTTACTTTTAGGTTGTTAACTGCCGTACATGCATCGGTATGTACACTAATTGCCCATTTTTGTGTGATTTTAATACTCCGTTACCTGAAAACACACAGTGCCACTCACGATATCCGATTTGCGAACAAATTATTCTTCTGAATTTTAGAATGACAAAAAGATGAAAGCAACCTCCTCGTTTTTTAGCACTTTGAATCAGACCCAGTCAGTAAATCGTTCTTTGTAAATCAAGTCATCAATTTGAAATGAATAGCATACCACCATAGCTAATCAATTATCAATATGGTAAAAACTAATAAATATTTAGCAAAATATTATTGGTATTAAGCTAGTGGCACAAATACAGTACATGAGTATGCAAGTTCTGAATGAGATCCAGTGTAGCTCGAGAAAAGTGTCCAGAAAAGTGAAGCCAAAGCGCCTTGATCGACCCCCAGTTTGTTGGTCCCAGTATAGGTCATAAACCCCCCCTCCATGTATTCTAATGGGAAGCGAGACAAACTAAACAATCTAAGTACACTTAAAATAAAAAAAAATAAAAAAAATTGTGTCATTTTAGGTAGTTATTACATTGATGTAAGTTCAAGTGTTCGTTTTTTTTAATACGTTGGTTTAAGTTAGTTATTTGATGCTCTAAAACGGTAGCCTGACGTGGTCATACTCAATTCTAGTCAGAATGAGTCTCAAACTGCTCTATTGGGCTGTGATTATTGGGGCGTTTCAACCAAACCAGGAAAGACCTCAATTGGATAGACCTACAACCAATCAGAGTAATGGAGTAAATGATTTATGTTGAGCAAAGCATAGTGGTGGGAAGTTTGGATCCTTTTACGGACTCGGATCTTTGAATCTCGTTCAGCAGTAAGTCATTTCGTGCAGTTTGTAAGTTTACCTCACCTCTGAATCAGAGTCGTTCTTTCTTTTTGTCAATTCACATTTAATCACATCTGTTCCCTGGAAAGATTAGTAATGTTACACCTCTCCTGTCTTTGGGTTCAAGTCGTAGGTTCTGTCATCAGTGTATGATCTGATAAGCAATGCATGCAGTCCCAAAAACAGAATTGATTAGTTCACCTCTCGAGTCTTCGAGTTAGAGTCATTCGTTCACCAACTCAGAGCCCCATGGGCTGAATCCAGAAGATCCTGTACAGAACCGATGGTCTATAGCACATGCACCGTCAACACAAAATCAACAAATCGCTCTCTGAGACAACTTGTTATTCCTGGGTCATATTTAAGATTAGTTCAAAAAGAACGAATCGTTCATGAACGATACATCACTAGTCAACAGATCTCAATTGCACGCAAGCTGGAAGAAGTAGAAGATGATGAGTGTAAACGATGTTTGCCGATGTTGCAAAAAATTATTTAAGGATACACGTGATGACGTGGATGATTACGTTGCGTTATCAGTCCATCGTATAAAGCCCGTCCTGACAATTTGATTGGTCCGTACAGTTTCTGTTCGGGCATAGTTACTCCACAACGGATCAAGTCCAGACTGAATTGCCCGACCTCAAATGTTGTGGGTGGGGCTAAGTTCAGCTGGCATCCAGGCTAATAAAAAGGGGGTGTGACGTCATGATTGACAGCTTTTCTGAGCGGAGCTGTCACTGAGGCATCAAGTGACTTTTTTCATGATTTTCGGTAGGAGATTGGAGCTTTAATTCATACATTTCCATAACCGCTATTTCACACCTACATGAGCTGTTCTGCAGTAAACTGCACAATCCGATACTGCGGAAGTGTGGGCGGGGTTTTGATGTAGGTCACTACTGTGCAGACGCAGGTCCCAAATCAGCGCAAGATGTCAGCACCATATGTGGGTATTGGCGGCTTCAGATTTCTACAATGGAAGATCTTTTTAACAGTCTATGCTCGAGACCAAATTTGGAACATTAAAGTTCATGGTCTGTAGCATAAACTGCATGGTCGTTTCATTGGTGTATCAACAGCTGTCTACAGGGCATACTTATTTGGGCGGTGGGTAAATATAAGACGACGCGCTTGAGGGAAGCATCTGATGCGTTATTTATGCTTAGAAGGTAACTTTTTTCTCTTTCCTCACCTTACCTTGCTTCAACAATTCCGTCCTTTCATAGAGATGTGAGGGGCGAGTGAAGTCTCTAGAGGAGGTGTGTCATTGTGAGCAGGAGGGTGCAGGTGGATGGGGCATTAATTGCTGAATCAGAGCAGGTCCTCTGCCCTGCTGCGGTGCTGATAATTGGGAGGGGAAGCTTGCTGACAGTGCAATGCCAAGGTCAGAGAAAGAAAAAAAAAGAGAGATAACTAAACGAGAAGTGGACTGAAATACCAGGAGAGAAATAAGAAACCTGCACATGAGAACAACAACAACTGGGAAATCAGAGATCGGATACAGTAACGACACACCTAGTGAAAGATTCTTTGAACAAAAAGTACACTGCTTTACGAACTATTTCTAACACATGAACATATTTACAAATGAAATATTAAATATTTAATAAGAATAATGGTTTGAAAATGGGTGTGTAATTATTATTATTTTTTTTTACAAGTAATTCTGAACATTTTTGACTGTTCTTTAGCTAGCACCTATTTCTTTCAACCCTTGATACAACGTTTCATTTCCAGCTTTCCCCATTGCTTCGCTAAAATACAATTCGTCCCAGTCATGAATAGTGTTTGCCTTTCATTGACTTGCAGTGAAAATCTCTTGAGCCTGGCAGCACTTTATAAAAGCAATTTTCACCATAGTGGTAACCCTGTATTTGAAGGTCTACCAAACAATGCACACTCTTTTATTTGCAACTATGTTGTTTGACAGATCTGTCAGGAAAGGGGTGTGAATTGAAAAGTATATGTGACCTGAGTGGTGCTACGCTTAAGTATGTTTTCCTGTCAGTTTGTTGTGTGATGCTGTTTTAAAATAGTTCAAAATAGTTTCCAGATGAACTGAGCTATATTAGACCCAGAGGCGATGTGAAGAATAAATGTAATTGTGCATTTCTCAGTGTGTTTATGTGTGAATCTGCACCAATGAGTCAAAGGATGGGAAAAATAGTGACAATTCTGTATATTTTGCCTTAGAGGAATTTCTTGCCCTCATTTTACCACGATGGCCTTCTAGATATGCTTTTCATTTCTTTCTACATGATTCAATTAGTCCAAATTGAGCATTAAAAATAAATATATATATATATATATATATATATATATATATATATATATATATATATATATATATATATATATATATATATATATAGAACACCCTGCTATTTTGCAAGTTCTCCCACTTGGAAATCATGGAGGGTCTGAAATTGTCATCGTGGGTGCATGTCCAGAGACATAATCAAAAAAAATTATAAATCCAGAAATCAAAATATATGATTTACATATAACACACACACACACACACACACACACACACACACACACACACACACACACACACACACACACACACACACACACACACACACACACACACACACACACACACACACACACACACACACACACACACACACACACACACATACACACACACACACATACATACATACATACATATATATATATATATATATATATATATATATATATATATATGTCTGTGAAAGCTGTGTCATCTTATTACTTCAGTCTGCTTCCTTTGGCCTGGAGGAGTCTGACTGAGGTGATGGGATTTGGGCAGGATGCTGAAATCAGATATGACACAGTTCCTCTCAGCACTAATTGGACCTTTCATGTGGTCAAGCATTGACCACAAGGTCCATATTTTATAGTCTTGTTGAAAGTTGTAAACCTCTTGCCTTGATCATTTACAAGACATATAAACCTGGCTTCCATCTTGTAACCAGCCCACATGTCAAAGTCCCTGAAGTCAATCACAGTTTTCTTTTCTTTATTTGTTGTTGTTGGTAACTATCAATTATCGATAAGTCAATATACACCTTTTTTTTTTAGTAAGCCTCACTGTGTTCTGTGTTTTGTCCAGGATGCCCGTTCAGGAATTAAAGGGATAGTTCACCCAAAAATTACTCACCCTCAAATTGTTCCGAACCTGTATGAGTATATTTCTTCTGTTGAACACAAAAGAAGATATTTTAAAGAATGTTGGTAATCAAGCAGTTGGCTTGACTTCCAAAAAAATATTGTTTTTGTGCCATAAAAATAAATATCTGATTATGATTAATTATAATTGTCAGAGAGTTACAGTGTAGGACTATATTTAAAAAAAAAATATTGCCTTGAATATAGAACTTCGCTGTCCTTTAGGGCTGCACAATTAATCTAATTTCTAATCGCGATTACGATTATGATGCCACGATTACGTAATCGTTGAAAGCGATTACAAAAAAAAAAAAAAATATATATATATATATATATATATATATATATATATATATATATATATATATAAGACTTTTAAGACCATTATGAATGATATTTTAGACCTATATCACGCAATTAAAAAAAATTCCTTAAAGAAAATTAATTTATTTAAATTGAACAAAGTATCAGTAAACTTGCACTTCCTCATAGCTTAAAACATTTTGTGGTCATTTCCAGAAATGTGCATGTTTTTTTTCTCTCCATAATTAGGATGCCACATTTACCATTTCATTATGTTAGATGCACAATAGTCACACATGACAATATAACAAACAAAAAGCATGACTCTATATTAGGTTGCTTTCACTTTAAGACCTACAGTAATGTGCAGATCCAATACTGACACACCTCCTAAACTTTTTTACACACAACATACCCGCCAATATGGGCATTGGGATAATAATGTGTGTTTGATCTTTCAAGACTAAAAAGCCTATAAATAGACACATTGATTCATAAACTCATGCGAGCGCTGACAGGCGGCAAGCGCGTGCACGGAATCCACAGCTAGTCTGACATCGGTCTGTGCTTTAGATTTTATTTTATTAACTATTTTTTGTGTGCAATCGCTTTGCCCGATCCTTGGCGCTTATGCAAGAAGGCAGGTGAGAAAGATTCCCCTTCACTTTCACGATCGCGGAACTGAAGAATTAATTTAGCAGAAGAATAAAATCTGTTTTATTTGGCTGTGGTAGGCTACAATCCGAAAGAGACTCGAGCCAATAACACAAAAGCTGATTGGCTGCAATATAAGATGCATGCTGGTCTCATTTGTAGTTGTAATACAGCGAACTATAGTTGGACTAGCGAAAGAAAGAACTACACCACGGAATAAACACACAAACACACACTAAAGCGCCGCGGGAGCACTTCAGTGAACGTTAGAGGTAGCATTACATGGACGTAGGAAAATTAAGAATCTGTTTAAAATTATTTAAGACCTAGAACTCATTACTTCCGCAAATCTAACACTTTTTAAGGCCTAAAATTTAGATTTTTTAATTTAAGACTTTTTTAGACTTTTTAAGACCCCGCGGGAACCCTGTTAAGAGGTGTGTTTAGAGCATGTTACATTGACTGGTCAAATGCACGTGAAACACCAGCACGGCAGCCCCCGCCAGTTTTAAAAAGTTGGGTACACAGCCTATATATTAACTCCACAATATATTATATATTGGGTACACAGCTTATACATTAACTCTTGCCAGCGTTGCCTCTTGCCTTTGGCTTTTGGCTTGCTGACTTGGGGACACTAAATATTCAACTATATTACTGAACTGCCCACATTAACACTATATGAGAATTGAGCTGATGACATCACCGTTTTCTCCAGAGAGATGCATTATTTTCCTTTTTTAACACTGCATAGCTGCTTTGAAACAATCACATTTTAAAAAGCACTATGTAAATAAAGGTGATTTGACTTGACTACAAACATGGAAAACAGTAATAGGTGGACCTCTCAAACTTTATGCTAAGGAGAAAATTCAATGCAACTTTGAGGGGACCAAGTGAAACCATGACGTGCAACACACATGGCACATGCCAATACTTTTTTGTATAATATCTACTTTCTTTGTATAATAGTTCTACCTAATAACATATTATTACAGAACTGTTTAACAACTCGTAAGCTAATTAAGATCTCTGTGTGCTCAATCTCTGGCGTTCTCAACACCGTCAAAATAAAGGTCCTTTGCACTGTCAAAATAAAAGTCAAAACAACAAGTGCGGCTTACGTCACTTCAGAGTTACTGGCGTTGCGAATGCAATCAGGAAAATTACCCAAGGGAACATTTAGCTCTCAGGGAACCACCCCGGATTAGGGCTGTCATTTTTGAGAAAAATCAAATTTGAATGGATATCAAATATCAATGTATTCGAATATATTCAAATATCTACCGTTCGCAAAGACCCGCCCCCTTTAGTTACTGTTGCTATGTCCAACAAGCCATGGCGCTCTCACACCACACACATTCTCATGTGGAGAAAATACATCGCGGAGCAAAGAGGACTATTTTTCAAATTGTAATTTTTTTAAAAGTAATGTGAACAATAAATCATAAATTTGGCGATTTGATTGGTCAGATCTACTGTCAATCAAACTTGCTGCGAAGGGTGAATTGTCCGCTCAGGCTGTCCGTTCTGAGAGTTATCTTCCATTTTAAAAACAGACTGGCTATTATTTGCTTGATTTGGTCATGGGCCTACGCTACAATACGTTTAGAGCGCCCTCTATTGGATGAGATGGCAAACAATAAAATAAAAAAACTAACGGTCTAATCATAGACTGTAAAAAATGCGCTACACAGCCTATATATTAACTCCACAATATATTATATATTGGGTACACAGCCTATATATTAACTCCACAATATATTATATATTGGGTAAATTGTGTGAAAGCTCCTATTATTGTACCATGAATAAATCTTTTTTACTTATTTAAAGAAGAAACCAAACAAATGTATAGATTACATGAGTCTTAATACTATAGAAAAGCAATACAAGTTCATCAGGTTTTTTATTTTTATATAAAGATATGGCATGCAGGTTCTTCAAACTGTGGTATAAAGCTATTCAAAACATCATTCAATGTAAATTGTCATAATCATAATTAATAAATCGCAATTACAATTTCAAGGGAATAATCAACAATTATGATGTGTCATAATCGTGCAGCCCTAGAACAGTTTCAAAAAGCTAGCTTGACTGTAGTTTAAATTATAGGTAGTTTTCGCTTTGCAAAGCTGCAGTTTCAAAGTAGCTTCCCCAACATTGCAAGCCAGATACCCTAATAAAATGTTCCATATACTGACTGAAGAAAGGATCTTGGGAACATTCTGCAGCATTTGTGTCAGCCCAGGAACTCTGTCCCAGGAGACGCTCAGCCAGGGCCTGTCACTGTAGCTCTCTCTGCCCCATAAATCTTCACATAGCATAGCCTTGTGTTACTCTGCCAAGAAGAATTAGGACTGGAAAACAAGAAGCCATGACATGAAGACAGAGCATCCACCTGAACCACAAGGGACATGGAAGCATATGTGCTACCCAGTCTAAAACAGTAGTATAATATTATAGTAAAATTATATATGTTTATATATGTTTATGTATGTGTATGTGTGTGTATATATATATATATATATATATATATATATATATATATATATATATATATATATATATATATATTTATATATATATATATATATATATATATATATATATATATATATATATATTTTTTTAATCGCCTGATAAGAGTCTCACATTAAGCAGCACGTTAACGCATAACGCCCGATATGTATATATATATATATATATATATATATATATATATATATATATTTATTTATTTATTTATTTTAGGGCTGTTAAGCAATTACATTTTGTATGTAATTAATTAAACGATGTGGCGATTAATTAATCTAATTAATCGCAAATTGATTGCACATCAAATTTGGCTGAGAAATTACTGTGTAAAAAAATCAAATAGACATTACAAAAAAGTAGCTTCAGAAAGATATGTTTTGGGTGAACTATACCTTTAACAATTGTTTTTATTAAAGGTGCACTATGCAACTTTTCCGTTCGCTAGAGGGCGCCTATTCAAAACAAAGGCGTAGTTTAATGACGCCATGGTCTTCACCTCACAGCCGGTGGAAAAGAATCGGGACAGGACTCGGGCAGAAATCTCGTTTATGGATGTGATTATTAACGTTACTGTAGTATGAAACAGAGCAGGAGTTGTGGGGGCTAAGCAAGGCCGCCGGAGCGATTGTTACTCAACACATTGCTCGTGAGCAGTGGGACTTTTATTATGACGGTTATTATGACTTTTACACAGTCGCCGGCGCCATTTCTGCTTTTCCGTTCACGAGTATGAGGTAACGCAGCTCGGTTTATCATATTAGATACATTTGAGTGTGTTTAAAATGATGTTATGACGTTACTCTGTGCGTTCGCTCGGCGGCTGCTATGACACTTGTTCACACTGCAGTGAGAGTAAAGCGTTTCTGACAAATCAAACCGGATACCGAGGGTAACGCAGATATGACGCAATTGACAGGCGACTCCCTCACACCTGTCCCGGCTCCTTGGTTAAAATAGCAATTTTCTCACGATTTACAAATAGTTGGAAACATTTGGGATATTGTAAGTACTCAACTAAACAAAATATATAACACTGTCCTAGTGGTTTTTGGATATTTTACTGCAAAAATATTGCATTGTGCACCTTTAATATGGAAATGTGAAATAATTGTTTATGAAATTATACTTTTAATAAGAAACTTCCAGTAGGTGGTGGTAAATGACTAACAGAGTCATTGAGTCATTCATTCAGGGGTGAAGTAAATGGTCCTCTTTATGAAAATGGTAAATCGTGTATCATTCGTTCTTTTCATATTCAATTAAGAATTCAAATTTGGAAAATCGAAAAAGGACTTGTTATTCACTTTTATGGTTTTCTTTATTATTGTTCTCCCCCAATAAATGTAATAATTTATACAATTATTGTGCACTCATGATTTTTCTAGATTAACTTTTGCTGCTGAATTAGTAGTATTTTATAGTAGTTTTGAGTGCTATAGTTACTGCTAGTTTATAGTAGCATTTTTGTCATAGATTGTGATAATATGTATATTTTTTATTTGTTGTTTTTCTTTATAATGAAGTTGTCTGTAATTAATAGATTGTGTTTAACTCACAAAAGAGTGATTATCAGTGCAACACATTCAGGTATAGAAATTCTACATAGAATTTTTAAACAAAACTGCATTGTATCGGATTGGTATCAGTTTGGTATCAGAATCAGAATTTTTTATATCGGATTGGATCGGTTCTGAAAAAATGGTATCAGTGCATTCCTGGGTATTAAACTCAATAGGAATTGAAAGAAATCAAGTTGTCAAAAAATGGAATCGAATATTTGGTGATAACATAGCATAACTAAAGATTTATAAGCTATTTATTTTTTGTAGGCCGATCTAGTGCAACAAGGGATCTTGGGAAAAGATCCCAAAGAAATTAAGCGCTTAGTGTCAGTTCTGGCAGATCACGTTAGTCTAACTCGCTTCAGCTGTCTGTCAGCTGATCACGTCTACCTATAGGAATACAACGTCTATCACCACATTCATATATATAGCTCCTCAGGTACTATCAGCAGCTATTGCGTTCTCCAGAGCTCATTTACCCTCCTCCACCCCCAGCTCCTCCTCTCGTCAGTCAGGATTTGGTATTCTAATTCACCTTTAATCAGACTAAATTCCTGAATTGTTTTGTATGTTAAATATCAACATTAGTGATATCTGACTGCAATACATTAAGCTGGTTCTGTTCTGTTACCCTAAAGGGGGTTATTGCTGCTCTCCTTGCTCTTATCCATGCTAGGCTGCATGGATACGCATGGAGTTCTTGTCCAGAACAGAACCGAACCGCCAATCCAAACTATATGCTAAATAGTGAATCAATCATCTTTGACGATAAAGGGTCCTGACCGAAGAACAAAAATGATCGCCTGTGTGAACAAAGTCAGTAAGTTCTACTTGTCAGTACAATAGGAACCACGGAAACTTCAAAGTAATAGAACAACTTAAAAACCTTTAACATAATTAAACATTAAAAGTGCCCTAATTATGCTTCAAATAAACTGACAGGTTTATATCAACTCAGATGTAATTTAATTTATCAGAGTTGCTAACCTAAAATACACTCAGGCCTATCGATGGGTTGGATCTTGGCACTGGTTTTTGAGCTATTATGAAATTGAATTAAGTTAATGCATATGTCCAGTCTGTGACTATTTACTGGTATGATCCACATTTATCTATCTCCATGTCAGGCATGTGTCCTTGCTGCCCGCTGTTTTCTCTACTAGCTTCCTTATGCAATTTAGAATTCTGGATTGTAGGCAAATATCTATCAAACAGAATTATCTGATTATATGTCTCCCTTTGTAGTGCCCATTTTCTTACATACAACGCTGGAATAGTTTTAGGCAAAATTGCCTTTTATCTAGAACCATTATCATTTGTTGCAGGCATAAATAGAAACAAGCCATCTTTGTGATTTACCGTTTTACTAGATTTATTTCCCCCTTTCCAATCACAGGGAGTGGAAAAATCTTTTAAGTCTCAACTCTGCGCTCTCCATGTTGCATTTCAGCAGTGATGCACATTCAGAGGCCAATGGCAAAAATTGTATATTTTATGATCTCAACCTTCCATACTCACTGAAGGACAAGAGCTCTGTAGCTTACTAGAGCATATCCAAGATCTACAGCTTTTCATTGGCAGTGAAAGGCTCTGATGGTCAACAAATGCACAATTTTAAAAATGTCCAATGAATATGGTTCAATGGGGTTTTAGTCCGGTGTAAACTTTTGACCCAGCAAACACTAAAATAAAATAAATCAGGTCAAGCTTGACAATTACAGTCGGAAACATTGAGCAGAGGCGTTCATTTAGTTTGAATCCAGCTTTCGAAATGTCCCAACCATATCCTATCCTCTCTCATTTAACACAAATCTATGGTGAGAAGCAGATTCAACGGCAAGTGTTACCAAAATTTATTAACATGCTGACACAGTAACTGATGTATGTAGTCACGAGACCATCCCCTTCGACAAAATTCAATCACAAGCGATCACAAGAGGCACATTTGAGATGAAATGTGCAACACTAGGTGTGGAGGGTCATTGAGGTGTTGATTGGATTTTGCAGTTGCTTCCCTGTATTGCTTTGCATTCTGTATGAAACCGATGGATAACAATAATCCTGATACATGTGCAGGTTTATATCTATGGCAGCTCTTGGTCTAACATCAAGGAACAAGCGTAAAACCTTTACAGAATTATTGTGATTCTTCAAAGAGAGCAGATAACATATAATGAGTACACACTTACAGCTTAAAATAACCATTATTACATTTACAAATAAAGTTACATTGTTTTAAGGCCGCAACTAATGATTATTTAGAATCTTGATTAAACTGTCACAATTTTTTTTTTTTTTTTTTTTACAGATTAATCGGATGAAAAACCTCAAATGTATTATACATTAAAAATTATTTTTAATCCATTGTTTTAAACAATGTTATTCCAAATCCCAATGCTGTCCTCCAAACTATGTTTAATATAAAAAGTAAAATGCCAATCGTGGCCAAAATGTTCCTAAGAAAACAAATATAGTGAATATTTATGTGGGCTATGCTGTACATCATAAGCAAAGCAAAAAAAAAAAAAAGTTAAAATACAACAAAAATACATGATAAATTATTAAATAAAAAAATGATAAACAACAAAAGCACAAAACGTTAACTTGCGAGGCATAAAGAATCACTTGTCTGAATTAGCTTTATTAGCCTACATAAATGGGCTACTCCGACAACAGTGCCTTTACTGCTCCTTCTCTCATAAATATGATTAATTGTTACATGTGACATTTTAAACCTTACATTTCTCACACAAAATAAATAGGCTAACCATAGACTGTATACATTTTTTGTAACAAAATGTGTCTTTGAAGCGCATGCGCACACCGGCTCCCGTTCATTTACGTTTTTTAAGTTTTTAAGAGGCGTGTTGTCCGAATATGCAAAATGTAAATACTCGCGGGTCTTTCTAGCATTTGCAGATTAGGATCTATGATTAGGATATGGCCATAAAATGTAAGTTATGCGCTGAGGAAAACTCTTGTCAAAGGCATTAAACAGCACACTGCACGCATCTGTCAAAGCACGGCAGGGCAAGACGCAGTAAACTCGTATGCTTTTGTTTGAAGAACTTCTTTACCTTTACCGGAGCAGCTCACTCTGTGTCCTCCGCTGTTTTTCAAATGAGTTTTTTCCACAGAAATGTGTTTGTTATTCGCTGATGTGAAGGGACGTGACTGCCTTATGGTTTCCCGGGTAAAGCCCGCAGACACGACTAATCAAACATCAAAATCGTTGTCGATTATTTTAATTATCGATAATAATCGATTAGCTGTTGTAGCTGTTTTTGTTTTGTTTTTCTTCATTTGTAGACTGACACCTTTCCAGTCCCCATGTTGAGAGGAATAAGGAGTTAGATACAGAGGTGTTTTGTGTGTTGTGTAAACATGATGGTTGTAGAGCTAGACTAAATGTGAGCAGGAATTTGATCATCTTGCTTGCACAAAAACAGATTAAGAATTCCTAAAAATGAATAAAACTATGAAATGCAAACTTAAAATATTATGCAAACCTGCAATAATGAAATATACTAAATTATACAAATACATGTTATGTATTTAACTTTATTAACCAATGTATTTGAAGGTGACCTTTGATGATCCAATTGTTGTTGATATCCAATTGCTCTAGAAAGAGTGTAATGTAAATTCATGTACGGACGTATTTCCTTCATCCTGAGGCTTAATAATTTCACTTTTGATGTGAAGGGGAATTTATATTTGCAAAAAATAGAACTTAAGTTTTTGTTTTGTTATTAACAAAAAAGACCAGCACTGGGGCCTAATGCACAAAATTAGGATAAGGGATTAAGCCGGGATATCTTGGTGATCCTGGCTCAGCTTATCTGCTAATATACAGTTATCTTTCGTTATTGTTGTCGTTCTTGGTGTTATTGTGCCTTCTGGGTAAGTTTACATGACAGCGGTGTCCTAAATTTTGCATACAGATGACAAGATCATCATATCACAGATTAATTGCTTATCCTAGTTTTGTGCTAGTTTTGTCCCAGGAAAAAGTAATGCAGAAGTAATGATTATAACTCAATATTGTAGCACATTACTTATATTAAAACAAAGTATCTTTCCCCAACAGCTAACTACTCAGAAAATTATTTGATCAGCTGTAATTTGATCTAATAAAAAAAAAAAGTTAAGACCATTTTGTACCCTGTTTGACTGAATCACTGAATAGACTCATTCATTCACAAATTTGCCATCTCTAGTTTTGATTCTAAATAGCCAACTGAAAATAAAGTCTGGAATACACTAAACAACTTTTGCACAGATTGTTGATGTATGGCGTACAACTCACACAGGAGTCACTTTTAAATCAATTAGCTTTCTGATGATCAAGCAGCAAATTTGCTTGACCAACCAATTTGTGGAAATCTTTCGCCCTCGTGCAACATTCCCAAATCATACAGAATCCTGTTGAAATGACTGGATTTCACCTGCAAAAAATCCCCAAACGATGGGAAATGTGACCACACCTTTAGCTAGCTGCTCATAATGACTTTTAAAAAAAATGACTGGAAAAATAGAATTTTGTAGCATAAACAATATTTTCTACTGACAAAACTACATTATCACTTTTTAATTCTACTTCCCAATACCACACTATTCATATCTATATACACTCACCTAAAGGATTATTAGGAACACCATACTAATACTGTGTTTGACCCCCTTTCGCCTTCAGAACTGCCTTAATTCTACGTGGCATTGATTCAACAAGGTGCTGAGAGCATTCTTTAGAAATGTTGGCCCATATTGATAGGATAGCATCTTGCAGTTGATGGAGATTTGTTGGATGCAAATCCAGGGTACGAAGCTCCCGTTCCACCACATCCCAAAGGTCCTCTGTTTGGTTGAGATCTGGTGACTGTGGGGGCCATTTTAGTTCAGTGAACTCATTGTCATGTTCAAGAAACCAATTTGAAATGATTTAAGCTTTGTGAAATGGTGCATTATCCTGATGGAAGTAGCCATCAGAGGATGGATACATGGTGGTCTTAAAGGGATGGACATGGTCAGAAACAATGCTCAGGTAGGCCGTGGCATTTAAACGTTGCCCAATTGGCACTAAGGGGCCTAAAGTGTGCCAAGAAAACATCCCCCACACCATTACACCACCACCAGCAGCCTGCACAGTGGTAACAAGGCATGATGGATCCATGTTCTCATTCTGTTTACACCAAATTCTGACTCTACCATCTGAATGTCTCAACAGAAATCGAGACTCATCAGACCAGGCAACATTTTTCCAGTCTTCAACTGTCCAATTTTGGTGAGCTTGTGCAAATTTTAGCCTCTTTTTCCTATTTGTAGTGGGGATGAGTGGTACCTGGTGGGGTCTTCTGCTGTTGTAGCCCATCCGCCTCAAGGTTGTGAGTGTTGTGGCTTCACAAATGCTTTGCTGCATACCTCGGTTGTAACGAGTGGTTATTTCAGTCAAAGTTGCTCTTTTATCAGCTTGAATCAGTCTGCCCAATCTCCTCTGACCTCTAGCATCAACAAAGCATTTTCGCCCACAGGACTGCTGCATACTGGATGTTATTCCCTTTTCACACCATTCTTTGTAAACCCTAGAAATGGTTGTGCATGAAAATCCCAGTAACTGAGCAGATTGTGAAATACTCAGACTGGCCCGTCTGGCACCAACAACCATGCCACGCTCAAAACTGCTTAAATCACCTTTCTTTCCCATTCTGAGTTTGGAGTTCAGGAGATTGTCTTGACCAGGACCACACCCCTAAATGTATTGAAGCAACTGTCATGTGACTGGTTGATTAGATAATTGCATTAATGAGATATTGAACAGGTGTTCTTCATAATCCTTTAGGTTAGTGTTTTATGCAGCAATCAATTACACAAAACTGGACGTGCAATGCGTTTCTGACACAATTATAGGATAGCTCATTTTTGCCAGCTTACTAGCACAAAAGTGACATATTGTAAGTGAATTATTGTACCTTAAGAGGTCCAACATTGTTAACGTAACTCAAACACTCACAATGCTGTAATCATTTATCAATCTTACCCTATTACACAATTAATAAAATAGCTTTGGTACATGATAACCTCACTATTTATGGTGAACACTGTCTTACTGCACAAAACACTATATATGTCAGTATTTTATATTGTATGGAGCAGTCAATTACACTTAATTGGACTTGCGCTGTATGTTTCTATCACAACAATAGACTAGCTAATTACCGGCAGCTTACGAGCTCAAAAGGTCACAATGTAGTGTAGTGCAATTACCTTCAACATTATTAACGTAACCCTGCACACTCATATGGTCCCTTTGATGTGGTACAGTAAAAGAAATCTCATTATAGTAGCCATGGGCAAGTTAAATTGGTCATGACTTGAGGAATATCTAGTGCACAGCTACATTCTGCCAGCTAGTATTGTTCCCTCTGCTGCTGCTGGCACAATATGGCATTTGTCTGCGGTTTGCTTTCAAACAAATTCAAATGAAAGCAATGTGAAGCCATCATGCCTTAGCCACCAGAAGCCAGAGCAAACTAGAGTTTCAATAAGATATCTCAGGAGTTGTGCAGGTGACTGATGGTGTACAGATGTGGGGAGGGGGATTGTGCAGAAGACAAATTTTTCATCTAACACCACAGGCTCTTATTGATGTATGCCACCTATTTCTTCTCCTCACACTGTACCACCTTCAGCCAGATATAATTCACACAGCCGACTATCTTACCTATTCTCATTTCTGCATAAACAGACAAAACCCAATGCTTCAATGCACAGCACATTCATAATTAGCCAAAAGACAGGGGAGATCATTATCGCAAAAGTGGCTTATTTGGAGGCAACAGCTTTTTGATTCGACTCTGTGCTGATGCGTGTCGACTGCATACATTGTGATGTTGACTCTGCAGAATCATCTGTCTCAAAGTCTGGCAGGAGCTGGGCCACCACCCACCATATCCATCACAGCCTTTGCCAACCTGGCATCTCCCCACACTTATCCCTTTTCCAAAGTGCCACGTCATGTCTTTTCTGAAGGACAACAGAAGCAAATAGTTGACTGTTGTAGCACAGATCAGACACTGCCCCTCCAGCAATACAGCAGTGACACAACGTCAACGAAAGCGATACGTTAGAAGCGCTAGTTGCTTTAACAATGATTGATCAGGCCCTCATGAAGCTCCCTCAGGTGGCATAACACATTGACAGCATGGCACATATTTGCATCTTGAATTGTCGGGCAATTAAAAGCGAAAAACAAACTCAGACATTTTCATTTACATTTAATCATTTAGCAAACAAACCAACAATAGGGCAATAATATGCAAGTGCTGTGATTAGTCTATAATAGATATATAGAATAGAAAGTGTTTGTATTATTGACAGTGTGTTTTAAAAAATAAAAATAAAAATTACATTAAAATAATCAAATAGTTAAATGTAACATAGTAACATGAAACAACATTGAATACAAGTTATAAAAATGTATACAAGACAAGTTATCTTTAGCAGTCCTAAAAGGCTATGGAAGCTTGTTTTCTTTTAAACCTTTGCCCAGATCCCTGAATTCAAAATGTGTTAGCAACACAATAATAAACTCTTCGCTGCCTTTGGTTTATGAATTAGCATGGATAGGATAGTCCTTTCTAACTCTGGCCTGAATTACCTAACTCAAACTGACAGTTTCTTTATTGGGCATTGGTAGTGGAAGCTAGGAAGCTATGGCGGCATCTGGGATGAGAGAGTTGGAAACAATCTCTAAATTGAAGTTAGACTGCTAAACGGATTTAAAGCATATCTAAATACCACTACAGTAACTTTTAAGCCTCTGAGGCATCATGGATTTCAAATGTATACCATGGTTCAGTGATTTAGCTTTTATACAGGAGCAGCTCCACACTGCAGCATAAGAGAGCTCTGTTCTGGCAAAAGCTAAACATATGCTAATTTCAACCAATAATGGACCCATGATGTAAAAAAAAATGGCTGATTATTTAATTGAGTGACTTAATTGCATATAGTGGAAGCACTTTTCTTTGCAAGGGTTATTTTTGAGTGTTGTATTCAGAACACATGTTTATTGCTAAATGCTTCTTGACACACAGTTTCTCAGGTCCCCGATGTGTTCAACAACGACCTTGAAAGACTCATGGGCTCTCATTCACTAATGCCCTGCTGCAGAGGAGGCACAAATCAGGATTCCAGGAGCATTTCTGTGCATTTTAGAAAGCCCATGAATAAAAGAGCACAAGCTACACTGAAGTATGCTGAACAATGCAGAAGGAATGTAATATTTTTGGACATGTCTATATATGCAGTTTTAGGGAAATTACACATTTAAACATTCCAATGTGTACTCTCATACCCTGTAAAAATTATTCTTTAAATAATATTTATAATAACATTAAATAACTAATATAATAATATAATATCAAATGCAATGCAGATTTAAACATTTTGCCTGTCATTGTCCTGTTGGAAGTTGAACCTTCACCCCAGTCTGAGGTCCAGGGCACTCTGGAGCAGGTTGCTCCAGGCTGTATTCATCTTTCTCTCGATCCTGGTCTCCCAGTTCCTGGCACTTAAAAACATCCCCACAGCATGATGCTGCCACCGACATGCTTTCACTGTAGGGATGGTATTGGCCATTTGATAAAAGTGCCTGGTTTCCTTCAGACATGACGCTTGCCATTCAGGCCAAAGAGTTCAATCTTTGTTTGATCAGACCAAAGAATATTTTTCTCATGGTCTGAGAGTTCTTCAGGTGCCTTTTGGTAAACTCCAGACGGGCTGTCATGTGCCTTCTGGCCACTCTACTATACAGGCCTGATTGGTGGAGTGCTGCAAAGATGGTTGTTCTTCTGGAAGGTTCTCCTCTCTCCACAGAGAAACGCTGGAGCTCTGTCAGAGTGACCATCAGGTTACTCAGTTTGGCCGGGCCACCAGCTCTAAGAAAGATACACATACACATGTATACAAACATACACACACAGTATATGATGTAAACCACCAAAAGAAAATATGACTACTTACCGTTCAGTTTTTAATCTCTTGACTCCACACATTTTCACCAAGTGGCCCCAGGCTATCAACTTTGAGTATCCGTGCTTTACATTACTTAGTCCTGAAATGGATGGTGGAAACGAAATGTTATGTTTAAACAAGGTAAATAAACAGAAATACCACTGAGAACCATTTGTCACGATTGATTGATTTAAAAGATTGTGAATGTGCACACATACAAATGTTTTTGATTCATGCAGACAGATCTTCACTCTGTTGTTTTGTGGATGTTACTGAGTCACGCGTGACTAACTGTCCTCTCTGAACATAATGAAGACACATACCACACGTCTGGCGCTGCGCCTGACACACTTCAACCATTGACAGCACACACACATTGCTATTATGTATAGCTTTTGCATGAAGCTTTGACATCTTCTGTAACTGTTTTCTTTGACGATTCATGTGCACTGTACTTAATAATTATTACATCATAATGCATATAAACACGTTAATGGCAAAAGGTGATATCAGATTACACTTAACACCTATAACGTCACACAGAATTCATGTAAAAGAAAGTCTTCGGGAAAAAGCAAAACTAATCAAAAGGAGAAAATAAATCCATGTTAAGAGACCCCCAAAGAAGATTCTGCAAATGATAAAATATTATTTTAATATTTAAAGGGTTTTACAAAATATATATTACAAAATTCTTAATGGAAAGCAATCTGAGGGGGTGAAAAGAGCAAAAGATAAATGATCTCTTATAAATAAAAGCTGACATTTTTGTCTGACCTCCATTCTGCCTTGTCTTGCCGTTTTGTCAGTTCTCAGAGATGAAGCCATCTTATCTGTTATGCTGAGTAGCATCTGTTGTTCTGTAATGAAAGAGATTACTTTAATACCAAAAATCATTTTATCTGTATTCAAGCTTTAGCGCTCTTAGAGGACATCTCCCATTTTTTGTTGGATGCTACCAGAACTTCTGGCACAAATAGGCTCTGATCTCTGTTCCAAAACGTATTGTGCTACCTACCTAGACAGCATTTTTAGGCATCACAGGCATTTGATCCAGAATGCAATGCAACAAGCTCTTCAAAAAAAGCATCATCTAAGATGTCGGAGAAAGTGAGAGAAATGTTGACTATAGGCCATCATATATTTTATATCTATAAAAATTTTTAATGTTTAATGGACATTTACCCAATACTTCATTCATTATGTTTTTTGTATCACTTTGGATAATTTACTTTAGACATTCTACTAATCATTTGCTTAATTGTACAGCACTTTGGTAAAACATTTGTTGTTTTTAAATATGCTTTATAAATAAACTTGAACTTGAACTAGAAGTAACTTAGCAACTACAGTAGGCCTAGATAGTAACCAAAATACCTATTACCATTGCGGGTACCAATACAACCCAGTTACATTTCACACTTGTTAGAGACATTGTTCAGTAAGGCAGGAATTGTGACACTTTTACTTTTACATGAAGATAAAATAATAAAATAAATTAATAATAAAAAATAAAATTAAAACTGGTACTGTAATAACAATATCAATAATAATACAGTATTATAACATTTAATTCTGGATAACGGCAGTGCATGAAATGTGTGTTTACATTTTACTGTACAGTAGGCCTACTAGCCAGTATTTTAGATTATTACACAAGGTGTGCATTACACCATAAAATAAATAAAACAACGAAAAGGTGGATTACTCTGAATGGGAACATTATGAGTAACACATGGATTTGTTTATATTGTGTCCAACTTAGTGTGACCAAAATTTATAATGAAAGTTTGACATGTAGTTGCAAATTAGAGTTAAGGCCTGTTCACACCAACGACGATAACTATAATCATAACAATTAATATAGTTCTAAAAATCATTTTCAATATTTAAGAATAGCAGCATTCAAACCACAACAATAACAGCACAGAGAAACAATATAGTTGGAAATGGAAGTTGGAACGATTTTTTTTCCAGCTGATGAATGATAAAAACGTACAGCCAATCAGAATCCATCCTGCTGTAACAAGCTCAAACATTTAAAGCCACATAAAAGCACGCACTTAAAACACAGCAATATCATGCTGGTGTGGACGCTAATATAGTTATCTTTATAGTTATTCTTTCACATTCTTGGTGTGAAAGGGCCTTTAGTTGACAAGTATTTGTAAAGTTACTTACAGTGAAATGTCTAAGGTAGACAAAATAAAGTGTAACCTTTATGTTTATGATTATTAGATTGTATTATTATTAGCTTATCAAAATCTATTGAAATGTAGGCCATTCCAAATCAATTACAAAGATCTATTTCAGATGATACAGTCTATGTAGACAGAAAAGGCAGCTTAGTATAGTATTTTAGAACAGTTTTATATATAGACAAAATCATAGTCATAAAAAATAGATATATTTGCAGTATATAAAGTTAGAAAGTACAGAGCCAATAAAAGGACATGGTGATTATATGTCAATGCTTTTGCGTTCCCTCGCAAATGTTTTGAGATACTTTGCATTTGCTCGATTTTTCAGTTCTTTGCGAGAGAAACACAAGAGGGTTTCAAATATATTTTTACCTCCAATGTCATATTTTTTTTCTTTAGGGGCTCTGTAGGAAAATAATTGCTATTTAAATAACACTGTTCCGTTAGCATTATTGAATGTTATTGGTCAGTCGCCACATTAGGGGCACAATAGATAATCTTAAAACTGCTGTGGACTTTGTCTGCCTGCCTAAGCTCAATACATGTAACAGATCAGTAATTTATCAGCAAAGTATCAGAGGCGTATCAGTGGTGTAGCACCGATATATCAGGGACAGGAGAGTAATTGTTTGGGTGGTTCAGCATGGCTGGGATCCAAATGTTCTTTGCAGAGAAAGTCATTCAGTGCTTTTGATCTTTTCACTTTAAATTCACAGTGCAATGTCGCATGATAGATGATGGGGGAGAGAAATAAATATTTAAAATCCAGGGCAGACAGGAGTGGAAGATGGAGCTGTGGGTGTTCCACCATTCAAAGGGAGTTTGAACAATAGAAGCTGCTCCAAGCCACCCAGTGTCCCCTCACAGCGGTCCCTCCTCCCACCCCACGCCCTTCTGATGTCGGTTCATTTCACCAAGCTTACTTTAGCGTGACTGATAATGAAAATGCAGGTAACGACCCATTTTCGAGGCAGCAAATGACAATGACAGCAGCCACTGAATGTTTGGATCAAATGGCCAAGGGTGCGATTGCTCTGAAAGCCAGACCCGGAGCCATTTGCGCCTCTGGCTTCTCCAGAGCTCAGTGAGTTAGCAGTAATCGAATCATATGAGAATGCACTCAGGGGGGCAAAGAGAGCTGTTGCATAGCCAGAGAACAGAATAGAGCCCTGGGTGGCAAAAATAGGAAACTTACAACCGCGATGAAGGGCCTTGCAGGCTGATTCTCGGTTTTTGGGAGGGAATGGTGTGATGCAGCCTGGCAACTGGAAAGTACAGTGGAATACAGTCTGCATGACACAAAGGAAAAATTCAAGAAAGTTAACATCCATCTTTAATGTATTATAGAGCAATGAAATACTTCATGAATAGAATCTTTGCATATTATATATATATATATATATATAATTTTTTTAAATAGGCAAATGCTTGAGTCTATGATTGAATCATTATTGCAGTAATTATTATGTTTCTAGCATATTATCCCCCTGGTTTAACAGGCGAGGCTTAAACCTAGTCCCAGACTAAAATGCATGTTTGAGCTGTTTTAAAGGGTTAATTAAGCTACTTAAATTTCCTAATTAAACCAAGGCCTAATCCTGGCTTAATCTAAACCCTGTCTGTGAAACCAGGCCTATATGTTTCATGACAATGTCAAGATTCACCAGGCTCAATTTGTTAAAAAATGGTTGGGAGGGAACATGATTAATCATTTTCACACATGAATAGGCACCAAATGTTATTTCCATCAAGAGGTGCATACTTTTTTGGTCAGAATCTTGTATTGACAATGCAAGAGTCCAGTACTCTGTAAAGTCTCTTCCAGCACATCCCAAAGACTTTCAATGAATTTAAGGTCTGGGCTCAGAGGTGCCAATTCATGTGTGGAAATTATTATTTATGCTCCCTCCCAACCAATCTTTCACAGTTTGAGCCTGATAAGTCTTGACATTGACTGGCCATACACTCACCTAACGGATTATTAGGAACACCTGTTCAATTTCTCATTAATGCAATTATCTAATCAATCAATCACATGGCAGTTGCTTCAATGCATTTAGGGGTGTGGTCAAGACAATCTCCTGAACTCCAAACTGAATGTCAGAATGGGAAAGAAAGGGGATTTAAGCAATTTTGAGCGTGGCATGGTTGTTGGTGCCAGGCGGGCCGGTCTGAGTATTTCACAATCTGCTCAATAACTGGGATTACAAATAGTAAAAAGAGGCTACAATTTGCACAAGCTCACCAAAATTGGACAGTTGAAGACTGGAAAAATGTTGCCTGGTCTGATGAGTCTTGATTTCTGTTGAGACATTCAGATGGTAGAGTCAGAATTTGGCGTAAACAGAATGAGAACTTGGATCCATCATGCCTTGTTACCACTGTGCAGGCTGGTGGTGGTGGTGTAATGGTGTGGGGGATGTTTTCTTGGCACACTTTAGGCCCCTTAGTGACAATTGGGCATCGTTTATGTGCCACGGCCTACCTGAGCATTGTTTCTGACCATGTCCATCCCTTTAGGACCACCATGTACCCATCCTCTGATGGCTACTTCCAGCAGGATAATGCACCATGTCACAAAGCTCAAATCATTTCAAATTGGTTTCTTGAACATGACAATGAGTTCACTGAACTAAAATGGCCCCCACAGTCACCAGATCTCAACCAAACAGAGCACCTTTGGGATGTGGTGGAACAGGAGCTTCGTGCCCTGGATGTGCATCCCACAAATCTCCATCAACTGCAAGATGCTATCCTATCAATATTGGCCAACATTTCTAAAGAATGCTTTCAGCACCTTGTTGAATCAATGCCACATAGAATAAAGGCAGTTCTGAAGGCAAAAGGGGGTCAAACACAGTATTAGTATGGTGTTCCTAATAATCCTTTAGGTGAGTGTATATGGCCATGATGTGTCTTCCTACATGGTTGTTTAAGAAATTAAAAGCTACTCACACTCTACCAATTAGGGTCAGAAGAAATGTTGCTAAACATAATAATCACTGCAATAATGATCCAATCATTGACTCTTAAGCATTTGCCTAATTAAATCCAAACTTGCCTCATGTGTACTTACCACATACCCCCATGGCCCCATCGCCCTTCGCATGCCGGGGGACGACACCCGTAGCACTCCGGGGGACGACAATGCCCAGCAGCCAGCTCCCTGTTTGCTCGCTTTGTTGTGTCCCCTTATGAACAGCCACCCCTCCTTGACCCAAAATGCACAGCAGTGAGATCTCTGTCCCACCAACGTCAGTCAACGCTCCTTTATGCTGCACGACCTCCTCAGTACTACAATCCCCCTCAGAAGCAAGAGCATTCCAATAGCGTTCCTCCTTCCTCCTGGGTTTCGCCACCAATGTAACAAGGTTTGTATTCAGGGAAGGAGGAGATTGGAACTGGCGAAAGTTCAACGTAAACTTTAATATAAAAATAAACAAACCAAATGTAAAGCAGCAGCCCCTTATGGACGACTGCCGCATATAATAATTAATAAATCACAACATAAATTTCCCAAGCCTGGTCCTTTCTCATCTCCCTTTGTCTTCATACCTCCTTTTATTCCTCCGGAGCTTGAGGTTTGTTACCATTAGCTAGTGAGTGTATAAATGAATGTAACATATTTTATTGTATATGTTTGTCATGCAGGTCTGTATGATCATTACTAATTTAATACATTTCTTAGAGTGTTTTCACACTTGGTTTGTTTGCCTTGACCGAACCCGAGTTCGATTGCACCCCCCTCCCCCTGCTGGACTGTGTTCATGTTATATTATTTGGGTCTGAACCGGGGTGCGTTTGCGTCCTCAGAGCAGCAGCTGTTTACCCCGTTGCTTGGTAACGACGGCGAGCAAGGTGGCAAAATGAAGAGTGTTGCTCACCTCACTCTTATATTTTTGTTTTTGATTTTGAACTGTTGGTTTTGTTACCAAAGCTTCAGTATGTAATGGCACTTGCGTCTATCTGTCGCGAATGTACTGCAAATGCTCTAAAGAATGCTGAAGAGAGCAGAAATTTGATTTACAGCTCTCTGACTGCAGTATGTCAGTCACGCTCGTCAGGAAAATGAGTGAAACACACACAAAACACACATTTTTATCAAATCATTCGTCATTAATAGCAGTTCACTTCCGCAATTTAGTACGATTGCGCTTACAGCAGTGAACCGTACCAGAGTTCACATGAACCGAACCCCAGACCACCCTTTTTAAGCGGACTCGATTACGGTTCACGGGTGTGTACCCGAGTTCGGAAGACAGCGTTCACATCATCCAAACGAACAGAACTCTGACGTCAAACGCAGGGCCGTAACCACAATGGACATTGAGGGAAGTCCCCCCCCCAATGATTAGAAATGGCCAAATTGCCCCCAATATTTGAAATTCTTGCACTGCTGCAGCACTTCATTATGCAGTGCTCTGTGTGTTGTTAGGATGACAAAAAGGTTTAAAAGTTACATTTTAGTTTGGTTTACCTCAGTGGTCTAACAGCGCTCGTCAATGTCAAAATGATTGAGACGGCCAATCAAATCAAAGGAGGCGGGGTTTACGTTCTCTTTTGGCTCGTGTACACTGACTGCACAGTCTTCACACACACAGGCTGTCTCTCATTTCATGTAATTTCGAAGGCTGCGTCCTCTAGAGGATACATCCTGTGAAGGATGCGGTAGGCCTATACGGAGTGTCCTCAATCAGTATGAAACGAGACGTCCTTTGTAGGACACACAGGCAGGAAGTATCACGTTGCTTTGCCACCATGTTCAGCCTCGTTGCGCTCTCACGCCAGTTAAATATGAATGAAAATTATTTATAACTTGAAAATGACTGAAATGTTTCTTGCCTTGACAGCAATGTACTGCTCTAAACGTTTCAAAATCACTAAATACTTGTAATCCTGTTTACCACACCTGTCTGTTTGAGGTAATACAGCTTAAAAAACAAAAATAAGCTTGAAACTACTTATATTTAAACACCACATGTACGCTTGCATGTATATCTGGCGACGGTGCCATGTTTTCAAATAATATAAAAAAAAATGGACGGTTGTTAACGGCGACGCAAAGAATTGTGGGTTATCTGCAGCAGCAAAGGCTACACCTCATGCACACTCTGAATTCCTGTAATAGAAGGGCGCATCCGAAGGTCGCATTTGGAGTGTCCTACTCACTTTTTTTAAATGAGACAGCCTCGTGACGTATGCAACCTTCGAATGCGCCCTCCGGAGGACACAGGCTTACGAAATGAGACACAGCTACAGATAAGCGCGTCAATCTATCGCTTCATGCCTTTGCGGAGAGAGATTCTATTCTTTCCGGTGAAACCACAAAACATTAATGCACACAAATGTGTCCCTGCTCTTAATATACAATCATTGATGAACATCTTTGATTTTAATGAAGAAGAAAAGAAAAAAAAAACACTATATGAGAGCGGATTAGAACTCAGAACCTTTGACACAGTTTGCAAAAATACGACCACTAGACCACTGGGTAACTCAAGCATTAATGACGGATCTTTCTGTGTATTTATTCACTAATGCAAATAATCTCGGGACTAAAGATATCTTTGCCGCAAATTAATGCAAATATATTTTGCAAATAGTCCCAAAAGGATTATGTCCCAACTAGAATTAGACCTAGAATTTCGTTCACGGTTCTGTTTCTTTATGCTTTATAAAAAATAATTTAAAAAAATTGGTCCCCCAAACGAATGTAGTTCATTTGAGACTACATGTTATATCCTGTGTTTAAATGGAGAGGGGGTATGTCTGTTTTCTCTTTTACATTTGAAGATAGGAAAGTTATTTCCAAATACCATCAGGAAGATTGTGTTTTGTTTGTTGTTTTGGCCATTTCCCCATTTCTTTGTATCCCACTGATTCGTTAAATAAAACGTATATATTTTTACTTCAAAATCTGGTGTTGCTGTGCTTTGTGCCCGTCCTGAAACCTGAAGACGGGAGTTCTTACTCTCTCCCTGAGATTTTTAACCCCCCTTCCCTACCCCTAGACCTTAGAAAGGAGGCTTGAAACAGATATACACACAATTATTAATATATGCACACACTCAAAAAATATGTATACCAGTATCAGAAAAAAACCCCGCAACATAACTACAAACGTCAGACAGACAAAATAATCCATTTACATTCACTTCCAACGTATAAAGAAATCATGTTGGCTGAGCTGCTTCTTACTGCACAAAATATATGAAAGATGACAAGCAATAATTATGCACTTTAAAATAAAATGCACATCTCTTACCCTCTAAATTAGTAAGCGCCATGTGTTTACTTTCAGGTATTTCTTCACTAATGGACATGAATGGAGTGGACAGATGTATAGGTGCATCCCTTTATGCACAGAGAGGCATCCATATCGATTGAATTTCATATGGATTAACCGTAGGGCAGTCTGGTGAAGGAAAACAAAATCAAATGCCTCTCTGACCCTGGTGGAGAATGGCAGGAAGTCCTGGGGGACAGACGTTTTAGATGTGGTTGTCTGCACTCTTCACCGTGCGAAAAGCCTTTTACAAATCAGCCTAGCCACTTCTCAGTATTCCCGCTGTATTCTCAGAAGTCCTATTCTACGGCACTCCCAGTCGACCCCGGGACCTGGAATGCTGAAGGTTTTTTAAAGCTATGGTAAGAATACTATACCCTGTGTAAGTATGTTCAAAATGTTGTTTTGGTGGAGTGAAATTCCAAAAACTGGAAATGTAAGACATAGTGAGAAGAGGCAACGCAAGGAGCTCAGAATATATTTTTAGGTCTTAAATAAAAAAACTTTTACATTTGTCTTGTAGAGACCTATAAAACATATAATCGTATACTTCAAATAATAATCCATCTATGTATTCAAGCAGTACTTTGTAATATTTCTAATTCTTTACAATTACTTATTTTAAAATGTGGATAATAAAAACAATACATTTACCAAAGCTACAAATACAGATTTGACTGGTACCGCATATGAAATAGAAAAAGAAGAAAAAAAACGTCCAATGTTACAAAACACATTTGCATGGTTATTAGGGTGACATTTCATGTGAGAAACACATATTGCATGTCACAAAAGTGAAAGATATTGCTTTCATCTTTCAACACATGAGACCATAATGACCGATTTCAAAGAGGGGAATGTCCAGACCTTCACAAACCATATTTTGCAAGTACTCGTTTTCTCAAATAATGTATGTGCTACACAATTTGTGGATACATCAATGGCCCATACTTTATTTCAGAACACAATAATTGTGCGTATCACTAAGCCTTACCTCAGCTTCTAAAAATTCAAACAAAAATCTGGTTCAGCTTAAAACTGTTTGGAAAAATATATTGCTCAGAATTTCAAAGCATTATATTGAAACATTTCACTGAATGTTTAGGTTTGCTCTGCACTGCTCATAAAAATAAAAGACATTACCTTTGAAATGGTTCACCTTATTTGATTCAGAACGTATTATGGTGAGCTCTCATCTCCAGAAATATAAATGGATACAGTCATATAAAATCATATTTCTTTTGAGGAGAGTATCCTTCTTTGCTTTGTATGAGGTGAAGATGTCAAATGCAGACAGAGATTTTTTTAATATCAGAAAAATATTACTTTTTTTCTGCCAAACCCACAAGTAATATGGGACTTGTGAACTTTGACAGAGAGTATGAAAGCCAACCTATAAAAATCATGCCTTTTAGTTAAAAGAGCCTTACTGATAAAGGCTAAATCTGTTTAGTTTTATTTTATTGCCTGATTTCAGCTAAATGTATTATACCCTTTTGAAATATGCTACCATAACAAATATTTTATGAGATTTTGGTAAAATACTGATTGTTGTCAAAATGGGCACCGATGGTCTGAATTGAAATGGACTTTCTTTCCCAATATTCCAGACTTCAAATATATAAAAATAATAATAATTCCAAGTCGACAGCATGTTATTGCTGATATTGCTTTATGCACAATATTCAAAACGATGGGAGACCGTAAAATGGGGTCAGCTGTAACACTGTACGTTTGACAGGTCAGAAAAGAGCTGTGGTGACATCATTAATATAGTACAGTCCCATCTTCTTTTTGAGCATACAGGAGAAATTTGACAAGAAAGTAAACATTTTCATCAAGATTATTTTTGCCTAGCAATCATTGAATTGTAGGTACAATTATTTAACTAAAATGACCTGAAGCATCTATTTCTCTAGTTTAATTTGATGCTTTGTATTTATGCTACCTTCAAACACACATGCTAAAAAAGTTAGCTAAGTAGGGGTAGGGATAGTTGTAAAAGTTATTAAAAATGTTACAACCAACCCCTATGATGATTCAATGAGCTCTTTGTTCTTCAATGATGTTAAATGGTGTGGGTGTCATTTCAACAAATGACCTTTCAGTGTTACGTCGATCCCCAGCCAGTGTTACAAGTCACCCTAGTAGTGGGGTAGGTTGTAACATCGGAACTCTTTGTATTTGACATTAACTCACATAATCTGTGATTGTGTAGTAAAATTAACTCACATATGTAGCAGACAAATGTGGCTACCATGTATCAAAATTTGAGACATCTAGCATAAACAACCACTGAGTTCCTGATGCTCAAGCAAAAAGTGTTACAACCATCCCCGGTCTCCCCTACTATTAGCAGATATGAACCTCAGTGTCACATGACAGATATGACAGCAAGTTGCAGAGCGCTCTGTCACAGAACAGATGACGAAGGCTTGGTAACTGGGTCACCGTGTGACAAGAGCAGTCACGAGGTCATCCTGTCAGTCCACATCAATGCGACTCTATATTCACAAGGCCTGGAAGACCTGCAAAATACGCTTGTGAGAAACTATGAGTGGTAAAAAAAGTAAAAAGCATATGCATTTCTCCTCAACAATCATTGTTCATTGTTCATTACAGCCCATGTTTAGTGAAAAACGTGTGCATTTGTTATTTAGAATTGTTAGCGAGGCGTCTTTACATTTTCATTTGTATGTTTTTGATTTGGTTTCTACCTGGAGACATAAAAGATGCTGCAATCGATTTTTTTTATGGGATTGCACACAAAATATCCCAAGTACCACACATATAATCACTGAAATAGGTGTCCTGAGAAATCACACCAATCTGTGACACCAACCACAGGCTCTAAACAGTAAAAATGACTCTTACCATAGGGTGTCATCAGAAGATTTTGAGCATCCTAGGTCTGCTTATATTACATCCTGAGTTTGATTATATATTTTGAGAGGGGGGGATTTTAGAGATAATGGAGGTCCAGTCTGGCAGAAATAAGCAAAATTGATAAAATCACTTAAAAACGTAAAAGATTCCAAGTTTCAAACAGAACCAATTACCATTAGCAAAATCACATTGAGTGGTCTAGAACTATATTTCTAATTAAAATGTCTCAAGTAATTAGTGCCACTTAGAGCTTGTTCAAAACTAGTACAGTGCTGCCAAGTTCTTCAGATGAGAAAAATAAGTTATGCTTTTTTTATAGGAAAAAAAGTGAAACTCTCCATTTCTTTACACAACACACACCATTAGTGATTAAATTAAGCCACTGGTGGCAGTTGACAAGACCTACCTTGCAAACAAAAATTAAATGCTAAAGTCACAGTATATAAAATGTCATGAAATGGAAAATCTAAATTTGATATTATTTAAACATACAAGACATAAAAATAAGTACTTCATTAACCCTTTAAGATGCAATAACTTGTATTTTCATTTACTAACATAAAACTCCAGTGCATCTGCTGTGTAAAACAAATAATAATAATGTCTTATAATCACACTTACACACATATCAATTTAGCATATAAATAGGCAAATTATAACATCCAAGACTTATACATAAATATTTGAAGATAAATAACCACAGTTCAACATTTAAGTACATTGTAATTAATAAATCTGTTGCAAGATATTTACTAATGAAATCTGGCACAAGAATCTGACTGAAAATGCAGCTCTGATTTATTGCTTTGTGACAGTAGTGACATCTATAATGTTACCAAATAAATTCATTTTTTAATTGTAATATTTCACAATGTTATTGTTGTTACTGTATTTTTGACCAAATAAATGCAGCCTTTGTGAGCAACAGACTTAAAAATCTTCCCAACCCCACACTGTAAAAAAAAAATATTGTTGGTTTAACTTAAGCAAAACAAAAACATGGTTGCCTTCAAATTTTGAGTTCATTTAAATTACAAATTTGAGTTAATACAATGAAGGAAATTGGTTTAATAAATAGAAACTCAAAATATTATTGTATCTGAACCACATAAATAAAAAATAAAAAAATCATAAAAATCATAAAAATAGCACAATTTGGCATGTTTCACTGCATTATAACAAATAAAACACAATTACACAATATGTTTACAAAATATTTGAATAATATTTGAATAAATGGTTCTGTCGATTCTGAAAAATGTTCATTGTATTAACTCAAAAAAAATAAAATAATTTACAGTGCAAATTTTTGAACGGTACAGTCACTAAAAACTGTATAAAATTGTGAAGTTCCATACAAAAATAACATACAGGTTTGTAACAACTAGTTTGGGTGAACTATTCCTATTACATTCAGCTATAAAACTGTGCAAGCCAGAAGTCACATAAACATTATTTTCTATGGATAATCCTTAACAGTCCTTTCAGATGTTTGCTGGCAACATCCCAAACTGTCCTGAATTAATTTATCTGTGAAATAATTCCAGCAGTGTCCCCGCAGTTTGTGTTTTCTTTGTGGGACGGAGATGTACAGACAATGTCTGTATGAAAAATGAATTCAGTGGATGTAAGAGACGCTATCTGGGTGGACAACTGACAGGGGGGATATTGCTGTGTTAATCTGACAGGAAGAATAGAGAGGACAGTGGGCTGATTGACAGAGGAAAGGCGTGTTTACCAACGGCCCGCACAGATGAGGGCTTGACTGGATTCACATGCAGGTCAGGTAGCGTTCCATTTCCTTGCCTGTCATTGTGGACAAGCTAAAACACCGGACTTTTGACACCGGCATTTCCCATTGCTCTGTCTCCGTGACAAGCACAGTGTGCAAAAGAGGCTCGGGAGGCAAGTCAATTCGTATGGGAGCCAGGTCAATTTGCACGTCCCCCTGCAGTTTTAAGGAAAGCCAAAGAAACACGTGCTATTTCCTCATTATTTCACACCTTGAAATGCCATAGGTGCTATTTGGTGGTCAACTTTTTTTTTCTGCAGGTTTACTTTCCTTTTCCATTTTGATTTGTCTTTCTCTTTTAGCCTTGACCGGGAGCTGATCCTGATCTCAAAACTCTATCAACAACTCATTGAGATTCAGGAGAGGTTTTTAGCGAATGTGCCTCATGAAATAAGAAACATCCAGATAAAAACAGCACGGTGAAGATCAAGGTCATACAATATCTCTCCAGCTGAGTTTCATGGGTAACTTTGACTAAGCACAATACTCTGATAAAAGACACCATCATTCATAGTAATTGTCTTCTCACAGGAAGATTGCATACTCTCCATGTCTCAATGTGGTCATATGGGTAGTTCACCCAAAAATGAAAATTCATAATTTACCCATCCTCATGTTATTTAAAATATATGACTTTCTTTCATCACTGAAACACAGTTTTGAAGAATGAGCTGATTGCTCTTTTCCACACAGTTAATGCTCTAATTTATGGGGACAGGGGCTTCAAGCTTAAAAAAAAGCATCATAAAAATGTTACATATGATTCATGCACTTTATTTCAAGTCTTTTGAAAACATTTGATAGCTTTGTGTGAAATAAACTGAAAATAAAGTTATTCATTGAAAAACCTACGCCTAATTCACTAACAGATTGTTATTTTGAGTCAACTCTTGATTCCGAATCAGTTCACAAACCCAACTGGAATGATCCATTCAGAAATCCTTCTGATCCGGCTCTCAAGTGACTCACTGACTCGTTCGGTTGTGGCAGAAAACAGTTCTCAGTTCTGAAAACAGAAGAGTGCTTTGGACACAGCAAAAACCTCTTCAAACACAAATGTTTTTCCAAGTAATACTGCCTTTTTTTCTTAATTTATGCAATGCTTTGTTGATGTCTTTGGTAAAGTACCACTAAAAGGTTTATTTTTCCTTGAGTGGGACTTAGTAGCCATGTCATTTTCTTATTGTGTTATAGATGACTAACTTTTCCCTGTAAAAGGTAGTTCAATTATAATCGGAGCTTTGATGCTTTACAATTGAGTATTCATGTGTGTCCTAATGAATGTTAGCAATGACTCATGGCGTACATAGTATTTTGCTCCTAAAAACAATGTTTATAACCCTAGGATTAGCTTTTAGCTGATGTTTGGGGAATGCTGGTAAATGTTCTATGTGGTTTGTGCCTTTATTACCTTTGGTCCAGTGCTAGTGATGTGTTCGCTTTAGCAGAAAATTACAAAATTACCAGGTCAACATTATAAGTTCCACATGCATCACAAAGTTAAATGTATCTTTATCAGGAGCTTATGCTTTTCACTTTTATTTAGTGTGTAATGTTGCAGTTTGAGCACAAAAATGATCTGCAAGGTTACAAAGCTCAAAGTCCACTCCCAAAGGGAGATATTTTATTCAACAGAATCCACTTTTCTAGAACTACAACGAACGATTTGTTTGGACTACAACGCAATTTTTCCGGGCTTTATGAAGTCATAATGTTACTCATTTAAATAATCCCTGCTCACAGAAAAAGAGAATGAGGATGGCTTTCCACCCCGTTTCCAAAATTCATTGACCTCCCTAAGGCTGACAAACTTAAGAGTGGTTACAATTTATATTAAACACTGTTCCTGAACATTATAACCCCAAAGTTGTTATGTGTGATGCACTTTTTTATGGGAACAGCTTACAGTAACTAAGAGAGTCCAATGCAAGCGACACACAAAGGCTTCTCCTGAAACAGAGCAGTTCCCACTTTGTCTGGAAAATCTGTCGTTTGTGGATCACAACTTCTAAGTATATCTTATTATTTGTAGTTGCATTTTCTATTAACAGTTCCAATTCCAATATTGTTGCTACAATGTAAAGAAATGGCAAAGCTTTGCCTCTGCTCGCCTGCTAGCCAACATAAGTGTTGATATAGTGTTTACTGTAGTGTTTGTAAGATCTCGCTGTTGTAAGGCTGTTATGTTTGCTGAGAAAAGCCCCCAAACGAGTTAACAGTATGCACAGGTCAGGGGGCATATTTATTTATTTCAAAATGAATGTACCTGACAACCCTAATATTTACTCTCTAAATCTACAGCATTACTCTGCTCAATCAGAAGTAACATGTTGTGAGAGATGTTTCTACTTTTGTTTTTATTTGTTGTGAGGACTCAAACAGCATAATCCCCACATGTATGACATCTGTTATAATCCCCAAATGTGTGAAAACTCTTTTGAAATACACTCACAGTATCAGAAGCTGTCATGGCTGGTATCTTCTGACAAAAAAAATAATAATAATAATAATGTGTGTGTGTTTTTTTTTCCAGTGCTGCCAACGAATATAAGACAAGACAGATAAGAGGGATAAAAAGGTAGATTATGAGATATATCCATCTCTGCTTGTGTTACTATTTCAATAAAATTCAGATGTAAGGCATTATCCCAATACTGACCATACTATATTTTAGCCAACTGACTATGTTCCAAGTAGGATTTTTTACACTATATTGCCAAAAGTATCGGGACACCCATCCAAATCATTGAATTCCGGTGTTCCAATCACTTCCATGGTCACAGGTGTATAAAATTAAGCACCTAGGCATGCAGACTGCTTCTACAAACATTTGTGAAAGAATGGGTCGCTCTCAGTGAATTCAAGTGTGGTACCGTGATAGGTTGCCACCTGTGCAAAAAGTCAATTCGTGAAATCTTCTCACTACTAAATATTCCACAGTCAACTGTTAGTGGTATTCTAACAAAGTGGAAGCAATTAGGAACAACAGCAACTCCACGTAAGGCCACGTAAAATCACAGAGTGGGGTCGGCACATGCTGTGGTGCACAGAGTGCAGAAGTCTGCAACTTTCTGCACAGTCAATAGCTACAGATCTCCAAACTTTGTGTGGCTTTCAGATTAGCTCAAGAACAGTGTGTAGAGAGCTTTGTGAAAACGGTTTTCATGGCTGAGCAGCTGCATTTAAGCCTTACATCATCAAGTGCAATAAATAAAGCATTGAACGCAGTGGCGTAAAGCTTACTGCCAGTGGACTCTAAAGCAGTTCTCTGGAGTGACAAATCACGCTTCTATGTCTGGAAATTCCAATGGACGAGTCTGGGTTTGGTTGTTGCCAGGAGAATGGTACTTGCCTGACTGCATTGTGCCAAGTGTAAAGTTTTATGGATGAGAGATTATGGTGTGGTGGTTTTCAGGGCTTTGGCTTGGCCCCTTAGTTCCAGTGAAAGGAACTCTTAATACTTGTGACAGACCAAGACATTTTGGACAATTTCAGATGCAAGTGGGAAAAACTCTTTAATTGATAGAAGAACACAGATAGAGTCATGAGACAGAGTCCGGTAAAGTTCGATGCACTCCTATGACACAGGGGCTGCTGAGAACAGCCAGACTGGTGCAGAGATGAAGGAACTCCTTAAAACACAGAATCCACAGGACGGAGACAGGTTTGAAAACTCCAAACACAGAATCCACGGGAACGGAAACACGGGAACACGAAGGGTACAGGCAGGAACACAGGGACATTCAACAACGCTCTGCCAAGGAACAAGGAGAACACAGAGAGACTAAATAGGTGTGCTGATGATCTGCAGCTGGACGCTGATCAGTAATGACAGGTGGATCGACTCATCAGCACGGCAGTGGCTCCGCCCTCTCCCACACTCACACATACACACACACACACACAAGATATGAGACAGCGAATTCATGAACCGTGACAATACTTCAGCAGACCAAGACATTTTGGACAATTTCATGCTCCCAACTTTGTCGGAACAGTCTGGGGATGTCCCCTTTCTGTTCCAACCTGACTGTGCACCAGTGCACAAAGCGTGCTGTAGAAAAACTCATATTTAAAATTGGAGTCTAAGACATACACAGCTGATACCTAATATGGCATAAAATGTTTTTAGTTCTGTTCTAACACATTAGGCTTTTTCAATTACCATATTAGGCAATTTAGTACAAAAAATAAATTAAAATTATGCAAATCAAGCATAACATAGCATTGCTTTACTGAAAAGCCCCAGAAATAGCAGAAATGTCATAAAATGATTCTGATAGGTTTTTAATTTAATATATTAATTGTATAATTCAGAAAGCTAAGTGTAATGTTGCCATTTGCCAGACTGCATTGAGACATCAATGTTAAATGGCACACTCCACGCAACAAATAACAAATAATTTAATGGCAGTCATTTTAAACAGCAATAAACATGCCTCTGGTGGTTGAAGTGCTTTAAATAAACAGCATATATACAGTTAGCACAGACTGCTAACAGAAAACAACCTTGGGTCATTAGAGATTTATACAGCGACATGAAGCTGGATTATCACTTGAGATGCTACAAACTCTCTCAATGGAAAAAAAGGAGAGAAGAAAAAAAGGGCAACACTCTAGAGAGCATTGTCAATTCCCTGACACTTCAAAGCATTATACACGCCTGCAGTGTGGATCTACGTAATTCAGCCATTTGTTGGAACAGCAAATTGCTTTCTTATTTTTCTAAGCCACCACTCTTGTTTAAACTTGGCTCACAAAGTGCAGGCTACAAAAAAAGGAACGTCATGACAGCTTAAATATGGAAGTGCGACAGCAAATCTCCTTTTGAACAAAGATAAAAGGGTAAAACATTTGCCAGGGAGCCGCTAACAGTGTTTGACAAATGAGCCTTGTTCTCTACAAAAGCTGTATTCCTGGAGACAGAGCAAAGACTAGATGCATGTGGACCGGCAAAAAGAAAGGCCAACTTCTAAACAGTGGTGACAATAAGGAGAAAAAAGAGGAAAGACATTAGCCTTTGATCAGCTGCAGTATTTAGCAACTTTCTTGACCTTCTCAGTCAGCCAGTGTCTGCAAAGTTCCATTTCCAACAAAAAAAGCCTAAAGGACAATATAAAACTTTTTAACGTTCCATTCACTGGGATAACCAGTTGGCACAACATATTTGAAAAGGTCATAATTGTGAGTGAATTTTGAAACGTACAAAAGAAATCGTGCTAAATTCTGGAGCAACTTACAGACTGTCTAACAGGCAAGCTTGGATATGCATTATCCAACTTAGCGCTGATTATCAATGTGAGCATCCTGTGTTTAAGGAAATAAGGATGTAAAAGTCTCATGTTGCTTTAAGAAGTTGTGTAATATAGTATTACAATAAAATAAGTTGCTTAAATGTTATTCTTATATTGTAGCGGTATAATTTCTGCATCACTAGTGGCACCAAACGTAATTGCCAAAATAAAGACTATTTTTAAACACTCCGTTTGTCTTCCAAAAAGCCCTGCACCAAATTCATTCCATTGGGTGAAACAATGCTGAAAATTACACACTACTCTTAAAACGGCAAGATAACAGATATTATTTGTAGTGCTGTTATTTAAACAGTTAGACAGAGCACTATATAAAACAAAATGCAGCAGTCTCTACACATTTTTTAATCACACTCTGATGCATACAAGCTTGTTCAACAATAAAGAAACAAACAATTGCCACAATTTTGCAAAGTTTTCTCTAGAAATACAGTACTTGCAATTAATAGAAACTGGTGTACAGGTCCTTCTCAAATTAGCATATTGTGATAAAAGTTCATTTTCCATAATGTAATGATAAAATTAAACTTTCATATATTTTAGATTCATTGCACACCAACTGAAATATTTCAGGTCTTTTATTGTTTTAATACTGATGATTTTGGCATACAGCTCATGAAAACCCAAAATTCCAAAAAATCTCAAAAAATTAGCATATCATGAAAAGGTTCTCTAAACGAGCTATTAACCTAATCATCTGAATCAACTAATTAACTCTAAACACCTGCAAAAGATTCCTGAGGCTTTTAAAGACTCCCAGCCTGGTTCCTTACTCAAAACCGCAATCATGGGTAAGACTGCCGACCTGACTGCTGTCCAGAAGGCCATCATTGACACCCTCAAGCAAGCCACGCCGCATTGACGCAGTAATTTCTGCAAAAAGTATTGAGTGCATAACTGAACATAATTATTTGAAGGTTGACTTTTTTTGTATTAAAAACACTTTTCTTTTATTGGTCGGATGAAATATGCTATTTTTTTTTGTTTTTGGGTTTTCATGAGCTGTATGCAAAAATCATCAGTATTAAAACAATAAAAGACCTGAAATATTTCAGTTGGTGTGCAATGAATCCAAAATATATGACATTTTAATTTTATCATTACATTATGGAAAATAATGAACTTCTATCACAATATGCAAATTTTTTTAGAAGGACCTGTACACTACCGTTCAAACATTTTTTTTTTTAATGTTATTTAGCAAGGATGCATTAAAGTGACAGTAAATACACTATATTGCCAAAGGTTTTGGGAAGTCTGCCTTTACATGCACATGAACTTTAATGACATCCCATTCTTAATCCATAGGATTTAACACATAGTTGGCCCACCCTTTGCAGCTATAACAGCTTCAAATCTTCAGGGAAGGCTTTCCACAAGGTTTAGGAATGTGTTTTTAGGATTTTTTGACCATTCTTCTTGAAGGCCAGGCACTGATACTCAAATGCATCCCATCAGGTTGATGTCAGGTTGATGCCAGTCAGGTTCCTCCACACCAAACTCACTCGTCCATGTCTTTATGGACCTTGCTTTGTGCACTGGTGCACAGTCAGGTTGAAACAGGAAGGCCATCCCCAAACTGTTCCTACAAAGTTGGGAGCATGAAGTTGTTCAAAATGGCTTGGTATGGTGAAGCAATAAGAGTTCCTTTCATTGGAACTAAGGGTTGGCTTGGCGCCCAACTCCTGAAAAACAACCCCACACCATAATAAAGAACATCTCTCCACTACACTAGAGTCCAGTGGCGTTGTGCTTTACACCACTGCACCCGGCGCTTTGCATTGCACTTGGTGATGTAAGGCTTGGGTGCTCAGCCATTGAAACCCATTCCATGAAGCTCTCTATGCACTGTTCTTGAGCTAATCTGGAGGCCACACAAAGTTTGAAGGGTCTGTAGCTATTGACTGCAGAAAGTTGGCGAATTCTGCGCATTGTGCACCTGAGCATTCGCTGACCCCGCTCTGTGATTTTACGTGGCCTACCACTTTGTGGCCGAGTTGCTGTTGTTCCAAATTGCTTTCACTTTTTTATAATACCAATAAATGATGAAAATTGAATATTTAGTAGTGAGGAAATTTCACAAATGGACTTGTTGCACTGGTGGCAACCTATCACGGTAACACGCTTGAATTCACTGAGCTCCTGAGAGCGACCCATTCTTTCACAAATGTTTGTAGAAGCGTCTACATGCCTAGGTGCTTGATTTTATACACCTGTGGCCATGGAAGTGATTGGAACACCTGGATTTTACTTTTGGCAATATAGTGTATATTTACGTAGTTATCTAAATTGTTAACTTTTTATTTTATTCAAAAAGAGTCTTGAAAAATTATCATGGTTTCCACAACTCGTTAAGCAGAACTGTTCAATATTGATAATATTAAGAAATGTTTCTTGAGCATCAAATCATCATATTAGAATGATTTCTGAATGATCATGTGACACTGTAGACTGCAGAGTAATGATGCTGAAAATTCAGCTTTACCATCACAGGAATAATTTACATTTTAAAATATATTCAAATAGAAAAAAATTGTAAAGTTTTATTTTTACTGCATTTCTGGTCAAATAAATGCAGTCTCTGTGAGCATGTGGCTTTTCAAAAACAAATCCTACTGACCCCAAACTTTTGAACCCTATTGTAATTAATGCAAATCATATAATTAATTTGATGAATTAATTTTAAACTATGCAAATAAATTGACTTGAAATTGTGTGGATTTAATTAATTAACTGACTTAATTATTTATAGTCATTTTCATCTAGGGAAAAAAAAAGTTTTTTTTGCCTATGCCTTTATGCCTTTTTGCCTATGCAAAGCCTAATTGTGGCATGTTACACTGGACAGATGGAAATGGGATTTTTCAGGAAATCCCTGGAAAACAAAGTCCAGTTGCCTGTGACAACCGTAATTTATTTTCTGGTAATTAATGGAGCTTTCACATGGCCAATAAACTGTAAAGATGTATAGCCTCGACTTGTAATCTAGCATTGATGATAGCATCCCTGAAGGCCTGAACTAGGCTATTCTTGTGCTCCATAACAGTAGGAGGTGTGAAGGAGGAGATGCCCCTGTGCTCCCTGTATGTGAGGTTTCAGTGATCCCATACTCCATATGGAAGAGCTGGGAATGATGATGAGTTCAGAAAGTATACAAACAGCAAATCTGCTGTCTTGGAGCTTTTCCCAGCAACTGACAAAACAGTAACCTGGCACTTGCCCAAGACATTCAATGTTCTGAATATTTGGGGATGTTGAGCCAGAATGCATCCAGCGGGAAGGAGTTGAAGTCGCTGTGAAGTAAGCTGTTCAACTTCCTTTTTGTACTAAGCAGGTATTGTCACGGTTCCATGACATTTCTATGCTACTTCTCTTGGCAAGTTATCTCTGGACAATTGAAAAAGCACTCACACAGCTGAGATGAAGTTGGAACATTTTTTTTCAAGGAAGTCTAATTCTTTTATATGGGTAATTTCTCATGGATCGATGCCTTTCTTTTGCTGAAATGCATTTATCATGGACCCATTTTGGCAAAATGAAGTCTATCCAAGAATGGTTTTCCTGCTGAGCTCTTTTCAGTTATTTGTTCTATTCTTTTCTCTTCTTTTCTTTTTGTTGTTGTGGTAATGGTGGGGGCTGGAGGTTAATATTTTCAATGTACAAAACTGGTAGTGAACATATTAAAAGCGTTCTTGTGTCTAGATGTTCTCAAAGCTGGGTTATTTAAAAGTCTACATGCACCATAATCACCTCTCTTCTAACTTCCTCTTTCTGCCATGCCTCCAGCTGCACCACAGAACACCTTGAGTACCGTTATCTGCTGGTCTTTCAGCTTCACATGCAAAATTTAGTTCAAATCTTCGCTGCTGAAATATGTCGTTCTCTACGCTCAGGCCAACTCAGTGGCATCTGGTATTCAGGCTGCCTGTCTTCTCTACAGAAACACATCTAGTTGAGGCACATCTTGGCAGGAATATTGATGTTCATGTGCTCTGTGAATAAAGTTATGGGCCATCAGTATATGTCTTCAGTTCATGTAATATATAGTACAATATTAAATTATTTAATCTTAACAAAAACATCCCTCTGTCTGGATATCAAGTTGAAACCAACAAAGTTCGTTTCATGACTAGCTAAAAAAAGTTTGTTTTTTGCTGTTCACAGAGCCTCGGGTTGTTACACAGGCAAGTGTGATTTCTCAAGACACCCATTTCAGAGATATCTGTCAAGTAAGGACATTTTCTGTTATTACAAATAAATCGCTTCTGGCACCTTTAAGACAATAATTCACGGCACAAAACAAATTGTGGTTGGCACAAACTGCATTTATTCACATTAGCATGTTAGTGATGTCGCATAGAATGTATTCTGGTTATCTTGAAAAGTTTTGATCATGGTTTTCAAGGATAAGGGCACATAAAGCAACCAGTCCAGCTGCCTAATTTGGCTAGCTTCAACTAACTGACAGATGAACATGTGCCAGAATACAAAATCGTTTCATTTGATATACATCAACAAGAAGAAATATGGATTATCTTCTCCCTTTTAAAAGCAGGTAAACCTATTTATATAGATATCCTATGCATTATGCTAAGTTGCATTTTATTATATTCATTTAGCATACTTTTTTCATCTTGCTGCCCATGACCCTAACATCTGATGTGTAATTGCTCTAGACATCAGCAGAGAAAACACAGCTCAATGCCAGGTCAGAAGAAGAAACCTCTTAATTAAATTGCTTCCTATACATTAGAGTTATGTCAAGCCAGCAGATATACGCTCTTTGCCCCAAAAATAGCTAAATGGTTATCAGAAAAGATAGCAAGTAACATACTCCTTCCTTACACATACTCCTATTGTACTTACTAAGCAGGGGCCTGAATAAGTGCATGAACCCTCATTATTATGCGGCTAATAATGTTTTTTTTTTACTCACTAATTATACTGGCGGTCAAAAGTTAGTAATACTTACTGGGTTTTTTTTAAAGAAGACTCTTAAGCTCACCAAGGCTGCATTTATTGGATGAAAAAACGTAATATAGCCTAGTGAAATATTACAATTTAAAATAACTTTAATGTAAAAGTTTGTGGTAAGAAAGAAAAAAAAATTAATCGTTTTATTCAGTAAGGGTGCATTAAATGTTTTCAAATGACCATAAGGACATTTATATGTTAATCTAAAGCACCAATAATAATAATTGATAATTGAGCACTAAATCAGCATATTAGAATGATTTCTGAAGGGAAGGATCATATGACTGGAGAATAATGATGCTGAAAATTCAGCTTTGCCATCTCAGGAATAAATTACATTTTAAAATATATAATAATAGACAATTTTCAACATACTACTGTTTTTACTATTTACTATTTTTGATCAAATATATTCAGCCTTGGTACGCAGAAGAGACTCAAACCGCCAGACTAGTGTGTAACAAAGTTTTTTTTTTTTTTTGTAAAAAAAATATAATAAATTAAAATAAAATAAAAAATAAAAGCAATGCGCATTTCTTATTTGAAATGGTAACTTGGATATTATACATGCAATGTTCTTATTATTTGAAAAACAATCACATTACCGTATATATACACTATATTGTTCCAATCACTTCCATGGCCACAGGTGTATAAAATCAAGCACCTAGGCATGCAGATGCTTCTACAAACATTTGTGAAAGAATGGGTCGCTCTCAGAAGCTCAGTGAATTCAAGCGTGGTACCATTACCACCTGTGTCCATTCGTAAAGTTTTCTCACTACTAAATATGGTAAACTGTTAGTGGTATTCTATGAAAGGTGAAAGCAATTGGGAACAACTCAGCCAGGAAGTGGTAGGCTGCATAAAATCACAGAGCGGGGTCACCACATGCTGAGGCGCACAGTGCGCAGAAGACACCAACTTTCTGCAGTCAATAGCTACCGACCTCCAAACTTTGTGTGGCCTTTAGATTAGCTCAAGAACAGTGCGTAGAGAGCTTCATGGAATGGGTTTTCATGGGCAAGAAGCTGCATCCAAGCCTTACATCATCAAGTGCAATGCACAGCGTCGGATGCAATGGTGTAAAGCATGCCGCCACTGGCCCCTTAGTTACAGTGAAAGGAACTCTTAATGCTTCAGCATACCAAGACATTTTGGACAATTTAATGCTCCCAACTTTGTGGGAAAAGTTTGGGGATGGCTGCTTCCTGTTCCATGACTGTGCACAAAGCAAGGTCCATAAAGACATGGACGAGCGAGTTTGGTGTGGAAGAACTTGACTGGCCTGCATAGAGTCCTGACCTCATCCCGATAGAACACCTTTGGGATGAATTAGATTGGAGACTGTGAGCCAGACCTTCCAACATCAGTGCCTGACCTCACAAATGCGCTTCTAGAAGAATGGTCAAAAATTCCCATAAACAACTCCTAAACCTTGTGGAAAGCCTTCCCAGAAGTGTGTGTGTGTGTGTGTGTGTGTGTGTGTGTGTGTGTGTGTGTGTGTGTGTGTGTGTGTGTGTGTGTGTGTGTGTGTGTGTGTGTGTGTGTGTGTGTGTGTGTGTGTGTGTGTGTGTGTGTGTGTGTGTGTGTGTGTGTGTGTGTGTGTGTGTGTGTGTGTGTGGGCATGTTTTTGTGAAATATCAGGACACAAATGTGTATAATGACATGGGTATGACATAGGTATTACAAAAGAGGGTGAAATATGAGGACGTTCCCCATGTCCTCACTTTTCAAAATGCTTATAAATCACACAACTCCCAAACCCTGTGTGTGTGTGTGTGTGTGTGTGTGTGTGTGTGTGTTGGAATGTCCCGACATTTCACAAAACGTCAAAAATGTGTGTGTGTGTGTGTGTGTGTGTGTGTGTGTGTGTGTGTGTGTGTGTGTGTGTGTGTGTGTGTGTGTGTGTGTGTGTGTGTGTGTGTGTGTGTGTGTGTGTGTGTGGACTGGTAATGACAAAATGTCCCCACAAAGATGGCAATATCAAATTTTTGTCCTTGTGGGGACATTTTTTGGTCCCCATGAGGAAAACATCTTATAAATCACACTAAGTGATGTTTTTGAAAAAGTAAAATGCAGAATGTCTCCTGTGATGGGTAGGTTTAGGGGCAGGGCAGTGTAGGGGATAGAAAATATGGTTTGTACAGTATAAAATGCATTACGCCTATGGAATGTCCCCATAAAACATGGAAACACAACATGTGTGTGTGTGTGTGTGTGTGTGTGTGTGTGTGTGTGTGTGTGTGTGTGTGTGTGTGTGTGTGTGTGTGTGTGTGTGTGGAGAACAAATGTCTGCCTTTTGTTACAGGAAAATGTTCAGCATACATTTCCCCATGTGAATTTTTTGTCCGTGCAAAGAACTTCCGATTTCAGATTAATGAATATTACACAGTGTGTGTGTAATACTCAGCACCAGGCATTGTGATTTGCAATGTGTTCAACGTATTACTACATTCTACTTACCATAATCTCTTCAAAGGCTGGGTGGGGAAAAGATCAAATCTAGAGGCTCATTTTTGCTGGCTGGCCCCACAATCCAATGTCGGCTGGCAGTGCAGTCAGGACTCCTCCAGATGTGATGTTATCAGGAGGAATGACTTTATCTGATTAAGGAAGTCTGAGGGATGACCCAGAGCACAGAAGAGCTTACATTTCAGTTCCTCCTAAAGGATGTATGGAAATAGAAGGGACATTAGGCAGGCTGATAATATTGTGGATATTTGGTTAATTGCTATTATAAATCCTATTTAATGTTTTAGAGGCTTCATTAGCTCACAGCCCACAATGTCTACTTTCATAACGACATTGATTTTTGATACCAGCATTGTGGGAATTGCATTATTTGACATTGGAATGTGGTACTTTTTTGATACGTGACTTCATTTCTCAAATGCATGGCGATATGGCGGTGTCTTAATGCTTGTTATAAAATTCATAATGACAAGTAATTCATCAGTTCAGAATTTAATACTCAAGTCATAAAATTTAAGCGGCAGCCTACAGAATGAAACCATTTTAATACTGCTATATATTACCTACCAGTGCTATCGAAATGTACTATAAACAGATGCCAATACTTTACGGGCCTGTTATAATATGCCATTGTAAAGGATTTGGATAAACCAGTAAATATAACTATGGCTACAAAAATCTATTTCTATGTACTATCAAGTTCAATGTACAAAGCTATAATTTTTTTAAATGTTGGGGAAAAAATTCTCATAATTTTTTTGTTTTCTTTTTATGATTTCTATTTGTTACATATTCTTTATGAGGATGCTATTAACCAAAATACCAAATGTTATTACATGTTTTACACAATTGTAGAGTCACTATAGCATTCACTACCAATATTTTTTAGACTGGAACTGGTCACAGCACTTGCATATTATTGCCCTATTGTCTGTTTGAATATTTCTATTGCTCTCCTCTTTGGATAAAAGCACCTGCTAAATGGCTAAATGTCAATGTAATGTACTGAATCATGCACAAATAAATTGTGCATAATACAATCAGTATCCAAGACACACTTTAAATTATTCCTATTATGTATAGCCTTATAAGCTAACACATTCTCTTACAATCACAGAGACAGTTAGATCATCATTATAAAAGCTCTGTAAAGCAAAATGTAACTGATCTTTGCCTTTCCCATATCTCAGAATTCCTCTGCTGAAATCACCATCTTATTGCTTTACTACAGAAGGATGTGGGTGGAGCACTAAACTAAATGGCACAATTAAACAAAGCATTAGAAACTCAAGTTGTTATTATTAGGGCAGACATATTGAATGTAATAGGGAGCACAATATCAAGACATTTTCAATTATCCATCTTTACAGAAAATTTTTCAGCGTGCATTATCAAAAGCTCTCCCACTGAGTAATTCTGCGCCTTTGAAGGCCAAACCCCAGGAGCCCGTAATATGAGTGATCGGCCTGTAGTATTCACGAATTAATTGTAGCTGTACTCTTTCTGCCTTATGCTTTCTTTTTTTTTTTGCAAAACAAACGTTTGAAATAAGTTCTATGAAGCATGGAGGGAGGAACGGTCCGCTGTGGCTCAGAGAATGTGATGCGTGAAGCCAGCAGCAGGTATTCCCATGAGCATGGAGGGAGATTGCGTGAAATACAGCAGGTTTGAATGATTGAGAGTTGTGGTCAAAATGCACCTGTTTCATTTCTGCAAATGGAGAGAGAGAGAGAGAGAGAGAGAGAGAGAGAGAGAGAGAGAGAGAGAGAGAGAGAGAGAGAGAGAGAGAGAGAGAGAGAGAGAGAGAGAGAGAGAGAGTAGGAATTAATCCAGTGAGGTTAGAATTGAATCCATGTAGAATTAATCCATCCCATGAGACAACCAATGTGCTTTGCAAAAGCCTTCCGATGAGCATAAAGTCTCCCTTGAGAAATTCACTTCATGTAAGATATTTGGCATGTTTGAAAGCAGAATGTATTTGTTCAGTGAATATCTAGGCTATTATGAATCAAAAAAAGAAACTGTTTACAGTTTTTTTTTTTTCAATTGCTAACACACTAAAATGACATGCACAGCACAATTATTTAATCTGACACTCAAGGAGCAAAACCTCAGCCCAGAACTGCACAATTATAAGCACATTCTAAGCCTCACACTTTTTGCAAAACCCAACACACAATGTTTTGCAAAACACGAAACACACTTACTCTACATTAGACACCGATATCTAACCTGATGTCACTTCCTTGCCATTTCAAGGCACTGCTTTCCAAAATACCACTCCTATAGGCCAATTGATCACTTGGGTGCTTACAGTTTTTTCCAAATGCTTTTTCCAACACATTTTCAAAACTATGTCTCCTTTTTTCAAAACTCTACACATAATTTCCAAAACTCCACACACAAAATGCAAAATGCCTCACATCTCATTCAAAACTGTAACTGCATTCAAAATGCCATAAACACATGTCAGAATTAATAATTTGCATCAAATGTAAACACATTATATACCATATGCACTGTTGTTCTAAATCTAAAGCTCTTTGGTCTTGTGTGTGTGTGTGTGTGTGTGTGTGTGTGTGTGTGTGTGTGTGTGTGTGTGTGTGTGTGTGTGTGTGTGTGTGTGTGTGTGTGTGTGTGTGTGTGTGTGTGTGTGTGTGTGCGTGTGCGTGTGCGTGTGCGTGTGCGTGTGCGTGTGCGTGTGTGTGTGTGTGCGTTCAACTTCCCTTACTCTGTCTACATTGCTTGCATCCATTGTTCAAAACCTATAACTTGACCATGATTGGCTGGTGATAAATAAAGCAATGAGTGTGTGTTTGGACACGTGAGCAGTTAGTGTGGGGCACTGATGAATTAGTGTGAAATTTTAATTGGTTATATTTGAAAAAGGAAATCAAGATACTTCCTCTTAGATTGTTGTGTTACACAGAGAATTGTGCAAAAAGTGTTTTATGAAAGAGTCAGAGGCCGAGAATTAGTCTATGGTTTTGCAGATTTGATGTGTGGTTCTGGTGTTTGAGTGTCAGGTTTCAGAAATTGTGTGACAAGTAAGGATTTTGTGTGTAAGCAGTTGGAAAAAACTGTAATTGTAAACTCAACAGTCAGGGGTAAGTGCTATAAAAAGGCAACAGGTGAGTTTACCTGTCTTCAACAAAAATGGAAGGCAACGTCGCAGTAAGAGGAAGAGGGAGGATGAGAGGTTGGAGGAAGTGGGGTAGAGAGGGGAAGGGGGGTGGAGGGGGATAGGAAGAGGTAGACCTGGAGTAGGACATGGACAAAGACGACGGTGACCAAATTTATCAAATGCGATTCATGCAACCTTGGTTGACCATGTACTGAGTACCCATGTGCTGACATTGAGAGAGGCTGGACAGAGAGTTCAGCCCAACCTCAGCAGAAATAAAAAACAAACCTTTGTAAATGCATAAATGAATCGAATGATTTTACAATGTGGAGAGAAATAAATATCAATTTAAATTTCATCAATATGCAGTTACTTGTCTCGTGTGTACTGTTTGGTCAATATATTCATATACTTTAACAATATCTCTGAAGTCAAACCCAGATAATATCATTAGAAAAGTAGAAATTTTACAAGTGAATAAGATTGAGAACAGCAATGTGTAAAAGAACCAAACAGAATCCGATTGTATGAACCATGTGTGTGCCATACGGTGTCAAAATTGGGTTTTGTTAAATTATTGTACAATTTTGAAAGAAGTGTTTCATTTAGCAAAATAACTTAGGTGTTCTGATACTTGTGTGTGTGGATGTGTGAATTATGTGTAGTGTTTTGAAAAAATGGTCGGTAAGCCCCGCCTCACTTAGTTACTGTTGCTAACTCAGACAAACAAACGGATTGCAATGTCTCACAATGACAACTGTAAAGGGATAGTTCACACAAATGAAATGAAAATTTATTTACTTACACATGTTGTTCTGCTAAAAAAAGTTCTCACGTCTGTGGCACACAAAAGGCAAAAAGGGGACCATAATGATTTCTTACCATACCTGTATGACGTGTGTGTGTGTGTGTGTGTGTGTGTGTGTGTGTGTGTGTGTGTGTGTGTGTGTGTGTGTGTGTGTGTGTGTGTGTGTGTGTTGGTATGGGGACAAAATGTCCCCACAAAGATGGCAATATCCAAATTTTTGTCCTTGTGGGGACATTTTTTGTCCCATGAGGAAAACATCTTATAAATCACACTAAGTGATGTTTTTGAAAAAGTAAAAATGCAGCATGTCTCCTGTGATGGGTAGGTTTAGGGGCAGGGGCAGTGTAGGGGATAGAAAATACGGTTTGTACAGTATAAAATGCATTACGCCTATGGAATGTCCCCATAAAACATGGAAACACAACATGTGTGTGTGTGTGTGTGTGTGTGTGTGTGTGTGTGTGTGTGTGTGTGTGTGTGTGTGTGTGTGTGTGTGTGTGTGTGTGTGTGTGTGTGTGTGTGTGTGTGGACTGAATTTTCAGCATCATTAACCTTGTCTTCAGTGTCACATGATCCTACAGAAATCATTCTAATATGCTAACTTTCTGCACAATAAATAGCAATAACATTTTACAATATAACTGTTTTTACTGTATTTTTCATCAAATAAATGCAGACTTTGTGAGCATAAGAGACTTCTTTCAAAGACATTATAAAGTCTTAATTATTCCAGTGTAGTGTGTGTGTGTGTGTGTGTGTGTGTTGTGTGTGTGTGGTGTGTATATTTATTTTGGATGAACTATGCCTTTAGTTAACTTAAAATAAATTTAAAAAATCAGCTGCCATCAGTCAATCCATTCAGCAATCAGCAAATAAGTAAACAAAACAAAATGAATGATTTTACAATGTGGAGAGAAATAAATATCAATTTAAATTTCATCAATATGCAGTTACTTGTCTTGTGTACTGTTTGGTCAATATATTCATATACTTTAACAATATCTCTGAAGTGATAATATCATTAGAAAAGTAGAAATTTTACAAGTGAATAAGATTGAGAACAGCAATGTGTAAAAGAACCAAACAGAATCCGATTGTATGAACCATGTACACGGTAAAATGCTTTGTTAAATTATTGTACAATTTTGAAAGAAGTGTTTCATTTAGCAAAATAACAGGTGTTCTGATACTTGTGTGTGTGTGTGTGTGAATTATGTGTGTGTTTTGAAAAAATGTGTGTGTGTTACTGTTGCTAACTCAGACAAACAAGCGGATTGCAATGTGTGTAAAGGGATAGTTCACACAAATGTGAAAATTTATTTACTTACACATGTGTTCTGCTAAAAGTTCTCACGTGTGTGTTAAAAAAGCAAAAAGGGGACCATAATGATTTCTTACCATACCTGTGTGTGTGTGTGTGTGTGTGTGTGTGTGTGTGTGTGTGTGTGTGTGTGTGTGTGTGTGTTTGTTAAATGAAATGTGTGTGTGTGTGTGTGTGTGTGTGTGTGTGTGTGTGACTGGACTAATCCCTAGCAATCCCCTACGGTATAGGGACAAAATGTCCCCACAAAGATGTAATATCAAATTTTGTCCTTGTGGGGACATTTTTAGTCCCCATACAAGGGAAAACATCTTATAAATCACACTAAGTGATGTTTTTGAAAAAGTAAAAAATGCAGCATGTCTCCTGTGATGGAGTAGGTTTAGGGGCAGGGGGCAGTGTAGGGGATAGAAAATGCGGTTTATACAGTATAAAATGCATTACGCCAATGGAATGTCCCCATAAAACAGCACAACATTCCTAACATGTGTGTGTGTGTGTGTGTGTGTGTGTGTGTGTGTGTGTGTGTGTGTGTGTGTGTGTGTGTGTGTGTGTGTGTAAATGTTCTCAGGGGTGAGGTGGCAGAGAGTTAAGTTGTATTTACGTGGAATAGGATGAGAATTTCATGCTGTAAACGGTTTCTCTGTCATGGTTGATTTATGTTGTTGATTTGGATGATTTCAAATCAGAAATCAAAGCAGTGTTTTTGGTTATTTACAGTTGTGGTCAGAATTATTGACACCCCTGCTTAACCTGTTAACCAGCGCCCCAATTTTTGAAATTTTCTGAAAACGACATTCCCAAATGAAAATGTCTGCAGCTCTTAAACCCTATGGTCTATATTCATAAATCTGGTCTTATTTTAAACTAGACACTTCAAATAGTGTTACCCAAGAGTCATAATAGCTCAAAGTTGTATATGAACAGAGTAATATACATGTAAATATACATGTAAGTGACTGCGTTTTTTTATTTTTATTATTCACTTAGGGAAAAATTATGAGATTTTAATGTTAAGGTCCTGAAAATAAGCATAATATAAAACTGAATGTCTGATCATGTTTTGATTCAAATTTGAGGATGATTCTGTCAAAAATGTAGCTTCTGTAAGCTTTTATATCAAGAAAAGACTAGGCGTCCTTTCCAAAAGGGCTTTTATTTTAGAACATTTGTAATTGCAAAGAGTAGTTTTTTTATTCAAATAAATCTGCAATAAACTGCTGATTATGATTAATTTACAGTTACTGAAAAACTAAATGAACTATTTACAGAATTTTTAAAGTGTAAAAAACTCATTTAGTTGATAAAAACAGTCTGTCATAGAGCCTGCGCGCTCCACTGCAGTGTTGCGCAATCTGACTGGCAGGCGCTTGGCTGCTATGGAGATTGTGACTAGAGGCATATTCACCAATAATGCTTACAAACACAACGTAAGATAATGCCTTGTGATTAGTTACTACGTCCGTCAATCAAACCTTTGCTGGCAAGGCATTGGCTAGGCATTGATTGCCTTCATCCAACGAAAACCATGCGTGCTTTGATTGACAGCTGGCGGAGCGAGTAATGCGGCAGCTCTGTGTAATGACTCCTCAGAGAGCCTGTGATTGAAGCAGAGAGACCTGGGAGGGTTTAACGTGACAGGAAGAGTTCACAGTACAGGGGAGATCGTCAGAAACGGATTTGAATCACTATTTCATTGAAAATGGACACGATTGATTACTCTAACTCAAAACGCCCAAGCAAACAAAGGAGTATTTTTAGTTTTTTCCTTATTTTTCGTTGTTTTGGATTAAAAAGTGGGATGCATTTTGAAGAGTGGACTCTTACACGGACATGTATGCGGTTGTTTTTTGGATTCGTCCGATCTGATCTGCACGATAGGAGATGAAAGATGAGTACTGCGTTCATTATGCTAATGTTTAAATAGCTACTGCTACAGCATTTCATTTAACCTTTTCTCTCTCTGGTGTATTTATTGCAAAAACGAGTTCAGAACATGAATCTCGAGTGTTTCAAATCAGAAATGATGCATAGTTTGTGATGGTTGATTAAATAGGTTGTGGTCAGAATTATTGACACCCCTGCTTAATATGATCAAAAATAAATCAGCAAAAACCTTTCATTTAAGTAAAAGAATTGAAAGTGGGGGGTAATAACATTATGAAATAATATACTTTTCTCCAAAACACATTGGCCATAATTATTTGCACCCTTTTATTAAATACTTTTTCCAAGATAACAGCTCTGGGTCTTCTTCTATAATGCCTGATGAGATTGGAGAACACCTGACAAGAGATCAGGGACCATTCCTCCTTACAGAATCTCTCCAGATCCTTCAGATTCACAGCTCAATGGTGGTGCTGCTTCTCTTCAGCTAAGCCCACTCATTTTCTATAGGGTTCAGGGGACTGGGGTGGTCATGACAGAGCAGTGACACATTTGTGTGTTGATTTTGATGTTTGTTTTAGATCACTGTCCTGATAGAAGATCCAACCACGGCCCATTCTGACCCCAAGACTGAACTAATCTCTGCAATTCTCCATTTGTGTTCCTTTGGCCATTAAAACTCTCCTCAAGATACGAATGAGAAATAAAATGCATACTCTTAAAGTCACCATGAAATCAAAAAATTGACAATTTTGCAGTATTTATTATAAATGATTTATCCATGCACTTAGTTTTATATGCCCTCGTAATTAATCAAAATAACTATGCCTCTGGCTTGCAACAACATCTCTTCTCTGACGTTGTGTTTATGGGCACGAGGATGGGACAACCTGTCACTCACATGAGATCAAAATTAAGTCCCACCCTACTTTTTTTCTTGTTCAATGAGAAGTTTCACTCAGATATACATCACAATAGGAAAGAAAGGACGCAACTTCATGCCAACTTTAAAAATAAAGGTTTCAAAAGAGGTTTCCTCAAAGAACCTTTCATACCCCTTTTCCACCAAGGCAGTTTGAGTGCTGGTTCAGATCCAGAGCCTAGTTTAAAATCGGTTCTTTGAGCCCGATCTCACGAAAATGCGTATCAATAGTACGAGTGTGCAATCTCGTAGAATGTATACGCCAAAACTCATTTTGGCGTGCATATGGTACGCCGTTTTTGGCGTGCATGTAATCACGCACTTTATGGCGTATTATATGTACGAACCCCCCACACCCCCACCCTCACCCTACCCAAAAGTGTGTCATATACACGCCATAAAGTGCGTATCATATGCACGCCAAAAACGGCGAACCATATGCACGCCAAAATTAGTTTTGGCGTATACATTCTACGAGATTGCACACTCGTACTATTTATACGCATTGTCATGAGATCGTGTTGGTTCTTTGTCTTTCGACACATAAAGCACCAGCTCTGAACCAGGTAAAGTGGTTCTTAAGTAGCACCAAAACATTGCTAGTCTAGAAGGAAGAACCTCTTGTATCAGGGGCTGGGGGCGGGGTTACCGTGACCAACAAACTTGTGACTGACATTTTTGAAATAGCAGCTAATCGAGCTAATAGCTGGTCAATTGTTATCTCCATCTATACAAATTACAGCAAGCTGCGAGCATTGGATTCGCCATGTGCATCAATAGTAATGCAACGTTCACCATGGAAAGCAGATTGTGCTTAATATCTGCTAACACTATATTTTGTTGCAAAGTTACTTAAAGTTAGTAGAATTTCTAAAGTGGACAATCAAAATAGAGTGTAACCAAAGGTTCTTCATGGAACCATCAATAATGAGCCTTTATTTTTAAGAATGTAGGGTGACATTTTATGTTATATACTGTATTTTATGTTATACAAATTGGATCTTGGAAAAGTGGGGTTAAAACACTTTTAGCCATTATATAGCCATTATCTTGGAAAACATATCGTCTATTTGGAATCAGACCAGGATGGAAGATTTATTATTAAAATAACAATGGATACATTTGATTTCATGTTGAATTTAAAGTCTCCTAAAGGGCACGTCTACCTTTCACAGACCATCCTTACATGCTTCACACAAGCAACTGGCATAGGTGATGTGATACTAATGGATAGACATACCACATGGTTTTCAAGGCCTCCTGCTGTCAGGTCGATTCATACCAAGCCAGTCTGTCCCTGAGGTTAGCATGACTTACAGTCAACCGTGAAGAAACAGATAGCTGCATAGAAGAGAACACTGTAAGTGAAGAGCAAACAAAAGGTTAAAGTCCAGTGAATGATCCCAGCTGGAGTAAGAGATGGATGGGGAAGGAGAGGGTCATGTCAAAAGGGTTTTAGGAGAGGGTTTTAGCAATAGAGAAAAAAAATGTATTGCAAAATGAACTGTTTGTAGGAAAGATGCATCAGGCTTTACCTCTGCATGCATGTTGATAAATAAACTGATCAACTTTTTGTTGTTCACATCAAAAGCCATTGATCCAATCAAACTCTAAGGTATTTTGCCACAAATACATAATTTGGTTGAAGCTAATCAAATGACAGACCTGTGGTGAAAATAACATTATGACGCTTCTTTCACGTTGCAAAATGTGCAATGAATGGTGCTAAAAGCAATACTAAAAAGTATTGTCCGAACCAGATCAATTTGAATCTGAAAACATTTTATTTACACTATTACCCCTGGACTTTTCAACACAAATGCAGTGGCGTAACTGGTGGGAACCATATATATAGCTGGTAATGTGATGCAAACATCAAAATATTAGTTTACAAATCATGCATGACTAAGGTCAAAGTGTTTTGAGGTCATAATAGTGTTATGCAAGTAACTATGCAAAAACAAGTTTTCATATGTATAGGTCTGCAAAATTGTCGGTAGAGGCATATTTTTCCAGTTGCGACATTGACATGTCCTTGAAAACTGGAAAAATCCTTGAGAACCATGAACAAAACTATATTAAATAAAAAGTATACAGACAACTATTAACACTTTCAAGGCCCAGAAAGGTAGTAAAGATATCGTTAAAATAGTCCACGCGACTCCAATGGTTCAACCTTAATTTTATGAAGCGATGAAAATACTTTTTGTGCACAAAAAACAAACAAAAATAACGACTTTATTCAACAATTTCAATGTATATAACATAATATCTGTGTTCTTCAAGCCATCTCGGGTATTTTCATTATAATTTAGAATTCATTGCTAATCGACAAAAGAAACCGCATCATATCAATGTTATTCCAAACACTGGGCTGACATTATATAGTGATTTTGGAGCAAAACGTGGTAGGCCATTAAAGGTGCAGTGTGTAAATTGTAGTGGCATCTAGCCTTGAGGTTGTGAATTGCAAACGCCCACCGCTCACCCCTTTCTTTCGAAGCACAAGGAGAAGATACGGTGGCCGAGACAGGACAAAAATACCGTCGTCTGAGACATTTTGTAGACTAGCACTTTGTAGAGCAGTTTGTCCGTTTAGGGCTAGAGTATAAACATGACAACGCAAAATGCACAACTTCATTGTAAGGAGATCTAAAGGTTGACAGTACCTGTTGACTTCCAGAGTATTTTTTTTTTTTTCCTGCTATGGAAGTCAGTGGGTGGTGATCAACTGTCTGGTAACTAACATTCTTCAACAAATCTTCTTTTGTGTTCAGCAGAAGAAAGAAACTCGAAACTGCTCTAGGTTTGGAACAACATGAACCATTTTTGGGACCTATCCCTCTAAAATACTCTTAAAATAGAACCATATAAGTTTATTATGAGAAGAGCTTTAGGATAGCTTACAGGTTATGCTCTATAAACTGAGCCATGTAAAAAAAAATATATAATAATAACAATAATAAAAATCAAACAGCTTATTCAAATATATTTGTATAGCGCTTTTCACAATATACATTGTTTCAAATCTTATGGAAAATGTTTGTAACGTAAGAAAACAAATGAAACATATACATATACATATAAATATATATGCTATAATAACCATGGGCACCACTAGGCCCTTTTTAGGGGGGCCCCTAAACTTCTGCCCAGCCCTCCTAAAAAACTATGTGATTAACCTTTAAAACATATGAAACTGGCGGGCAGCAGGACTTGACATCAAGTGTGAGATATGCAAGTAAGTAGCTAAATTATACATTTCATATTTGAAAGCTGCTTCTTTAAGTCAGAAAATTTAAACAAATGACAAAAATATTCAGGCAAATTCATAAAATGTTGTCTAATTTCGACGTTTTCTTCAGATTAGGCATAACCTAAGATTAATAATGAATGTGTACATATTGTAATAATTCCATTTGTAGCCTTCAGTAAATAAAAAAAGATCAGCATTTTTCAGCCTGTATTAGGCATAAGATTAGTTATGAATGTTTGCATATTGTGAATTAATTTAATAAACTTAATTACCTGGTAGCCTTCAGTAAATGAATGTGTCTACGAAAATGATTAATAAAACATAAATATCAGTTAACCATTTGTTTACTTTCCTCACTGACGAAAATGGAAAAACTATATCGGTCATATCTGCCTACTGACATGGTTTTCAAGCTATTTTTATATAATTTTTGGCCTTTAGAACATCTTAAAATGCACACATGCAGATCATAGAAATCAAAATTTTCTCGAGGGAGCATGCCCCCGAACCCACCTAACTACCTCACATTTGGGACCGCAGTGATTGTAAAACCCTGCCTACATTCCTGGGCATGATTAAGGGATGTACAATATGGTCAGGCAGAATAAGGCATTAATATTTGCTTTATACGTATAATAATAAACAGCCAACATCCTAGTATGCATGTTAATAAGCTACCCAGTAATAGTCAGCCCTAAAGTGTTACCATTTTTTTCACACCTTCACGGGGGGCTGAGCCTGATCATATCTACAAAAAACAAATTTAAACTTTTTCTGAAACATAAATCAAAATAATATGTACTAGGTACTCCTCGATAAGGTCTTGAGGATTTTTCGCCCAGGAAAACAATGAGGGCCTTCAAGACACACTCTCTTTTCATGTGAAAAAGCAATTATGATAATTTTACTTATTTTACAATTTTGCAATAATCTGTATTCAGATTACTCAGAGAATCAGATGTTGCAAAGGATAGCACAGGACAAGAACATATAAAAACTTACAAAACTATAAACGTTTGTATTAATGACTGGCCAAAGTATATATCACAGAATTATACAAAAAATTATTATTCAGATATAAACGTTGATGTCTACGTTACCGTTCAAAATGGAATAAATCACTTTTTGAAAGTAACAAGGTGGTTCAAATAACAACTATATTGATTTAATTGTCACACCACTAGGTTTCAACAAATGACTCCTAAAAATGTATCCATGCACCAAATCAAACAAGTGAAGTCTTTATGAATGCAAGTTACATTATATTCTTTTGGTCAACATTAAAAGGCACTTTTGCAGTCAGGGCCATGGCAGAGTGGGTAGCACGCATGCTCACAACACGTTAGAGCTGAGCTCTCACAGGGATGCAGGATTGACTATAACCTGTGTCATGTTTTTAAATGCTGTTCTTCCTCTCCAACCTGCTGCCCTGACAATATTTTGATTATGTGATAGCAAAGTCAATATGAAAAGACGTTACTTCCTTAATATTATGTATTTCCTATTAAATAAAAGGATATTTTTTTATTTGATTTGAATTGTGAAAAGTGGGAATTAAATTTCAAAATAGTTTGGAATACTAAAAAAGACCAGGGTGTACATTAAGAAAGCAAACAGGTGTTGCCAATGATTTGAATATACATTTCATATATAATTTCAGTGGACAGTGCCAGCAATTATTTAGTGCTGTACCTTTAACTCCATGTCTTATCAGCTACAAAAATCACCATTTCTGAGAGAAATTTTCCTTAATCACAGATTCACTGCCTTTTTCTCCACAGATTTTCATTTTGTGCCTTTGTAGGAGAAGAATGGAAAGGGTGCTCGGCTATATTTCAGTCGGTAATCATGAGGCCTTTTGAGGCAGACTGCGTCACCGTATCCACGGTAACCTTCCTCCATCTGATCTGTCTCTGACAGGTTTTAATGAGGTCATCAGGTCCGCCTCAGCATGCAAAACATCACTTTGAATGCACTCTGCCGTTGCACTACGAAAATCACATCTCCAGCCGCAAGTATGACTCTATAAATTATCGCTCTGTATGCTCGCCCCATTATGGCTGCGGCGGTTAGGCATTCGAATAGTCCATTATTGGAGAGGAGGGATGGACTCACTGTCTGATTGACCCCCTGCAAGCTAGATTTGACAAGTACAGAAATTAGTTGATTCCATTTGTCGCCATTAGACTTCTCGAAACCGAGCTGTGAGTCCCTGTGTGACTAACACTGGATATAATGTGCTCTTTTAAAAAAAAAACAGCCCAGCATGAGTACTGCGGAAGATATGGGAAAATACAGGAATACTTTCAAATAGATTTTCTCACACTGCTATTTCTTTAGTATATTGACATATTCAAATTCATCAGAAGGGTTCGACTGAGCTGAAGGCCCCCTTATGGATTTTTTTTTTTTTTTGGTCACGAAAGTGTATGATGTAAAAAATATATAATATACACAAGTATTAGATGAAGCCTTCAATGTAATTGCAACCACTGGTCACTCACCTTCACAATAATTTGTAAGATATTGATATTGATATTGATATTGATATTGAGGATAAAAGTCAATATGCTAAATTACAAGACCTTTGGCACAGGAACATACCTGGAATCATTTAGTAAAGCACCCCATGGTTTCTGTCAGTAAAACGCTCCTTTTTGCAGGTTAGGCAATCTGCTGACAGCAGGAGGCCTGTTGTCAGGGGAGGGTCTAGACTGCTTTCTGTTCATATCCACCGGGAGGCCTGTAATTGTAGCTGATTACACTGAATACATTATGCCCATAACAAATGACCTTCGGTACTGGCTTTATGAATCTAACTGATTGCATGCAGTCTCATTCTGTCCTGAGATATACACACATATATATATATATATATATATATATATATATATATATATATATATATATATATATATATATATATATATATATATACCAATCAGGCATAACATTATAACCTCTGCCAGTTGAAGTGAATAACACTTACTATCTCTCAGCACCTGTTAATCGGTGGGACATATTAGGCAGCAAATGAACATTTTGTCCTCAAAGTTGATAAGTTAAAAGCAGGGAAAATGGGCAAGCGTAAGGATTTGAGTGAGTTTGAAAATGGTCAAATTGTGATGGCTAGATGACTGGGTCAGAGCATCTCCAAAACTGAGGTTCTTGTAGGGTGTTCCCGGTCTACACTGGTCAGTATCTATCAAAAGTGGTCCAAGGAAGTAAACAGTGGTGAACCTGTGAACCAGGTCATGGGCGGCCAAGGCTCATTGATGCATGTGGGGAGCGAAGGCTGACCCGTGTGGTCCGATCAAACAGACAAGCTACTGTAGCTCAAATTGCTCAAGAAGTTAATGCTGGTTCTGATAGAAAGGTGTCAGAACACACAGTGCATCGCAGTTTGTTGGGTATGGGGCTGCATAGCCGCAAACCAGTCAGGGTGCCCATGCTGACCCCTGTTCACCGCCAAGAGCGAACAGTGGGCACATGAGCATCAGATCTGGACCATGGAGCAATGGAAGAAGGTGGCCTGGCCCAGCGACAGCCCCAAAACATCATTGCACTAGAGGAGATCTGCATGGAGGAATGGCCTAAACTTCCAGCAACAGTGTGTAAAAACCTTGTGGAGACTTACAGAAAATGTTTGACCTCTGTCGTTGCCAACAAAGGGTATATGACAAAGTATTGAGATGAACTTTTGTTATTGACCAAATACTTATTTTCCACCATCATTTGCAAATAAATTCTTTAAAAATCAGACAATGTGATTTTCTTGGATTTTTGTTTCTCATTCTGTCTCTCATAGTTGATGTGCACCTATGATGAAAATGACAGGCCTCTCTCATCTTTTTAAGTGGGAGAACTTGCACAATTGGTGGCTGACTAAATACTTTTTTGCCCCACTGTGTTTATGTATATATATATATATATATATATATATATATATATATATATATATATATATATATATATATATATATATATTATATTATATACATATATATTTGGGGTGGGCATAGATTATTTTTTTTAATCTAGATCAATCTCACTGTGATTTTGAAATTTATCTAGATTAAAAATTAAAATGGCTCATTTAAATTCTGCCAAAGGCATTCAGAATATGTGTGCTACCCAAATAATGACTGGTGCTTTCACACTTGGTTCGATTGCCTGGACCGAACTCAAGTTTGATTGCTCCCTGGACCATGTTCATGTTATATTTTTGGGTCACGTGAATGTACTGCAAATGCTCTTCAAAGATACAGCTGTTCTCGCTCCCTGACGTAGCGACAGGCAGAAATGCTAGATATAGCGTTCGTTCTGGCACTCGCTCACTCCCAGCAATTGCGAATAGATTGAGCTAGGTAGCTATCCGTGCTAAAAATATCACTCAATGTAGTATATGGGCCAGCTCCAACTAACTTTGAGAATAGATTAAACGCGTACATTTTTATTAAGCCGATAAGATCTCCGTTAATTAGCATACGATAATGACAAGACGGCCTAAAACTAAATTCACGCTTTTACACGGTCAAATTTCGTTCTCGCTCCCTACATTGCAATTTGGCTGGTAGCTATCATATATATATATATATATATATATATATATATATATATATATATATATATATATATATATATATATATATATATACATATATAACATATATATATATATATATATATATATATATATATATATATATATTATACACACACACACACCTAAAGGGATTATTAGGAACAGCTGTTCAATTTCTCATTAATGCAATTATCTAATCAACCAATCACATGGCAGTTGCTTCAATTGCATTTAGGGTGTGGTCCTGGTCAAGACAATCTCCTGAACTCCAAACTGAATGTCAGAATGGGAAAGAAAGGTGATTTAAGCAATTTTGAGCATGGCATGGTTGTTGGTGCCAGACGGGCCGGTCTAAGTATTTCACAATCTGCTCAGTTACTGGGATTTTCACACACAACCATTTCTAGGGTTTACAAAGAATGGTGTGAAAAGGGAAAAACATCCAGTATGCGGCAGTCCTGTGGGCGAAAATGCCTTGTTGATGCTAGAGGTCAGAGGAGAATGGGCCGACTGATTCAAGCTGATAGAAGAGCAACTTTGACTGAAATAACCACTCGTTACAACCGAGGTATGCAGCAAAGCATTTGTGAACACGCACAACCTTGAGGCGGATGGGCTACAACAGCAGAAGACCCCACGGGTACCATCTCCACTACAAATAGGAAAAAGAGGCTACAATTTGCACAAGCTCACCAAAATTGGACAGTTGAAGACTGGAAAAATGTTGCCTGGTCTGATGAGTCTTGATATCTGTTGAGACATTCAGATGGTCAAAATTTGGTGTAAACAGAATGAGAACATGGATCCATCATGCCTTGTTACCACTGTGCAGGCTGGTGGTGGTGGTGTAATGGTCTGGGGGATGTTTTCTTGGCACACTTTAGGCCCCTTAGTGCCAATTGGGCATCGTTTAAATGCCACGGCCTACCTGAGCATTGTTTCTGACCATGTCCATCCCTTTATGACCACTATGTACCCATCCTCTGATGGCTACTTCCAGCAGGATAATGCACCATGTCACAAAGCTTGAATCATTTCAAATTGGTTTCTTGAACATGACAATGAGTTCACTGAACTAAAATGGCCCCCACAGTCACCAGATCTCAACCCAATAGAGCATCTTTGGGATGTGGTGGAACTTCGTGCCCTGGATGTGCATCCCATAAATCTCCATCAACTGCAAGATGCTATCCTATCAATATGAGCCAACATTTCTAAAGAATGTTTTCAGCACCTTGTTGAATCAATGCCACGTAGAATTAAGGCAGTTCTGAAGGCAAAAGGGGGTCAAACACATTATTAGTATGGTGTTTTCCTAATAATCCTTCAGGTGAGTGTATGTATATATAGTCAAATCAAGTCAACTTTATTTATATAGCACTTTTAACAATGCAGATTGTTTCAAAGCAGCTTCACAGTGTTAAACAGGAAAATAATGCAACGAAATTAAATGATCATACATTAAATGATCATACATGGGCTTAAGATCAGTAATTAGATCAGTCATTTAGTTTATATGGTTAATTTAGTTTAATAATTACATTTATTTGGAAATGTATTTGAAAAATGTGGTGTCCCCAAAAGATATACATATATACACTGTTAACTGTTTGTTGTACAGTGGACCACAAGAAGAAAAGTTCCCCCAAAAAGCACATATAGATGCACTTTTATGGATTTCAAAAATGACGCAACAATTCACTGTCATTATAAAGCTTGGAAGAGCCTGGATATTTTTAATATAACTTATAACTTACTTTTATCTGTCTGAAAGAAGAATGTCTTATACACCTCTCTCCATTACCACAAATGGTACACACTATGGTGGAACACCAACAGATACATTTTTAAGAAACTAATTTGATTTTTAAAAAAATCTAAACAAACCCCAATAAAAGAATCATAAAAGAAGTCTATATGACTCTGTCTACTGAATCATACATTAGTTTTGTTTGTGGAACAAAAAGAAAGTTATCTGAAAAACTTTACCTCCACTGAAGCTCTAAAAATATCACATTCAAAGTAAAAAATGCCATTCTATTGTAACCAAATGCCATATAACTCCATTCATTTAAATATTAAGTGAAAGTTGTAAAAACAGATTTTACTTAAAGGGTTAGTTCACCCAAAAATGAAAACAATGTAATTTATTACTCACCCTCATGCCATCTTTGAAACACAAATGAAGATATTTTGTTGAAATCCGATGGCTCAGAAAGGCCTTCATTGGCAGTTATGTAATTTCCTCTCTTTTAAGACCCATAAAAGGTATTAAAAAAGTTGTTACAAAGTCCATCTACAATAATTTTATGAAGCAACGAGAATATTTTTTGTGCGCAAAAAATAAATAAAAAACGATTTATATAGTTTATATAGTGATGGCCGTTTTCAAAACACTGCTTCATGAAGCTTCGGAGCATTGTGAATCAGCAAAATGATCGTTATGACGAGTCTGGAACGGGTCTGGAACAGCATGAGGGTGAGTAATAAATGACATTATTTTCATTTTGGGGTGAACTAACCCTTAGTAAAAGTATAAAGTACTTCCTTTTAAAAGTACCTAAGTATCAAAAGTAAATTTCCTTTTATGTCAATGCATTATTTTATTGTTGCATTGTTGTATGAACGCACACTGTACCTTCATGGTGGTTTAAAACAATCAGTGATGCTCCATCCAACGTGCTAGCACACGAAACGACTACCTTGCACTAATTTCAATACTTGCTTAAAAGCTGCTGTCACTTTAAAGCCGGATGCACAGATCCAATACACTAATAGACATTCCGATATTAAAACTGTTTCCATTCACTTAAGACATAATTAAGACAATGTCATAAATTATATTTGGACATCATGTTGTGTGTATTGGTCTGGTCATGTGCGAAAAGACGCGAAAGAAGGCTCTTTTTTAGTACTCATGCTCTGACATCTGAGAGGCAGCATTCTGTGTGCACACAGAAAATCTTTCTGAACTGAGTTTTTCATTTTTTCATTCTCTTTCTCACAGACATTTTATGAGACATGCAGCAAGTGTATGCCAACTTATATCCTTTCTGGTAGATCAGCACGTTACAATTATTTTAAGTTTTAAATATGGATGTTTTTCTCACACAAAAAGCCTTTATAGGCCTTATTCACAGCAGCGCAATCTTTGATTTTTAACGAGAATGAAAGCGAGGCTGTGAGGGATAGACGTACATCTCTTCAAGTTCAAGTTCAAGTTCAATTTTATTTATATAGCACATTTCCAACAGCCCCCAGGCTGACCAAAGTGCTGTACAGAAGGGCAATAATATTACACATAAATAAACCAGAAAAGAATATAAAACAACATATTTAAAGGTTATAACCTATCACAGTAATCAGTACGCTAAGGAAAATAAAAAAGTTTTAGTAAGGACCTAAAAATAGACAAGGAAGGAGCCAGCCTAATCTCTAAAGGCAAGCTATTCCAAAGTCGTGGCCCAGCCACCGCAAATGCACGTTCACCTCTACGCTTCAGTCTAACACGTGGAACGACCAACAAAGCCTGATCACCAGGAGGCTATAGGAGTGAAGGAGTTCTGATAGATAGACCAGAGCTTTGTTATTTAGGGATTTATAAACAAAGAGGAGCATTTTAAAATCTATTCTCTGACAAATTGGCAACCAGTGAAGTGATCTAAGGATAGGAGTGATGTGATCATGTTTACGACACTTTGAAAGAAGTCTGGCAGCAGCATTTTGGACAAGCTGAAGTCGCGCAATCTGAGATTTAGATATACCGCAATATAAGGAATTACAGTAATCTAAACGTGACGTGACAAACGCATGAACAGCCATTTCGAGAGTTTTTGAGCAGTGAAAATGTTTAATTTTAGATCGTAGACGAAGCTGGTAAAAGCTGGATCCAACAACAGATGAGATATGTCTGTCAAATTTTAAATGCTGGTCAAAAATAATGCCTAGATTCTGCACCCGTGACGATCTATAAGCGGCTAAACTGTCTTGTTCAGGGCTTATACACTGATAAAGTTCATTTGGACTGAATACAATCACCTCAGTCTTGTCCTCGTTTAAGAAGAGGAAGTTTTGGACTAGCCATAATTTAACCTCCTCTAAACATTGGAGAAGAGAGGTGATTGCAGTGGAATTGTTTTTCTTGACTGGAAGATAGATTTGAGTGTCATCTGCGTAGAAATGAAAGGACACACCATGCTTTCTTAGAATAGAGCCTAGTGGCAGCATGTACAGAGAAAATAAGGAGGGAGCTAAAATGGAGCCTTGAGGAAGGCCACAGGTTAGAGGAGCGTGGGTTGTACTGTTATTTAATGCGTTTTTGGATTATTTCTCCTAATGAAGTTTTAGTAGACAAAAAACTCCAGATAACATGAGCTGTGGAAAATGATAAGTGATTTATGAGCTTTATACAGCTTTTTCCAGCGAATGCCATTGAAAACACGGTAAGTCTATCCCTCACAGCCTTGCTTTTATACCTGTCATGGCGCTGCTCTGAATAAGGCCTATTAACCCCCCAGAGCCGTGTGGAGCAGTTATATGATGGATAGATGCACTTGTAAGGATTTCAAAAATGACGCAACAATTCACTGTCATTATAAAGCTTGGAAGCGCCTGGATATTTTTAATATAACTTATAACTAACTTTTATCTGTCTGAAAGAAGAATGTCATATACACCTAGGATGACTTGAGGGCGAGTAAATCATGGGCTTATTTTCATTTTTGGGTGAGCTAACCCTTTACTCAAGTAAATGTACTTAGTTACTGTCCACCTCCACCATATTTGAACATGCAGAATGGAGAACGAGATTTTAGAGTTGTAGCGGATGAAAGATTTTCAGTAAATAACCCATAAAAAAAAAAACTTTTGGACTGTTCCTAAAAGAAGATATCCTATGGCTTCAAAAATATAATAAAGCACATGAGAAAAATGACTTTTATGGTGTTTTGTTTTTGTAGCTTGATCACTTTGGTCACTATAAAATGTTATATGTAAAAGAGCACGAAAATTCTTATGTTTCACAGAAGAAGAAAAAAAAAAGTACAGCATACAAATTTTTAACTATGGTTGAGTAAATAATTACAGATTTCTTTGAATGCTTTTTTCCTCCAGAGATTGTTACCTTACTGCGAACCTGTTTTCTTTCTGAGCACTGGAACCACAACATGTGTCCAGGACTTTCAGGCAAACACTTTGAAGTGAGAGAGAGTGATATTCTTGCTTAACCCAATGGAAAATGCCTGTTTCTGCAAGGGGATGATTCCACAAAGGCGAGAGGAAGCCTCTGATACCCTGCAGAGCCCAGACATTGGATTTGGCCCCATACGCATCAGTTCAACAGTGGCATCTCTGAAAGCTGCAAGAGCATGTGTGTGTCCTGAGGAATGAGTGCTATCTTTATCAAAATGGACAGAACATGTAGGCTTTGGTACACAAAGCCTAAAATAAAGTATTTTAAAGCTGCAGTCCGTAGCTTTTTTGGGTTAAAAATTTACATAACCAGCCAGTCTTCAAAACTATCTGCTTACCTTGGCTCGATTTATTTAATTCCAGTGGTACTGGTGGATTTCCGGTGGGAAATTCGAGCATATCTTTGCGTCATTGAGTCACATCAATAAGAAGTCCCGGCTAGTAGGCTATATCGCGTGAGAGGATGTTGGAGGTGGAGATTTAGTCTTTTCTCACAGTGCTTGATATAATTAAACTTATCAATTTGATAGAGGATCCAGAAAGGTTGAAACCTCAATCAATGACAGTGACACCTGGAGATTCGCCCGTTGTAAAATGCAAAAGACTTCGGACTTTCGGAATGGCTACAAAAAAAAGAGAGACTTCAACCGAGCCAAAACAAGGATAAAAAGGGCTTTTGAAAGGTGGCGTTAACTCCGTGCTTTGAAGGGGTTGAAAACGGATGCAGAGACAGTTTTTTTCTGCTGAACAGGTCAGACATTTCAATGGTTATTATGTAACAGTAGCACACTTCGCTTAATTCATTCAGTAAAAGTTATGAAGCTTTTCCCACGTAGGACTAGTTGGTCAGCACAAAAGTGGATGTTAGCTACTTACTTGTTCAGATGACATTCTTATGTTGGTCATACATTCAAACAGTAGAATATGTGATTCTGAATGACAGCATCCACACAGCACGGTGACTGATAGCCCTTCTCATGCGAATGCACATTCTCCGCAACACATTGTATTCATACGCGCTGTCACTGTGCGGTGCCGAGGCACAACTCACGTAGAGTTGATCATTCCGCGAATAACTGCAGTTGCAGATTTCAAACAGAGATGGCGACAAAGAGGAAAAACTACGGACTGCAGCTTTAAAGTCCCACTGAACCGAAGTAGCAAGTGGGGATTCAGTGCTGTGACGTATTTCCAAGTGAAACGGAATATTGAATAGAGGGCAGGGTTTTACTTCAGCGCTCCTCCTCTCCACCTCTCGCTCATAGCAGACTAACGGTTGGAGGGGAGTGGTTACACATTTTCAAACCCAAGCCGTCAAACTGACATCATCTGAGAAGGTGATATCTGCCCGATATCTCTTCACCCAGGTAGCAGTGCTTCGCCTGTGCTTCCCCGTAATATAGTCCCAAATTAATATCTGCCTAGGAAATCGTCTAGTCTTAATATACATCACTATTTGTATTCGTTGTGAATACGCAGGCCACAAGAAGTAATGTGCTACTCTGTGCATTCGCTCGGTGGCTACTATGAGACACTTGTTGCACACTGCAGTAAGCGATCGATATTAGGCTCAGTAAAGCATGGTACTCACGGTAGATCACAGACTGTGTTGAGCTGTATAATAATGATTAGTTTTCTGTCGATAAATGTATACAAACAGTTGCTCACCTGTCTATTAAAGCATAATATATTAAATAATTTTTGGTGTTTCCATGGTTTCTACAAAATAAAGCCGGAAATCAATGGTAGGCTAAGGCGGGTGTGATGTCATTGATAGGCAATGCATGGACACTCTCAGTGTCCTGGTTAAAATGGCTATTTCTCTTACTTTAAACATTCCTATAAACATTTGGATAATGGAAGTACACACGTTGTTCTATAAGTTAGTCCAAAAATCTTACATATTGCACCTTTACAAACTACTTTCAGGGTTTACTAAAGACAAGCAAGTGAAAAAATAGCGCTGAAAAGGGGTGGACAGATATTTTCGCGGCTGACCTTATTGCATATCCATTGTAGGGAGTATTGTTCATATTTTCAAATGAATCATGCAAGGTGATTTCCTAAGGTTTGCCTCTTCAATTTACTGGAGATCCTATTTGCGTCATTATTTACCGCCAAAAAAAAAAAGCATGTCTTAAACCGGAAGCTAATTTGCACTGCTCTCGGTAGATTGCATTGGAAATGATCCAGACATCTGTATTCTTTCATTTGCGCGTCGTCAGTAGGCCTAGATCACGCGCTGACCATTCCAATCCCATCTGCGCTTTTTTTGGAATTGCACTCTTTAGTAAAACTGGCTTTAAACATTTTTTACATGAATCGAGACATTCCATCTAACATCCACTTACCTGTATGTAAATGAACTCCATCTTCCACACCTCTTATAACGAAAGGCCTCGATTCAAACCTGTTGTTCAGTTTCACTTTGTTTTAAGATCGTTTATTAATTTGCCTTTCATTTATATTAACTTGAAGTATGATTGATTACACACTGATTCTTAAAAGTGTTTACCTTTAAGAGAAGCAAATGATGTTGCGTCATTTGAATATACATTCTGATTGGCCAGTTTAGTAAAGAGGGGGTATTTATGCTATTAGCCTTATCTAACAGTAGTTCCGAGATTAAAACGATTTTTATAAAATATATATAATTCATGTCATCATGCACCAACTTTTTTTTTTTATCATTAAACTTATTAAGGAAAAATGAAGCATCGTTGGAGAAAGTATGGCCATTCAAATACATATTTTCATATATTTAGGATCAGGTCAAATATCTAAACTATACTCAGTTTGTTGCATGTTTAATGGTGAATGCTGTACATTACAGTTTGAATTACAGTGCATAATGTATTATTTCTATTAATCTATTCCAAGCTAGAGCAAGCATTCAACAGAAGGGGAACTTGGACTGAAGCAAATAATTTTTACTCCCAGAAAACCAGTGAATAATGGCGAGTGTGATGAATTCATTTTATTCCTCTCCAGGGGAGTCCACAGCTCTGATGCAGGATTGGATTTGCTACAGAAGGGAGACATGGGACTGTGGCATTTTTGGATAGGCCATATTCTTTCATCCACAATGAGCATCCTTCTATACACATTTGATTGAAAGAAAAAGGTGGCACTACAATTAAACTATATACGTATATACACATGAGATAATGCTTAGCTATTTTTGAGGTAGCCTTGTCCCAGGGCATTTCTTGCTGTGCCGTTTATATTGCGAAACTATGAACTGCCCTAACCAAATATAATGCTGAGAAGTTGTGAGAAGTCTATTAATGGAGCCCTAATGGCTAAACCATTATAACAATGTTGAAGTCCTCACTGTGAAATGCATTGCCAAGGCAAAAAGGGCTTTAGGAAATACACTGTTCCTCCATTAGCTAATTGAATCTGAATGGTTTCTGTGGATGCTTCCTGATGCTTTTACCAACGATTTGATCAGACCCAAATAGTCTCTGTTTAGCACTCTGAGGACAGCAAACAAGAGGAGCGTCTAAACTCTCCTGATTCTCAGATAAACACATGAAAGTTGAATTTGAAAACACCCTAATGGATTACATATCTTTGTGTTTTAAGTGTTTGTTGTTCTGTGAATAGTAATTTCTCGTTTTCTAGGGCTTGGAAGCAAAGCTAATGGATCAGTCAGGAATAGTTGCAGAGCTAATGGATCAGTCGGTGTCATAACAGCTAGTGGTTTGAAATGGCTGTGATGTCAGTATTATGGTGGGAGAACCACAGGAAAAAAACTCCTTTTGTTCCTGTTCTCGTTTCTAAACCTTTTGTTACTCTAAGGCCAGAAAAGACGCAACTACATACATTCACAGGGTAAAGTTGCTCCATTAATTTCATTCTATTCAGACTTTTACAATTGTTTATGTTCACTCAGTATGCCTCTTTTCTTTTTTCAGCAGAACTCACATTGATTTTCTGCCGAAATAGGGCACTGCAGTACATGACAGGGAATTGGAGTGAAATGTCAGTTGCAGTCCTTTAGTCTGTCACCCCTTTCCCATCCTTAATTGGTGAGTCTGACTGACCTTTGAGTCTGGGCAAGATCTCAGGAAAACAGTCAGAAAGTGTGATATCCCCTATACCAAAAAAGAGTTAGTGGGTGGGATGGACATGGAAAAGTACGGCCATTCAAATACTTATCATATTTTTATGATCAGCCAAATATCATGCTAATTAAGGCAACAGTAAATAATGTGACACACATACTTAAAGAGACAATTCCAAAAATGAGAAATCGTTCAGTCACTCATGTTGCTTCAAACCTGCATGACTTTCTTGTCTCAGTGTTTTTGTTTATACTGTATAGTGAAAGTCAGTGTCATATGGACAAAGACAGTTGGGTATTGTTCAAAATACACTACCGTTCAAAAGTTTGGGGTCAGTGCGATTTTTTTTTTTTTTGGGAAAGAAATGAATGCCAAAATTCAGCAAGCATTCAATTGATCAAAAGTGACTGTTGAACGTTCTTTTCATCAAAGAATCCTGAAAAAATGTATCATGGTTTACACAGAAATATAAAGCAGCACAACTGTTTTCAATATTGAGTTATTAGTTAATGATGATCTACAAAGCATGACTGCACATTCATAAACAATTAATAAGTGGTGTGCTAATGATTTACTAATGTGTTGTAAGTTATCTTTAAAAAGAAGTTCTGTAAATGATATGAAATGTGATGAATAGTTTTATGACTTTAGATTATGGGATGCAGAAAGCTTTGTGAATGATTTATTCATATTTAAACATCATCTAGGTGTTGAACACTTTGTACTGTGTATTGCAGTGTAAGTGCTGACTGGTAAGGGCAATTAGAGCTGTCTTCTCTGACACACATGGAGTCTTGAGTCTTGATGTGAGCTTCAGTGGAAGGTAAGACCGTTTCACATTATCTCTAGATCTCACACACTCCACACAGAACACACGTCTGTGCTGATGTATGAAAGGATTTAACATTACCCACGGGAATCCCCTGACTGTAAGGCATTTATAAATGCTTATCTGCTTGAAACGAATAAATTACGCCTCCTAGAAATATTGCTTTAGCCTACCTGCGTGTTTGTGCTTTTGAACACAGACAAGCTTACAACTTCACAATGCATCAATAAATTATATATGGATCATTTATTAATGGTCTGATCATTATTAGTTCATGATTAACAATTGTTTGTTGAGATAATTAACTATTTAGACAAAAACTTATCAACCATCTACTAATGATCTGTTTGATTTATTTCAAGATTTACACATTTTTTTGAGATAACATTTGTAATCATTAGCATTATCAAGGTAACACTTTAGTATGGGGAACACATATTCACTATATTAACTATGCCTTTTGCCTCAATAAACTCTTAATTAACTGCTTATTAATAGTTAGTTAGGTAGTTTTTGTAGTAGTTTTTGTAGCATTTAAGTTTAGGTATCGGGTAGGATTAAGGGATGTAGAATAAGGTCATGAAGAATAGGGCATTAATATGTGCTTTATAAGTACTAATAAACAGCCAACATCCTAGTAATATGCATGCTGATAAGTAAATGAGCATATACAGTACTCATGTTTTGTAAATGATTAGTTCATCATTAACTAATAATTTATGAATGACTTATTACTGAATTAACAAAACATTCATAAAATGTTAGCATATCACTTATTAATCATTTATGAACACAGTCATGTTTTGTAAATTATAGTTCATCATTATAACTATTGACTAAACTGAACGTTATTATAAAGTGTTGACGGCTCATGCAACACTGAAGACTGGAGTCACATTCAGCTTTGCCATCACAGTAATAAATCATAGTTTATAGTACTGTTTACAGTATTACTGTTTTTTATCAAATAAATGCAGCCTTGGTGAACAGAAGAGATTTCTTTCAGAAACGTTGCAAAAAAATTTGAACGGCAGTGTATCTTTTTTGTGTGCTTTGCAGAGGAAAGAAGTAAATGCATACAGGTTACATGAGGGTGAGTATGACAACATTTTTTGTTGTCAATTTGCAATTTGCAGTGTGTGAATTTTGGCAGCATCTAGTGGTGAGGTTGTGAATTGCAATCGCACACTGCTCACCCCTCCTGTTCGAAGCACATTGAGAAGCTATGGGGGCCGACACAAGACAGAGCACAGAGTGACTAGTGCTCTATAGAGAAGTTTGTCCGTTTAGGGCTACTGTAGAAACATGACGGCGCAAAATGGCGATTTCCCACGGTGTATGTAGCTATAAATGGCTTCAGTGGTCTTTATACACCACTGGAAACATAGTTATATATATTACATATTATAATTACATTTTTGTCTGTAGAACCTCATTAAGACTACACACTGCACCTTTAAGTTCAAATACACCATATAATTTTTCACTAGCAAAGATCAAGTTCATTGAGACTGTATGGCATCCAAATGTCCCCAACAGCTCTCCAGGAGATATTTCCTTGGTAAACTGTTATGTCTGTATGGATCTGCTCTTTGATAAACTGTGAACTCATACAGCCTCTGCACTGACAGTTTAATTGTGAAAACCTGGTTTCTTTTTTCTTACCGTTGAAGCTTGAAGACATTAGATTCTTACACTTGGTTTCACTAACATAAGTTGTATTAGAATCACATAATATCTCAGCGGCTCCTGGCAGACTGTTTAATAAGAGCTCATGCGCTGGTGTTATGATTTCTATAATAAGTGTTACGACCCTAATCTGACCCCGTCTGTGATCCCTTCATAAGTCACGAGGGCTGAGGCCAAATAGGGCGGGATCGTTTACAGGGGATGACACCTTCCGAACGAGAAAGTGAGAAAACATACCCCAATTACCGGCCGGTGATGTCATCACTCGCGGTCAGATGCGCTTGATTCTTACATGATGTGACGGATGCGCTGAGAGCCCCAGTGCTCATGTGAAAGATAGCGTCAGCTTCTGTGGGAAACATGCAGAGCAAGTTCATGATAGGGAGGAGGCATAAGCTTCACGACAAAATTCATTCACCGGCTTTGACCGATGATTTCCATATTGCACATTTCACATTTAGATATGGATAAAGTATTTCCCTTTATTCACTAGCACATCAGTGTAGCCAACTTGTATTTTCTCCACAGAGAGATTTAGCAAAGGAAGAGAGAGTGAAGGTTAAGCCAAAGGCACACTAGACTCCATCTCCCCCTTAGGTATGCTTATTCGATTAGAGTCACACTGGGATGAAGACTCTAAGAGATAGTTTCTCATGTTTGGCTTTGCCCGTACATACTCCCCTGAAACAGGCCTAATGTATCTTCTGGGGCAGATAACCAGAGCTAAAATTTCACAGTTAAAAGCAAAGCGTGTGTCCCTGCTTTTAGATACCTTTCTATTGATTTGCTCTGCTATGTGAACAGCATGTATCTAAGGTAGCTTGGCATCAGCGGGTTTAGAAGATGTTTGTATTCAAGGGTGAAACCCACAGAGCCAAACCTCACCGCATTCACCTGTTGATCTACAATGTGCTCTTCAAGATGTTACATAACACTCTGGTATTGTTTTGTCAATTGCTATGGCTATGTCAATAGCTAATTCTGCTATGTTATTGTTTGTTTTGTTTGGACCCATTTTATGGGCTTTGGACATTATATTGAATGTTCCATTCATGAGGAAAATTAGGTGATTGAGCAGGCCCACAGGAGTGCTTTGCAATAGACTGAATTTAACTGCAGAACTCGGGTGCTTAGCACTTTCAGCGTCGGAGGAAAACATAAACTGAGTGCGATTTTCAATAACAGCTGCCAGTGTCACCATTTGAGGATGAACCACTAATTTTGTCATTTCTGCACAACCTTCATTGCTGTGTTACCATGAGAACAATAATAATAATTCAGAAGCTGTAATTGTTCTGGTCCTGGAGACTATTAATATAATGAGAGACAGTGAGCATATTAAAAAAACAAGCAAACTGAAGTAGAGAATTTGTATAATGCAGTTTTGTGTTTGAAATTCATACAACTACAGTTAATTACACAAAATGTGTGTCTCTTCCATTTATGAAAAGGTGATTTAATATAAATTGATCAGCCAAAGAACGTCTTTAAATGTCAAAAAATTGCGTTATGCATGATGGGATATAGATATGCCTTTAATATAAGTTGAAGGCACTTACTTGTAAAAGTTTATACGCTGACAAGATGTACAAATGCCCATAATTTTAATAAATTGGAGTTATTTAGTGACATAACCGATAGGAAAATACATCCTGGTAGAAAAGAACAAAATACACACACGTACACACACACACACACACACACATACACAATATATATATATATATATATATATATATATATATATATATATATATATATATATATATATATATATATATATATATACATACACTATTAATTTATTAAAGTTTCTGGACTTGAGTTAATTATGGAAAATGTGTATAATAGCACAGTAAACGTTGGTGTCAGCTCTTCAGTGTTTACACATGTTCACGAGGGACACAAAATACACTAATAATATCGCCTGCTTTGCCCACCTTCAGCTCACTATCAAATACAGTAATGCAGTGGCCCCTATGGGTTACCTTCTGCACAACAATTTTGCATATTCCTGTGGATTCAGTTTACAACAATTAATAAATAAAATCTTCATGTGTTGCTAAGATCCACTGTTAATGACCAAACTCGATTTAATGACTTTTTATTTACGAATGAAAACGCTGAGAAGAGTATCGAAAGACGTCAAGAGAGACTGTCCTGTTGCACGTTTCGCAAAATCATTCTTCATGATTAGAGAAGCAATGAGTAGATTGGAGCACCGGCAGTGCCGAGTCGAGCGCTGTCCGTGGTGCTGAACTCTGGATCCGGCGGTGTTCGCTGAGGCGACCCATTGAAGATGAAACGCTCCTCTGTTCTCATTCCTCTCCGCACTCAACTTAGTAGCGCTGTCTCAGACGATGCTTTTCTGTCTGCTCTGGCGGCGCGAGCATCTCCAGTGTAGATAAACTTACTTTCGCGCTGGGGAAACGTAATGCTATCGAATCTATTCTCGTTTATTAACTTGACATCAAATTGTTTTCTCGGCGGAGGTGCCGAAGACCAAATGGCGTTATACTGTTCCACCTGCAGTATTTGGGAATTGATTTAAATGCCGCGGATGACTAGATGATCACGAGAACGGAGTACATTTGTACAGATGTTTTGGATCTTTTTTCCTTCCTTTTCCTTATTGTGAGAGGTCACTTAGTGATCGGATTGCGTTTCTGGATATGTTATTTCTGAAGTGGGCATGGTCAGCTTTCATTTGTAAATAGTAAAGACATTTGGATTATCTGTTCTATTGGAGTAAGCACATTTTTGCAATAACTCGAATTGGAATGATTTTTGGGGGGGTTATCATCACGAAGGTGCACTTGCTCGTTTGATTACGATTCCAACAAAGTGGAACCAGACATTTCAACGCGGTAAGTCTAGACCAGCTACTTGGTTAAATGTCTATTCGTGTTTATTGCAACACTTCAATGCAATATTAAATGAATGTGGCATGGCCATGATAATAGGCATTTATCTTTACATTCAAGGCAGACAGTCTCTGCGCAGATGCATTCAGCATGCCAGAGGCAGTCATTTTATTATAAACTAGACATATTGTCAATATTAGACTATCGTTCCGTGTAAAAAGGAAACTCTTCCTTTGAAGTGCTTTCCTCTGGCAGCTTCTGTGCTTTTCTAAGTGCAGAATCTCACAGTCCTGTTCCGTTTTATGGTTAATTTCTCGTGCTTTCACGAGTGAAGAGGCATTTGGACCGAAGCCCATTACGCACTCGTTAATGACACAGAGCAGATGAAATTCAGAGCGTAGAAATGTACGGACATGGCCAATGCACACCTATCTGCATGCTATGAGGAATTAGAAGCTGGGGAGCTACCTGTTGTCCCTGAGAAATAGACATCCTGGCTAACTTTGTTGAGCACTGTCTTTGATGCCTGTGATTATCTGGGTTTTTATTTTCACGTTTTATTTTTGATGCTTCAAAGTAACATCTTCACCACCTCCACCGTGCTCATACAGGAGAGAGCATATAGGAGGAAAACACAGCTCGTTTGTGTGAGCTGACTCTTCGTGAATCTATGGGTATCTTCGGCTGATAGTGCATTCTGTATAGGAGCAAATGACAGACCTTTACAAGAGATTAACCAGTATGGGAGACCGGGGAGTGCTGTAACACTGGGTGAGTTGTAACACCATCAGTTTAACCTATATTAGAAATGAGCGACAGGGGTGAAATCACTAATTTACATAACCCCCATCCTCATCAGGAGACGTTTTTTACAGGACAAGACATTTCACTTTTTTCAAAATAGTTTGTATGCCTGGTTTATAATTAGATTTTCAAATCATATCACTCACAGCTGATTTAATTAGATATAAAACATGTCTATTATACATGTTAACTACGACATTTGAAGGTTTGAGACACATTTATCAGATTAAAACATTGTTACAACACTCCCCATTCATCCCTATACAAGTTTTCAACTTTACCATGATCATTAACGTATAGTGTGGCGATCTTTATGAGTTAAGATAAAGAAAATGCATGTCCAGTTATCAAGCTACGGGTTGTTTATATTTCTTTCAGTGTCATATTTGCAGCATGGAGACTTACAACTTAAGGGACCCGAGACACTCTCCTTGAATGCGTCAAGACTGCCGCGGCAAAGGATGGGCCATTTTCTCCCGGCGATTTGCGTCGTCCTGCTCGCCCTGAACGCCGCTGTCTCGCCGGCTTCTGTCAGCCCTGAGGACTATCCCACCACGGACGAGGCCGAGAGGACTGCCAACAATGACATCATTTTCGATGACTACCGAGGGAAAGGCTGCGTGGATGACAGTGGCTTCGTGTACAAGCTCGGGGAACGCTTCTTCCCTGGCCACTCGAACTGCCCGTGCGTGTGCACGGAGGACGGACCTGTCTGTGACCAACCCGAGTGCCCTAAAATACACCCCAAATGCACCAAGGTGGAACACAACGGGTGTTGCCCCGAATGCAAGGAGGTCAAAAACTTCTGTGAATACAGAGGGAAGACTTATAAAATCCTGGAGGAGTTCAAGGTAGGATCGCTGCCTCCCAATTACCTGAATAACTATTGCAAAAAAATGAGGTTATTTTATGAATTTAGCATTGAATTGTGTAATCCACAAATGGTGCGTCTTGCACTCCAGCTGAAACTTCAACCATGTACAGTGGATAATCTTATGGGACTTTGTTTATACAAGGTCCAATTGGAAATGCGTCAAATTTAACAAATCTGCACAAAACGGCAAAGGATGGGCCATTTGAAAGATGTTTTCATGATACATGAAAACATCTTTCAAATCCTATAGCAAAAACGTTTGAGACCAAGTGAATTTTGCTTGATGTAGATTTCAAGAATACATATACACACGATCGCACCACTATGTCCTCAAATACACTCTATTAGTTTGTGGGGGTGGGTCTGTGCATGAGTGCAGTATGGGATATTATGGGATAGTTTTGTGCTTGTTTTACTCCAGCTCATCACAATAAGACCTATCCATCACTATCAACTGTAATTTGATTAGAACTGTGCCACAGAAACAATCCACTTGACAAAGCAATCCATTTAAAACTATAGCATGCATTTTCTCTTGACTTTACATTCAAGTTATTTATATTGATCAGAGGAAGAAAGCAAACCAATCAATCATACAACAAAGCACTGAAGTATTCTTAAAAAGACCCATCAGCCATACACAGATACATGAGTGTTGGGCAGCATGACAAACTGTTCTGCCATCTTGAGATTCATATGACAGAACTGACAAATATATTAGGCATTTAGTTTTATCAGACGTAAAATGTTGTTAGCTCTGGTGAGGAACAAGAAGTTGCTTCATATTGCCGCAGTCTATTAAGCAGTTGGAAATATTAGATATTTCTCTATTATTATATAATGTATATAAAATATGACATTACTAACATCAACAGGACCCTTGTTTACTTGGACGGGACTGATGCATTTCTACATGCAGGGATGCAAATAGCAGGTGGTACATATTTTATTTTCACATACCAGAAAGGCTTTCAGAAATATTAATTCCCGGCCTAAACAAAATACAATGTCAGAGAATTGAAACTTGCAACACCAGGAAAGAGACTGATGAGATCACAACAGATGCCTTGAATTTCTACTTCTACCAACAAAGCTCATTTCCAGGGTTAACATGGGCTGTTTCGGCAACTGCGAACTCTAATATAAGTTTTAGATATAAACAAAGGGCAAAGCAATAAATCATCAGACACAAAATTAGTCTTTGGACTCGCAAGTGCACCTCTCAGATTAGAGTTTCCAGCCCATGTTAGCACCATTTATGGATTTAATCTCTCTTGAGACTCTAAATTCTGTACCCTTCTGCAGCATTTTTGATTCTGTCACAGTCATTTACATATTAATATAAACATGTATGTTTAACATTACTTTAGCTACATTCATTTGATAATTCAACATTTATTTATAATTTAATACAATTTCATAGTAAAATTTGAATAGTTCTTTGTAATGATTAATGATACTGTGCAAAATCTTATTTCCAAAAGTATATTTAAAGATAAACATCATAAGAAGAAAGAACTGACAGAACATAAGAAACGTTCTTTGGTGTTTCTGATCATTTATACTTCACTGGCCACATTAGTAATTATGCGTTTAATCTTAATTGTGGTGCTTTGGATCTATTTCATGGATTTGCACTGCATGTATCTTGAATCTTCTCTCCAGAGAACAAGATATTATTAGCATTCATCTGATTCATTGGGTTTAATCTTGAGATAATGTAAATTCAAGCCTTTTTAGGCAACCTGTCTCCCGACATTAAGTGTATTGCAAAGATTATTATCTTAGGCTACCAGTAGATAAAAACCAGAACAATGTTTAATATCAGGATTACAGTGGGGTGGAAGGTCTGTGTAATTCAGTCTCACGCTGGGTGATGAATTTCCCATCCAGCAAAATCTGATATATTATCACTCACCAGTTCTGTTGTATCAACATGGGGCTGGCCAGCTTTTGACAGAATCAGCATTTTATTGCAATGCATAGTGTTTTCTTTGAGGTGTCGAGCTAAATTCAGTTCCACAAACAGTGCCTTGCCTGTTTCTTTTTAAACAAAGACTTGGTATAGTCCAATAAAATTAAATGATTAGTTCACATCAGAATGAAAATTTCCTGATAATTTACTCACTCCCGTGGAATCCATGATGTTTATGTCTTTCTTCCTTCAGTCGAAAAGAATTGAAGGTTTTTGAGGAAAACATTCCAGGATTTTTCTCCATATAGTGGACCTCAATGTGAACCAATGGGTTGAACCAGTTTCAGTGCAGCTTCAAAGGGCTCTACACAATCCCAGCCGAGGAATAAGGGGCTTATCTAGCGAAACGATCGGTCATTTTATGAAAAAATTTAAATGCCTATACTTTTTAACCACAAATGCTTGTCACGTTGGAAAGGTCACGTGGCATAGGCTGATATGGGGCAAAAAACTCTAATTTTCTTCTACAACTATATGGAGAAAAATCCTGGATTGATTTTCTCAACCCCTTAATTTCTGTCCGACTGAAGAAAGAAAGACATAAATATCTTTAATGCCATGGAGGTGAGTAAATTATCAGAAAATTTTAATTCTGAAGTGAACTAATCCTTTAAAATCTATAAAAGCCGGCAAGGTCAGAGCACTTAATTTAAACACCAACATCTAAGGAATCTTTTTGTACCTAATCAGAAAGTTAAATGACATAAATGGCATTACTGACAAAGTTAAGCAGTTTCTTTTTAATTAGGATCTCTGAGATTTCTAAATCGAATACATCTTTGTTAGGTGGCTGATTAGCCCCGTTGTAATGCAAGCACATGTTTTAGATAGACATATTTACCCATGTAAGTCTGTTTGATAAAAAGATCAGGTTCATCAATACAGCATCTCACCCGCATGTTCTCTCCAACCTTGAGTGTAAGGACAACTTACAATCTTATTACCGTTAAAAGCGTTTATCTGACTATTGATTATCTCCCATAAGGAGAGACCCTGACTGAAAGCCCATAAACAAAGCGAAGCAATTCATAACCAGCAGAAATCCGTTTTTGATTAGTTTCTGCTCTGAATTTGAGTTGCGTATTAAGCAAACGAGGCATCATCGCTCAATAGTGTCCAGTGAGATCTCTTTGAATTAAAAAGCAACTACTGAGGTCCAGCTGTGAATGGGAATCAAAGGGCATCACGGCTCTTGATAGCTGATCCAATTAAGAGAAGCCGACAGGGTAACCTTTGGTGTGGGCCACATTGGCATTTCCTCAGCCGTTCTTTGGCGAGGACTGTATTTACTTGGCTCGGCAGGAGTGGGAGGAGCCCCACTGAGACATGAATCTTACACGCGGAGAAGGCTTTTCACTGTAGAATAAGGCAGACCAATCAGTCAGCAGAGCTTTTTGCTGTTACTAATCACTGTAAATGACAGCTGAGTGACGGATTTCCAAATGAAAGAATCGAAGTGCATCATCAAAGCGATTCACGTTGGCCTGGGTATAACCCAGCTTGACCCGGACCGTTATGTGGCTTATTAAATGTCACGTTTCCCAGGCTGAGGGTGATTGAATGAGCTACAGGATTTATACCAACACAACAGAGTTGATCACATCATTTCTAAAGCAATAGCTCATCCAATACATGTCTTTTACAATGTTTGCAGTGAAAGTTCAGGAAGAGCATGTTCATATAATTCTGTCAATCGAAAACCTTCAATGCTCTTTTCATGCACCTTTTTTCTCTGTGCTTTGAAGGAGGAATGGTGTATTAGGAAGCCATACCAGCTCATTTAGATCAACATTTTATATAATATAAAAAACACATGTTTGCAATGCAAACTGGAAGATACAGTGGCTCCAAAAAGTATTTGAAAATGTATGCAACACATAATGTCTATATTGGATTAGAAGTGGAAAAAAATACATATGCTTATACATACACTCTGAAAAATAAGTCAGTAAGATTGTTATTGTTAATATTGTTAAGAAATTACTACTTTTAGGATGCATAAAATTGATGCATTAAAGTGACCGTAAAGACATGTATAATTCAAATGCTGTTCTTTAGAACTTTCTATTCATCAAAGATGAAAAATATATCATTGTTTTCACAAAAAAAAAAAACTCAAGCAGCACAACTGTTTTTTATGCTATATAATAAGAAGAAATGCTTTTGAGCACCGAATCAGCATTTCGTGACACTGAAGACTTGAGTAATGGCTGCTGAAATAAAAAAAAATACTAAAATAGAAAATAGTCACTTTAAATTGTAATAACATTTCACAATGTTACTGTTTTTACTGTATTTTTGATCAAATTAATGCAGCCTTGGTGTGCATAGGCGAAAAAAAGTACATCCATCCATCATAAGAAAAGAAAACTTCAACTTAGGAAAAAAGCATAACTGGTGCAACATATCACTAGAATGTAGCATAAGCATTTTGAACTGCGAGAAGCGTTACAATTTCTTCGTAAGTTGAGTACAGAAGAAGGTCTGGCGGAAGATAGATATTTTTCTTTTAAAGTTTTAAATATGGATATTTTTCTTACAAAACCCCATCAATTTGCTTCAGAAGGCCTTTATTAACCTCCGGAGCCGCGTGGAGTACGTTTATGATGGATGGATGTGCTTTTTTGAACTTCAAACTCATTGGGCCCCATCACTGCCATTATGAAGCGTGGAAGCGTCAGGATATTTATTAATATAACTCTGATTGTATTCATCAGATGTCATGTACACCTAGGATGGCTTGAGGGTGAGTAAATCAATTTACATTTAAAAGCGAACTACTCTTTTAAGTTCATTCTAAAAAATAAAATAAAAAGATATACCACTTGATTTCTAATGCAATAAATTGTCCAAATACATTTTGTGGCCACTTTACACAAGAACAAAATATACTGTACTGTGAGTGTAAAAACATATAAAAACAATAATATTATATAAATGCCTGGTTTCACAAACAAGGTTTAAACCTAGTCCCAGACTAAATTGCATGTTTGAGCTGACTTAACTCAGAGCAAATGCACTGACATATCTTAAAATATGTCTCAAGGTGAACACCAGTAATGCTTTGTTTAGTTTTTTTCTAAGGCGCATTTATAAAAGCCTACTCCCAGTCTTGACTTAATCTAAGCACTGTCTGTGAAACCAGGGCTTAATGTTAAAAACTTGGTGATTTTAGGGGGCAGTGGGATTAGGGTTCTGGGGGTAGTGGTTCCTTTTCTGCTGTTGTGTTATATTCCCAAAGAGCTCTGAAACTTACCCTCAGTAGGTGTTTCACCTACAGGGTCCCCCAGCAGCCGTGGAAGGGAGCCACTCCACCGCCGCACCCCCAGCCACTGCTCAGCTGCAAGCAAGAGGCCGGAGCTATAGGGTGAGTTCAGATCCCAGGCAGAAAGGCTATAGGGCCGGGATGTGAGCTCTGAACGATCCCGTCTGTGTGCCTGGGATCACCAGGAAGGGGAATACCTGTGAGAGGGGGTGAGAAAATGAAGATTTGGGGGAATGGCTTATAGATAATGCACGCAAAATAAAATTACACATATCCTTTCATGAGGTCTGGGCACCCTCATTGGATCGGATCTTGCTGAATCTTAAAGCATTTCAAGAAAGGCACGTTTTGTAAATGAATCAGATAATGCTCTCCATTCCATACGGTTTGGAATTGTCTTGTCACAAGTATCGCTTCAACAAAAGAACAGTGCGCCGGTTTTGTTCGGCATCTCGGAACAGACGGCGGTGCATTTTTTCATGCTATGAATATTCAACGAGGAAATGTCCATTTAAATTCCATCTAAACCCAGGCAGTGTCTATCACTGTCAAGAGACTGCAACTTAAACAGATATAATCTGTTTAGCACTAAGAAATGTTTCAACTGTAACGTCTCTCTCTCGCACACACACGTACATGCAAAATACGTTGCCCTCTCATCTGCATATGCTACAGTGAGCAGTAATTAGTGACTGTACTCACTCAAATGCTGACACCTGTGAGAGGAAATAGCTATAAAAAGCACCTGAAATGAATTGCTTAAATTGATTTTCCGATCCAACTGCCTGAGGAACAGCATGGTTTTAATTTAAAACACTGATTAAAAGCTAACAAGTAGGCCACCGGAAACTGGAACTATGAAATGGTTTCAGCGAGTTTAATCTTATATTCCAAATGCCTCAAGTTGAAATTGGTGGTCACTTCAGTATCTCGATTTTCCCACCATCCCCTCTGTCTTGTATTCCCCGGTCCTGGTGTTGTTTTAACATAGTCACATAGGAATGCAAACTTTGCAACCCACCGTGATCTTTAACATTTTCTAAAGGCACTTCGCATGAGCCTTTTAGTCACTCCCATGTCTGGAAATACATTTCCCAGAATGCTGTCAGAACGATGTAGCTCAGTATCTGTGCTTAAACTCACGAGGATCTGATGACTCAAGCTCAGTGCATCTGAGCCATCAGTGGCACCATTAGTGAATATAACTGGTTTTAACCGTTTTTTTTTTGTTTTTTTTTACCACTTTAGAGCAAGCATGCCCACACAATTCAGTGGTCAGGCCCCATGGAGGAAATCCTGTCATTATTTACTCAAACGCATGGCGTTCCCCAGCATGTTTTCAAGCAGTAATTGTGTCTGTGGGTGAACTATTCCTTAATGAGTTTTCATTTTGGGGTGAACTATTTCCTTAATGTCCACATACAGTATTTTATGTCACACAGATGATTAAACAAACTAACAAAGCATGTCTACTGGAGCATTTAGACATTTAAAACTTGCCCATTAACACAAAAGTCACATATATTCCAGTTCAAAAGTTTGGGCCGGAATAGATTATTATTACTTTTTAATTAATACTTTTTTTCATTAAGGATGCATTATAATTTTATATTTCAAATAAATTCTTGAACTTTCTACACATTAAAGAATCCTGAAAACATCTGTTAAGTTTCCACACAAATATTAAGCTGAAACTTTTCAACATTGATAATAATAAGAAACGTTACTTGAGCTCCAAATCATCATATTAGAATGATTTCTGAAGGATCGTGTGACACTGAAGACTGGAGTAAACACGTTAAAAATTCAGCTTTGACATCACAGGAATAAATTACACTTCAAAATATATTAAAAAAGAAAACAGTTATTTTAAATTGTAAATACATTTTACAATATTGATGTTTTTATTGTATTTTTGATCAAATAAATGTAGCCTTGGTGAGAAATCGATCCCAAACTTTTTAACATTAGTGTATAAAATTTAAATACCCTCAGAAATAGACAGGAATGGGAAAATATAGTTGTGCTCAATGGTTGCAAATTATCATTTTGGCATCTCATATCATCTCTATTATGCAAAAAGTCCCCCTCCAAGGGCTCATCACCATTTATTTAAGCAGTGATAGCACACAAGAGAAGGAGAGCTCTTGAATCGTGGATGAACTTGAAACAATGCATGCTGAAGAAGTAATTGTCCGCTGAAGTAGAAAAGAGTATGCTTCCTTATTCTCTGCAGCGTGACGAGATAAAACCATCAGTGTTAAACTGACTCATACAGCGTTAACGAATCTAAATGTAACTGGTCAGGTGTAAAATTAGTCCTAATACTAAAGGCGTTTCCTCAGAAATGAAATCTTTTTTATCTCATGAGCCATGCAGTAATCAATGTGATCGGACAACAGTACAAAAATGTCACAGACGACCTTTTACACATGTAACCCTTTGCAGTTACAAAATACTGCTCATGCTGGCATCTGGCTTCCAATTAATGTGTTCATAGAAAGATCACTACCTGCAGAATGCCAAATATATTGTTCAGCACTCTCTCTTTGCTCCTGCAGTATTCATACAGCAGTACCGACTGCTATAAGATTGCATGGAAGCATGACTTCTCATATGTTTTCCTATAAGTGGACCTTCTTCTAACACAGTTTTTGTCATTAATAATGGATGATAGTGCTCTACTTTTGAAAAGCATCATCCCATCATCTGCAACTGATATACAGTAACAAGTCTATAATCACTATATTGCCAAAAGTATTGGGACACCCATCCAAATCATTGAATCCAGGTGTTCCAATCATGGCCACGTGTATAACATCAAGCACCTAGGCATGCAGACGCTTCTACAAACATTTGTGAAAGAATGGGTCGCTCTCAGGAGCTCAGTGAATTCAAGCGTGGTACCGTGATAGGTTTCCACCTGTGCAATAAGTCCATTCGTGAAACTTCCTCACTACTAAAAATTCCACGGCGAACTGTTAGTGGTATTATAACAAAGTGGAAGCAATTTGGAACAACAGCAACTCAGCCACGAAGTGGTAAACCATGTAAAATCACAGTCAACGCATGCTGAGGCGCAAGGTGCACAGAAGTCACCAACTTTCTGCAGATTTAATAGGCCTCCAAACTTCACGTGGCCTTCAGATTAGCTCAAGAACAGTGTGTAGAGCGCTTCACAGAATGGGTTTCCCAGAGCGAGCAGCTGCACCCAAGCTTTACATCACCAAGTGCAATGCAAAGCGTCAGTTGCAGTGGTGTAAAGCACTACGCCACTGGAATCTAGAGCAGTGGAGATGTGTTCCCTGGAGTGAATAATTCATGCTTCTCTGTCTAGCTATCTGATAGACGAATCTGGGTTTGGTGGTTGCCAGGAGAACGGTATTTGCCTGACTGCATTGTGCCAAATGTAAAGTTTGGTGGAGGGGGGATTGTGGTGTGGGGTTGTTTTTCAGGGGTTGGGCGTGGCCCCGTAGTTCCAGTGAAAGGAACTCTTAATGCATCAGCAGACCAAGACATTTTGGATAATTTCATGCTCCCAACTTTGTGGGAACAGTTTGGGGGTGGGCGGATGGCCCCTTCCTGTTCCAACCTGACTGTGTACCAGTGCACAAAGCAAGGTTCATAAAGACATGGATGAGCGAGTTTGGTGAGGAGGAACCTGACTGGCCTGCACAAAGTCCTGACCTCAACCCGATAGAACACCTTTGGGATGAATTAGAGACTGCGAGCAAATGTCTTTCTAGAAGAATAGTCAAAAATGTCCATAAACACACTCCTAAACCTTGTGAAAAGCCTTCCCAGAAGAGTTAAAGCTGTTATAGCTGCAAATGGTGGGCTAACTCCATATTAAACCCTATGGATTAAGAATGGGATGTCATTAAAGTTGCAAAGGCAGGTGTCCCAAACAAAAACAAAAACTACTAGCCTATATAATATAACAAACTTATAATTATTATAAAAAACTGAAAAATGTAAATATAAAATAATGCTGCATATTATTTACTGTAAACATTAAATACAGATGAATCCTCATTAAAGCTTTCTAATTTTCATTTGTTTTTGATTAACATTAACGGCACAGACTGCAGCAGATTTATTAGGCTGCTGTCACTTAAGACTTAAGGAACCAACGCGGATCTGACACACATCCGATAACTCTTTACATTCATTTAAGACTGTGCTTACAGAATACTTTGTTGAGCATGATAAGACACAAAAGATTACTAAAATCGTTACTGGAATGCGGTCTGAAAAGCGACTTTCTGTGTGCGGGTTTCAGGTGTGTGTTCACAGACGATTGCTAGACAGCTCAGCAATACCGAATTGTGATCTCTTTTGTGTCTTACCACGCTTAAATAGTTTAAAAGCACTTGAACGAATGATACATGCAGACCACCCTCAATCGGCCGCACTCTAAACTAATACAAATAATGACAGAAATGTTGTTATTTTTGAGAGCCCCAAAATACATATACAAGTAAGTAATAATAATTTGTTTTGAATTCATATTTTAATCTTGAATTTGTGTTTAGTGCAAACACTGTTGAAAAGAACTACTGAAACCAGCCTGAGCATGATTAGGTTGGTTTGGTTTGCTGGTTTAAAAGACATTTTAGGCACTTGTCAATTTATCATCCTAAACAAATCTGGCAGGTAAACCATCTGAACACCAAACTGGCTTAAAATCTTATTTCAGCAGGGAATTTGTACTCTGGAATTACACTGGTTTACATTTTAGTTGAAACCATGTTGCTGAATAATATATAATACCATAAGTAGATAATCTTGGGAAGAGTAAAGCCTTTACAATAAGAGTGATCCAGGCCTAGTTACATAAAGAGTCTTTTCAGCAGAACATGATATGAACCTCCTGTCCATCACTGAATGAAAGTAATGAATACTTTGTCAGGATGATTTTTTTTGTAGTACTGCATGTACACTTTGAATCTCATAATACCCATTTAATACACTGCTCAAATGCCCTTTTGCAAAGTTATCGTTTCAAGACCATAGTCAGTTTTTTCAGTGAGAATGTTAATCTCAGCATTCTTTACAATACAGGCAATGAAAACCAGGCGCTTGTGGCCACTGCTGCACATTGTATGCCTTTTTTTTGCAGTGTGTTTGGCCCTTCCAGGAATCTGGCAGAATTACAAATGATTTGTATGGCCAAGTTCACAAGCCCCTGTCCCACTGGACTGAATGCTGTTATCAATGGAGAACAGAGGATTATTAGTGTACGTGCCACTTACACAGTGTGCAGAGACTAAAGGGCATGACCACTGCCAGGACAAGGGTTCCAATCTCGGTCTGTCTCCGAGACCTTCAGCCCTGCATGATCCATGCTGGCATATGCACAAGTCAGCGTCACCTCTGTGAATACATGAAATTAATGAATAAAATGGGTTGTATCATCCAGAGTAGGTTTCAAAAAAGCCCCAGTGCTACAATTTAATACATCATTAATGTTTTTTTAAGTATCTTATGCTCACCAAGGCTGAATTTAATCTTTACAGTAAAAATATTATTATACAATTTAAAAAAAACATTTTTCTACATTAATGTATTCTAAAAACGTAATTTATTCCTGTGACGGCAAAGCTTAGCTCTTAATTAGTGTCCTCAGTGTCTCATGATCCTTCAGAAATCATTCTAATATGCTGAATAAGTGCTCAAGAACCATTTCTTATTATTATCATGTTGAAGTTGTGCTGGAAACCATTACCATACACTTTCAGGATTATTTAATTAATAGAAAGTTAAAAAGAATAGTGTTTATTTGAAATAGAAATCTTTATGAACATTATAAATGTCTTTACTGTGACGTTTAATTTCAAAAACCTAAAAAATCTTACTGACCCCAAACTTTTGAACGGAATTAATTCTGGTATATACTGGAAAAGCAACTTGGTTTGTTTTGTGTCATTTAGAAGCAGTCACTCATTAGAAATTTTGTAATATTCAATAATTGAACAAAAATATTTAAAATAAATGTGCAGCTATTTCTGTGAAAAACAAAAAGCAACATGTATATTTGTGATAAGAATTTGTGCTATTACAAAAGTAAAAGAAAATACTCATTATTTCTTAGACATATATTTCAAAATGATGTGGAATATACAGACTATACTGTTCTTCTCATATTTTCCTAGTTTTCTTTTTACTAAGTGTTTAAAACACATTGGATGGCATGGCAACTAACCTGACAGAACGCTGGCAAATTCAGTCATTATTTCTTTATCAAGAGGTTGCTGAATCAACCTAGACTTTTGTAAACACAGCTTGGTTTAGGCAGACTGATGAAAGGACAGAGAAAGGGCTATTGCTTAGGCATATACACTCACCTAAAGGATTATTAGGAACACCTGTTCAATTTCTCATTAATGCAATTATCTAATCAACAAATCACATGGCAGTTGCTTCAATGCATTTAGGGGTGTGGTCCTGGTCAAGACAATCTCCTGAACTCCAAACTCAGAAAGGTGATTTAAGCAATTTTGAGCGTGGCATGGTTGTTGGTGCCAGACGGGCCTGTCAGAGTATTTCACAATCTGCTCAGTTACTGGGATTTTCACACAACCATTTCTAGGGTTTACAAAAATGGTGTGAAAAGGTAAAAACATCCAGTATGCGGCAGTCCTGTGGGCGAAAATGTGCAGGCTGGTGGTGGTAGTGTAGTGGTGTGGGGGATGTTTTCTTGACACACTTTAGGCCCCTTAGTGCCAATTGGGGATCGTTTAAATGCCACTGCCTACCTGAGCATTGTTTCTGACCATGTCCATCCCTTTATGACCACCATGTACCCATCCTCTGATGGCTACTTCCAGCAGGATAATGCACCATGTCACAAAGCTCGAATAATTTCAAATTGGTTTCTTGAACATGACAAAGAGTTCACTGTACTAAAATGGCCCCCACAGTCACCAAATCTCAACCAAACAGAGCACCTTTGGGATGTGGTGGAACGGGAGCTTCGTGCCCTGGATGTGCATCCCAAAAATCTCCATCAACTGCAAGATACTATCCTATCAATATGGGCCAACATTTCTAAAGAATGCAACCTTGTTGAATCAATGCCTTATATATATATATATATATATATATGTGTGTGTGTGTGTGTGTGTGTGTGTGTGTGTGTGTGTGTGTGTGTGTATTTATTACATGTTTAGTATATGACATGTTTATTTTTAACTGCTGAAACTCAAAATTCAGTTATGTTTTATGTTATGCTAACAGGGGTTGGACAATGAAACTGAAACACCTGGTTATAGTGGTGTAGTGGTGTAGGGGATCCTTTAGCAGCCAATAAAGCTTTAATTAATCTTGAGAATGGCAGATACAAGTCCTGCACAGTGGCCAGAGGGATTTTTGAGCCATTCCTCTTCCAGAACAGTGGCCAGGTCATTATGTCATGCTGGCGGAGGAAAATATTTTCTGACTGCTACTCCAAAACACCCTAAAGTGCCTCAAAAATATTTAGATCTGGTGACTGTGCAGTCCATGGAGATGTTCAATGTCACTTTCATGTTCATCAAACCATTCTGTCACAAGTCTCTGTGTGTACTAGTTAATTATCATGCTGATACATGGCATCCCCTTCAGGGTACAATGTTTGAAGCATTATGTGCATATGGTCCTCAATGGTTTGGTAGTCCTTGGCAGTGGTGCGCTCATCAAACACAGTTGGGGAATGCCATGATACAGCAGCCCAAACTATCACTGATCCACCAACTCTGGGTGCCTAACAGTCCGGATGTTAAGCCGCTTTGTTTCATATTGTCCACAGCCCAAGATTTGCACTGTTGGCACCAATGAAACCAACATTTGGAATTGGCACAAGTGACCAAAGGTTTGGCTATAGCAGCCTGACCATGAATAGTGACCCTGTTGTGCTCCCTATGAACAGTTTTGGTGGAAAAGATGAGCACATTTAATTCTGCAGTGAGTTGGGCAGCTGTGGTTTGTTTTTTGATACAAACCAGGTTAGTTCATGGACATCCCTTTAAGACAGCTTCCTCTTGTGTCGACAGTTGTTGGATGTGGTACCAACATTTTGTCCTCTTCTGAACTCTGAAAGTCTCACATTATGTTGTGTAGATTGCAATATTTTATGTGCAGCTGTTATTTATCTGCTAATTCAACCTTCACATGCTGCTCTTACTGATGGAATGTAAAATTAGTGAAGGTTGGCCACAAGGCCCCGCATATTATATTCGGTTTCATTGTCCAATCGATGTATATATGCTGTTCACATAGATTTTCAGTCCTCATGTTGCATAATTTCTAAATTTGCATAGATGGGAACCGATGCCGTAACGATGACAAAGTTGCCTCACAATTGGCCTCTACCTAGGAATCATTAAAATAACTTCCACACTCTCTGGAGAGGAACCCCACAGTTGAGGAACCATTACTCTAAAGGACTGCTGTGAAAATGAAGAGAATATTCCAAAAATGCTACTGTGGAAGTTTAAATAAACACATAAATTAGAATAAGAGTGCAAAACAATATCCAAGAGTTTGACTGTCCCAGTGGACACTGCTTGTTCAATTATCAGGATGCGGAAGATACATCAAACCACCCAGACACTTCCTTGAAAAGGTCGTACCTCAAAACTCTCTGTGTGAACATAAAGGAGACCTGTGAGAGAAGCCAGAGAGAGCATATCGATCACTTCGAAGGGGCTACAGAGTTCAAGAGCTGAGAATAGAGTAAAGGTGCACTCGCCAACTAAATCTGCACAACATTGGCCTACATTGTGGCACAAATGGGTAAAAATTGGCTTTAAGTGAAAAAAGAAAAACACTGAGTAGTGCTGAATATGTTAACTTATAATAATGGTAGCACACATGATTTTGTGGTAAGACCTCAGCCAAAATTTGAAGCTATGTGGGAAATGCAAATTTAACACTGCCCACCATCAAACATGATCATATCAAGTGTGAAGTAGCATTATTCGACTAGCCAAAAAAAACCAAAAAACTGACTAAAACATACCTGAACTGTGTGGGAAGCTGGTACACACTTGCTTCAAAAGATGGCTCTGCAGAATATTCATTTTATGCTGTCATAAAACAAAATCTGTGGTTGCATTAAAATACTACATGTAGGGTTTCTGAAATTATCACAGAAATCCACAGGTCAGTGTAGGTTTTTTACATTCTGTTAAGAAGAAGTGGTTAAGGGCCTAAATACTTTTACAAGGCACAGTATATGGGTTGTGAACTCAATATTTCATGGACTTTTGGGGTACATGTAATATTCAGGAGGTGGAGTAGTGTGTGTTTTTTTTTAATTTTTTTTTAAAGCAGACATGCAATGAAGAAACTAATCGCATATTAATTTGGGCTATATTCACGGAGAAGTATGTACTGATTGGCACAGTCTCAACTTCTATTATTGCTCACTGGTTAGATACTGTCTGATTGTATTATTTGTGATTTGCATTAAAAGTTGATTTTACAAAAGTCATGCAATACCCAAGTAATCTTTATGCTTTCCAAGACCCCATGAAAAAAGGAAGGCTTTTTAAAGTCAGTACGAAATGTTTTTTGGCAACACAATTTAAATGAAATCTAATGAATTTAGAACAGAGAAATGTAGGCCTGGACTTTATCAATCAGGAATTATTGGATTTAAATAAATGTATACTTTTATTCAGCAGCATGCATTAAATCAATCAAAAATGACAGTTAAGACATCTATAATGTTTTGCATTTTAAAACAATTCTGTTATTTTAAACTTTCTATTCATAAAATAAAGATGTTAAAATAAAATAAAAAAGTAAATATTAAGCAGCACAACTGTTTTCAAAATTGATAATAATGACTGATAATGGCTGCTGCAAATTCAGCTATGCCATCATAGCAATACATGTTTTAAAATGTTAAATTGTAATAGTTCACATTGTTACTGTTTTACAATATTTTTTATCAAGTAAATAAGCAAAAGAGAGTTCGTAGGGCATAACATATTCATTAAAATTTCGTAGCCTGGAGGGGTGAGTTGAAAAGGGAGAGGGATTCGTGACATAAAGCAAGTTTCATATGCTCTAGAGTCACATGCATTTAGATAAGAAAATAGGGTCAGTTCGGATTTTACGTTGACTTCCACTGTGATGTCTTACCTTTAAGAGTCTCTCACCATATCGTATTTCTCTGTTTCTCCAGCCTTCGCCCTGTGAATGGTGTCGCTGCGAGCCAAATAACGAGGTGCACTGTGTGGTCGCTGACTGTGCAGTACCAGAATGCGTCAACCCAGTGTACGAGCCAGAACAGTGCTGCCCCATCTGTAAAAACGGTAAGAACGGCCTATTTCCTATTATAGGTTTATGGAGAAGATGAAAATGCCTGCAAGGTGTACTTTAGAGAATTCCTTTCAGTACTCACGCCACTCTTTCCCAAAGGAAAGCAAATTGTTCAGCTGACTGGCATGTATCAGCTTTCATGAAATAGCAGTGATGGTGGGGTATAAACAGACAGGTCTATGCACATGTTGTTTAAAACCCACTTTCTTTCTATTAAATCTCAGTATCACCAGCAGCCAAGCTCTGATTACCAATCCTCTGCTCAATTACAGGGGAAATTTGGTTCAGATAAACAGTGTCCCATTGATTAAGACCATGCTAAGAAGGATTAATTGGCCAAAGGGGACTCCTCTATCTCCTGTGTCTTGATGCACTATAGTCAGCAAGACCTGATTCCAAAATTACAATTATTGGAATCCAATGGCTCACTGGATGGCCAAGGGCAAGAGATATCCCTGAGTCAGTTCGATACAGAGGCACAAACACAAAATGTAAGCTCTGTGAATCAGTGGGATAAATAACATGTTGATCGGTACAATGATTATATACCAAGCAACCTATAGAAGCTTGCACAACTGGGACGTTATACTGTAGATTAGGCAGCAAAATATAAGTAGGTAGGTAACATGTGAAGGACAAAAATGGTAACCCATAGTCAGAGTTTGTCCTCGACATTAGTGCACACACATTAAGAGTAGGAAGTAGTGAACACACACACACATGTTGGGTTTTCATGTTTTATGGGGACATTCCATAGGCGTAATGCATTTTATACTGTACAAACCGTATTTTCTATCCCCCTACACTGCCCCTGCCCCTAAACCTACCCATCACAGGAGACATGCTTTTTACTTTTTCAAAAAACATCACTTAGTGTGATTTATGACCTGTTTTCCTCATGGGGACCAAAAAATGTCCCCACAAGGACAAGGATTTCGGATATTGCCATCTTTGTGGGGACATTTTGTCCCCATACCGTAGGGATTACCAGTCCACACACACACACACACACACACACACACACACACACACACTAGGTGCCTTGCTCAATGGAACCTCAGTCATTTCCTGCCGGTATTGAGAACAAAACCTTAAACCTTCGGGTTATCAACCTGACTCTCTAACCATTAGGGCACAACTGCCCCAATGCTAACTTTTATTTAAGATTAAGACAATAAATATTCAAAATATTTCAATGATTAAATTTATAATAAATATAAATAATCAACTAATATAGATCACCAGACTTTACATTAATTTACATTAAGAAATGTTTTGTATTGCACGCTTTCTGGAATGTTATTTAAATGAGCACGAGACGTTATGTAATTAAATATGCACTAATTTGCATACCATTCTGTCAGGTTAAATAGTTTTTTTTACGTATTATGGTCAAATATTTTTATAGATTTTGGATATCACTTTTTATCACTCCATAAAAAAAGAATTCATTTTTTTGTTATAAAATTCAGGCAAATTATATATGAACAAATCCCTCTGTAAAATACTTCAGAATATATAGATAAGAATGAAACTGTAAAGGTGTATGTAAGTGCTATTGAAGTGGCCTTTGAAGATATATACTCTAATAGAAAACTACACATGTGCTATATACACCGATCAGGCGTAACATTATGACAGGTGAAGTGAACAACACTGATTATCTCTTCATCACGGCAGATGGGGTATGGGGTAGCATAGCCACAGACCAGTCAGGGTGCTCATGCTGACCTCTGTCCACTGCCAAAAGCGCCAACAGTGCATTGGAAGAAGGTGGCCTGGTCTGATGAATCATGTTTTCTTTTGCATCACGTGGATGGCTGGGTGTGTGTGTCACTTACCTGGGGAACACAGCAAGCCGGCGGAGGCAGTGTGATGCTTTTGGCAATGTTCTGCTGGCAAAACTTGGGTCCTGCCATCCATGTGGATGTTACTTTGACACGTAGCACCTACCTAAGTATTGTTGCAGACCATATACACCCTTTCATGGAAAGGGTATTCTCAGGTGGCTGTGACCTCTTGCAGCAGGATAATGCACCCTGCCACAAAGCAAAAATGGTTCATAAATGGTTTGAGGAACACAACGAGTTTGAGTTGTTGACTTGGCCTCTAAATTCCCAAGATCTCAATTCAATCGAGCATCTGTGGGATGTGCTGAACAAACAAGTCCGATCCATGGAGGCCTCACCTCGCAACTTACAGGACTTAAAGGATCTGCTGCTAACATATTGGTGCCAAATACCACAGCACACCTTCAGGGGTCTAGTGTAGTCCATGCCTCGATGGGTCAGGGCTGTTTTGGCAACAAAAGTGGGACCAACACAATATTAGGACGGTGGTCATAATGTTATGGCTGATCGGTGTATAAAAGATACACTTAAAAGTGCATTTGAGATGTTTTCTTTCCACTAGTCTGAAAAAAACAACTTTATTAAAAGGATAAAATCTCCCAATTGACAGATGCATGCAAAAACAGTGATTTTGCCTGTAAGTGTCTCGCCTTAATACATAAAATATTTAAAACAATTGTACTAAATTAACAAATGAAAATGTTAAATAAAATTTACTGAAAATCAAAATAGTAATAATAATAATGCTTTGAAGTACCACAATACTTGAAATTGTGACTTTTTCAGTGTGATAATATTTTTCTACACTGGTATACTAATAATAATAAAAACTATCTTTAAGTAGTGGTTTTGAAAGAACATCTGCTTTTAGATAAGGAAGCTTTACAGGTGTAAAAATATATGACAGTGTCAGACAGCTAACCTTTTTATTGACGTGATAGATTTTAACAAGCTAAAATTACATCAAGTTTGCAAATTGCAGCCGAGTTCCTGTCTTCAGTTTTAAAGAAATCTTGCCGCTCTTTAGACCGCCTCAGGAGACGTGTTTGAAAATAGATTTGTAAAGAAAAATCATATCTAATCTACTAAGTGCAACTTTAAAATTCAAGAAAATTCTCTCCTTTTTCCCTTCTGGCACATGTTGACCTAAATTCTCCAGGATCCACATTACAATCAGAAGTGTGGTGTAAGGTATTGTTGCTAAATAGAGACCGGCTGTGACTTTATGCTTTACTAGCGCAGAAAGACAGCCAGAGATAACGCACACACAGATACACAACCCTCGCCTACAGCCTGGAAGAGAGCTAATCCAGGCAGACAGGGCACGGTGACGAGCTTGTGGTGGTGGCATTTTAGGGAGGCTGCGGTGGAGCCCATCCCCTGGAGGAAATAACCAAGTCTGCTTCCAAGAAGGGTCATATCAGAAAGAATATTTTTTTTTCCCTGATACTTTGAGATAAAAGTTTTCAATGCATTATATTAAAAACCTTCTGACCCAGTACTGCTTTTACATAATGCATTTATCATGCAAAGATGGCGTTAAGGTCAGGGGTGGGCAAAATTCACTCTCTTTAAATTCCTGTTTCAGCTCTTTAAAGCAGGGTGGATTCTGATTGGCTGTCAATGTTTTTATCGTTCAAAAACTGAAAAAAAAAAAAACTCTTTCTGAAAGTATTTCCAACAATATTGTTTCAGTGTTATCGTTGTATTTTATACTTAGAGGAATTTTTACGTCTTGGGGCACAATCATTTCACATAATGAATAATCCTAGTATTTTTTTTTTCAAAGTAAGCTCTCTTTATAATGACTGTCGACCATGCAGCGCAAGTTTATCTGGACACTTGCCAAAACTCCTGTTGACACTCTTACACTACACAGTGAATATTCTTACTGTATTCACATCATGTTTGCATTGTTAGTTATGGTGAAAGCATTCGTGAGAGTGCAGAAATCGCAAATGTCCAATCTGTCCAATGCTCATCACTGCAACCTTCCATGTGATGGGAATAGATCTAAATATAATGCAATAATCAACACTTTTCATGATTTGTTAATTTCAACAGCTGTAATAGTGAAAATCAAGTGTAGCGTTAGTTCTGGCAGGTCATGTTAGTCCAGCATGCTCCTTCAGTACTACCAGTAGCTATCGCATTCTCCAGAGCTCATTTACCCTCCTCCATCCCCAGCTCCTCCTCTTGTCAGTCAGGATTTGGCATTCTGATTCCCCCTGAATCAGATTAATTCCAGAATGATGTTGTACATTTTAATATTGATATTGATATTAACATTATGGCCCCTATCATGCACCTGGTGTGACGCATGTGTTTTTTTTTTTGCTAGTTTTAGCCTGAAGCAGTTATCATTTTCACATCCTGCTCCACGTTGTTTAAATAGCAAATGCATTTGTGGCCAATTGTGTGCCCATGGGCATGCTGTTCTGAAAACAATTTGTCCTCAAGCACATTGTTGGCACGTTGCTATTTTGAGGCGACTGTGCCATTGACCACCTAAAACCTGGTCTAAAGTCATTAGTCACTAAACGCATTAGTGATATGCGCCTATAGGCAGGTCCACAGCGCACATACGCTCTGTTTATTACACAGGGACGCATGGCAGCACACATTTTAACATCTTTAAATATGAAAAAGTAAAGGATTAAAATAACCAAAATAGAATAAAAGATAATTATTGTGAACAAAAAGATAAAAATGCCTACATGTCATAATGTATAGTCATTGCATGTATCAGAATTAGCCAACCTATTTGCAGTAATGACGAGCAAGCAGGCGTCATTGGACGAGCAGATTTGTTTCCTCGCAAGAGAAGCGTTCGAGCACAACTGGCTTTTACAGGGAATGGGAGATGAAACTCTGATTGGTTTATTGCACATTATGCCAAAAAAACCCACCCATGACTCATTAAGAGCCTTATAAGTGCACCTCAGAAAACATTATATATTAAAAAAAAATCATTTCATGACCCCTTTATTTATTTATATATCAATTATATAAAAGACATTAATAATCATTACAGTCAATGTCCTTAGTGTGAAAGGGCCTTTAGGTTCAGAAAGATAGAAAACGTTGGAAGAAGTTGGAAGAAATGCTGGCTAAAACAACTTTACTAAATGTTATAAGTGGGCCACAGGGAGAAAAATAAATTATTATAATAATTATTATAAATTGATATGAGCACTTGAAAGTAAAAGCTTTACAGAGTATTTGCACCATAACATTTATGACTATCCTTCAGTAAGAAAATGTATGAGATCATTTTTATTCCTGTTAATTTTATTAAGGCTTTGGTTTAAAATGATATCATAAAGGGAATATATTATCTGACAATTTGTTTAGCTCTATTTGGTTGCAATTTTAGGAGGAAGAAAGGCAAAATAATTAGATCAAGAGACTATATCTCAGTTCAATCAATTCCAATGGCGTTGGTCAAAGGCTGTTCTAAACAGCCTGTCATGTAATCTCTCTGATTGTTCCACATGGACAAACTGAGACGTTAAATGTCAAGAGACACTTATCCTGGCATTGACGGAGCTGGCAGAGGATCAACAATGACACTGGGAATGCCAAGTCTCAGTCAATCAAAAAATCAGACGTGACTGCATCATTTTTTTATAGCACAACTATCGCATCCCATAAACATATATCTTACATCTGGCTCTCTAGCATGTCATGTCAAAACTAAAGTTGAAGAAGTCTGGGAAGTTTCACTTCTTCTCTTAATGAACCTCAGGAATGCAGTACTTTTTTGCTGAGGTGAATTTGTACCTCAAAAATTCAAAAATAGCCTCAAGAAATAGTGATGTGCTGGCTTGCTCCTGATTGCTAATTACAAATTATGCCTCTAAACCTTGGCACTTGATGCAGCCTTGGATCCAGCCCATGTTAATGAGAACTTTGTCCAGCAATACTAAGCTCAGTTTGTGAACTGCTGGAAAGACAACAGGCCATGTTTCTATGTGGGTGAGCCAATCGTGGGCAACCATCTCTCAGTGGCTTCAGTAGTTACCATAGAAATTGCATGCTTGTAGGTTGCAAGCTAAACTGAGGGCAATGACGTGGGCCTCCACTGCAACAGAGTAACTTCACCTATGATAATGACTATGTTCTGAATGCAGAAAGAACATGTGAAGAACAGGGTGAATTTAAAGCTGCACAATTAATCAAAATAAAACAAAAAGTGCATTAACTATATGTATGTATGTATGCACTGCATACCTCAATGTGAAGGAGATACACTGTCTGTATAGTCACATATTACAAGCATGCATTGGACTCATGATAGTGTTTTTAGCAGTCACGATGGTTAGCAATTTGGTTTACAAATCTGCACACAGACTTCATCTCAGGAAATGCCCTGAGTTGTGTTCACTTGAGGCCCACTGGTTCTCTTCTTCTGTGCACTTCTTCTAAAGTGCTCCAGGTTCACTTTTTTCCCACCATTTTGCCACTATATAAGTTACTAAAAAAGACTCAAGGGTTTGCTGCATGTAAGGGAATCATTTTGACAATTACAGCTTAAGTGAACCAAAATGACCTTCGAGGTCAGGTACAACCAAGGCCAACTGCCATTTTCACTCAGTTCACTTTTGGGTGAACTGAAAGAGGACTTGATGCTTGTGTAAAGACCTTTGTTGGGAGACAAAAGTAATCACTTGGTGGTTTTTGCATTCCCTGTTCAACATAAGAGCTGAAATGTCAGTGTTATTTTATGCCTTCTGTTATTTGATATCTGAGTTTGAAGCAGAAGATGTCAAATTTTTATCATATCGTAGTTCAAGTTCAAATAAGAGTATGTGACAAACAGAAAGGAACCAAACAGAAAGGATGTAAAGTGAATAATAATATCATTCAGAGATTGCACTTCCTGGTTGGGAAGGATAAAATAAAATATAAATGTGGCGAGGTGGGCGAGCGAGAGACGTGGGAGGAGCAAGCGAGACCGGTGTGTGATTGAAAATGAGCATCACCTGCGAGGCACACTGGTCTCGAGTCCTCTCATGAGGGAGCCCGGAGGCATATACTGTAAGGATGAGTGACACCTTTAAAGGAGGAGAGAGGACCAGGCCTGGACTTTTACATTGTGTTTTGTTTATGTTTTATTATGTGTGTGCGCGGCGGTCGTTTGTGAGGGACGACTGTTTATTTGTTTATTAAAGTTTCCTGAACGTTTGTCGGTTCCCACCTCCTTCTTCCCTGCCTGAACTAAGAAATGTATTACATTAAATAGTTGATAAAAACTCGTAAAAAGTTGAAGTACTAAAATTAGGCTTAGCTAAATAGAAATATTAAAAATTACAAAAGGACATGCAATTACTAAAATTTAAAATATTATAATAAACATTGTTGGAGTAATGCATTACAAGTAACGTGAGATATGTAATCAGATTACATTTTTCGAATAACAAGTAACGCATTACTTTTACATTTACAATAACATTTACATTTACAACAAAACCTATACTTTTTCAAATGAGTAACTCAAGTAAGATATGTTTTTCTTTTCTGTGAAGGCACACACGCATATTATTATATTTATTGTATTTCATTTGATCTTATGCTTATGTGTGTACTTTTTTTCAGTAAATTTCCCTTCTGTAAAGCACTTTGTAAACATTGTTTTTAAAAGGTGCTATATAAAGGAAGCTTTACTTACTTGTTTTCTCATTTATAGACTCATATCTGTCCTGTCCCAATGCTGAGAGAAATCAGGAGTAAAGGTGCAGAGGCGTTGTGCGCGCTGTGTAAACATGATGGTTATTGCAGTTCTAGACTATATATGAGCAGGCATTTACTCATCTCGCTTGAACAAAAACATATTCAGTATTCCTCAAAATGAAAAAATCCACACTCGTTGGATGCACAGGAATGATACGCTGGATTTACTTATTTTTTTTATGTCAACAGGTTCCACTTAATTGGGTTATGTTGAATTTAATTAACATTGTTTATTTCAGTTAATTCAATGCCATTTAGTTAAATCAGGTTAACATTCTTAATTTTGTACAAAACTATTACGTTTAATTACTCTAAAAAAAAAAAAAAAGTAATTGTTGGATAACTTTAATTGTTGTTTAATTGGTCCTCACCCTAAGCACATGCTCTACACGTCACCACAATGGTAACCTCCAAAAACACTAACATAACACAAACTTTGAAAAATACCAACATAAAACATTAAGCATTAAAAAGTCTTTCCATTTGCTCTTGTTAAAAATGTATCAAATAGCACTTTATTTAAACATTTATTCTCGGAATTCAGCCCCTTTGCAAAGCATGATGGGATGTGAAAGTCCTGTTTGATTGGGTTACTTGATTTCAAAATGAAAACAAGTTATGTCAAAGAGTAACGGTTTTAAGTAAGTTTAACATTAATTAATTACATCTGAACCAGAAACCTGATATAATTGTGTTAAATCAAGATGAATTACTTTACATGAATTAAATTGAACAGCAACATAAAATATATATTTTTTGAGTGCATAATGTCATAACTGAAAGGTTTGTTTGTGAAATTCTCTTTCAGCCTTTACATTTGCAAAAAATAGAAATGTTTTTGTTATTTAAAAAACAAACAAGCAAGCCCAGCCAACCCGATCTCCCGATCTAGACAAATCAGACGAATGAGGTTGTATGCATTTGTACGAATTAGCCACCTCGTAAAAATACATATACGAATTGCTTGTGAGATTGCATTGGCTCAGCCCAGGTAGGAAAAAGTAACGCAAAGGCACTAATTTTCATAAAAATGAACTAATGGAATTAGTTACTTTTTAGGAAGTAATGCAATATTATAACGCATTATAACACTAATAATAAAAGCTACAGTAGTGGCCAAAAGTGATGTCCTGAGGGTATATGTAAGGGATATGTACATCCCCTGCTTTGCGTTCGGGATCCTTATTACTCTGTCAGGGTTTATTCTGTGATAAGTAAATTAGGCACTAAATACTGTCTTGAGTTTAAACATTTAAATAGCTCTTCCGCAAAGCTTCCACAAAGTAAAACAGTTCCAAACTGCTTTAAGCTTTTATCTATTGCTGAAAAGATTTGTTTTTACCATATGTTGAAATGAATGCTGAAAGGTTTAGTTCACGCAAAATGAAAATTAGCCCATGACTTACTCACCCTCAAGTCATGGTGCATGACATTCTTCTTTCAGACGAATACAATCAGATATATTTAAAAAAAAGTCCTGGCTAATCCAAGCTTTACAATAGCAGTAACGTAAGATGTGGCTCTGTTTTTAAAGTACATATAAATGCAGCTGTCTGCACAATAGCGTGCTCCACACGGCTCCGGGGGGTTAATAAAGGTCTTCTGAAGCGAATCGGTGCATTTGTGTAAAATATACATATTTAAAACTTTATGAATTACAGTTCTGGCTGATCGCCTTCAGAGGGAAAAGTGTTGAAAGTGCCTCTCGCAATTCAAAATACTTACTAACTGGTAGCCTAAGCCATAGATGTGTTTACGTATACATATCTATGGCGTAAGCCTTTTGAACTGCAGAAGCACTTTCAAAACTTTTCCCATAAATGGAATACGGAAGGCAATCGGCCGAAAAAAATTTTATTTAAATTTTTCATATTAAATTTTTCATATTTAAAAGTTTTAAATATGGATATTTTTCTTACATAAACTCATTGATTCACTTCAGAAAGCCTTTATTAACATCCAGGAGCCGTGTGGAGCACGTTATTTGACGGACAGATGCATTTTTATGGATTTTAAAAACAGAACATCAATTACAGCCATTATAAAGCTTGGATTAGCCAGGACTTTTTAAAATATAACTCCGATTTTATTTGTCTGAAAGAAGAATGTCAAATACACTAAATATATTTTATATAATATTTTATATTTATTTTTAAATATATATTTTATGACAAAATTATTAGGCAAAAAACTACAGCTGCAGGTTTTATTTTGCTATGCGAAAAAGAAAATGCATAGAAACAACCAAAAGCTCACAGGAAAAAAGCATACATTGACCACAGCATAATCAGTTATTAATATTCTGTTGGTGCTCTTTTGTTCCTAATTTCTTGGCTTAACAGCCTGGTCAAAAATTATGTCTGCACAATTTTTCATTGCGTTAACACAAATAAAACTGTTGACTCCATGCACAATTATGCAATATGCTTACAAAATCTTTTGAACAACGGATGAGGTCATCAATTTTCCTAGCCTGGACATCACTTCTGGGCAGTAATGTAATTCAAAATATAAATAAATACAATGATAAATAATACTCAAATACCACTGTATGGGGCATAAATCACCAATTATGAACTCAAAGAAACGGCATCTTACAACCTTATCACATACAATGTATGATGATGTTGTAGCTTGTAATCAAGGACGTGATCTTAATAAACTAGTAATCTTAAAACTGATGTCCTGGTCATTAAGGAATGACATCAAGCATGATCTTATCTGTTATCTGTTTGGTACCTGTCCACCCGGCCAAGGTGTCCTTGCACTAGTGTCGCTCTTCTCTATAGGAATATCGTCTCTTGGCTAGGCTAGTAGTCACGCATCTCTGTTTCACCACCCTTGAACGGCTGCTTTTGCACTTTTGCCAACAACTCATAATTTTTACTGATGGAAATCAAATATTTGAGTGCATGTAAGACTCTTTCAGGTCTCTTAGGAGCACGCAGAATATTGTAGGCAGTAAAGCAATTTGTGCACCGCTAACCCTGCCGCCCTATTGCAAGTCTATTAACATGTCTGTGATGTGGTTAAAAGGCAATCTAGCTGTTTTCTTCCCCAGTAAAAGAGAGGTCGTGAAGCTTGAACTCTTTTTGAAATGTGTGGCACCACTGACTTTTACTGACATAGAGTGAAGACTATATTTCAGGAAATACTGCCACATCAAACCAGAAGTACTTTTCAAGGACTTGCTTGTCATCAAGAATGGCCTTCCATATATGCTGAAACATTACTTCTGTAAATGTAAATTTTTATTGGGCCGGGAATGTTGAATGCACTTCTTCAGAGCTGATGTTTTACAAATTCAGATCTCATTTACAAATAATCATAAATATTGCCACCACATTTGTAAGGAAAATGCTGTCTTATAGATGAAATTGCTGTTTACAAGGTCTTCAACTACAATGTTCACAGTCTTTATAAGTGCCTGTACAATTTTTTTCATAAAGCCATCACACAAATTACGATCACAAAAAGCTGATTTTAATCTCTAAATTGCAGAAACTTTAAATGGTACTTATTATGCCCCTTTTCAAAGTCTTGATTTAGTTTTATGGGGTCTACGAGAATAGGTTTACAGTTGTTTTCAAAATAATAGCGTGTTTAAAAAAAGTTAGTAAAGCTCAAAAACTTTTATTCCAATACACGCAAATGCATTGGGAACACTGCAAATTCTATTTTAAATCAAAACATGAAGATAAATGTGTCAATATCTTGAATATTAGGCAGTTTTATTAGGCAAAATTTGCTGTCCTGTCAATTGCTGAACTAATATTTAGTTGTATAACCACAGTTTCTGAGAACTGCTTCACATATGTGTTGCATGGAGTCAACCAACTTCTGGCACCTGTTAACAGGTATTCCAGCCCAGGACGATTGCACTACAAACCACAATTCCACTGCATTTCTTGGTTTTGCCTCAGAAACATCATTTCTGATGTCACCCCACAATTTTTCAATTGGATTAAGGTCCGGGATTGGGCTGGCCACTCCATAACGTTAATCTTGTTGGTCTGTAACCAAGATGCTGCTCACTCACTGGTGTGTATGGGGACGCTGTCATGTTGAAACACCCATTTGAAGGGCATTTCCTTTTCGGCATAAAGCAACATGACCTCTTTAAGTATTCTGATGTACTCAAACTGATCCATGATCCCTGGAATGCGATAAATAGGCCCAACACCATAGTATGAGAAACATCCATGATGCTTGCGCCACCATGCTCCAGTATCTTCACAGTGTACCGTGGCTTGAATTCAGTATTTGGGGTCGTCTAACAAACAATCTGCGGCCCCTAGACCCAAAAAGAACAATCTTACTTTCATCAGTCCACAAAATACTGTCCTCTTCAACACTTATCGTTTTTTCAACAATGGGACTTCGTGGGGGCTTCTTGACGATAGCTTGGCTTCACATAGGCGTCTTTGCTAGTTTTCTGTTTTCTTCCACGTCTTTCTGGTTTTGATTGCCATTTTAAAGCATGTGATATCATTTTAGCTGAGCAGCCTATCATTTTCTGCACTTCTTTATATGTTTTCCCCTCTCTAATCAACGTATTAATCAAACTAGGGGAGCGCAGGGCACAACCTAACGCGGGGTTAATTATAACACGCATGGTTTAACACTTTCCATACATTCTAGGATGAAGAAACTTTGTGTATTTACTAGTTGCCATATCAACACTATATAGAGAAAATAGCACCAAAATTAAAAAATCTTTGGAAGATATCACTGAACATTTATTGAACCATAGCAAAAGTAAATTTCTTCCTTAAGTTTATTTTTCATCTCTGTTTGTGTTTATTTAAAATAAAACAAATATGATATTGTTATCTTATATCTGTTATTTAACAGTTAGGATGGTTCTTTAACGCTGATCTAACAGCAGAAGATACGAGGCGCAGTTTAAATCCCAGTTGTGCAGATGGGGTGTGTTGAAACACTGCGTTACAATGAGCCCCTATTAGAACTATGCTTTTATATTATATTCTTTAATAAATTATTTAAAAAAAAACCATGAGAACAGGGTGAATAATGACAGAGTCAATGTTCAGAAATTATTCATTATTATTATGTTTTTAACTATGCTGTATAGCTGTATTTAGCAATGTATTTGTTGTCAAAATCAAAAATGTGTGTATTTTTAATGATAAAAAAATGCCATTATTTTATTTCAAAAAGTTAATAATTTTAAAGTTTGTTTTGGATTTTTTTTTTATTATATCAGATAACATTTTAAGCTGTCATGTGGTGATGTTACAATGTGTCCCCTCGCATGTTACAATGTACCCCACCTATGGGGCATGTTGTCACATTTCACTTCCATTCTTTCGGGGTAAATCAAGAAAAGAGTATACACTGTATTAATGAAACAAAAATTGTGCTAGATTGTACTAGACATGTGAGCAATTAATGTGGGAAAAAATAAATACTCTGAACCCCGATTGGATTTACACAAACTGAGACAGTCAAAAAGCGTTAGGTTGTGCCCTGCTCTCCCCTACACATGTTCTTCCGAACAATGTCCGGAACAACACCATTTTACTCAGGATTTTCATAGAGAAATGCACAGTACAACATTTGCTGCCTTTGTCCTTAAATAAGGGCCACTTGTTTGACACCGGTTTTTTTCACAGAATGAATAGCCTCTAATTGATCACTGATTGAACTCCACACTGCTATTATTTTGAACGGCCTTTTCAATTACTGATTCAATTACACAAAATCAGCAGCATGCATGTCATGACTGTTGGGTCTGTTGGTTTTCTATTACTCTACTTACATCTATTAGTAAAATATTTGCCATGTAGAAATATACAGGTCCTTCTCAATAAATTAGCATATTGTGATAAAAGTTCATTATTTTCCATAATGTAATGATAAAATTAAAATTTCATATATTTTAGATTCATTGCACACCAACTGAAATATTTCAGGTCTTTTATTGTTTTAATACTGATGATTTTGGCATACAGCTCATGAAAACCCAAAATTCCAATCTCAAAAAATTTGCATATCATGAAAAGGTTCTCTAAACGAGCTATTAACCTAATCATCTGAATCAACTTATTAACTCTAAACACCTGCAAAAGATTCCTGAGGCTTTTAAAAACTCCCAGCCTGGTTCATTACTCAAAACCGCAATCATGGGTAAGACTGCCGACCTGACTGCTGTCCAGAAGGCCATCATTGACTCCCTCAATCAAGAGGGTAAGACACAGAAAGGCATTTCTGAAGCAGATAGGCTGTTCCCAGAGTGCTGTATCAAGGTACCTCAGTGGGAAGTCTGTGGGAAGGAAAAAGTGTGGCAAAAAAAAGCTGCACAACAAGAAGAGGTGACCGGACCCTGAGGAAGATTGTGGAGAAGGAACGATTCCAGACCTTGGGGACCTGCGGAAGCACTGGACTGAGTCTGGGTAGAAACATCCAGAGCCACCGTGCACATGAAATGGGCTACAGGTGCCGCATTCCCAGGTCAAGCCACTTTTGAACCAGAAACAGCGGCAGAAGCGCCTGACCTGGGCTACAGAGAAGCAGCACTGGACTGTCGCTCAAATTTTGCATGTCATTCGAAATCAAGGTGCCAGAATCTGGAGGAAGACTGGGAGAAGGAAATGCCAAAATGCCTATAGTCCAGTGTCAAGTACCCACAGTCAGTGATTTTTCAGCACGACCTGGCACCTGCTCACAGTGCCAAAACCACTGGTAAATGGTTTACTGACCATGGTATTACTGTGCTCAATTGGCCTGCCAACTCTCCTGACCTGAACCCCATAGAGAATCTGTGGGATATTGTGAAGAGAAAGTTGAGAGACGCAAGACCCAACACTCTGGATGAGCTTAAGGCCGCTATCGGAGCATCCTGAGCCTCCATAACACCTCAGCAGTGCCACAGGCTGATTGCCTCCATGCCACGCCGCATTGAAGCAGTCATTTCTGCAAAAGCGTCTCGATGACATGGCGACAAACACACTCTACAAAAACAACACTTCATCTTATCGACGTAGGAGAGCAACAAGACCACCCCCCCTAGTTTGCGTGTTCTTGTGGGCGGAGTTTAGTCAACAGACTGTTGTAGTGACATCATTAAAGCAGGAAGTGCAGGGGTGTAGTCCAAACCGGCCGTTCGCTGTAGGCTTTGAAAGGGAACTTCTGTTAAATAAAATATCTCGCTTGGCATTGAACTTTGAGCTTTATCATTTTACAGGTATTATTTATGCTCTAACAGCAACATTACACACTAACTGAAGTTTGAAAGATGGAATCGTGAAGAACAGGACCTTTAAAACAATAAAAGACCTGAAATATTCCAGTTGGGGTGCAATGAATCTAAAATATATGAAATTTTAATTTTATCATTACATTGTGGAAAATAATGAACTTTTATCACAATATGCAAATTTTTTGAGAAGGACCTGTAATTTCTACCAAAAACAGTGATTGATCTGGTTAGTGATGTTAGACTGCTATTATTTTGAACACAACTGTATATGCTTGAATGTTCAAAAAACACATTATTTTTCACATATTTTCCATTGTTGCAGCAGCTCTGTCAGAAATGTTCTGTTTAATTCCAGGGCCTCATTTATAAAACATGCGTACATACAGATTTTAACTTAGAGTGTGTGTACACTAAAATCCACGGCACGTTTATATTTATAAAAAAGGACTTTGACGTTGAAAAGTGCTTAGCGCCACGTCAGGGTCTAAGCAGACGTACGCACTTTTACTTGTGGCAGAGAGTCATAGTACTGTAGCTGTTTGCCAGTTCTTGTGCAGTTTCTTTGCAACATTTCATAAATGAGGCCCATGGTCTGTTTGGAGCCGAAAGGCATGAGGAGCTCTGATTGGTTGGCTGGACCTTTGTGTTGTGACTGGTCAACCGGTTTGAGCGTGTTTCGGATATATCAAGGCCCTTGCCATAGCCACGAGTTTTAACGCTCTACTAATGAGACTCAACCAGGCCTCGTCCCTTTTCCTTCTTTTTTTTTTTTTGCATATGATTTGCATAATTATTAAATGAGGAATATTATTATGTGTACATTACTGAAAGAAAACTTGAGACTACAATTGAGGCGTTTCAGTGAGGTCAGAAAAAGTGCGCACTGATATAGAGAATGACACCCTCTGGAGTGGACTTTGTGCTTTGTAAATCATTTTCATGCTCAAAGCAACATTACACACTAAAGAAAGTAAAACATTTGAAAAATCATAGATAATAGCCAAACATAATGATATAATGATAATCTTATATGATTGTCACCGATTGCAGCATCAGTCCACTTTGAGGTCACGAGAGGTCAAGCGCTGTAACAGAGACAGTATAAAGACTTCGCTATTCGTAGATCACATAATTGCATTGTGCAATATGGAGGCTATATGAATGGACATCATAAGAGAACTTGATGCCTTTATGTCAATTGCTTATACAAATAAAATCATCTTCAGAAACTTTGACAAATGTGGCTGTGCTCAGCTTTTAATGTTATGGGGAAAAAAAGTCTATTCCACTTTTGAATTGCTATCATTTAGAAATGATCATTGCTAAATTACATAGATAAATATGGACATAAATGCAAATATATTTGCTAAGCAATTATACCAACCGCTTGGGGTTTAATCCACAGCAGGCCACTAATATTTGCTCATTGGGGGAAGGAATTGAGAAATTGCATAAAAATTAAACTGTTCTTGTAAATGATCATAGTAGACCATTTTAATTGAAAAACAGTCTGTGTAGTCATGTGTAGTTTATACAGAGCTGTAGACCAAATGAAAATCTGCATTGTTTTATATTCTTATTCAGTATACATCATTCTGATCATCTCACCAAACCAGAGGGAACAAAATGAGTAAAAGGCACTCATGGCATGAGAGAACAGCCAAATATGTCCATATCACATGTTTATATAGAAAACATTCTGACTTCCTCACAATTGTGAGTTTATGTCTCACAATTTTGACTTTGTTTCTTGGAATTCTGACTCTCACAATTGGAAGTTTATATCTCGCAATTATGACTTTCTTGCAATTGCACATTTATTTCCTTGCAAATTGCAAATTTATATTTCACATATATGACTCACAACTGAGTGTTTGTCTTGCAATTCTGACTATTTCTTGCAACAGTGAGTTTACATCTCAAAATTCCGACCTTCTCGAGTTTATATCTCGCAATTCTGACCTTTATATCTCACATTTCTGACTATTTCTCGCTACTGCGAGTTTATCTCTCTCAAATTTCTTTTTTTTCTTGATTTTCTTGCAATTGCGAGTTTATTATATCTTGCAATTTTGAATTGAATTATATTGTAACAGCAAGTTTATCTCTCACAATTGGCTTTATTTCTCGCAGTTCTGACTTTCTCACAATTCTAACTTTTTTCCTCGCAATAATGGCTTCTTTTCTCAGAATTGTGAGATATAAACTCGCAATTGTGAGTTATAAAGTACAATTCTGAGGACTGAATAAAACTTCAAAAAAGGTAATTGCAACTTTTTCCCACAATAGCTAGATATCACAATAGTTTTTTCCCCCTCGTAATTGCGAGTTTAAAAAAAGTCTGAATTACAAGATGTAAACTTGCAAATGCGAGAGGGAAAAAAATCTGATATAAAGTTGCAAATACCTTTTTTATTTTTTATTCAGTGGCAGAAATAAGCTTCCATAGCTTTCTCAGTAAACTGGGTTTTAAAAAAAGTTTTCAGTCAGACCAAAGCAGTAATTTTTCTTTTAAAATGCCATGCAAATGCAGTCCTAATGTGCAGAAGCTACATTTATTTGATCAAAAATACAGTAAAAAAAAACAGCAATACTCTGAAATATTATTCCAATTTAATATAACTTTTCTTTTTGAATATATTTTAAAATATAATTTATTCCTATGAAGGCAAAGCTGAATTTTCAGCATCATTACTCCAGTCTTCAGTGTCACATTTCTTATTATATCAATGCTGAAAACAGTTGTGCTGCTTAACGTTTTCTGTGGAAACTGTGATTGATTGATTTCAGGATTATTTGATGAAATTTGGTCAAAAGGGCAGCATTTATTTGGAATAAATGTTTTGTAACAATGTATGTGGTTATTTGATTGATTAATCAGCATATCATGTAATTAATTCAATATTTTTTGTTTTTCTGCATAGCTCTACAATGGTCTAAAGGCCACAATAGAAGAGAATAATGAGTGGAGCGTGCTCAGATCACACATGGTGCCAGCATGGCTGTTCAGCTGCAGGGGCGCATTAGAATGCAAAGCATCCCAGTGAGAGGATGGGTGTGTGAGGGGGAGAATCAGAGAGAGGGGGAAAAAAGAGAGGAAGAAAGAGGAGCAAAAGAGCTTTAGTGTTACAAAAACAAGCCCATCGGTGCATGCCCGTGAAAAACATCCATACGTCTGTTCAGCTTTCAAAACTCCCGTGAGTCGCTCCGGCATTCCCTCCAAAAAAGGCTCCTGTGAGCTCTCGCTCATTCCTCCTTCTTTAAAATCTCCTCCTTTTCCCCCTGTGACAGGTCCAAATTGCTTCGCTGGAACCACAATCATCCCAGCTGGCATTGAAGTGAAGGTGGACGACTGCACCATCTGTCGGTGCCACAGCGGGGACTGGTGGAAGCCTGCGCAGTGCTTGCGGCGGGAGTGCCTCAATGGTCAGGCGTCGTCATAGAAACCCTCCGGAGCTGAAGGGAGGAACACCGATGCGATGTGCGCCACGGCTGTCGGCACAGGGGACGGCCCACCTTATGACAGAGAGAGACTGACTGGCAGGAGCACAATTCCTCTGGCAAACTGAGACGGCTGGACAAGCTGAGATACATGGGACATGGACTCACATACATACTGTACACTCAAACACACACACACACACACACACACACACATAAAAGTCCTTGGCAGAATAATAACAGTTTGTCTTTCACTGAGAACACATTTTTCTCCTGTGATGAGTTTATACTATGGTGAACCTCATGAAATCTTTCACCCCAAAATCAAAAGAAATAAATTAAGAAAATAGTTTGCATAAAGAAAATAGTCTATTTTAGGACGATATGATCTTGTGCGTTTTTCTTCATAAAAATTACCCCCACCCCAATACTCTCTTTACATTGACCCCCTAAATTACTTTAATGAATCCAAATGTTATTTTGTAATTGCCATTATTCACAGGGATTTTCATTAGATTCTCACGAAAGAAATTCATTATTTTTTTAGTGTATTAAACAATATTAAATTACCAAATTATTAAATATCAATTTAAGCTTAAATTATTACAAATAAACTAATTACATATTTTAAAAAGCATTTAAATAATCATAAATTAATGTACAATTACTGTCATATTATATTTTACAACAAAGATAAAATGTTACTTTATTTTACGAGAATGAAGTTTAACTGGGTGTTAAAATACCTTAATAGTCCAAAAACAAGCATTGTCTTTAGGCAAAATACAATTTCTTATTTGAATCATTTGATTATTTTGGTATCTGGACATGTTCTTGACCAGTTTCATAAGATTCACCCACAAGTCTTATTAGTTGCTTTTGCTGCTTAAACACAGTGTTTGCATATTTTCACGAGACTTTGAGTGCTCAATGAGAACATTTAAACCTAAAATACCACCTCGATCCTTTGAAGACAAAGTTAATCATATTAGTTTGAGCTTCCAGTGAGATACGGAAACACAGCACACATTACAGCATTACATACACAAAACCACACATCCATCAGTCCTGTACAAGCCTCTGTGTTCCCACATTTGTTGAGTATGAGTGATATTTAGTGGTAGTATTACTAGAGGGTATGAACTTGTTCATTAAGAAACATGATTAATGAGAAGTTTGACTTTAATTGTTTAATTAGTGGAACAAAAGGGAATAAGGTAGATCTACACCACATAATTGGAAAATGGCCCAAGAGAAACACAGCTGAGAGGCAAAGATGATTCAGTGAATGTTCAGGGAAATTAAAGTATTGCTTCATATATATGAGAATGGATCCAGCAGAATAGATGGGAACTCTTTCCATGAATAGGGTACACTTTAACATCCTGTGACGTTAAGCATTGGACATAAATATTTTATTTAATATAATAATAATAATAATAATAATAATAGTTTATATTACTATATTCTTATAGAATGCATTAAATTGATCAAAAGTAATATTAAAGACATTTGTAATGTTACAATAGATTTCGATTTCAGATAATTGTTGTTCTTTTAAACTTTCTATTCATAGAATCCTGAAAAACAAATATCAGCTTCCACAAAAAAAATATAAAAAATATTTAGCAGCACAACTGTTCTCAACATTGATAATAATATACATGTTTTCTTGAGCCCCAAATCAGCATATTAGAATGATTAGAATGATTTCTGAAGCATCATGTGACACTGATCCTTCTCTTATCACAGAAATACATACAATTTTAAAATATATTCAAATAGAAAACAGTTGTTTGAAATTGTATTAATATTTTAGATTACTGCATTTTGATTAATTAAATGCAGCCTTGTTAAGCATAAGACACCCCAACTTCTTAAACAGTATATAATACAGTGTATATAATAACTAGCATGTCTATTCAAGGACAATAACAAAATCTGCATATTAACTATTTAGGAACATTCCCAATCAAATGTATAAAATAAATGTTAAATCTGACCCCTTTTTGAAGGTTAAGCACCTCCTTTCATTCTTCATTTGTTAAATAAATGCTGTAGTTTCAGGCAATATATTGTACCCTATTCGTGGAAAGTGTCATCTAACGTTCACTATCTGTAACCTACAAATCTCTACCGTAATGCAGTTCTTTCATCTGTTTGCAAAACCCTTGTTTTTCTCTCCCAAGCCCAAACAAACACGCTTTCCTAAAGTCTAGCAGCTTGAACTTGTTATCTAAGCAATTAGCCAGCCCACAGCAGCCTACTTTAATTTTCCTTAATCAGGCAATATGCAGTGATAAATTATCCGCCTCTGCCCTCTGTGGTACTGCCCGGCAGACACGCAGCCCAGCATGCAGAGGGCTAAAACAAAGGAAGGAATCTGCATACAGTCTGGTGCTTCAAAGCCACGTTCAAAACCACTTCTTTTGATCTTCAGCGCATACGTAACCTCGGCTCACGGCAATTTCGCTCACAGCTTAGAGAGAAGATGTTGATCAACTGCACTTTGAGAAGCACTTAAACCAATAAGAACCTCTAGACAGACTCTGAGCCGCTTTCAGCCCACAATTGCTGAAGATTTTTTCTGTATTGTAACACATCTGTGCAGATACCCATTACAGCACAACATTAGCAACGACCATCATTCGTCGGTTTAACTAATGCATAGCTTATAGACCCCCTTTAAAACAGACACCCACTTCCATGATCCCCCTTTCTCAATGATGAATACCAGTCATTAATTCAATAGGAACTTCACCAAGCACCTGTGATTTATCATAGGTATTTTTTCCCCTCCAAGAGAATTCAATGCCTTTAACCTTTTGGACTCTGTTTCTAAGCACTGATGGATGAGCTACTTAGTAACAGATCTGCAGATTTGGTAATGAGACGACAATGAATGCAATAGCGTGACCGCCAAAGGTGCTAGATATATATTGCGCTAGATATAAATATATATATATATATATATATATATATATATATATATATATATATATATATATATATATATATATATATATATATATATATATATATATATATATATATATGTCTCAATTGAAATAATGAACAGTAAAAGTCTATAAATTACATATAGCAGATGACAAACAATTATTAAACAGTCCCTAGAGTCTTTTTCACACTGGACATTTATTACAGCTCTGAGCATATAAAAACAGATGTTATTTAGCATCATCTAACACAGTGACAGGGTGATACTAAAAGAACAGGGCGTGCAGATGAGTACACAAGCTGTCATGAGCGAGACTGTGAAGCACTAAGCATCAAACATGACCCACAGCTACAAGCAAAGCTCAGGCTTATGCGAGCGGGCGATCTTTTTGTTTCCATGGCTGTTTTTCTTTTTGTCCTAAGCCTGCCCATCCCAATGGGAACAAGGCTCTTGCCTTTCTAAAATCACAGACTAGAGGAGGATTTCTAAGCAAAACTGCCCTCTACTGTAGTTCAAGACTGATACATCTACTGAAACACCAAAACTATGACAATTTACTTCAACAGGAGCTTCAAAGCCCATGCTGGAAAACTTTTCATTTAATGACTATACGATCTCAGATTACAATGTCATGAGATATGGCTATAAAAATGAAAGCATTAGTGGGATAATCTCACAAAAATATGTCCAGATCAGATTTTACTCTAAAAATCAAAAATTTCACAATGAAAATTATGCCTATTTCGGGATCAATAAGGATTTGTTTGCATTGTGACATTTTTCAGTACCTTTACCTGCACCAAATTCTCTGTAACCCATCGGGACACATTACTTTTAAAGGTTTTTTGGCATGTACCATAATGCAGTGTTGGGAAGGTTACTTTGGAAATGTAATAGGTTACAGATTACAAGTTACCCTATTTAAAATGTAATAAGTAGTGTAACTATTTCAATTACTTTATTAAAGTAATGTAACTGATTACTTTTGATTACTTTTTTAATTTCCAGCCTTTTTATCACTTGCCATGGTGGCAACAAAGCTTTTAGGCAATGTAGACCGATATAACTGGCAGACATGGTGCACTGCAAATCCAAGTGAGAACCAATCAAAAGCATGAGAATAGCAATATAGCATTGCTTTACTAAAAAGCCTTTAAATGGCAGGAGGCATCGTGCACATTAAAAACAGGCAAAGCAACAAATTCATATTATTTAACATATCCTATAGCTGAATACAGAACATATTCAGATGTAACCCCTTTTGTAATCGTTAACATTTTCATAAGTAACTAATTTAATTCCAAAATTTTAACTGATTACAGATACATTTATTTTGTAATTAAATTACGTAAATCTAGTCACATGTAACTAGTTACTCCCCAACACTGCATATTTTCCGGAAAATAAGCTGCACCAGGTCAAAGTTGGGGAATGTATTATTACATTCAGAAATAATGTAAATACTGCTAAATAAAACAAAACTTTTACAAACATTAAAAACCCACTTTTTTTTTAGTTCCCATCACAAAATCCCAAAACTTAATGGAAATTCCCATTACATTATTCTCAACATTGAATATTATATATTACCATTTTTTAAGAAATATTCAACACTGCTATTAATTCTACCATTATGTATAAATATGAAAAGTTACCTTTTTCAATCACTATAATGAAAATTATATTTATTTATATTTTGCATTATGGTAATAAGAATTTAGGGAAGGAAATTGCTTAATTGACACAATACTATTGTATAAAATTACAATTTAACAACTCTTAATGGTGCTAAAAATTTTCTTTATGTAAAATATTTCTTTATTTTGTTGGTGATATATGATCTGGACATCTTTTCACAATTTTTGTGAGACCCACCCTAATATAATCAGCCTCAGTAGCTATTGAAACAAAATGCGTCCTGTTGTCTTGTACGGGATAAAACAGCACGTCTTTTTTTATACATTAACACTAAATGTTCATTAAACTGGACAGCTGTTCATTGTTTTGGCAGCATATCGCACATTATAGGACATCAGCGAAACTGTCATTTATTGAATTTATTGACTGAAAGTCAGCTGTGGAACTTAAAACTCCCATCTGTCCTTATGTATGATCCCCCTTTCTCTTTTGACAATCACATGGGATTTACAATGGCCAGGCCTGATGACGTGGAATACATCTCATTTGTACTTTTTTCACAGCGTCTTTTTTCCTGACTCACAACAAGCTACAGTACATCCACTGAAGGAAGGACCGGCTTCATCTGTGAAGAAATTGTGTTCTGCATCATGCTTCTAGAAAAAACTGATTCTTTGTGCACATGCCATAGCCTTCAATGTCTGTCAATGTCTCTACAATTCATTGTCAGTTTTGTAAAGGTGAACCATTGCTCTTTTTTTTGAGACACTGACTAACTGTAGCTGGAAGCTGTGAAAGATTGTTCTTTTTTTCTATACAAAACTGTTATATGAACTTGTGCCTGAAAACAAACAAACTGCATCTCTTATGGAAGAGGAAAAAAATACTGTTAAACAATCAGCTTTTCTTACTGACGGACACTGAGGTTCATTACGCTTAAAGGGACAGTTCACTCAAAAAAGACAATTCTGTCATCATTCACTCAGCCTCATGTTGTTGCATAGAAATCGTATGGCTTTCTTCTGTGGAACATACAAGGAGAAATGTTAAAAAATTGCATTCATTTTCAAATTGGAGCTGAAGCTTTCAAGCTTCTAAAGGACCCCAAACCAAAATAAAAGCATGCCATAATTTATGTGCATTATAGCCATACTATAACTTTGTGTAAGAAACAAACCAGAATATATACAGAAGGCTTCAAGAGAGAAGTAATGTCTGATTTGGAAACAAATGATTCAAGATCTTTTGCTCATGAACCAGTTGGTCATGTTTACATAATCTTTCTGATTGATTCATTTATAAAAAAAAGTCTCTAGTTATATTCACCATCTCGAATAAGTGAATAAAAACAGAAAAAGAGTTGTAAAGGTTTGAAACAACATGAGGGTGAGTAAAATATGAGAAATTCAATTTTTCTGTGAACTTTTCATTTAAAACTCATTTTACTCAGTGATTATGTACCATTTAACATAGTGCTATTATTTAAGATTAAGATTTATTATTATTATTATTAATATTACTCGTATCATTTTATGGGACAGTACAAAGCCCAGGTGTCCTTCCTAATGTATAAACGTGTAAATATCTCAAAGCGTTTAATGTGTATTCTGAATTCAGAGTTAGAAAGAGGATTAAAAACGTGTATTATTTATGAAGACAAACCTATTTTGTTAAATAGACTGAAAAAAAAGTGTTATTCAGTAAAAAAGAAAGCCGGTGTATGGATTTATTTTTTCTTCCTATCTTTTGTAAGCATATCCAACCAGCTCATCTCCAGCCGGATGCACAGGGCATCTCCAATACTGCAGACATGAGCAGTTCCTGAATGCTGACAGGGCAGTATTTTACAACCAGCCATTCATTTACAGTGGAAACATCACATTCCCTCTGTCACAGGGAGAGTCAAGCACATGTTCACTTTATTCTTCTACTGCTAAGAAAACAGACACTACACAGAGGTCAGAGAGAGCAGGAAAGAGAGGAACTCAGACCATTACTATAACTACACCACAGGTTTACTCATCCATCACAGTCTAGGAGAGCATTATAGTGCTGATAAAACAGGAGGAAGTGGCACAAAGAAATGATAGAACCCCCTAAAGGCTATTGAAAGAGTGCAACTTTGATCATAAGTAGCAGAAACAGTAGCCGGAACTGAATTGCCTCCAGTCCTGACTCTTGACGGACTATACATACTATAACTATGGCTGGCCTGAATACCATTTTTTGAGCTTCGAAGCTTCGGTAGTAATCAACACTTGAATATTCAAAGCTTCGGAGGGAGGGAGCGGAACATTTCTCTAATAACGTCAGGAACGGCAGGGCTTATATGCTCCGTGAAACGGACACTAGTGATACAAAACACACAGGTCCCAGTAACAAGCTCATACACTCACCTAAAGGATTATTAGGAACACCTGTTCAATTTCTCATTAATGCAATTATCTAATCAACCAATCACATGGCAGTTGCTTCAATGCATTTAGGGGTGTGGTCCTGGTCAAGACAATCTCCTGAACTCCAAACTGAATGTCAGAATGGGAAAGAAAGGTGATTTAAGCAGTTTTGAACGTTGCATGGTTGTTGGTGCCAGACGGGCCAGTCTGAGTATTTCACAATCTGCTCAATTACTGGGATTTTCACGCACAAACATTTCTAGGGATTACAAAGAATGATGTGAAAAGGGAAAAACATCCAGTATGCGGCAGTCCTGTGGGCGAAAATGCCTTGTTTATGCTAGAGGTCAGAGGAGAATGGGCCAACTGATTCAAGCTGATAAAAGAGCAACTTTGACTGAAATAACCACTCATTACAACCGAGGTATGCAGCAAAGCATTTGTGAAGCCACAACATGCACAACCTTGAGGCGGATGGGCTACAACAGCAGAAGACCCCACCGGGTACCACTCATCTCCACTACAAATAGGAAAAAGAGGCTACAATTTGCACGAGCTCACCAAAATTGGACAGTTGAAGACTGGAAAAATGTTGCCTGGTCTGATGAGTCTCGATTTCTGTTGAGACATTCAGATGGTAGAGTCAGAATTTGGCGTAAACAGAATGAGAACATGGATCCATCATGCCTTGTTACCACTGTGCAGGCTGGTGGTGGTGGTGTAATGGTGTGGGGATGTTTTCTTGGCACACTTTAGGCTCCTTAGTGCCAATTGGGCATCGTTTAAATGCCACGGCCTACCTGAGCATTGTTTTTGACCATGTCCATCCCTTTAAGACCACCATGTACCCATCCTCTGATGGCTACTTCCAGCATGATAATGCACCATGTCACAAAGCTCGAATCAATTCAAATTGTTTTTTTTTTTTACATGACTGAGTTCACTGAACTAAAATGGCCCCCACAGTCACCAAATCTCAACCCAATAGAGCATCTTTGGGATGTGGTGGAATGGTAGCTTCGTGCCCTGGATGTGCATCCCACAAATCTCCATCAACTGCAAGATGCTATCCTATCAATATGGGCCAACATTTCTAAAGAATGCTTTCAGCACCTTGTTGAATCAATGCCACGTAGAATTAAGGCAGTTCTGAAGGCAAAAGGGGGTCAAACACAGTATTAGTATGGTGTTCCTAATAATCCTTTAGGTGAGTGTATATTTTGCAGTAGATAGATTGATAATAATGGATAATATTAAGCTTGCTGCGATAGTACATCACTTAACCACCGCAGCACCGCCCCCACCGTTGTTTTGATATTTTATAGTAGGCCTTGTCAAAATTTTAGCTCAGTTAGAAAACAGATTAACTACAATTAAAGACTGAATGTGCCACGTGAGCCGAACGAGAGTCACAGCAGGAGTCAGATCTCATTCATTATGAGAGCGAGAAGCTGAATGACGAGATGATCGCAGAAGATTTGGTTTCAAAGCCAAATGTAAAAGCCTCTATTTAAGGGAGTTTGTCATTGTATTGTTTTGTTGTTGTGTTTTTCATTAAGAATAATAGGCTAGTGAACCCACCATTCAAGAAACCCGAATTGGCAAACCAAAAGTAGTCATTCGTTTAAGGCCGCACAATGTACAAGCACTGTAGGCCCTAATGTGAGCGAAAATGTTCTCACAGTCACATCCCTAGTGGGTACAAAAGCTAATACATTTTAATTCTATTATTCTATTTTCCACAATGTCAAACTAACGCAGCTTAACCCAAAATGCAAGCTACGCCATGCGCTTCTTCCATATAAGCTCATGCAGTTGTGCGCTCTAGACAGAGAATATACTCCAGTTGCAGGGAACATTTAGGCTAAGAAGCAGCAAATATATTTATTAAAGGGATAGTTCACCCAAAAATGAAAATTAGCCCATGATTTACTCACCCTCAAGTCATCCTAGGAGTATAGGACATTCTTCTTTCAGACAAATCAAATTAGAGTTATAATAAAAAAGTCCTGGCTAATCCAAGCTTTATAATGGCAGTGATTGTGGCATTGAGTGTGTGGATTGTGACAGTTTTTGAAGTCTATAAAAAAATGCATCTGTCCGTCAAATAACATGCTCGACACGGCTCTTGGGGGTTAATAAGTGCCTTCTGAAGTGAATCGATGTGTTTGTGTAAGAAAAATATCCATATTTAAAACATTATAAAAACGTTTCGGCCAATCGCCTTCTGTGGAAAAAGTGTTGAAAGTGCCGCTCAGAGTTCAAAATGCTCGACGACCGTAACTGGTGGCGTAAGCCTTTGAACTGCAGAGGCACTTTCAACACTTTTTCCATAAATTGAATACAGAAGGTGATGGACCAAAATTGTATTTTATAATGTTTAAAATATGGATTTTTTTTACACAAATCCATCGATTCACTTCAGAAAGCCTTTAATAACCCCCAAGAGCCGTGTCGAGCACGTTTTTTGACGGACAGATGCATTTTTTTTTTATAGATTTCAAAAAGCCACAAATACTGCCATTATAAAGCTTGGATTAAGCCAGGACTTTTTTATTATAACTCTAATGTTATTCATCTGAAAGAAGAATGTCCTATACTCCTAGGATGACTTGAGGGTGAGTAAATCATGGGCTAATTTTCATTTTTGGGTGAACTATCCCTTTAATAAATATATTTGCTGCTTCTTAACCTAAGTGTTCCCTGCAACTGGAGTATATTCTCTGTCTAGAGCGCACAACTGCATGAGCTTATATGGAAGAAGCGCATGCCTGAGATTTGCATATTTCACTCTTTGAGCTAGTGTGCACGCACAGTTCGTAATGCTAGCTACAGCTTGCTCGTTGCTATTGTGCCTGTAAAGTGAGGTCACAGTATATGGTTTCAGCATCCCTGCTGTTTAAAAGGTGAATAGCAATTCGTTTGACATCTCAACCGATTTGAATCGTCACACATTTGAATTGATTTTCAACCGACTCCGACTGAATCGTTACATCCCTGTGTGGCAAAAAAAGTATTTAGTCAGCCACCAATTGTTCTCCCACTTAAAAAGATGAGATATATTTATAGATTAGATATTTGAACATTCTGGTCCAGCACTAACTATAACATCCATGGAAAGCACTATTCACACACCATTTGTTCTCTAAACAATGTTTTGAATTAAGAGCTATTTACACAGGACATCTGTGATGGTGTTAAGCTCATGTGCCCACAAGATCATATATAATTAAGGGATGAAATTAATTACTGTGAGGATCTTACCTGATGCTGCTACTACTGAGCATCGGGCTCTCTTTATTGATTTCATTTTCTTTTTACATCAGATAGGATATCAGCAGGTAGCACTTGAACTGCCAACTGGTAAAATCCTTAATAATGCAAAGGGAGGAAAAATAAGAAATTAAGTGTAGATACAATATTCAACAAATAAAAATAAAAGGTGCTGTGACTAGAAATGCATCCAAGTTAATATTTTTCAATGCCAACATGGACCCAATATTAAAACCCCATAATACTAATAAATTAAAACACTGAAAAATCAATCAAGTAAATTTAGGCAAAACTAAAAAGAATTTTTAATATTGTAGAATTTTTTTTATTTCAAGACTTCCTAAATATTATATGTAACAGTTATAATTATTTGTGTTTTTTTATATATATATCAAATTTAAAGCAGGGCCAAGACAACGTAAATATGGACATGCATAACTGAATGTGTGTATAAAATATACTATATTTATGAATGTACAGCATTTTTAAAATATATCAGAAATGGTGCATAAATATCCATAGAATAACTACAGTAGCTGTGATAATACAATATCTGTACAATTTTTCAGAGGCAGTGTTATTTTAGTATCAATAAGATACCAATATAGTTTTTTTATAAATTGTATTAGAATTTTTGATAGAAATTCAGTAATGTAGTTGTATTCTCTCATTTGTATTAGTGTTAAATCAAGTTAAATTAAAAGAAAATGTATATAAGGTCACTTTTATTTTATTTTATATAAGGTATTAGTCTTATTTGTATAATAACCCTGGTCTGAGGATGCCTAATGCCTGAAAAAAAAAAAATAAAAGGCTAGACTTGAGACATTGCACTCTCTAACTGAAATCCATTAGCATCATTCAATACATGAAAAAAGCTTGCTTGGCAGCAGAACTTCCCAAACATACAAAGAAGATTATTATTCAGTAGCTCTGAGATTTGTAACAGCCAGTTTTATCAGCCTCTGTTGGGTACTGCTATAAGTCTAGGCAATAATTATAAAGTTAGTTCTCCAGCCGTTCCCTTTAATATAAATTCAGGCTAAAAAGTTGATCTTGGATGAATAGAAAGCCAGCATTTATATTAAAGAATTTCATATTCATACAGTTCATATTTGCCTTCAGGATTGTATCTGTCTGCACACGTTGCTCTGTAAAAGTGCATCTGAAAGCTCTTAACGCTTCATAGCGAGATGATAAAGTTTGCAAAGTCAGGTGTTAAGAGTTAAGGGTGCATGTTTCCCTCTACCCACAGGACCCTCAATACCCTCCAATTAATCACCCCACGAAACCCTGTCCACACCACTAATTGCCTCCCTCCACGTCCCTGCAGGATGAGGGTGAAGCAATTTAATGCGGCTCACAGCAATCAATAGCAATTAGGAGCATCCCTGACTAATCCCATTGAAAGCCGCGTCTTGGGAGATGGCCAAAGAGGACCAGAAATCTCTCATTTTTTAACCCTTGCAAAAACAACGAGCAAAGAAAACTTGCTCGTTTGAAAGCGCCAACATTTAGTCGCTCTTTTCGCTCTTATTCATCTCTTTGGGTATTTTCCCCATCTAATCTAAATGCCACCTCTTCATCTGTAGAGACACAGAAAGCCAGAGCCCCATTATCCTGTCCTGGTCTATATGAATACCATTTGTTTTTTTACACAAAAGCTATCCAAGCAATTAGCATTGCATTTTAAAGTCTGAAGAAGATGCAAGTTTTGTCTGGTGGAATATAAAACAAAATCCCACAAGATCTCTGAATGGTTGGCACACAAGTTGCGAGTCTGCTCAAAATAGGTCATGTATCCTAACAATGGCAAACGTTTTTATAATTTTCTAGCTTTTAGATTGCATAATTTTACAGAGAAAAAAAAAGAACAAGCACAATAGACTCTAAAAAGCGTGCGAATACTTTCTCCTGAGAGTTGCCACGTGACTTGAATCTTTTATTTTGCCTCACATACAAAAGCTTGATGAAAACAGAGCAATTATGATTTCTCTATCTTCATTCACGAATAAAAACGATTTCTTTTATGCAGACGAAAGGTTTTATTTGATGTCATGAAGTTGAGACAAAATACTACAGCAATGATATGGTGGTCTAGGTCTCCGGCACAGGCAGGAGCTGAAAGGCAGCTATGCAGTCGAGAAGCCACGTGGATGGAGCCGACCACACCTTACCTAACCGGACCTTCTGGGGTTTGTAGGAGTTCTGAGGATCATATAAGATATACTGGGTGCAGAGAATCTGGTCTGAATCAGGCTGGGCATGGTAGGCCGCTGCGCTCAGGGTTTGCGTGACGTCACTGTCGGGCTTGGGCTGCCGATTTAGAAGCTGACCTCCTCCTGCTTTCACTAACTGAAGGAGCTCGTGTTTAGGCGGCTTGAGAAAAGAGCCCAGCATGTAGAAGAAGCAGCCATCAAAGAGTGGAGGCATCTAAAGATGCATGAGAAATGGAGAACAATTTAGCATATTAAGCATCAGTAAATTACCTGAGTAGATCATTTATGACATCCTAAAATGGCCTTCATCGTAATTATTGGAATTTTGTTGAGCCTTTGCCATACTGATAGTGGAAGTGACAGGAAATTATTGGAAAAAGGGAGAGAAAGCAGACTGGGTCACAAAACAGGCCTTTTTCGAACCCACAATTCCCACTTGAGCACTAAAGCTCAATGTATCTGAAGTGTGCGAACTGCCAAGTGACAATTTAGACAGAAATATTTTATTTTTTAAAGGTGATACATGGTAACCCTTTTTGAACAATACAGTCTTTTTTCCAAGATTTTTTCCAGTCCTGATCAGAATTTTTACAACGTTTAAAGAGATATTTCTAGTTGATTAAAATTGTATTCAATTTCTCAGCTAGTTCAATTTCATACCCGCAGAAACCCTTTAAACGCCTGCCACAAAGAGATAAATGCAGGTGTAAAGTAAGTGCTAGATTAGGGTTTGGTGAAAGTCTGAGTCACTCTCTGTGCAATCAATGAAAGTCTCTGCAGGACATCTGGGGTTAAAGTGACAGGCTTCTACTCTGGTATGGTCTGGATTGTACTGGGACAATGCCAGCTCAGGGGAGATGGAAGATGCCCGTAAGATGTGGGTCACTGGCACACACTTGTTGAGAAGTCAACGCCTTAGTCTCAGGCCATTACAGTCACACAATAACCAGGACACACTTGCAATTTCACAAATCATCCATGGAACACATTATTTTCATTTGCTTTTTTTGTTTTTTAGAAATAAATCATTTTATTCAACATGGATGCATTATGTTGATTAAACGTGACACAAAAGACTTTTACACCTTTTTTTCTTATATGTTTTGTTAATGTTATACATTATTTGAAATAAATGTATATTTGAAAAATCTTTCCATTCATCAAAGGATCTTGAAAAACAAATCATGGTTTCCACAAAAATATGAACTGTTTTCAAAATTGATAATATGAAATGTCATTTGAGCTCCAAATCAACACATGAGAATGATTTCTGAAGAATCATGTGACACTGAAGACTGAAGTAAAAATCAGCTTTGCCATCACAGAATAAATTACATACTAAAAAATATTAAAATAGAAAACAGTTATTTAAATTTTTAATAATTTCACAATATTAGTGTGTTTACTGTACTTATCAAATCAATGTGTCCTTGGGAGCACAAGAGATTTCTTTCAAAATCATTCATAAAATCCCAAATTTTTGGACAGTAGCTATGTATTGATGCAAAACAAAGACGGACGGACATTACATAGATAGATAGATAGATAGATAGATAGATAGATAGATAGATAGATAGATAGATAGATAGATAGATAGATAGATAGATAGATAGATAGATAGATAGATAGATAGATAGATAGATAGATAGATAGATAGATAGATAGATAGATAGATAGATAGATAGATAGATAGATAGATAGACAGACAGACAGACACAGACAGAGAGCTAGATAGAGACAGACAGACAGATAGATAGATATATAGATAGACAGACAGACAGACAGATAGATAGATAGATAGGAGACAGACAGAAAGATAGAAAGATAGATAGATAGAAACAGACAGACAGACAGATACAGACAGACAGATAGACAGATAGACAGATAGATAGATAGATAGATAGATAGATAGATAGATAGATAGATAGATAGAGACAGACAGACAAAACAGACAGACAGACAGATACAGACAGACAGCTAGATAGAGACAGACAGACAGATAAATAGAGATAGATAGACAGAGAAAGACAGACAGACAGACAGACAGACAGACAGACAGATAGATAGATAGATAGATAGATAGATAGATAGAAACAGACAGACAGACAGATACAGACAGACAGACAGAGACAGACAGACAGATAGATAGAGATAGACAGATAGATAGATACAGACAGACAGACAGACAGATACAGACAGACAGCTAGATAGAGACAGACAGACAGATAAATAGAAAGACAGACAGATAGATAGATAGAAACAGACAGACAGACAGATACAGACAGACAGACAGATAGACAGAGACAGACACAGACAGACAGACAGATAGAAACAGACAGACAGACAGATAGAAACAGACAGACAGACAGACAGACAGACAGACAGACAGACAGACAGATAGATAGATAGATAGATAGATAGATAGATAGATAGATAGATAGATAGATAGATAGATAGATAGATAGATAGATAGATAGATGATAGATAGATAGATAGATAGATAGATAGATAGATAGATAGATAGATAGATAGATAGATAGATAGATAGATAGATAGATAGATAGATAGATAGATAGATAGACAGACAGACAGACAGACAGACAGACAGACAGACAGACAGACAGACAGACAGACAGATAGATAGATAGATAGATAGATAGATAGATAGATAGATAGATAGATAGAAACAAACAGACAGACAGACAGATACAGACAGACAGCTAGATAGAGACAGACAGACAGATAAATAGAAAGACAGACAGATAGATAGATAGAAACAGACAGACAGACAGATACAGACAGACAGACAGATAGAGAGACAGACAGACAGACAGATAGATAGAGACAGACAGACAGATAGAAACAGACAGACAGACAGATAGAAACAGACAGACAGACAGATACAGACAGACAGACAGACAGATAGATAGATAGATAGACAGACAGACAGACACAGACAGAGAGCTAGATAGAGACAGACAGACAGATAGATAGATATATAGATAGACAGACAGACAGACAGACAGACAGACAGACAGACAGACAGACAGACAGACAGACAGACAGACAGACAGACAGACAGACAGACAGATAGATAGATAGATAGATAGATAGATAGATAGATAGATAGATAGATAGATAGATAGATAGATAGATAGATAGGAGACAGACAGAAAGATAGAAAGATAGATAGATAGAAACAGACAGACAGACAGATACAGACAGACAGATAGACAGAGACAGACAGACAGATAGATAGAGACAGACAGACAGACAGATAGACAGAGACAGACAGACAGACAGATAGATAGATGGATAGATACATAGAAACAGACAGACAGACACAGACAGACAGATAGATAGACAGAGACAGACAGACAGATAGATAGACAGAGACAGACAGACAGACAGACAGACAGATAGATAGATAGATAGATAGATAGATAGATAGATAGATAGATAGATAGATAGATAGATAGATAGATAGATAGATAGATAGATAGATAGAAACAAACAGACAGACAGACAGATACAGACAGACAGCTAGATATAGACAGACAGACAGATAAATAGAAAGACAGACAGACAGCTAGATAGAGACAGACAGACAGATAAATAGAAAGACAGACAGATAGATAGATAGAAACAGACAGACAGACAGATACAGACAGACAGACAGATAGACAGAGACAGACAGACAGATAGATAGAGACAGACAGACAGATACAGACAGACAGACAGACAGACAGATATTCTATCTATCTATCGCAGCATTTCGAAAACTGTATGGACAAATTTAATGTAAAGCTATTTTGATGTTCACAAATGTTGCTTAATTTTACACAACCATCAAAATAATCATAAATGTATTGTGAAAATATCACCTTGCATCAAAACCCTGCGTTTTTTATGGTAAATGACTGCAAAGAGGCTGCTATTAATCTGCATCACGAGTTTTCTTAGCAATCAGAGCAGAACAGCGAGCTTTGCTTCTTTGCGGCAATGCATTTGAGCAGCACACCGTGGCCTAGGGAGATCACCAGTGCCCTATATTGTCTCACAATGCACAGTCCTCTCAGAAAGTCACAAGTGTGTTGCCGTCCTTTGAATTCCCTGTCCTCGAGGAAGTGTGTGACTTTCTAAACAAGCCGCAATCCATAGCACAGTCAGTAATAAAAGCCAAGCCAGCCTGAGGAGAGCAGATCAACATGGCAGATTGACAATGAGAGACCATTAAAGAGCAGGACCAGGAGAGGGTTTCACTCAGCCATTATTCCTCCTCTCTGGAGAGGAAAATGTGTCGATAACTGTTAGACCCTCCACATGTCGGCCTGTCACTCACCAGGCTGCCTCTGTTCACACGGGCACGTAGGGGGCCGTCACCTGCCTCGTACCCACTCTCACCGACCCAGCTGCCTGCCTGAAGGCTACAACTCACCCCTGGAAGAAAGAATGAGAACAAGACAGCAGATCAGAACAGATCAACTTAGCAGCTATACATCAGCATTGTAAAGCACTATTTACTCCTCATGTAATTTCAAACATGTACATGGAAATATTTAGAAAAATTCCCTCACACAAAGATATTGCATGGCTTTATAAGACTGAAAATATACTGGCTAATACATTTATTACAGTTCTTTTACGGTGCTTTTACAGAGCAGGTCCTTTTTTTTATCATGGGCGTACAGGTTTGGAACAAAACAACGGCGAGAAAAATGTACATTTTTCGGGTGAAGTATTCTTTTAAGTGTAAAAGAAATCGGCTGTTTCAAGGCAAATATGTACAACAGCAGTGATGCAACGCACACTTAAATTCTGCAAGTCTTAAGCTGCTTTTTACAATTTTCATTTGGGAAAAGTAACAGAGCAGGACAAGATTTTCAGGACAGGAAGACGCACAGCTAGAAGGGATCATGGATCTCTATCTTTCTCTCGCTTATTCATTTCTGTCAGGTAAATTTCTTCACAAAACGTTTTCAGCACAATATACTACAAGTGATCTCTCTGCTGCACAAGGCTGTCCAAAAATGAGCCGCTGCTTCACACATATATAAAAAACAAATCCTCCATCACAAGCCTTTTCGCCTGCTGAACTTGTTTACAACTATTTGATAGCGTTCTGCTCAGTTTGCCCTAGTTGCACGTCTGGCTGAAATGGCTCTTTCTTGACTGAAGAGCTCTAGAGTAGCAGGCAGCTATTGTCTGTTGTTCCAATGAGAATGACAGAAAAAGGACAAGGGGAATAAATGGGCACCTTGTAGAGATCTAAAAATATTTCTGAAGCAGTTTAAGAGGAGAGCAAGATATGATAGCGCAATCTCTTACTGTCGTGTGTGCCTTTGTATTGAAATAGGGTTGTAACACTTTGCCATTTGCTTTTATTTTAATAATACTTCTAAATATAGTTGTGCATGTGTGTGCATACATACAGTTGCAATCATAATTATTCAACCCCCTTGACCTGCAAGACATTTTGCTGCCAAGAACAAAATGTTATGAAAACAATTCGACAAAGTTATCCGGAGAACGTAAAGTTAATGAGGAATAAAAATCGAATTAGCGCCAAACATTCGGGTTCAAAATTTGTGCAGAATCTTTTATTCTTTATAACTTCCAATAAAAACTCTCTACTGCAATCTTGGTCTATGAAAAAGCATCCAAATATTTTCAGTGAGATTTAAATCTGAAGACAGGCCACTCAAGAACATTGTATGACTGATCACTGAACCAAGCTTAAGTAGATTTGGATGTATACTTTGGGAAGCCTGGCATGCAGGAACGTTCATTGATCATCAAGCTTGAGTCTCTGCACCGAAGAAGGCATTGCCCTCTTTGCCAAAATGGCTTGATACTTCAAATAAATCATTATGTCCTTCATACAGTCAAGATTTCCACTTGCAACAGCAAAACACCCCATAACAAGACTTGACCTCTATGTTTGACCATGGAGATGGTTCTCTTCTGCTCAGAAACTTTGCCTTTTTTTGCACCAGACATAACGCTGATCACTGTGTCCAAAAAGTTCCAGTTTGGTCACATCACTTCATAAAACATTTTTCCAGAACTCCACAGGTTTTCCAAATTAATTTTTAACATATTCAAGTCAGCCTTTTATGGGTTTTTTTCTGGTAAAGAGTGGAATTCTGCAAGATATCCCAACACGAAGGCCATGCTTGTCTAGTGTTCTTCTTATACTCTGCATTGGAATGCTTTTTTTTCTCCTTTCATCAGGTCATCTTGTAGATCTTTGGCAGTAACGTAAGGGCTTATCTCAGTTGCTCTGATCAAACATTTTATTCCCCTTAATGATATTGTGCTTTTTCTTCAAAAACCCTCAAAGGTTTTCTGGTACAACAATTTTTAAACTGTGTTTAGGCTGCCAGCTGTGTCTCTAGGAACGTTCAGTGTTTTGGAAATCTTCTTGCAGCCATAGACTTTCTAATGTAATAAAACAATTCTCTGTAGCTTTTGTGAGAGCTCGTTTGACACCGCCATATTTGCTACTCAACTTTGGCACATCCGTAGGCTTAATGTATGTATGTGTTTGTGTAGCAACACAAGCTAATTCAGTTTTGTTATAGAGATTCCAAAGGCATAATTGTGTTTTAATTTTGTACCATACCATACAAATAAGTGACTTAAAAACAGCAGCGTTGAATAAGGGTTGAAAAATTATGACAGCTGTATTACAAAAAAATCCTATAATTCAAAAGCATTGCATTATATATTGACATTATCACTTATAATTTGCCACTAAACTGTTGACTATGTATCTTTAGAAAAGCCTACATTTATAATTTTTATCATAAAGGGTTCAATCATTTTGATTACAACTGCAATATGTAAATAATGTTTCAATTTCACATAAATGCTGTTCTTTTGTACTTTCTATTCATCAAAGACCATTCTCCACACCACAAACTGACAAACACATCTTAACAGCAAACACACACACACACTCTCCCCTCATTCTCTCTGCTCTCAGAGGATGAAGTCTCCAAACTCATCCTTTTCAATCGCCCTACTACCTGTCTACTTGATCTTATCCCCTTCAAGCCATTTCTTCTTCAGTTGAACCTGCACTCATTCACAACAACACCTCTCTTCACACTGGTACCTTTTTTCAACAGCATTTAAGCAGGCTCGGTTAACCTCGCTGCTTAAGAAATCCACTCTAAATCCAGCACTTTTAGAAAACTACAGAACAGCATCCTTTCTTCCATTCATTGCTAAGAAACTTGAGTGCGTCATGTCGCACTCCAGTGGTTCAAGTCTTACATATCAGGTAAGACTCTGGACGTCTAGGAGGGGTGAGGTGTCTAAGTCACAACATCTAGTTATTGGGGTGCCTCAGGGCTCAGTGCTTGGACCACTTCTCTTCTCCATCTACATGACATCACTAAGATCCATCATTCAGAAACGTGGCTTTTGCTATCACGGCTATGCTGATGACACAACTCTACCTCTCATTCCAGTCAGATGATCCGATGGTAGCAGCCATCTCAGCTTGCCTGACAAACATTTCAGACTGGATGAAGGAGCACCACCTTCAACTCAACCTTGCAAAGACAAAACTCCTTGTGGTCGCAGCCAACAAAACACTTAAAAATCACAACTTCTCCATTCAGCCAGGAACCTCGGAGATGGTAAATTATTTATAGAATGGTTTAACGTTATTATTAACATAAAATAAGCATGACCTAAAGTTTGCTTTTCAAGCCTTTTCATTTTACTTTAGTCTATCAAAATATTGTTCATTAAATATTTTGATACTATTTTAGGTATTCAATAATACTAGCATAAAATAAATACAATACCAAGTGCAAATGGGCCAGGAATTAAAAATAAATTGGTGGGGTAACCAACCATTTTTTGTCCACATCCCTGTCTCTTATCATAATGGAAAAACCCACTTTAGATTAAAATTTTGCATTCCGTTGTGGCGATGTGCCGCTGAGCCATTAGCAGGATTAGTATTCCCGCATCCAAAGTATCACTGTGTATCACTCTCTATATCCAGCCCAGCCAATGGTATCAGAACACTGACACCACCTATAGGAGCGAGTGCAGGCAAATCCTCCATAGTAATCATGAGCTGTAATTGCACTTCCTCTGCCTCTTTAATTACAGTGTTCATTTCCCGGGACCCCATGAGGGCGATGGCGGTGAAAATGCTACATCCCGGGGTTAATCTGACTCTCTCTCTGGACGATAGGGCCAGGTTGTTAGCCGAGCACCAAAGAGCTATTAGCATATTAGCTAATTAGATTCACGATGATGGGAGACATCGAAGCTCAGCATGCATGTGTGCAGTGGGTGGCTGTGGATCATGGCGCTGGCAGCTCACACACTCATGGGCACTGAACCGTGACGCACTGAGCCATGGAGACCCATACAGAAAAGCTGAGGCACAGCATCAAGAGCTCATACAGTGTGGCACAGACACAGGGCTAAAATGAATGATGTATACTTACTCACTCACTCATTAATTTTATGGCTGCACAAAAATCACATTGCGATGTGATCTGAATGGCAATATAATAAAAATAAAAAATATCTCATGTTACTGCTGAAGGTATGAAGGGTAAAAGAACAAAAAGTCTCCAGTTTAAAGGGGCAATATGTAGAATTCATAAACCTTGGTTATTAGTAACACAAGTGGCCTTTAAATGAACTGCAGCCAGCAACTTATTCCTCATGTTGTGCGTAACATACAAGAGACTGAATGTGATTCAATGCCCCAAGATGCTCACGGCAAAGTTATTTTTTTAAGCATTCGTTTCATGTGTCATAGAATAGAAGAGAGGCTATACGGAGCTTGTGTAAACGTCACATCCTTTTTATTTTCCTGCAAAAATGTCAAGTCATTCATATAAAAATCAGTCTACAGGCTTTCACTGACAACCTAGGAAGTCTGGGAAGGTCTTGTTTTATTTAGTTTCATTAACAAGCAGTTCACACACTGGCAACAACAAAACGAAAAAAAATGAGTGGTGTTGTTTTTTTGTTTTTTTCATAATTAAATGAATGTGTCTCTGAATGTATCTAAATTCAAATACTGTCTATTTCAGTACGTTACAATTATATTTCCAAAAAGAATGTGGTTATTTTTGTGAAGCTTAGCTGTATTTTCATCAAATGCATCACAGCTCTGTGGCCCCGCACTAGTAGTATAGCTAGCCTTCCGTTGAAGCTGCCATTTTCCATTTGATCATAACTTTGACTGACGTGTGACATCAGCCAATCAAATTTTGATGTATAGTGATAGAACGCATCAGAGGCCCAGCGATGTGTCGGTGCTACCCCTCTGCTTATGTCATCAGCCGTTTTGACTTTTCGCGGGTTGTGAGCGATCCAAGTGAAATAAGCTATGGCCGCTGCTCTCACACCTCTTTTCGATCCTGTTTCTTTCTTAGCGTGCCATTTCCAAGGCGATGGTTTGGAGAGAAGAAAGATCATGTCAAAAGGAAGACCTACACCTAAGCAGGATGGGCTGACCAAGGCCGGAAAATTATTTATGCGGCACTTCACTGAGGGTAACTATGCCCGCTCTGACTGGCTTACAGCTAGCACTGAGCTCTGGATGTCTCTTGCTGCCCAGCCAGCGCGGATGACGGGCTGCGTTCTAATGAGCTTTGTGTGCATCCTTATGTCAAGCCGGTAGCTGACAAGCTGTGTTTTTTCTGTTTCTTTTGATGTTCTTGTCCGTCTGTGTTTTTGTGCCAGTGAGTTGATTCTGATTCATTTCACCAGCAGCCTAAACGGTGACACGTGAGTGCAGTGGTATCAATAAATAGTTAAATTGCCTTTTCGTCTCGCATGTCCTTTTATGTTGCTTGCTACCTTCCAAACAAGCACTTTGAAAGCGGGGTTCGTAGCAGTAGCAGGGTTGCCAACTCTCACGCATTTGGCGTGACACACACGCTTTGAGGCTCTATATCACGGTCTCACTCTGCCCAGGTCCATGGAGCGCTCAATACTTCTAGCGCTGTGTTGATGCATTTGAATACAAAACAGTTTCACTAGACAGATGTTTAAGATTTTGGTAAACAGTACAGCATAGTGTGCATTGATTATCAAGTCAACCATATTTACAGGATTTTTTTATTAAGGAGAGTGATAGAGATGCAACATTGTTAACATTAATGTTATTCTTGTATTTAGCCCTCAGGTATTGCTTACTAATTGCTCACACTCATACTCACTGATAGTCAAATCTGACCATACACCGTAACTATTTTTCAATTAAATAAATGTTCTTTGTTTTAGTTCAATAATATTGATTTAATATTTTGAGGAGATATTTTGTTAATTTGTAATGCCATTACCCAGTCGGTGCCTTTATGGCTCTTTAATAAATGTACATGTATCTAATCTGCTCAAAAAAGTACTGCAGTTTTGCATTTTAATAAATATTAAGATATGATCAAACACTAGATTTCTTTAAATATGAAATTTTAAAACGTTAATAACTTGCATCCTAATATGTTTAATGATACTTATAAGCACACACAAGTGAATATTAATGAATGTGAGCTCATATAATTTGACCCAAGAAACGTTCAAAATAGTGCTAAGACAAACAAATTTTACCTTATAGGCTATATACTATATGAATTGTATCAAGATCAAAATCTATATCCCCCCCAAAAAAATCTCACTCCAACCCACACTTCAAAGTTGGCAACCCCGGTAGTGCACACAGTGCATGATTGTATTTGTATGTATCGGTGTGTGTGGTGTTGTTATGGCGGCAGCGTAGGGTGTGTTGATCGTTAGTGAAGGCCCTGACTGAAACCCCATGGTACGCTACTGCAAAAAAATGATTAATATATAGCTGCTTTAAGTCAATTCTCATGCTCTGCCAGAGGAAACAGTAATTCTTTGATATTGCTGATACTTGCTCAAAGTCCAAATTAAAAAAAGAAAAAAGATCTCTTTGCATTCACATCGAACTGAAATAAAAAGTGGATTTTATTTAAGGAATAGTGTCTCCATTGTGAAGTTGAAAATTTTGTAATATAAAACAGAAAAAAGCTTTTTTCTATAATGTAATGCAATATTTGAATTAATATTATTCTAAATCTTATTCTTATATTATCACTACTATATAAATATTATAAGTAATATTTATTATGTTAATAATAAAGACTGAATATTCAATATTATTAATATTATGATACATGAAAATTGAGCATATATTGTATACTATATCAACTCAAGGAAGGCTTTAGAGTTTTAGAGTGTAGTTGACAATAGATTCTACATATGTAATGCATTCAATCGTGTCCTTTTCAGTGACCCTGTGTTACCTTGTTAGATTTCCATAATAACTAGAGATGCTTTGAATTACATGAATGTGAAAATATAGTGAATCTGGAGTACTTGAAACACACTATAGATTTAAATCAAGATGGATTGAGCATTTCCAATATCCAGCAAGTAACATTTCTACAGCAGGGCTTTTTTTTCCTCCTTTTTTTCACATTTATAGGGAGAACTGATAGATAATGCAGTAAATCTGCCCTCTAAAGGTGTTGTCTGCCATGGGCTGAATATTAAAGATATGTCGCAAATTTTTTAACAATAACCAAAATCAAAAAATATGTTCTTGGAGAACAAACACCTCACCAGCAATTATCCCTCTATGCTGCATGCGAGAAGGGTCGTGCACTTCTGATGTTGCTACCGCAGAGAGCGAATTGAATTCAACACAGGAAGCAGACTCAAAAAAAAGGGGGCATTTTTTTAAATCGGAGCTAAATTAATGGGAATAGCTTCAACCAGAGTATATTGATTTTCCCTATTGAACTGAAGCTGTGAGAAATCTTATGTATGGAAACATTCAATCAATTCACGAGAAAAGGACCACACGCTAAGTTTATAACTGCATCAAATGGAACAGAACAAATAATTACTGTTTTCAAACATACGGAAACTGTGCAAATATAATTATTAATATTAGATTTTTTTTAAATCTCGGTTTATAGTATTTTCTATTGGTTTGCCAAATAGAACAATACAACAGAGTAAGGCCCTGTCCACACGAACAAGGGTATTCTCAAAACCGCAGCTTTTTCTACGCGGTTTAGCTGTTCATCCACACGCAAACACAGTATCCGGTAACTGAAACCAGACTTTTTTGAAAACTCCAACCAGGTTGAAGATTTTTAGAAACTCCGGTTACAGCATTGTCATGTGGATGGTGAAACCGGAGATACACAGAAACTGCACATGTATACAGATACATGCGCAGTTTGCCACTGTATTGCAGAAAAGAGGCGTCAGATTCAGAATGCAATAATACAAGATATAAGGCAAGTGTGTGAAGCTATTACAGTTCACTTGGGCCCTGCCCCTATACAGTTACATGTCTCTGGGTCCAAAGTAAACTTGTAGAATGGTTTCACTGAGCCCATCAATGGCATCCCTCAGTGCATCGGTGCCGTGGATGTGACCCATGTGGAAATCAGGCAGCCAATCATAGCGTGGTTTTGCGTTCTCATGTGGACAGAGATTTTTTTTAAACCGAGCTTGTTTGAACGTGATTTTTTTTTAAACGGAGATGGTTATAAAAATACCCGTTTACGTGTGGACTAGGCCTAAATCGGGACATTAGCAAGCGCAAGTTACCCAATTAGCTACTTTGGGGACTATATTGTAAGTTCTATCATTCAGAAACCTTAGCGTTCAGAAAGTGACATTTGAATAGTACTAATGTGCATGCAAACTCATCTAACTTTGACTCATTACTGTGTACTTACAGCTGAAACGGAGCATCCAGCAGCCGTTGAGGACGCCCTGTAGTGTGGTCAGGGTAGAGGGCATGATGGGAACATCTGGTACAACCACATGGGTGACTGGAGAGACATTTAATCAAAGAGAAAAGCAGTTAATCACAATAAATAAAAAAAAGACTAATAATACAGTGATATTACATTTATTTCTATTGAGAAATAAGCATTGTAGTCATTAAATATTCACTAGCCTATGTCTAAAGCTCACTTGAATTTGTTCATCAGATTTGGTATTATGATTCCTTGAAAAGCATTCTGAAATTAAAATACTATCTGTTAAGTTGTTGATTAACCACATAGTTGTCTTTGTTACTCTGTTATTTTAGTATGATCTAGTATACATACAATTATAGTATTAATTAATATTTGGGATTAGCTTTTTTTTTTTAGTAGTTTAAGTTTCAGTATGTTTTATGTGCTTTTACCATTTGCATTAGTTTTTATTTCTATTTATCTTTATTTTTGTTTTAGTACTTCAACTTAGGGCTGCATGATAAATCGCAATTTACATGAAATCACGCTTATCGCGATTATGAAATCACAAAGGCTCAGTGATTATCTTTTATGCGCAGTTTGTCAGTGGAGGACGGCCCTGCGATCAGTAGTAAATGCTGCTTCATCTGAAAGCACTGCGAGTTTGAGTCGCTTATAATGTGCGTTTGAAAAAGCAACGTGTCAAACAGCTTTCCAAAAATGAGAAGCATTTAGTCATGTTTAAACAATCAAACCATTTCAATCTGTTTCAGCTCAATTCAGCTCAATGATAGTATGTTCATAGGGATTTACATGAATGACGTCTGCTATCGTACTTCTGCGGTGTATATTTGGAGCACCCTGGATGAGAGCACACTCTGGTTCGAAGATGGAGCAGCTTTTACTACTGAGGCTGCACTGAGAAGCTGCGAATGCAATAATCGCAGCCTTTGCCAAATCGTGTGCAATTTTATTGCGATTTATCGTGCAGCCCTACTTCAACTCAAACTTATTTCAGTTACACAAAAAATAGTTGTGTACAAAAAGGTGCTCATGCTACGTTACAATTTTGAGTTCGATCAACTTGTTTTGAAGTTGTTTTAGGTGACAACTTGGGATATTTGAGTTCTCTCAACAAGTTATTATAATGCAATATTTTAAATTGTGAAAGCATTTTTACAGTGTAGTTGCCATGGTAACATTTATTTTTTGCTAACCCTTTTATTGTTTTTTATCTTATGTTTACGGAGCCCCTAAAAGGATATGTTGATTGAAAAAAACATGAGATGGGAGAAAAAAATGTCTAAGCATTTGCATTCCCTTACAAATGTGTTGCGTTCCCCGAGAAACTTAGCGTTCGCTTGCAAAATGTTTGCATTCCCTCAAAAAATTTTGCATTTGCTTGCAAAACGTTCTGAGTTCTGAGTTCTTTGCGAGCGAATGCTACGGTGCTTCTAAAGGGACATGGTGGTGGAAATATAGGAGGAAAAATAATGAGTCAATGCTTTTGCGTTCTCTCGATTATGTTTTGCGTTACCCTTTGCATTAAACTTTGCATTGCTCACAATGGATTTATCAGAAAAACAAAGCCACTACAGAGAGGCACCTAAAAGAGAAGTAGTATGCTACAATTAATTAAGCCCTAGAGATCATTTTAATTCTATAAAACGCAAAGCTCTTCTTTGTTGTGTGACAAACGCACAGCCTACATTCTTCCAAGAAAACATTCTTTGCATTTTGCCCTTGTTCAGCTATGCGCAGCGTATGAGAAACTGCTTCAATTACTTTAATTTTACTCCGTTTCAACTTTGATTGCTTAGAAGATGAGACACTGCACATTGTTTGTCTGTTGGTGTGATTTCTGGAGTCGTCGAAAGACTCTGCGAGAGCTACATTTGTCACTGAAAGTGCTGGTTTCATAATGTATGATTTCATAATATCCCTCTTATGCTGCAGCTGGATGCCTTCTAATGCTCTTCTATGTGATGGAAGAAAGGCAAAGAAAGAAGAGACACTTCATTTCACTGCTCTGAAAATGTTTCATTGTTGTCGTCTCCAAGGGCTGAGCCGTCCACGTGGTGTTGGAATAGTTCTATCCTCAGCAGACATTAAAAAAAGTTTAGACACATTAAGACCTGACATGCAATTAAATTGAACAATATGTATTCTGATTACATGCCACATATTTCATTATCATATGTTTTATACGATTATATGAAGGAAAATTAGCATGTCAAAAAATCCGTTTGGATGATTTTTTTAGCACTATCTATTTTACACCATTGGTAATATAAACACTAATATATGTATATATGAATATGTAAATAACCTTTTGTTGCCACCAACCACCATAAGGTTCAAAACCGATATTAGACTGTGCTGCATGTTGAAAAATAACATTTACAACTTCACAAAACATATTTTGTGACACACAACAGATTTAGAGTCAAAACTATCAATTAGGGTTGGGCGATGTCTACTAAATTGGCATCAGACGATGTCTACAATGAAACATTGTGATGGACGATGACGTCAGGGGGTTTCGTTTGAGCGTTAAGCTCAGTTAATGTGGCACATGTCTGGAGAAAGAGAGAATGCACACGGAGCTAAAAAGGGCTTGAATGAAGCTTGTTTGGCTTTAGATAAAACTACTAGAGGAAATAGTGCTGAAATATCATTACCACAAACGATCCTGAGTACTTGTGGTGTGATCCGCACAGCTGTTTGCAAGTATGCTTACATTTTTTAAAGTTTACATTATTAAAATATATTTTAGGTACATTTTAAACTGTTTGCTCAAAACTGTCAATGTTACATTGCACTGAAAGTATATTTTAAAAATACATTATTTAATATCCTGACGTTTTAGTATATTTAAAGTTTACTTATTCATGCTTGGAATTCATTTAATTTAGAAAGTGTTCAAATGTATTAACAATTGTACACACATATCTTCATAAATCATACACAACACACTTAAAAGGTGCACTATGTAACTTTTCCATCCGCTAGAGGTCGCCTATTCAAAACAGGCGTAGTTTGATGACGCAGAAGTTTGAGCACAGAATCTTGGGACATGTGGTCTTCACCTCATAGCCTGTAGAAAAGAATTGAGAAAGGACTCTGGCAGAAATCATGTTCATAGATGCGAATATTAACGTTACTGTAGTATGAAGCAGAGCAGGCCCGAGTGTTGTGGAGCTGAGCAAGGCCGCTGGAGCGATTGTTAATAATATGAACGCAACACGGCTCACGAGCAGAGGGGCTTTTATTATGCCACAGTTGCCGGCGCCATTTCCGCTTTTCTGGTCATTAGTATGAGGTAATGCAGCTCTGTTTATCATATAAGATACATTTGAGTGTGTTGAAAATTATGACATTACTCTGTGTGTTCGCTCGGCGGCAACTATGACACTTGTTGCACACTGCAGTAAGAGTAAAGAGTTTCTGCAAAATAAAACTGGAAACCGAGGGTAACCCAGATATGACGCAATTGACAGGCAACTCCCTCACACGTCCCGATTCCTTGGTTAAAATAGCAATTTTCTAAGGATTTACAAATTTTGGATATTGTAAGTACTCAACTTAACAAAATATATAACACTGGCCTAGTGGTTTTTGGATATTTTACTGAAACATTTTTACATAGTGCACCTTTAAAATACAGGTACACACAAGAATGAGTTGAGTTGTTGAGTCTTATCAGAACTCAATTGTCTATTTAACTTAGACTGTGACCAATCAGTTTTTGTTGCTCTCTACTAGCAGCCAATCAGACTCGCTGACGTCACGGTACTCAACTGATTCTCCCTCTCTCACTCACGGGAGGTTTGCAGGTGAAGTACAATGTCGACATGCATTATTTATTTACTAAAACATTGAAAGCAGAAAGTACATAGCTCTTTCTTGGGAATTCAGACCAGTTCAATCAAATGACATCGCAGCCTGACCTTGATGATAAACAGATCTGACGATCTGCGACGATAAACAGCTCGGAGTTAAATGGCCTACGCAAGAAGAAAAAGTCCTAATATTTGGAGGCAAATTGTAGTTTACTGATTATTTCCGATCATTCAATCATTCTTCTCAATCTCACAAACGAAAAACAGTCAGCAGGTAGTTTTGCTTCAACAAACGGAAAACAAAGTTTCGGCTTTGATTTCTCCTTAGACTAATATAAAGGTGAAAAAGTTGTATGACCATGCTGTCTGACCTTATCTCTTGTGTATTCTGTTAACAGATGCTGCAGTGAAGTTTCAGCTCATCAGAAAATGGAATTTAATGTGTAATTTGTATTTGCGTATAGAGGTTCAGTATGGAATTGGTCCAATGTTTTGTCTTTTGTTTTTTATCTTTCAGTGTTCTTTTAATGAAAAACATGGTAAGTTCATTTTGTTCAGTTTAGCTGAAACCATGTGAAGGTTAAATAAAAAAACGTTGGACATAAATAAGTCTCTTCATTAATGACGTAGTTACATTTTATTTATTTGAATGGCCTTGAAAACAAATGCATTTAACAATGGGAAAATGTCTCCAAAGTAATACATTTAAATGGTAGCACATTTAAAATACTGTATTGTGTGAGTTTATGTAATGTTCAAAGTATAGAGACAGAGCGACATGTGTCATAATCTGAAGACCACGCCCACCGGGATTGACAAACCAACCGCCTCCATTGACTTTCTATTGCGTGAAGCGGCCTCCTTGCCATTTCGGACTTCCTTGCCAAAAACCTAGAAGTCTTTATAAGCTGTTGACCCAAAAAACAAGCGTTTAAAGACATAAAAGTGGACACAAGCAATTGAGACAGAGCGTGACATGTTATATTACACTGAGAACTATGCCCACTGGAGGGGAACGCAACCACAGACAGGAAATATAATATATAAAACTTACATTTGGATATTTGACTAAATGTTTACTGCACACGTAGGCATACTGAGGCATTCTGAGTGTCAGGATCCCAAAATTCACCCATTCTTCCTGCTGAAGCTTCACATCTTATTGCCTGTATCCACTTTCGTCTCCTTAAACGCTCGTTTTTTTTGGGTCGACAGCTTATAAAAACTTAGTTATGTGTTTTTTAGCTTGTTTGCTGTTCACCTGACAAGGAGGCCACCTCACGCAATACAAAGTCAATGGAGAGTGTTGGATTGCCTAGACTAGAAAATAAAGACTTATTTTTAAAACCATTCAAAAAAAATTCCAAACTCAAACTTTTGAACGGAAGAGTACACCGTTACTATGATATTAAATGACTCAAAATGATACACCGCCCACTCATTCCATTACACAAAAACTCAAAGGAGATGTACCTGCACTTGAAAATGACATAACTTGTTTTCCTCCAAGGAGTTGAGCTGCTTTGGTGAGCTGCTTCTGCTGAGTCTGCGTCAGCTGACTGCCAATCAGAACCACTGAACCCGTCTCCCGCACACAGCCAGCAGCCTGCAAGAATACAAATAAACTGTACCGCACACCACATTTGCATTTATGTTCTTGACAAATGCTGTCTCAAAGCAACATACAAGATGAAGTGCAAAATATCAGCAATTTGTCTGTTTATTTTCAGTGTCTCTGGTGGGTTCGGGTCGTGTACCTTATTGAGGCTGGCGGGGGGCTTCGGGGTGGTTGTTAAAGGATGCGGTGCTGCCGGGGCCATTCTTAAGACCTCCTGCATTTCTGGAGTCAGTGCATAATCCACCGGCCGCAGGCCAAGCATATTCCTGAGAAACACAGACATTATATGTATATAGTTTATGCAAAGTACTCTTTATTGAAAAAAAGAAAAAAAAGAAAAATCAAGGACATACTTGACATACTGTGAATTCTCTAGATGTTTTCTGTTAAGCCTGCTAATGCATTGTACACAAAGAAAAGTTGGTGTTCCAACCAACATGAAATAAATAAACCTCACAAAAGGGTGCATTTTGTGGATTTGTTTCGTAAACTTCAAAGTCATGCACAAATAAATTCCACAAGAATGTAAGATGTCCCTTTTGTCATTTTATGTCTTATAAAGGAGCTTTGTGGTAGAGTGGCTAAAATTGCAAATACAAATATGAATGTAATATTGTTTAATTGGCTTTAAAAAGCCAGAGATATTACTCAGAATGTTGATGGAATGTTCTTCTTGGGGATCTTTTGTATTTATAATGGTGTTACATTTATAAAGCGAGTAAACAAATTCTTTATTTTTTCTTTAATAAAGATTTCTGTTATGAGTCTCCCAAGTATTTAAAGCAAGATGATTTTCCTGCACACTGCTGCAGCTAGCAAACTCCCTTATATTTGTTCAATATAATAAATGTAAAGCGTTTCTGTTGAAATAAATGGGATTTTGAAGTTACAGCAGTTTATGGGATTTTTTTTCAATTTTGTAATAGTTATCTGTGTCTTGCGTGCCTGTTTGCAACCATCAAGTAGTGTTAATATAACGCAATTTTAGTAAATGGTTTGAAAGAAAATGTATACTTTTATTCAGCAAGGATGCATTATAATGTTACAAAAGATTACTGCTATAAACAGACGCTGTCCCTTTGAATTTTTCATTCATCAAAGAACTATCCTGGGGGCAGTTTTCCACAAAAATATTAAGCAGCACAGCTGTTTTCAACATTGATAATAAGAAATGTTTCTAAAGCACCAGATCTGATTATTAGAATGATTTCTAAAGGAGTTAGGATCGTGTGATACTGCTGAAAACTTAAGTAAAGGCTGTTGAAAATTAATATATATATATATATATATTAGGCTTTCTGGCGGCGCTAGATATTTTACTTTATAAAGCTGCCATTTACTGCCATTATAATGTTTGGATTAGCCAGGACAATTGTTTATATATATATATATATATATATATATATATATATTTACTTTATAAAGCTGCCATTTACTGCCATTATAATGTTTGGATTAGCTAGGACAATTGTTTATATATATATATATATATATATATATATATATATATATATATATATATATATATATATATATATATATATATATATATATATATATATAAACATATATATATAAACAACTCAGACTGTATTCGTCTGAAAGAAGAATGTCATTTACACCTAGGATGGCTTGAGAGTAAGTAAATCATGGGGCGATTTACATTTTTGGGTGAACTATCCCTTTAAGGACTTCTTTTAAACAGTGCAACTATCAGATGGAGATATCACAATAGGACAAATCCAAAAAGGATCCATTTGGCAAGTTGTAACCCTCGTCGGATCATTTTTCCCTGTTGGCTGCTAGGGAAAGGGAGGTGGAAATGAAAGAAAGTCGAGAGGGATGTATGTTGAGATTAAGCTTTAGCACAGATAACACCTGGGGGGCAATTAAGAGGTCCACTGGTCCATAAAATTTCATTTGGATTCATGAGCCACCCCACACCCCCAAACAAGCCCACAGTCCCTTCACACTCCCAAAGGATGTAAATGATTTTGTTTAGGTCTGTGCACAGCTTCTAATCTCAAAAAGTGAAAATCCAATAATGCCAAAGTGTCTCATACACAGACGCCACATACATGTGTGTGTGTTACCCATACTGATATAGGGGAGGTGTGCAATCATCACCTCCAACAAAATAAGACACTCCATGCGGTTAAAGAGTGATATAAGCTAAAACCTCCGAGCAACTGCATCTATCTCACACTTGACAAATCAGATACAGATGCCAGCGGTAAAAGGGACCAATGAATCACAGATCGATGGAGATGTGAAAATTAGTCCTCGGAGGTGCTCCAGCTGTTCCTGTCCACATATCCAAAGCAATCAAGAATGGTGGCGCTAAGCACTAGAGCTAACCAGATCTCATCGATTAAAAGAAAAAGAGCGCTCCTTTGCTCGGATCAGATCAACAAAACAAATCAAGCTTATGCAAGCCCAATCCATCTAAATTGTCCTACTAGTACACAGCTGTTGTGTTCCAAAGCCTAGTGGGCTGCCTTACTAAGTGTCATGGCATTTTAATTATGCTGCCTCCTAAAACACCTAAGACCAGAATGCACTGCACCAAGCTGAAAAATGCAAAAGATTAGTGGTTGTACAGCATAGCTTTTTCTATATTTTTTTTTCTTTTTTCTTTTTGTAGATTCCGACAATCAGCCAAGCAGGCATTACAATTGTAATATTTAAGGCTACAAACATCCAAGATGAGGGATGGAGCGAAAGTATTTTTTATTTTCTTTAATACAATTAAAAATGTCTTATTCAACAAGGATGCATTTAATTGATCAAAAACAACAATACACATTTTGATTTCTAGTAAATGTTTTCCTTAGAACTTCCTATTCAAAGAATCCTGAAAAAAAAGTATTACTGTTTCCACAAAATATTAAGCAGCACAACTGTTTTCAACATTGATAATAAGAAATGTTTCTTGAGCCCCATACCAGAATTATCAATTAGAATAATTTATGTAGGATCATGTGACCCTGTAGATTGGAGTAATGGCAGCTGAAAATTGAGCTTTACCATCACAAAAAAATTAAATATATTAAAGGGTCATGATATGGATTTTTTATATATATATGTTCCCTGAGCCTCACTCATTAAGTCAAGGTTTTGGCATACATGTTTTTTATATTACTGAAGAAAAAATTTTTTCAACCTCTTGAACGATGAACACGATGCATTAAGAGCCAGGGGGTGAAAACTTATTGAATTTGAAGATCAAGGTAAATTGTACTTAATTTGTCTTCCGGGAAACATGAAAGTAAGTATCTTCTATTGCTTCTGAAGGGCAGCACTAAATGAAATATAAATATATAAATATTATATATATATATATATATATATATATATATATATATATATATATATATATATATATATATATATATATATATATATATATATATATATATATATATATATATATATATATATATATATATATATATATATATATATATATATATATATATAAATATAAATATTTTTATTTTTTTTTAACAAAAGAAAAAAATTGACATCATCTGTTCAAAAGTTTTCACCCCCGGCTCTTTATGCTTCTAGTTTCCTTCTAGAGCATCGGTGAATGTTTGAACCTTTTTTAATAGTTGTGTTCGAGTCCCTCAATCATCCTCACTGTGAAAAGATGGATCTCACAATCATACAGTCACTGCTGGAGAGGGTTCAAATATGCAAAAGATGCTGGAAACCTGAAGAATGTGGAGGAGAAGAGAAGAGAACTTTTCTGAAGAGAACGACACCGAGAACGACACAGTACTGAGAATCAATGGTTCATAAACTTTTGAATGGGTCATTTTTAATAAATTCTGCTATTTTTTTGTCTTGTGGACTATATTTAAACTTTTTTTTTAAATGTAAAATATCTTATTCAGGACAGCATTAAATAAAAAAATAACGAATTTTGTATGATCTCTTTCATTTTGTTAAAATGATTCACATTTTCACAGACTCAGTAAGGGGTTCACATACTTTTTCTTGCCACTGTATATATAGCACTGACTATTTTACCTAATATTTGAGTGCCATGTATTTTTATTCTGTGAGTCAGGTATCCTATGCAGAATGTTCCAAATCATTCACCGATGAGGTTCTGCGACAGTTAGGTGCTACTTACGTACCCAGAACACAGCTCGCTAGGTTTTGGAACAGAACAACCGTCTCCGTATTGCTTGTACTTGCTACCTGCATGGTCCCTCAAGAAGCGTCTTTCCAGATCTAAAACGCATTACAGATTACTGCTGGTACAGCAGGGATGTGCCAGTCAATTCATACAACACATTACAGCGAAGGCTCTGCCCACAGCAGTCCCCCCCCCATAGCCCCACTGCTCCGATTCCAGACCGCAAGGAGTGAAAGTGATTGATTATGTCTGACAGGAGTGGATTGCTTCTGTGCAGTGCTTCTATGACAGAGCTGATGCTTCACTTCACCATTGACTAACGAAGCATAAATCTGCTGATGCTTTATGCTCTCCCAATGTACAGCACAGCACTAGTCAATCAATGTACAAAGGGCAGACAGACAAAAAGAGACGCAGAGACGCATGCAGAGAACTCTCAGGATGAGCATTCGTGGTTCTGGGTTCACTGCCAATCTTGGGGAAATAGAGTTCATTAAGATAAAGGGCATGTGGGAAGAAGCAGAGCAGAAGTTCCAGAACATCTCTACACCAGGTATACACCATGGCGCAGTTATAAGATATGCACATATAAAATGACTAAATGAAACACTATCACATAATTGGGTTGAGCAGTATATATGATGGCATACCATGCAATGGTAGACGTGTCAACCTGTAGAGATTTTGCAGTGCGGAGACAGTCAGGTGAAGATATATTGACTGTTCATTTAATAGTTTTAGTTTTATTGTTTAGATTACGGTTTGATTCTAGATCTATTTATGACAAATCCTATTTTTGGGGGTTTGTGTTAGGGCTGTCAATGCGATTCATTTCAAGTTCTTAATGCAAATTACAATTAATGCAAATTACAGAAGTATGTGAAGCTGCGCCATTAACATACTTTTCGTCTCCCTTAATATGAGCTTAGAAATCAGGAGTTTATCACACTGAGCATCTACAGGAAATTTCCATTCAAACTCTTTAACCCAATTCTGCTTCTCTGTTTGTGATCAGGCCATTTTAAGGCGTTAAACTCTGGGAAAGTTTTCAGTGATCCAGTACTCAAATTAATTCAAACAGTCTAAAACAGCGCTAATGGAAAGAAGGAATAGAGAATAGAGAGAATAGAGAAGAATATGAGAGAGAATAGAGTCAAATTGCGTTTTAAGTGAATTATTCATTCTAGTGTGAGCTTTGCTTTAAAACACGAGCTCTGTTATATTTTGCGTTTGTTTCTGAAGAGTGTGATTTTGGTGACATACAGGAGACGTACAGTAAGCGTGTGAGAATCTGTTATATTGATGAACACAGAATAAACTGCGTATGTGCACGCTCTCGATCACTGATCGCACACTGCATGTACGGACCATAGCCTGTAAAAAAAAATACAGACACATCCCAGTACATTTGCGTTGTTTCCACACACACTCGGGAAGGATAATGTTTAATTTGTCACGTGTACGTTTTTGTGTTTAGTAATCGTAGGTTTATGAAGTCAAAGCGGTTGAGTTAGGAGTTTTTGGCGTCTCTGTGTGGTCCTGTTCGGTATTGCAGCTTGACTCGTTTCATTATTGTTGCTCTGTACACATACTATACACTGAATTATGTTGTTTTTTTCTGTAATGTTTTTTTTTTCTTTCATGGGTGCTTAGGTGTGTATAAATGTATTATATAATATAATTATATTTATACTTATTTGGTTATATTGTGTCCTATTGGAGTCTCCAATGATCCTTGAATCTAGCAGAAAATACTGTTTTGTGAGAATCACCCTTCAAAATTGTTTTCTTTACTGGAAATAGCAAATGATGACAAAATTAATGCATTTAATGAGATGGAGTGTGCTTAATTTCATGTTAAGTGTGAGATCGATTGACAGCTCTAGTTTGTGTACATCATTTAAACGAAATAAATAAATAACATTTTTATTTTAAATAAATAATAAAAAATTATAGTAAATAGTAAATTAATAATTAATTAAGTATCAAATGAGATGAAGTACTTTTAAGATGTAAAGTTTCTATGTCTTCACAGTCCAGACTTTTGACTGGTAGTATAAATATGTAGTTTTCGCTGCTTAATATTTGTAATCATTCAAAAGAGTTCATTTTACGAAATTAACTCTTTTGAATTTTATTAAGGCGCCCTAGAATGAGTTGAAATAACATTTGAAATTGTTCTCTGATATCTACATAGAGGGTATGTGGCTTACTTAAGGGCAAAAATTGTCCGGATACGGTTTTACAGGTACATTTACAACCCTGGAAATGGTCTGTTTTTGCCTTATTTGGAAGGGTCATGAATAGAAATGTGGAGCGCTGCTCTGATTGGCTGTTTCACTGCACGGCATATTTCAGTAGCTCAGTGACAGCAAACACATCTCTTCTGTCCGGCATTACAATGGAGAGATTAGGCATCCATCCTTATGTTTGAGCCTATTTCTGACGAAGATGCAGATTTTGAGGAACAACCAATTGTTTTGAGATGGAAATGGACGCTTCTGAGTGGTAAGTTTAGTCTTAATTTTCAGTAAGAACCTGCAAACCATAACTGTTATGTCAATAGTAGAACTTCAGCTAAATGTTAACTAGCAAATAGCATTAAATTTACACATTAACTCATGACATTAGCATTGTAAAAACATTTTAATTATTGTAATGTGTCACTGTATGAATGTACAATGATAGCTTCTTCACTTTGAATCACAAACTCTAAACAGCGAACTGGGTAGCGTGTAAATATTGTTTGTCCAGTACAGTTTGACAGTAGAGTAGAGTAGTTTTTTAACAAATTTACTAGATGCCTTGTCAAATGACTATCGTTTCATCTTAAGTGGTGGAGGTGGTGACGTAATCTAGAAGAATTGAGTGAGGTATCTGTAAGCAACTAAACTATTGTAGTTAGCTCCTGAGTTGTGTTGTTGATGAAATATAGGCTAAATTATAATTCTAACCGACAAAAGGGATTGACATATGCATCTACAGTTATATTTTGTAGATTTATATGACAACATTGGCAGGAAATAATATTAACCTTTGTCATTTGACATTTGTCAAACTGTTATGTGTGCTACTTGGAGTTTCCTATTGTTACTGTACTATCATCTTGCGTTGGATCTAGACAACACAGGGGATATTATCGTTAATGTTGTCTCACTAAGAAACTTTCAATTTAATCAGAAATGGTTTCTGATTAAATTGCCTAACTATAATCTGCTTGCGGGAATATAGTTTGAATTGCCGCTTCTTCAGTATCAGACGCTGAGTGAAGACTGCTTGATATTGTCCCAGGTTATAAAAACCTGTGGTTTTCCGTGGTGAAATGAGACGAGCAAACGAACAACTTTGAATTAAATTGTTGCAGTATCCGGTTAGAGATAAACATCAATCATACCTGTTCACAGTTTTTTGTTCTGTGGAAAGGGTATGCAAAGTTCTCACATCCCCTGCACAGCCTGGAACATAACATTTATTTCCACAATCTGCCATTTTTGCCTATCCTCGCTTGACGCTTGTGTAGGATTGAAAATAATCAAATATTTTTGTATTTGAAGTTGAACAAAGACAGCTGTACTGTTGCCGAACCCTATCTTGGCCTTATTAGAGTGCCATTTGGAATTCCTGAAGACAAAGGAGACTGGGGGGCTGTAGGCCAAATGTGTGGCACACCTTTAGTTCAGTGGGGGTTTGATTGGTCTGATTGGTTAGTTTGAACATCTCACGTCTGGTCTGATTGGTCAATTTGATTGGTCCCATACATGTTTGAATTTGGTGACATCAGGGAAAAGGATAAAAGAAGATCACAACAGTAGCTCACTCTCTTTTTATTCTCTGACTTTCTCTGCTTAGGGCCTGCTCTTTGTCTCTCTCATCTATCTCTTTCTCTCTCTCTCTCTCTCTCTCTCTCTCTCTCTCTCTCTCTCTATCTATCTCCATCTCTCTCTTCTCAGGTAACATTTTATACATGCTGACTATAATGAAGGGTTTAAGTTTATCATCACATACATCCATTTGAAACTATTTTGAGTGTAACCATAACCAGATTTGTGTTTCTATTTAAGAGATTTCTGTCTATTATGTAATTTACATTATAAATTTACCTGACTGTTAATAAATTGTTACATTTTCGATTTATTCTGACTTACTCTATAATTCTCTAGTAGATTATGGCAACGAAGGGTTAAACAGAATGATTAAATGTGTGACTAACTATAAAATATAAATGACCAAACAACTAACTGGCATTCTAATCTAAATTCGAAATAATGATAATATGGAGTCAGATTAAATAATATTAGAATTAAATCCATTCTGCCTAGCTGAGGACACTGAACGCGCAGCGACCTTTAAATGCAAATCGTTACCTCCATAGGGAGGAATTTCCAGCAGTCTTACACTTGTTTCTTCACAATACCTGCAGAACATCAGATGATTCGGCTGTGCAGTTCCGCCTAAAACATGGGCTGGCATATGCAAATATTGGGGGTATACATATTAATGATCCCGACTGTTGCGTCACAGTTGGTGTTATTTTGAGATTTGCCTATTTTTCCGTGGTGTTTTTCACGCACTAGATTTACATACGAAGGAGGAAGCAATGGTTATTGAGACTCACGGTATGTGATTTCCATGTACTGAACTCCTGTTATTCAACTATGCCATAGTTAATTCAATTGTTCAATCTAAGGCAACTTTAACAAGTAAACATCAAATTGATCAAAAGTGTATTTTATACAGTTGATATTTTTTTGGTATTTCAAGAAAATGCTGTTCTTTCGATTATTTTATTTATGAAAAAAAATCCTAAAAAAATATCAAACTATTAAGCAGATTTGTTTTTTTCAACATTATTAATTATATATTTGATATATCATACTGTATATACTGTACACACACACACTCAAATATGTTATACCATCCATCCCAATTGGGGACATTCCAACCGAAATTTCTTTGACATCTTTTAAACCCAACCAAATCTCAGCTAATGGCGATTGGTTGAGTCAAGTACTCACAGAACACTTTGGGACGCGCCTCGTTCAACCAAGAGCTTGACCACCGCTATGTGGCCATTCCTCACGGCATCATGCAGTGGAGAGTCGTTCTGATAGCCTGGTGTGTTCAACAGCGCCCCCTTCTGAAGCAGTTCCTCCACCACTCCCAGATGACCGAGATTACAAGCCTCATGCTGCATAAACAAAACACAATTATAATACATAATTGCCTTAGAACCAGATATAACAATGTTCTGTCATATTATGAAGGATTATAAGAGTGAGAGCATTATTATAATAATCTGGACCCAATAATTCCCCAGAATCAACAGCTTGGCAAAAGCCTTTAAGACCTGTGGAATTTATGACTGGGGGAAATGCAGTTATATATTTGCAGAGATTTTTCTTTAAGAGACTTAGAACATGTGGTTCATTATTCCAGTTTTGAAAGGTTTTTCATAGATAATTTATGATTCAACTGTTAAGACACCTTTTCCCAATTCTCAGTAGCCTACTGTAATGTGAAATAAATAATGATATATTATTTAAACTGTAAAATACATTTGTACATCCAGTGAATTTTTCTCAGGGTAGGTTTATGTTTTAAAAGGACATGTCTGTGGTGGCACAAACCATAATCACAGTCTTGGCTAGAAAAACGCTACAGTACAAACATTTTTCACCAGTATAGCTCAGGAAAGATACAGTTCACTGAAAACTAACTGACATTTTGTCAATATGGGGTAAACATTGTCTATATCACTAAATGAGTAAGTTTTCACAATGGAAACCACCATTAAGCATAATAATTTAAACAGCAAAACAAAACATTTCATAAAAAGATAAAATATTAAACCATTGTTTTGACCAACAAATACAATTGTTAACTATGAAACTATATCAATGTATATATCTTTAACATGTAAGAAAAAAAAATACATATATACACCGATCAGGCATAACATTATGACCTAATATTGTGTTAGTCCCTCTTTTGCTGCCAAAACAGCCCTGACCTGTCGACGCATGGACTCCACTAGATGGGTTAGAAGGTTAGAAGCAGATCCTTTAACCCCGAGGAGTCTGAGCTGTTTTGGGGCCCTTTAGAAGTTGACATGCTCTGACATTGGTGCTTTTTTCAGTTTCTTATAAACACATTAATTGCAAAAGTGTAATTGCACTGTATTCAGCACAAACTGGGCTACCATAATATGTGAGTTTTTGCTTCAAACAGATGTGAGAATCATTGTACCTACTTATTCACATAATATATTGATTTAATTTTTGTAAGACACTTTTCTTTACAGAGGCAGTATGCAAAAAGGTGTGAACGATCATGAATAATACTGGGTATCAGACCTGAGAGACAAAAGACTGCATAATGAGCTGCATAATGAATGAGCCTCAGGTATGTGACTGAGAGCAAAGTAACAGGACAAAGGAAATATATTGTGTTGTAGTTTATTTAGAATGTAGTCAACAAAGGCACATTACAAAGGCCTATTATATTTTAAATGGGGTAATCAAAATGAACTTAGTTTTTGGGGACAACAAGAAACCAATCAGTAACAACTCACTTCATTTTGATTTAATTTTCAGAAAACAAGAAAAAAACGTCTTGTCATTTTACTTATCTAGAAAATGCATATTGATTTAAGATTTTTTTAATATAAAGACTTGAAACAAGACAAAAATACTAAATAAAAAGAGCATTTTTTTTGCAGTTTACTTTGCAGTGGGTTTTTTGGGGGTTTTCAAAAACCAATATTGTGACACTGAGCAATTCAGTATTCAATAAATAAATAACAGATTAATTGGTAATGATGAATTTAATAAGTAAAATATTTGGGATTTAAAACAACATGATGCAATGCAATTGTGATTTCAAGGAGTATAGGGTGAATTCAGGTTGATTGGGACACTTTTTTGGGGTCATTTCAATGGCAAACATTTTCTGAATCATTTGATTTTGTAAACTATTTGATACACACAATTGGTCTACTCAAATATCATTTAGAGTTTTGATTCATTTATGAGACGTGTGCAATGCATGATCACGCATGCAAATGTTATTGTCTGCTATACTTTATTCTTATTTATTAAATAATAAGCAAATATATTAAAAACATTTATTAGAATTAAGATCCTGAGGTGGGGCCTCCATGGATCTGATTTGTTTGTTCAGCACATCCCACGGATGCTCGATTGGATTGAGATCTGGGGAATTTAGAGGCCAAGTCAACACCTCAAACTCGTTGTTGTGCAACAAGTCCTGAACCATTTTTGCTTTGTGGCAAGGCTCATTATCCTACTGAAAGAGGCCACAGACACCAGGGAATGAAAGGGTGTGCATGGTGTGCACATACTTGGCCACCCACGAGCCACGCGAGTTCAGCACTATTCCTTCCTTGGACCACTTTTGATAGATACTGACCACTGCCGACCGGGAACACCCCACAAGAACTGCAGTTTTGGAGATGCTCTGACCCAGTCGTCTAGCCATCACAATTTGGCCCTTGTCAAACTCACTCAGTTCCTTACACCTGCCCAGTTTTCCTACTTCTAACACATCAACTTTGAGGACAAAATGTTCACTTGCTGCCAAAGGCCTAGTCCACACGTACACAGGTATTTTTATTACCGGAGCCTTTCCTCCTCCGTTTTAAAAAACAAATGTGTCCACACAAGCACGGTTTAAAAAAAAAATCTGTCCACATGAGAACGCAAAACCACGCTATGATTGGCTGCCTGATTTCCACATGGGTCCCATCCACGGCACTGATTGCACTGACTGAGGGATGCCATGGGCTCAGTGAAACCCTTCTACAAGTTCATTTACTTTGGACTCAGTGACAGGTAACTGTATATATACAGGTGCAGGGCCGAAGTGGACTGTAATAGCTTCACACACTTGCTTTACTATTTTGTATTATTGCATTCTGGCGCCTGTATATATCATTTAACATGTAAGAAAAAAATACATATATACACTGATCAGGCATAACATTATGACCTAATATTGTGTTGGACCCTCTTTTGCTACCAAAACAGCCCTGACCTGTTGACGCATGGACTCCACTAGATTTTAGGTTAGAAGGTTAGAAGCAGATCCTTTAACCCCGAGGAGTCTGAGCTGTTTTGGGGCCCTTTAGAAGTTTTGACATGCTCTGACATTGGTGCTTTTTTCAGTTTCTTATAAACACATTAATGGCAAAAGTGTAATTGAACTGTTTTCAGCACAAACTGGGCTACCTTAATATGTGAGCAACATGTACATGCTGTACATGTTGCCTAGAGTTTTTGCTTCAAACTGATGTGAGAATCATTGTACCTGCTTATTCACATAATATATTGATTTACATTTTGTAAGACACTTTTCTTTGTTCTGCAATACAATGAAATAACTGAACATGTATCTGTAGGCTATACATGTGATAAGCGCTGTTAATAGAGTCCACCGCATAGACTTGACTCACGTAAATCAAAAGGAAATAACGTGGAAAATCTGACGTCAAAAAAAAGGAGAGAACAGCGCGCACTTCGACTTAAAAAGCCGAAATCTCCGGTTTCACCATCTACACGACAACGCTGTAAACGGAGTTTCTAAAAATCTTCACCCTGGCTGTATACAGCGTTTGCGTGTGGACGAACAGCCAAACTGTGTGGAAAAAGCTGCGGTTTTGAAAATACCCGTATTCGTGTGGACAGGGCCTAATATATCCCACCCACTAACAGTGATGAAGAGATAATCAGTCTTATTCACTTCACCTGTCATAATGTTATGCCTGATCGGTGTGTGTATGTGTGTAGTGGTAGTGCCTGTTGTTTTCAATTTATTTAATAACAAGATTTCCTAAAAGTTATTTTATTTTACAACTTCTGAAATGCTCAACAAATGTAAATATACAGGATAAAACATTTCAAAGACTACCACCAACATAGAGAAGCAACGGTGGCACATTATCTATTAAGACAGTTGAATATTCAATAAATATGCAGCGTTCTGCTAGGATAACATGCATTACTGTAAAGCAAGGAAAAGCTTTTCAGCCCAGACAACCTCAAACAAGACATAAGGCTGTGTAAAATATTTACACTGAATTGTCTCAGTTATCTCCGCTCACCAGTGGTGTCCAGCCTGCATTGTCCTTCAGGTTGGGGTCAGCTCCCTGAGCAAGGAGCTTACGGACCTCCTCCACATCACCCTGTACAGAAGTCCAGGGTCAAAAGATCAGTGGTAGATATTGATCAACCAGACTCAAACACTGACCTAGCATCAATCATTAAGTGGTCAAAGTGACTCGCAGCTGGAATACTAACAACAATCTCAGATACAAGCAAACAAGTGCGGAAATAAATAGTGGATTTAAATGGCTGTTATGGTTGATAATTGGTGAAATGGACAAGAGGACGTGGGTACTAAATTATAATAAAATGCAGCTATAAAATCTATAGTTAGAATACAAAAATATTGGCAAACCAAGCATTTCAGCATTTGAGTGTCTTTTTTTAAAACCTCCTGCAACCTGTATAATGCAATTAACGGCAAGCACACAGAGAAAATCCACTTTAACAAAAACCATTATGTATTTGAATTCAGTAAATTATGTTCTTTATAATGAATTGCACTGTAGATTTAGTATGATTATATTTTCAATCGTGTACTGTATACTATTATGATTTTTGTGGAGTGAGTGGATCTAAAACATGTTTTAGCACTTATAATATTTGTAAAGTTTAATTTTATTTACCGTACTTTGGATTATTGCTGAATGTAATAAATGCTTACACTGACACAACTTATCTTTTTTTCTCTCAACAATGCAAATGCTTTTTCCCAGAAAATGTGGACAATAGGGACGCACATTATTAAAATTCTGTCTGATACTTATAAGCCGATAATTATTTTCATGTTATGTCCAAAAAGTTATAAATGGCAGATATTCAAATGTATTCTGTTAAAACCATTTTGTTTTATTAAAAAAAAAAATGTAATTAAACATTTTGATTGCTTCAAGTTATGCATCACATTATAATCTGCAGTATGAAAAATATTTTGAGATTTGCTAACGATTACATTTAACATTTAAATTATTATTTTTAGTTAAAGATAATGGAAAAAGTCATATGTAAAAATAGGGGAAATGCACGAATATGCAATTAGCAAATATTGCAAATATTGCAAATATTTTCATGTCTTGATGCCAAATGTTGTATTTTAGCACTGTCTATTTGATCATAAATCTGTCATTTTGTAAAAGCCAGCCAAATTATACAGATGCCAACAAGCCAATGAGTAGATGTGTGGAAGTCAACACAAACCTTTATGGCAGCTAAGTGCAGTGGTGTCTCTCCATTGCGGTTCCTCTTCATGAAAGAGGGACTTGTCTGATTTTGTCTCACACTGGGAGACTTCCTCCTAAGGTCAGGGGTAGCTGGTGTGATTGCCTTCACATTCTGCTGCTCATTGGACTGTCTGGATGTCCTCTGAGAGGAGTCTTCAGATGGAGAAGTTCCTCCTTTACATAACCTATGCTTCCTTCCTGAATTTCTGGGTTGTTTTGCCGTACTCTGTGGACCATGACTGTCCTGATTCCCTCTTGGTCTCTTACCAACTCCAGAAAGGGAAGGCCGCGAAGGGCCTGAAGCATTTTCATTTGATTCTGGTGTGATATCAGTGACAAGCTCAACCTGTTGATCATGATATGATGAACTCGAAGTTGCACAGCATTGTTTTTCACTGTCTTCAATTTCCATATTGCTTAGGATGCTTTTTTTGGGACTAGGAATTTGATTCTCTCCTTGGTAAGTAGCCTTATGGGTCTCCTTGGGCTGGCTGTGAGGGAAAAGGAAAGAAACTCTCTTACTAGACCTCCTGTCGTCATCTCCAGAGCTCACTTTCTCATGCTCTTCATCCTTCTTGTCTATAGCAGCTTGTTTTCCAATAGCCCACTGCTGATTGATAGCCTCTAGCTTCCGCCTCTTGCATGCCTCCCTAGTCTGAGTCTGTGTTGTGGGGCTTTGACCATAGCTGGCATAGCTGTAGACTTGGCTGCTCCTTTTTTTCGTTGTTTTCTTATTTGCCTTCCCCCGTGGAGGGGTGGACGAGCCAGATTCCTGGGAGGAAGAAGTGAAGTTGAACACAGACAGGTCCTTAGGTTTGGATGAAGTAGCTTCCTTTCCCTGGACATTTGATCCTGTGGGTTTCTCAATACAGCAGCGTATTTTGCGACTTTTTGGGCTAAACCATATCTTGACATTCTTCTTATTCTTAGGGAGAGAGCTCTCTTCTGATTGTACGGAATCAGTGGCCGTGGCTAAAAGAGAATCACATCGAACCAGAAATAAAAATAGTAATCTCAGGAAGTAAAACGTTGAGCACTTATTTGATTTTAATGTTGAGTATTACATGAAGGACAAAATGACAGGGTTCCTACACATTTTCTATTTAAAATTAGACGTTTCATTCATTTTTCAATGATTTCTCCATTTCTTTATCTCAAATATCCTTATTTATCACTGAGCCTTCAGCTTCAAAAAAGAAACCTTTGAAAGAAAAGTGCAGTGATCTTTGACATTATTTTAAGTAGTAGCTAAATGTCCCCCGCTGACATTAACCTTATAATGTTGGCAGAGCTAAAGCACAGTGTAGTGTGTAAAGGTGTAATGAGCACAATTATTCTGTGGTTTTATCCACTTCTCCTGCCTAGCTGTTGTCCTTGATGCTACAGCAGCACCAGCATGAGAGAACCAGTGTGACCTCTCCACCAACTCAATCTCCTCTGTAGTGCTAAATGCCCTGACCCCTGGGGCACACACCTGTCAGTCAAACAGCACATATCTCTGTCATCGGCAACAGCACCCCGAGCTTCAAAACAGCTCAGAGGAAACTGCCAGAGCTACTATAGAAAATTACATTGCATAATTATAGTCATTATGAAGCGTAAAGTTCAGTTGGGGATTTGTGTCGGGAAAAAAAGAACAAAATTTTAAGTCTATAGTGTTCATCACATTCAGGGATGTAATAATATACAGGTCCTTCTCAAAAAATGAGCATATTGTGATAACAGTTAATTATTTTCCATAATGTAATGATAAAATTTAAATTTCAAATATTTTAGATTCATTGCACACCAACTGAAATATTTCAGGTCTTTTATTGTTTTAATACTGATGATTTTGGCATTCAGCTCATGAAAACCCAAAATTCCTATCAAAAAATTAGCATATCATGAAAAGGTTCTCTAAACGAGCTATTAACCTAATCATCTGAATCAACTAATTAACTCTAAACACCTGGAAAAGATTCCTGAGGCTTTTAAAAACTCCCAGCCTGGTTCATTACTCAAAACCGCAATCATGGGTAAGACTGCCGACCTGACTGCTGTCCAGAAGGCCATCATTGACACCCTCAAGCGAGAGGGTAAGACACAGAAAGACATTTCTGAACGAATAGGCTGTTCCCAGAGTGCTGTATCAAGGCACCTCAGTGGGAAGTCTGTGGGAAGGAAAAAGTGTGGCAAAAAACGCTGCACAACGAGAAGAGGTGACCGGACCCTGAGGAAGATTGTGGAGAAGGACCGATTCCAGACCTTGGGGACCTGCGGAAGCACTGGACTGAGTCTGGAGTAGAAACATCCAGAGCCACCGTGCTCAGGCGTGTGCAGGAAATGGGCTACAGGTGCCGCATTCCCCAGGTCAAGCCACTTTTGAACCAGAAATAGCGGAAGAAGCGCCTGACCTGGGCTACAGAGAAGCAGCACTGGACTGTCGCTCAAATTTTGCATGTCATTCGGAAATCAAGGTGCCAGATTCTGGAGGAAGACTGGGGAGAAGGATATGCCAAAATGCCTGAAGTCCAGTGTCAAGTACCCACAGTCAGTGATGGTCTGGGGTGCCATGTCAGCTGCTGGTGTTGGTCCACTGTGTTTTATCAAGGGCAGGATCAATGCAGCTAGCTATCAGGAGATTTTGGAGCACTTCATGCTTCCATCTGCTGAAAAGCTTTATGGAGATGAAGATTTCGTTTTTCAGCATGACCTGGCACCTGCTCACAGTGCCAAAAGCACTGGCAAATGGTTTACTGACCATGGTATTACTGTGCTCAATTGGCCTGCCAACTCTCCTGACCTGAACCCCATAGAGAATCTGTGGGATATTGTGAAGAGAAAGGTGAGAGACGCAAGACCCAACACTCTGGATGAGCTTAAGGCCGCTATCGAAGCATCCTGGGCCTCCATAACGCCTCAGCAGTGCCACAGGCTGATTGCCTCCATGCCACGCCGCGTTGAAGCAGTCATTTCTGCAAAAGGATTCCCGACCAAGTATTGAGTGCATAACTGGACATAATTATTTGAAGGTTGACTTTTTTTGTATTAAAAACACTTTTCTTTTATTGGTCGGATGAAATATGCTAATTTTTTGAGATAGGAATTTGGGGTTTTCATGAGTTGTATGTAAAAATCATCAGTATCTAAAAATCATCAGCATATATCTAAAATATATGAAAGTATAATGTTATCATTACATTATGGAAAATAATGAACTTTTATCACAATATGCAATTTTTTTTAGAAGGACCTGTATATGTATTATTATGGTTATAATTGGGTGCTTGATGTCATGATGTGAAGGTCTTGTCTTACTTGAGGACTCTGGTGGCTTCAGTAGAGACTCCAGCTTGCAGAATAATTATGTTGCTCAGCTGTTTGTTAATTTGAATGTCTTTCAGCAGCATGAGGTCCTGCACAAGACCTATAGGACAGACAACATACATACTTTATTAGGGTTTTAAAAATGTATTATTATTATTATTATTATTATTACTACTACTATTAATTATTAATGCTAATAATAATTATACAATATTATTATTATTATTATTATTATGAAGGTTAATAATAATCTTCATCATTAATAATATATATTATTATTAATATATATACAGGAGTGTATATACACATATACACACCGATCAGGCATAAAATTGACCACCTTCCTTCCTAAAATTCTGTAGGTCTCCCTTTTGCTGCCAAAACAGCCCTGACCCGTCGACACATGGACTCCACTAGACCCCTGAAGGTGTGCACCAAGATGTTAGCAGTAGATCCTTTAAGTCCTGTAAGTTGCGAGGTGGGGCCTCCATGGATCAGACTTGTTTGTTCATTGCTTGTTGGATTGAGATCTGGGGAATTTGGAGGCCAAGTCAACACCTCATACTCGTTGTGCTCCTCAAACCATTCCTGAACCATTTTTGCTTTGTGGCAGGGTGTATTATCCTGCTGAAAGAGGGCCACAGCCACCTGAGAATACCGTTTCCATGAAAGGGTGTACATGGTCTGCAACAATGCTTAGGTACTGTAGTTGGTTTGTGTCAAAGTAACATCCACATGGATGGCAGGACCCAAGGTTTCCCAGCAGAACATTGCCCAAAGGATCACACTTCCTCCACCGGCTTACCTTCTTACCATAGTGCATCCTGCTGCCATGTGTTCCCAAGGAAAGTGACGCACCCAGCCATCCACTTGATTTATAAAGAAAACGTGATTCATCAGATCAGGCTATCTTCCTTTTCTCCGTGGTCCAGTTCTAATGTTGGATTGGACCACACGGGTCAGCGAAGGCTCCCCACGATGCTCTGACCCAGTCTAGTCATCACAATTTGGTCCCTTGTCAAACTCATTCAAATCAATACGCTTGCCCACTTTTCCTGCTTCTAACACATCAACTTTGTAGACAAAATGTTCACTTGCTGGCTAATATATTCCACCCACTAAAAGGTGCCGTGATTCACTTCAAATGTAAGTGGTCATAATATTATGCGTGATCGGTATACTATATATAAATATATTATACAGTGGTCTGTCAGTGTTGTGAACATTTTAAATAATGTACATTTTAAACACACATATATAAAATATTTAATACTTAAATATTTAAACATACTTTATATACTATAATACAGTATTTAGTATATATACTATACATTATATTTGATCAAACATTACAGTAAAAAAAAAACATTATGACATTAAAATAGCTGTTTTCTTTCAAATTCATTAATATGTAGCTTCTGTGACAGCAAAGCTGAATGTTCAGAAGTCTGCCATTACTCCAGTCTTTAATGTCTCGATTATCATTGTTGAAAAACACTTTTTTTGGAAACCATGATACATTTTTCTCAAGATTCTTTGATGAAAGTTCAGTGAATGGCATTTGTATGAAATGGAAATCTTTTGTAACCTTATAAGAGGCTTTACAGTCACTTTTTCATCAATTTAATGTGTCCTTGCTGAATAAAAAAACATTACAAAATCGTAATTCTTCTATTCTTTTGACCAAAGAATATATAAATAAAAATAGGGAAAAGATCTGAGAAAATGTAGAATTGTCAAGAAAGTGATACTCCAAGGTAATATAACAAGGTAACTTTTAACTGACCAAAAACATAATAACTAAAAAGGTGTAAAGTATTATTACTGCTTGAAATAATGTCTTTGTAATTCAATTTTAATCTGTGATTAAAAGCCCTATTATGAGCAGCCAATACTGCAGTCAGATAGCATTACCCTATTCTTAAGAAATCACTGTAATGTTGTGATGTGCTCATTTAGAACTAAAGAATCCCTTCTTATTATCTTAATGCAGATATGTGCAGTTAAAAAGGTTGTCCTACTTAATGAAGTGTAGAAACAACAACTCAATAGCTTTGTTTTGAGTATTGAGCACATTTGCATTCCTAAACTCTAGCTTCAAAAAGGGCTGTAAAAAAACAGCTTTCTCTAGAAGCTCATCAGTCTGTTATTCATTTGAGAGATAAAGGCCGTCGCATGTACCAGTGCCTCGAAAGAAGAAAGTAAACTGCGAGAGTGAAGTGGACAGGCCAGATGCACAACACCGCAGAAGGCAAGAACTTCAGAGTCTCTAGCTTGAGAAACAGACGCTCAGCTGGCAGCTTCAATGAACAGAACACTTTAAACACCAGTTTCATCTGTAAAACTGAGGAGAAGACTCTGAGACGATGGCCTTTTAAGAAGACTTTCAAAGATAAAACCGCATCTGAAACATGCAAATGTTAAGAAAAGTATAGAATTGGAAAAATAACTTGGGTAAATGTTTAGAAAAGAGTATTATAGGTAGGTGAATTGCAAGGTTGAGATGTTGAAGGCCCATGAGACGTGCCAAAAACAGCTGTACGAGAAATGCTGCAGAAAGACGAAAAGTCATCTGAATATTTTAGCAATGTGACTGCTAGAATACATAAGTACACTGAGCACAGCAGTTATTTGAAATAGAAAATCACTGAATAAGTACTTTGCCCCACTACAAATGTCTTTCCTGTAATTTTTTGATCAATGTAATGTAAATAAAATTATTAATTCACAAAAAAAGTACAATCTTTAATCTTTATTTTCAATCATTTAAAATCTCTGATTAACATATTAAAATTTTAGGCTAAAAATACTACACAATATGACGATGGCACACATGTACACAGAAAATGTATTACTGTTTATGTAATCAATCATATTTTTAAAAGTATTTTTATTTGATAGAGAGATAACTTATTCATGGCATAGATAACTTATTCATGGCATAAAGCCTGATAAAGCTGCAAACCAGAAATGAGCTGCAGATTCGTATACGCATGATGAGAATCAATAAAATGCGGTTAATTTACTTTACAGGCAAACCATATGGTTATATAGTCCAAGGCTTACCACCTCTCTCATGAGGGATGAGCTGCAAAATTATGTTAAAATGACTTTGATTGGACAGAAAGGTTTTTGAACAGATTTGGCCTGTCTGCCCGAGCTGCTTTCATAAACTAAACCATACCATTTAGAACACAGCAGACGTTTTCAGAACTGTGCAAGTGCCTCTTTACTTACAGGTTCTGACTGCATTACAGGATGATATTTCTTGATCCACAATAACCAAGAGAGCGACTGAGACACCGATCACAATATTTCTAGTATAAACAGACGCGTTTAGCAGGTGGCGCCTCGCCAAGCGGGAAGCGAATGGGAGGAGCTCAGCTTAGCGAAACTTACACTCTGATTGGTCAACTGGGCTTTAGTTATGAAGTTCAGTTTTAATGGCCTTCCTTCCTTTATTTTTATTTAATAGTTTCACTTTATAGAGAATAAAATGCCAATAGAAATCACAAAAACGTCAAATATGAATTATACTGGCCCATGGTCATTATTGTATTCTAAATAATAGCCTATCCTATATTATCTTATCGATAAAGTATAAACTCAAACTTTTATATCTATGGTAATCATAATTTTTATTTTACCACAAAACACAATTAAGTGAATATATAGCATGCATAATTAGCCCACATAATTTAATTACGATGAGTGCTTCTAAAATACCAATCCCCTCCCGATAATTATTAAGGCAAGGCAAGGCAAGGCAAGTTTATTTATATAGCACATTTCATACACGATGGGAATTCAAAGTGCTTTACATAGAAAATGAAATTAAAACAGTGATAAGAAATAAGAATAACACGTGTAAGAATTAAAAATAAAAACAGGATAATTAAAACAGTTGTTAATAGACATTTGGCAAAACACAGGTGTTTCATATTTGATCTTGCTCTGGGACTTCCCCATCCTGACAGTCTGTCTCTGTGGATCTTCCTAGCGCTAGGTTTTTTTTAGTTTATTAAGAAATAAACGTAAAGATATTTAAAACAAAAACGTTTCCCTGAAAACGTTCTTGAGAATTAAATATCATAGGTAGTTTGTGACTGTTAGAATAGAGTATCAGTAAGTGCAACTTCTATACGCCGTTCAGGCATAACATTATGATCACCTTTATTGTGTTGGTCTCCCTTTTGCTGCCAAAACAGCCCTGACCCGTCAAGGCATGGACTCCACTAGACCCCAGAAGATGTGCTGTGGTATCTGGCACCATGATGTTAGCAGCAGATCCTTTAAGTCCTGTAAGTTGCATTAAAGTGGGGCCTCCATGGATCAGACTTGTTTGTTCATTGCTTGTTGGATTGAGATCTGGGGAATTTGGAGGCCAAGTCAACACCTCATACTCGTTGTGCTCCTCAAACCATTCCTGAACCATTTTTGCTTTGTGGCAGGGTGTATTATCCTGCTGAAAGAGGTCACAACAACAGCCATCCACATGATGTAAAAGAAAATATGATTCATCAGACCGGGCCACCTTCTTCCATTGCTCTGTCCAGTTCTGATGCACACGTGCCCACTGTTGGCGCTTTCGGCGGTGTACAGGGATCGGCATGGACACCCTGACTGGTCTACGGCTAAGCAGCCCCATATGCAACAAACTTATATTATGTGTATTCTGACATCTTTCCAGAACCAGCATTAACTTCTTGAGCAATTTGAGCTACAGTAGCTTGTCTGTTTGATCGGACCACACAGGCCAGCCTTCGCACCCCACGTGCATCAATGAGCCTTGGCCACCCATGACCCTGGTCCTTCCTTGGACCATTTTTGATAGATACTGACCACTGCAGACTGGGAACACCCCACAAGAGCTGTAGTTTTGGAGATGCTCTGACCCAGTTTAGCCATTACAATATGGCCCTTGTTAAACTCACAAATCCGTACGCTTGCCCATTTTTCCTGCTTCGAACACATATACACTGTCGGTATACACCGATCAGGTAAAATAACACTGATCATCTCCATAACAGCACCTATTAGTAGGTGGGCTATGTTAGGTACAACTTTGAGAACAAAATGTTCACTTGTGACCTAATATATCCCACCCACTAACAGGTGCCGTGATGGAGATAATTAGTGTTATTTATTTATTTAATGTTATGCCTGATCGGTGTATACCTACAGTGTATATAGTTCAGTCTATACGTTTTGTAAATTTGGTTCTAAAAATCCATCTGTAAAGTGGAGTGAAGGGATTTCGCTTTTTAAAATGTCATTGTGTGAGGGGTTAAGTCATTTGAAATATTTTAATATGACACCGGTGACAAATGATCAGAAAGTGTCCCACTCCACCTGTGTTCCCATATGTAAAGAGGAAAAAGAAACCATGCCTGAAATGCAGTTCAAATGAACATTGGATAGTTCATCACTTCCACAGTGCTCAATATTCTATGCAAAGAAATTGCATACCTCAACTCGTGACATAAAGAACCAATTGCACCGCATTCAATAAGACAAACGCTCAACAACTGCATGTGAAAAATAGCTTTAATGTAAAAATAAGCTTGGTACATTTTTAAAAGAGGAACTGTGCCTTGAAGCAGACAGAGGAAAGGGCCGATGAAATATTCAGTACATTCTTGCACAAGAGATGTGCCTTCAGAGAAAATATTAATGAGAGTGAAGATGTGCAGACATTGAAAAATCATTTATATCTCTGAGCCAAAAAGGTCTTTGTGATTTATATGAACCCTAGACAAGAGCTGCATCGATGCAGCCAGCAGTTTAACAGGAAGGACTCACTCTGCATACATATTTAATTCTGTATTGAGTAACACATTGTTGGCTGTTCATGTAAATTATTTGTTATATATATATATATATATATATATATATATATATATATATATATATATATATATATATATATATATATATATATATATATATATATATATATATATATATATCTGGTAGAGCTAGTAAAATGTCAAACAATTTAGTAAAACTAATGACTTCATTTTCTTTGATAAGCAGCAGCGAATTTGTTTGAGGACAAAAGACAGACTACTGAATTTGCGTCAAACTATGTAAACTAATGTAGACTTTCTGCGTATTCAACCTCAAAGGTGATACAAATAACAAAAAATGTCCTTTAATATTTAACCCATATTTGGAGGAGTAGAAAAAGGTGAATACACATAATTTTTCATAATAATCTTCAATAATTATCCATAAGGTATTTGGCGACTTCATTATTCAGTACAACATCAATTTTTTTTGCCTTTCATCAAAATCACAAACCCATAATATGATATAGTCTATAAAATATTTCCTATGCATTAAATTAATTTCTTCTTTGACGTTCAATGAATGTCATAATGTGCAAGTATTTAATCAGTCTAATGCATTGTACGAGTCTAGACTGTCAATGTCCGATCCTTCAGTGACTTCCTGTGCACCTGTGTCCGTTTTCGCCATGGCAAAGTTAATGAAAACCTAAGGAGACAAGTCAAGACAATCATTTAGTATCCACATCACCACCTTTGTCTCTCTTTTTTAGTTTTCTCTTAAATCTTAAAAACTTAAAATCTACAACTGAAAAAAACAACAACTATAGAGACATTTAATAAAACCTTTTTAAAAAACAACTAATTACTAAAACTTTAACCGAAATTAAAACAAAAACAGAAAATATAAACAAAAATCGAATTCAAAATATTAATATAAACTATAAAACTTTAAGATTTAAGGACTACTTTTATGACTTGACAAATCACTTTGAAGCGTAGTTTTATAAAAAAAGAGATTATTCACAACAACAACAAAAAACGCAAAGCATGAGGGAAAATAAAAAATGTTGGGGAAGTAAGCTTATGCATCTTACCTCATCCAGTGTGGTCTGGCTGACTGAAAAGTGTTGGATTTGCAGTACAGCCTTATTGGACTCTAACAGGCCAAAGATTGAAGCCACACCACCAGGAGCAACAGGCACATGGTACTCCACCATATTCGAGTGATGATCCTTTATGGACAGAATATGGGTAAAGTTAATTTAGACAACTATAAAACAAAATACACTGACTTCACATCAAGACCTCTATGTAAACACCATATTTACAGTGGTGCAAAAAAGTATTTAGTCAGCCACAAATAGTGCAAGTTCTCCCAATTAAAAAGATGAGAGAGGCCTGTAATTTTCATCACAGAAAATCACATTGTCTGACTTTTAAAGAATTTATTTAGCAAATTATGGTGGAAAATAAATATTTGGTCAATAATAAAAGTTCATCTCAATACTTTGTTATATACCCTTTGTTGGCAATGACAGAAATCAAATGTTTCCTGTAAGTCTCCACAAGGTTATTACACACTGTTGCTGGTAGTTTGGCCCATTCCTCCATGCAGATCGCCTCTAGAGCAGTGATGTTTTGGGGCTGTCGCTGGGCAGCACGGATTTTCAACTCCCTCCAAAGATTTTCTATGGGGTTGAGATCTGGAGACTGGCTAGGCCACTCTAAGTCCCTGGTGGCGTAGTGTGTTATTGATGGTAGCCTTTGTTACTTTGGTCCCAGCTCGCTGCAGGTCATTCACTAGGTTCCCCCGTTTGGTTCTGGGATTTTTGCTCACCATTCTTGTGATAATTTTGACCCCACAGGGTGAGAACTTTCGTGGACTCCCAGATCGAGGGAGATTATCAGTGTTCTTGTATGTCTTTCATTTTCTAATAATTGCTCCCACAGTTGATTTCCTCACACCAAGCTGCTTATCTATTGCAGATTCAGTCTTCCCAGCCTGGTGCAGGTCTGCAATTTTGTTTCTGGTGTCCTTTGACAGCTCTTTGGTCTTGACCATAGTGGAGTTTGGAGTCTGACAGTTTGAGGTTGTGGACAGGTGTCTTTTATACTGATAACAAGTTCAAATAGGTGTCATTAATACTGGTAACGAGTGGAGGACAGAGGAATCTCTTAAAGAAGAAGTTACAGGTCTGTGAGAGCCAGAAATCTTGCTTTTTTTGTAGGTGACCAAATACTTTAAATTCTATAAAAATACTTTAAATTCTTTAAATATCAGACAATGTGATAGATTTTTTTTCTCATTCTGTCTCTCATAGTTGTACCTATGATGAAAATTACAGGCCTCTCTCATCTTTTTAAGTGGGAGAACTTGCACAATTGGTGGCTGAATAAATACTTTTTTGCCCCACTGTACATGTGAAATGAGATACAGTGCATTGCTGTCAACAGGGGTGTAGTACAAGATCCCGGGCCCTATATGCATAGGCAGTCCTAATGGGCCCCCATGTTCCTCAACCTAGTTATATAAAATATATTCCAGACTTTTCAAGGGCCTCTCTCCCCTTGGGGCCCTGGTAATCAGTACTGGTTTTACCCCCATGATCTATTATTATTAGTTTTTTTTTTTTTTCCATTTTCAACTTTCTTTAGAGTGTTAATGTTGTTGTTTGAGCCCAAAAAAAGGCTCAATATCAGCAAACACTTTTCTGAACTCACTGAAAAGCCTTGATTATCGTCTTGAGTTTCCTCCCAGAAATGTACACATCACAGTTTTTCTCATTTAAATAATTTCCGTTTAAATCACATGCAAAAAAGCTGCATTAGTAGTGTGTTGAAACTTGCAAAAATGATAAGGGGTGTGACATTTCCGAAAAAATGCTACAAACGGTTGACTAATCACAACACACTGGTTCAGCCATCCAATCAGAGCACACCACACTTTTTGAAAGGAGGGGCTTCTTAGAGACAGGTACTAAATGTACATTTCCCAAAATCATTGATAGCCAAATATGGTTGCAAGTTCCATCGTAGTTAAACAGTTTTGGTGTTTCCCGAAACCATAGTTCCAACAAACATTCGCAAACAGCATTGCAAACTTACGTGGTTGGAACTACAGCTCTTGGGTTGTGGTTAGAAGCATAGTTTCTTGTTAAAATGACTTGTGGACTTAAATAGATAAGCAATAATTAAGCTAATGTTCAGTACATTGTATATCTTTTATCCATTTAAATATATAGTGTATACATCCATGTCCGTGGGAACTAGGCCTGTTTCACTGCATCAGAATTTGAGATAACATGAATGTTGTTTTAATAATGTTTTTGAATGAAAGTAACTGCTTCAAAATGAGTGTTTTGCTATGGGTGTGTGTAATTTATATTGAAGAACAAAACATCAGTATTGTTAAGTTATGCTTACCACAGGCATTATTTTACTCGTATATTGAAAAAACCCATAGAAAAACCTTGCGGTAACCATGGGGCCGAATTTTGACATCATCCCTGTGACAACGCCCTGCATCATCAAGCCCCGCCCCCAGCACCCCCCAGATAAAATATGTTGCCGCAGTTATGTATATCCTATATTTAAGCGTGTCAACAATCAGTGCTGTTTTTGATGAGTGAGCACGACACGTGCATAAATGTGTAAGGGAACCCAGGAGTATGCATCAGAGTGAACCTGTGGTGAATCAAACATCAAATAAAGAAAACGACAGGAAACAAAAACACAATCCTCAGTTCGTTACATCAGCATGTAAATGGGATTAAAAAATGAACGGCTTTCTGTAAATGAACTATAATAATATGAAATATTAATTCCAAACTAGAATCAATTAATTAGCAGAAGTTTTTACTCCACCACCTGCATGTTACCTCATTAAAGGGGTACTTCAGCGCTGGGAAGATGAATGTGTATTTAAACTGGGTCATTAATTCATTAAATTATTTTTGAATTTGGTGCCTTCTAGACTGAGAAAACACAGAAAATGTATTTTTGTCTCATGGGGATGAAAGACAACAATTCCCAGAATGCACTTCGCTGCCCTACGCTAGGCACGGCTACTGGATTTCTGGATCACTTGCCCACCGTGTTCATTTTCATAAAATCAGTTCAATTAGAGACACTACAATTAAAAACTGAACGTGTCTGTTCAATATAATGTGAGTGAGCCGATTGAGTGTCACGGCACAAACGCAGCAGGAGTCGGATTACATTCATCACATGAGCTGAGGTAATCGCGGATGCATTTACAGCGTGTGTTCAGTCTGGCGCGTGTTCAGTTCACGTCTTTGAAAGCTTAACTTTCATTGGAATTCATTTGAAAAGTTGAAACACTCACTTTGCTCTCCACCGCTCCGTTTACATTAATCTCCGCTGCTCCCCGAGCCGAGTGCTGTGAGTGTGATGTTGAAAACATGCGGAAATAGCGCCCACTGCTGGCTGTAGTCTTCAGCCTCTGGACAAAAACTCCTCCGATGACGCAAAATGACGATATTTGCGTCATCGGAGGAATTTTTCCAGAAATAAAATACATAATTCTCTCATCTCAGGGTCATATGAGTGGGGGGAAGTATAATAATTCGAATATACTCCTGGGTTTCTACTGATACAAAGCTTAATCCTAATCACTGAAGTATCCCTTTAACGACAGTCCTATATTGTTAAAGTAACGTGGTTCAAATGTTTCAGTTGTGACTAGCTAGTTAGTTTCTACAATGATACATTGTACTATGGTGGTCAAGTTTTGATTTACGTTGTTCTACGGGAAACACACCCCAGAGCGTTACTGACAGAATGGGAAGTAGAGCCAGGGGCGTAACTACAGACAGTGCAGGCAGTGCAGCCGCACTGGGGCCCGTGCGGCCGGTGGGGCCCTGGCGAGCGGGCCCAGCCCACGCCATAGCGGGGCCCTGGCGATGAAGTGTCAGTGTGACAGGATGCGCCAATACGTTGGGTTCGCGGGGGCTCGAGCACCCTCGGGAAAAAAGGCTAAATATTCTCCATTCGTTTTAACCAATAATAAAAACGATTGCAGCTTTCAGACACGACTTTCATCTCGTTGTATAGTTAATTTGAGGCCGTTTCTATTGCGTTATTTTAATGACAAATACCGAATCTCTCCGTTCTCTAGCAGAAAATCGACGTGCGCTCTCAAATGTCTCACGGCTCTGCTCTTGCTCGCATATTACGTGTGCGTGCTCAAACAGCCGAGCACTCCTTCTCCAAATTAAAACTGATAAAGACTTATCTGAGGAGCAGCATGAGTCAGGAGAGGTTGAGTGGGCTGGCTATATTATCAATTGAGCGCATCAGAGCTCGTGAAATGGACATTAAGGACATTGTTGATGATTTTGCTCAGCGAAGGCTCGTCGGACGCAACTCAAATAGCCTAGGTGACAGTACAGTACAGTACAGATGCTTTTTTAAAGGATTTGGCGTATCTTATTAGCTGCCATGCCCCCATTTAAAAGGCTGTTCTTGTTTTAGGGCTGTTTCATTGTGTATATATGTGTGTATGATTTTAAATTGTGTGTGTGTGTTTAAGTTTATTTAACACAAAGTAATACACAACACAGGTGTACAAATTTCCTGTCAGGGATGACACAATAAAGTTACTTATAAAGCTAGCCAGATTTTGGGACATCATTTGGGACTTATTTGGTGTTGATAAGTTTTTCGGACCTCTTTTGTCTCATTTAGTCTCTTGCCTCTCGTAGAGGAATGCAGTTGCTGCGTTTCTTTGGGTTACTGTGTTAAAAATACCAAAAAGGTTGCGGTAATTTCAAAACCATAATGCTGATTTGGTACATCTGGCTTCTGCGACCAGGCGCAAACAGCACAGCCACTGTAGCGTGTGTTGGAGAGAGGTGTACGCAAAGAGAACTGTTCAACTAAATATAAGAAACTGATAAGTGTTGGTCTAAATGAAGTAGCTACGTTAGGCACACAAATTTGCATATATTCCCTTCTAGAGCGCAGTGTGTGTGTGTGTGTGTGTGTGTGTGTGTTTGTATGTGCTTCATAAATGTGCAGACCAGGGGGCCCGTCGTAATAACCTGCACTAGGGCCCATCATTACTAAGTTACGCCACTGAGTAGAGCTGAGGACCTGACCAGATATTTCACACCACGGGATTACATTTCTGACTAAAACACGGTAGCGGTCGGTAACTCTGCTGTCATTTGAATGGGAGCAGTCGGTCATTCAATATCACGTTCCCGATGTCCTTTCAGAACAGCATATACAGCCTGCACTCATGGTGCCAGGACAACTGTCTCTCTCTGAATGTTAGCAAGACCAAAGAACTGATTGTGGACTTCAGGAAGAGACAGCAACGGTCATACTCCCCTCTCATGATCAGCGGGACACCGGTAGAGAGAGTGAACAGCTTCAAGTACCTGGGTGTGAACATTCAAGCATGAAAATCTTTACTAGGAGACCCCAAAAATACAATCAAGACTTTGTAAAAGGGCACAATAGGGCCTTCACTGGAGAAGTAGATTTGAAACTTTCACAAGTCACAAGTTTTCATAGAACAATCATCTCTTCATCAAAAAAAACAAAGAATGTGATTCCTCATAATATGACTCCAGAAATAATAGTGGTCAATTCATTTAAATTTAGGAAATATTCCAGAAAATATACCCCAAAAATGTGTAAATGTGTAAAACAGACAGTATTAAAGAAAAAATACTTTTTTTCTCTCACCTTCAAGAACGTGCTGGGGAAATTCTGCTGCATGAAGTTACTGATCATATCTACATCGCAGGAGGCTCCAGCTAAGTACATCTTCACCGTGAATCCTTTGCCAAACCTGTCAGATAAACACAGATTATTTTATCACCAGAAAAAAAATTATGAAGTGTCTGCAGGAGATTGTGGAAAATAAAAGGAGACGTGGAAAAAAATAATTGGTAGGAGAAAACACAGATAAACCACTGACCTGTTCTTGATGTGCTGTAGGGAGCCGAGACATCTGAACTGTCCTTTTACCATTATAGCCAGACGGGTGCAAAGGGCCTCACACTCCTCCATACTGTAGGACACAAAAGACATATTGCTGAAACTCCATTGTCAACTCTCTCAAACCCATCAAAATTGGCAAAAACGTTTTGTTGAAATGTACTATGCTAAAAAGATCAAAAGCAGCATAAGAAATACATAGTATCTTGGTATAGAATATTTTACTTCAGTTTCAGGCAATGCTTAGTGAAGCCAACATTCAAAGTTTCAAAACATTAAACTTTCATTGTATCAAGTTTTCAGTGGAAACACACTTTTAATGTTTGAAACTTTTAAGACAAACTTTGAATTTGGCTTTATTAAGCATTGTCTGAAAGCATAATACGTGACCCACCCTGGACCACAAAACCAGTCATAAGTGTCACAGGTGTGTTTGTGGCAATAGCCAATAATACACTGTATGAGTCAAAATGATCGATTTTTCTTTTATGCCAAAAATCATTAGGATATTAAGTAAAGATCATGTTCCATGAAGATATTTTGTAACCCTCAAATTCCAGATTTTCAAATAGTTGTATCTCAAATATTGTCCTATCCTAACAAACTATACATCAATAGAAAGCTTACTTATTCAAGCATGTTGCCATATTTTACAACATTACTGAATACAGTATATATGTATATATTAAATGGATGGTTCACCCAAAAATGAAAATTCTGTCATTAATTACTCACCCTCATGTCGTTCCAAAACTGTAAGAATTTTGTTCATCCTCGAAACACACAGTAAGATATTTTTTATGAAATCCAAGCGCTTTCTGGTCCCTCCATAGACAGCAATTTAATTATCACTTTCACATGCCAGAAAGGTATCAAAGATATCGTTAAAAATAGTCCAATTTTATGAAGCGCAACAAACAAACAAAAATAATGACTTTATTCAACAATTTCTTCTCGTCTGTGTCTCTACACTGTTTAGATTATAAATGCAAATGCAGCGCTTCTGAGTTCTACGGCAGAACGGCTGCTCACCATTGGCTGGTTCCTGCGTCAGCATCACAAGCATACGTCGTGGTGCTCCAGTGAACAGCATCTGCACTGTATTTACAATGAAAACTACGTAGGAGACTGGCACAGAGGAGAAGACTTTTTTTTTTTGCACACAAAAAGTATTCTCGTTGCTTCATAACATTAAGGTTGAACCGCTGGAGTCACATGGATTACTTTAATGATCTCTTTACAATCTTTCCGGGCTTTGAAAGTCTTAATTAAATTTCTGTCTATGGAGGGATCAGAGAGCTCTCGGATTTCATCAAAAATATCTCCATTTGTGTTCTGAAGATGAACGAAGGTCTTACGGGTTTGGAACAAAATGAGGGTGATTAATTAATGACTGAATTTTCATTTTTTGGTAAACATAGGTAAAATTGTCTGTTAAGCTGCTTTGTAATGATATTTATTGTGGTAAACACAATATCAAGAATTTAAAATATTTGAAAAAAATATTTCAGTTCATACATCTAATTATAATAGAGGGTTGCTTAGTTTCTCATTTACAAATGAATCCGTATATATGAAAATATGTAGCTGCCTTAATAATTTACAAAAGATCTCCCTTATATTTGAAAGTGGATCATCACATTTGGATGTCAATGGCATCAAAAAGCTTGAAAACCCCTGGTTTTGGCTAAATGTGTCAGTACTACCACCCATTTGTTTGGAGGAACTGATGCAGTGTCACTCAAGAGCAATCATTACCTGTGGGATGTCAGGACCACAGCACATTTGCCCATCACTTGCTCAGAGATGATCTTCCAAAGGTGTCGTTTGGAACGTGGGTCCATTCCAGAGCTGGGTTCATCCTGGGAGGTTAGAGGAGGCATTTAAGAAACATGTGGGATGTTTCTGTGAGTTTACACATAAACAGAAAAATACAATGCAATTCCCACACACTCCCCAGGTAAATGATATCGTGCAACACACCAAGCCAAAATTTAGTATAGTATAGAAAATGCCAAAAGTATAGAATAACTTCAGAATAACTGATGTGCTATGAGACTTTGGCCAAACAGCACACCAACGCATTTCAGAGATGTTTGTAATGAGAGTGCAACATTTTACCCATTCAAACCCCTCGGAGCAAACACTTAAAACTACATTCAGTATAGTGATTTATAGTGTAGCTGTACAGATTATTAAATGGTAACTACTAGTCTCAGTTTAGCAGGATGATGTGTGTTTTTGGCTCACCAGGAGAAGGATCTGTGGGTTTCCGATCAGGGCCAAGGCTGTAGACAGCTTCCGGCGTGTGCCACAACTGTAGTTCTCGCTTGCGTTGTGTCTGTGGTAATTCAGCTCCAACTTTTTCAACAGATAGTTCACAACCTAAAGAAAAAAAAGATCAACTATTGAGATTCTCACAGCATGTAATAATAAAACTTAAATTAATAATTTGATTTTCATATTTTATATGAGTGTCTCTTGCCAGTGCAAAAACCAGGATGTTGGAAAAATTGTATGATATTATAATAGATTATAAAAATAGCAAAGGCTGCGATTTAAAGGTGCAGTGTGTAATATTTATGAGGATCTATTGACAGAAATGCTATATAATATACATAACTATGTTTTCAGTGGAGTATAAAGTTTCTATTTACATACACCGCGGGTCCCCTAAGAAGTCACCATTTTGCACCACCATGTCTCTACAGTATCTCTAAATGGACAAACTGTTCTACAGAGTGCTAGATGCTCTCTGCTGTCTCAGACGACGACATATTTGTCCTGTGTCATCCACCGTAGCTTCTCTATGTGCTTCTTAAGGAAGGGGTGAGCGGTCACCCCTAGATGCCACTAAAATTTACACAGTACACCTTTAAATAGAAATAAATATATACTCTGCATGTTTCTCATCTCTGCATCTGCTCTGAAATTGGGTTGCTCATAATGAGCATTTGGGAATACAATATATGCCAAACATCTTCCCAAACGTATAATGAGAAGCATTTATAAGCCAACTGTGGTCAACAAAATAGAGGCTGCTTGGGCCAAAATAAAATCTTGATGGTCTAACGTTTGAAAATGAAGAAAACAAGACAGCCTTAAATTTAAGTATTGTAATTTTACAACTACATATAATTGTTATTATTATTATTATTCCTTTTTTTACAATGAAATATCCATTATTTTGTTTACTACATTTTTATGAATAATTTAATATAATATTTCAAATTACCATTTTAAAATCACAATTTAATTTGGTATCAGAAAAAAAAAAAATCACAATTTGACGTTTTTCTAAAATTGTGCAGCCCTATTTTAAAGCATGTATCACACTTGCAGTTCAGTCGTAATTTCCCTGCAATTTAGTTTTGATTAACAAAGCAATAATTGTCCCCAAAAAGGCTTAACAAGTTGTTCTAACACATTAATTGTGTAGTCTTGACATCATAATGAGTCACTTTGAATAATGTTTTGATTAAATGCCTGTTGACATTTGACCCCACACAGAGCATGTCATGGTTTCTGCATTCATTTGACTAATTGGATTCATACATCAAAGGATCCAAGTAGACATTCTATGAATTTAAATAGCTTCTCATAAACCTGCAAGAAACCATAAAGGACTCTCAGTCTAACAGGGGTTATATGCACCTACAGATCATCTTTTTGGGCCGGCATTGTACTGCGCGCTTCCCTCAGGACATCAAAATTTACCAGCCGTTTCCTCTGAATCCTCTAATCCAAGTTAATGGGCCAAACCGCAAAAGCCATTTCAAAGTCTCAGCAGCTTCTACACAAAGGCTTTCAGTATAGCCAAAAGATGACTGATGGTATTCATAGATTGTTAAGTCAATTCCTTCTCTGCCCTTTTTATAGAAGGGTAACATCATCATTACAGGGTGCCGGTTTTACTTCATTTTAGACAGTTGCACTTTATATCAACTTTACTCACAGATTTAAAGGGTTAGTTCTCAAGCATGAATACTATATTATGATTTACTCACCCTTATTTCATTTAAAACATTTATAACTTTCTTTTATTCACGGGAATACAAAAAGGACAACTTTTGTAACATGTTCCAGCAGCTCTTTTTCTTACAATGAAAGTGGATTGTGACCAAGGAATGTCAAGCTCAGAATGACATGACTAGTGTGTCATTGTGTTCTAAAATGTAAAAAAGAAAAAAAAAACACTGTACAAATGCTACGGTAAAAACATGTTAATTGGTTAACTAAGTTACTTTACCATATAGGATGAAAAACTATGACACCCTTTGATACACCCGGTGCAATGCGACGCCAGGTGAAAAGTGTTTTTTGCTAGTTTTAGCCCAACGCAGTCACGCCCATCCCCACGTTGTTTAAATAGCAAATGCACCTGCACCCATCTGTTCGCCCATAGGCATGCTGGTCTGAAAACAAGAGCCACTGACCAACAAAAACCTGGTCTAAAGTCTATAGCGCAGTATTTTTTGTGTTATTTAAAGGGTGCATTAGTAATATGCGCCTATAGGTGGGTGCACAACACACGTACACTCTGCTTGTAACATACACATGGACATGCAGCAGCACACAAACATCCCATATATAAAAAATAAAAGGATAGTCATTGCATGTATCAGAATTACCTATTTTCAGCCCAAAACACACCCATGACTCATTAAGAGACTTGGTACAACTCTTTTGGACCAGGCGCAATTGCGCATGCCGCGTTTTTTCCGTCATTAAATTAGCAAAATTGGATTCGCACACACTCTAAGTGCACTTGTCCCATGCGCTTCAGACCATGTACTTAGAATGTTAAACTAGGGCCCTAAATGGCCCACATTTTTACTGTAAAATACTGTAAAATTCATGGTTTTTGCAAGTAAAAACTAAAAAGACATTCCCAGAATTCCCTGCGTTAAATATCACATATGATTAAATTTTTATAAATAATTGTTTCTTCTAATATTTGCTATCAGTAATGTACATTAGTGTTTGTGTTATATTTTGTTATTTAATGTTTATTGCATTATTTTACTGTCATGATGGTGTTTTGTGTTTGTGTGTATGACCCAGTGCATGGTCTATATACAAGTATTGTGCTTTACAAACAGTGCCACTATTGTGGTGTTTATCTTAACATTTTAAGGTAAAATGTCAGATTTCGGTAGCTAAAGTGGGTATATTTATATTATCTCACAATATATGGTTTTAAGTTGTAAAATATACAGGCAAAAATGGAAACAGTGAAACCACACTTTTTTTTTTTAACCATACATTTAATGGCATATTTTTGTTCTGAAGCCAATCGATAGCTTTGTGTGAGAAACAGAAGAGATTATTCCCTCAAAATCTAGCCCTTGGTCACCATCCACTCTTATTGTATTGGGAAAAAAAGAACATTCTTCAAAGCATTTACCTTGGCAGATGATGAAGTTCTAAAACAACATGAGGTTGAGTAAACAATACATTTTCATTTTTAAATTTGAATTGTCACATTACTGGAATCAAATACTGTAGGTGGCAAGCTTCATATAAAGCATCTTCCTTTCGACTTTTATCTACAAAGGAACTCTCTTTTCACAATTTATGTGGATGACTCATCTTGCAGAAAATTCTGCTTCATTTTCATGTCATTATTGTGCATTATTTGAGATACTTTATCCGCAGGCTAACCAATGGCTAAAGTATCAGTACAATATAGACAACCCCGAATTAAATTATAGAAAGGAAAAAGCTTGACAGTGAGGTATGCACATGTTAGAGCCATGTGCCCACAATGTCATAAATGCATGTCACAGTCTCTGATCATAATGGAGTTGATATATTCAGTTTAAGTTTAAGCCTTCTAGATCCAAATATTGTGCAGGATTCAATAAAGACAAAATAGACAAAGCAGTGTGATTTATCATCTAAACAGTTCTCAAATGTATCTTCAGCAATTTAGCTGTTGAGAACAGCACGGCTAGTTCTGCATTACAAAAGCGGATGGTTCTGACTCTAAAATTTGATTTAGAGGCTCATTTATTCCATACATTGAACTATTTATGGAACAGTGTCTTTTTCATATTGACAATGCTGCTGCTGTATAAAAGCAATACAAGGCATGATTCAGTGTTACACACAGCTGTCAATAATCCATGTTTTAATTGGACCATTATTCCGACTTTCATAATAACTTGCTAATATGTCATAGCAACCTTTTTTGCAAGCTATATTTCCTCAGACCAGTGTTTCTATCTTTAAGAAAACTGATAAAGAGTTCACATCTGCAGCCAAAGGCAAGTTTTATAGAAGTGCTTTTTACCAATAATCCAGGGAGAATGCAAGATTAATTAGCTTCCTCATTAATCAATGTGGAGAAGAGCCAACCATTTTCTGTCAAATGCAATACTCGGACAATACCAAACTGAGATCTATTTACATCCTACTGAGAAGTCAGCAGGGATTTCCAGGTGGGTCGATGATGGTTAGAGCTGGTCAAGCGGGTCACGGGTAGACCCGCATTGCAAAGTTGTTTAAAACTGGTGACGCTGGTCTCAATCACAACAGTAGCATCTCAATCCCACTATATGCTGGTGCTTTCAGAACAGCTGTTAAACCTCTATTTCCTGACATGTTTTTACATATGTGGAAATACGTCATCAGGTTAGAGTCACACTTGATGAAAAACAGATGTAAATCTTTCTTAGAGTGTCGGTCAGTGAGATGTGACATGATATAAACAGACAGCTGTCTGCAACACCTCGTATCTTCCCTCTCATTTCCAATCAGCAAACTATATTAGCGGCAAATATAAGCAGGGATGTCAAAAGTATCAGCATTCCAGAATCAAGTCGATACCAAAATAAAAAAGCAATACAATGATACAAACAATACAAACTACTGGCTCAGTAGACTGCCTCTAAACCTGCACATGTGTGTGTCTTTTACTTTAAATTGAATTTGCTTATAATACACAATTCATAATTATTTAAAAGTTTGGGGTCAGTAAGATTTTTAGATGTTTCTAAAGAAGTCTCCACATGTTCACCATGGCTGCATTTATTTGATCAAAAATACAGTAAAACATAATATTAATAATAAAATAACTATTTTACAATTTTATATATTTTAAAATGTAATTTATTACTGTGATGAAAAAGCTGAATTTTTATCAGATATTACTCCAGACTTCAGTGTCAAATGATCCTTCAAAAATCATTTTAATATGCAGATTTTATAAAATGAAACATGTTGAAAACAGTTGTACTGTTTAATATTTTTATGGACAGCATTTATTTGAAATAGACATTTTTGTAACATTATAAATGCACTGATACTTTTTTGAAAAATTTGATATCATTTATTGATATTGATATTATTTGATATTATATTGATATTATTTATTAAGGTATTATTTAAATCTAACTGATGCCCAACATTTGAACTTTTGAAATTGGTATTGGCGAAACTTGAAATTTCACTGGTATCGAATACTGTAATTTTAGTAAATAAAATGAAAACTACACACACATGTCACATTACAACTGAAAAACATGCACTGTTTGTAGGTCACTTTGATAAGAAGCTGGTCTTTGCCAGAACAAAATAGATGTTGATATAGCTGTGACCTTACCCGGTCAGTCTCTTTCTTGGAGATGCCCCTGATGCGGGCGTAAAAATAGAGATGTTCTTCTCCAGTCAGGAGGTCATCCAGTGCGTCCACCTGGGGGCAGTAACCAATGTTTATGCCCTCTCTCCTGCAGTCTATGATGTCAACCATCCTCCTGAGGACACAGGCCAGGGAGATTTATGAACATGCAATGAAACCCAGCACAAATATCTAGTAAAATGCATCAGAAAAAGAAGCTGAGCGACAGTCAAGGTACCAAATGTAGTTTTTAAAAGGGGAAAGAAAAGTACCCGTCAATGTCACGGATCTTAGCTGAGCCATCAGTAGGGCTAATGTCTCCTGTCAGCATCTTAAAGGTAGTGGTCTTCCCTGCACCATTGACTCCCAGCAATCCAAAGCACTAAGGAAGATATTGAGCATCCATTCATTTACACTGAATTCATTGGTTTCTTTGATTATTCTTAACAGCTGAATTCTTGAATAACATTCAAACCATGGAAAATAATGAAGCACAGAATATGCAAATTGCCTTAAACAAGAATTTATGGGTATACATAGCTGCATTTTCCCTCGATGACCACATTTTATGATTAAGATCCATATTCTGGTTAAATCTATATTGATTTGGTCTTTTTTTTTTATGGTTGCACAAAACTTACTCCATTTTCTTTTTTAAGTTTGAAGCATAACAACAATCAGAACAAGCATTTTGATCTTGTCTTAGTTTAAATCAAATTACTTGCATAGTACACATTCTTAGCCTCCAAGTATTATTAATCTTAATACAAAAAAGGACACCCACTTTTTACAATCCAATGAATTCACAATGCACAAAACCAATGATAAATTATTGTTGATAATTGGAAATTTATTTTGACTAGAATATTCTTGTGCATGTAAACGCTTTCATAAAAAACGTGGTACAAATGGTACAGACCTCGCCAGCTGGGATGCCAACAGACAGGTTTTTCACCGCCTGTACTCTCTTGCTCAGGTTTTGGTACACCTTAGTCAGCTGATTAACCTGGAGAACATCCGCACTCGCATCCCCACGGTCCACACGGAAGCGTTCAGCCACCACATCTTCATCTTCATTGGGGCTATAGCTCTGAACATCATTTCTCTTCCAGCTGAATATACGTCTGTGAAGAAAACACAAATGCACAAAAATGAGACAGCTATAGGGTAAAATGATTTACTAACCACAATCAATAGTGCCAGAGCCTCGGGTATACCTGACTTTGCGAAGGAGTGTCTTGTTAAGTAGCAGGCGGAGCGTGAAGCAGATGAAACCCTGCAGGAGCATGGAGATGTACATCCAGCCCAGAACATCCATGGTGAAGGGGTTCTTGTAGGCATCCACCCCAAAAGCGCTCAAGATTTGCACCTGCATGTCAACCCTTGTCAACTCCATCAACCCATTGCCAAAGCTGAATTGAGGGAAGACTAGGAATATGTTGCTCATGGTACGGTACACATTCTGGATGCTCTGAAAAGGACAGCGAGAGCAAGTTAGAAAATTGCAATGTGCAAAGCTACTCAGTCTATTTTATTGCTTGGTGAAAATTAATTTAAATGTTCTATATTCTATTCTGTACACTACATTTTACATTTCAATACTTTTATTCAGCAATGATGGATTAAACTGATCCAAAGTTACAGTAATAACAGTAATGTATTAGTTATTTCTATATGCTGTTCTATTGAACTTTCTATTCATCAAAAATCCTTAAAATAATTATCACTGCTTCAAAAAAAAAAATTAAGCAGCACAAATGTTTTCAACATTGCTAATAATAGGAAATGTTTATTGAGCACCAAATCAACATTAGAATGATTTCTGAGGGACTATGTGACACTGAAGGCTGAAGTAATGATGTTGAAAATTCAGCTTCAATTACATTTAAAATATATTATTAAAAATATATTGATTATAAAAAATCTTATTGACCCCAAACATTTTAATGACAGTATATGTCACTACTTAAAAAAAAAAAAGATTATCAGTCATGAGAACTTGAGGGCAATAATTGTCATGAAAAACATATCACAAAAAGCAAAATTTCTAAAATTTCTTACAATTGTTTTAAAGTTTCTTTTGCTAAATATAATTCACATTTTTGGGGGGTGAAATGTCCCTCTAACTCTTCTCTCACCTGGTCATTCTGGTTAAGTTGACCCAGGAAGTAGATAATGGATGTGGAGATGATAGTGTTGATACTGATGAAGAGATTGATGCAAACATAACCAATGAAGGCCATCTCTGTATCCTTGAATATCGCAGACATAAGGTACATCCAAGGGAAGGTGGAGAAGCTGAAAAGAAACAATGAAATCAATGTGGTAAGTGGCAAGCTTAAAAAAATATCTGAAAAGAAGAATTACAACATGAAGGAAGACAAAAGAACTCTAGTAAGACTTCTGCTTTGAGTTTAGCAAAGAAAGAGAGAGAGAACATATTCCAGAGTTGAGCTAAGAAGCCAGAAGATAAATGAGTTCATCTATTTCCTCTTCGTGAAGCATTCTCTCTCCTCTTCAGCTCCACAGAATGATCTGTTTTTTTATTCATTACTCTTCGTGATTGGGGTGGTGGGGTCAAGGAAGAGGATGTGTTTAAACTGAGGGGGTACCGCGTGTGTATATGTGCACGTTTGTCGGCCTGTGTGCGTGTATTGTTAGTGGTGGAAAGTCCACACCGCTCAGCTAAACAAAAGCAATTAAGCAGGTTGAAGGGAAAGTGGTCGGATCGCTGTGATGTGTGGTTATTTATGGGCCAAGAGCCGGTGAGCTCACAGGCGGATGAATGCGGGCCAGACTGCTGACTTCACACAATGAAGGGCCTCCCAAGCAGCCTAGAGCTCTGAAGCCTAAAGACTGACTCTGAGTGGCCTCACTGCTCTCCACAATGCAATTAACTGGGTGACGGAGTGTGTGAAATCGCTTCTTCAGAGCCCAGGCCTTGCAGGAAAGCTTCAAGCAGCTCTCCTCTTTCTAGCAGAGAGCCTGTGTTTACCTGAAAGACGGTGCATTAACTAAAACTTCCCCTTTGCCAATGCTGCGACGTGTGGCATTTGCTGAATAATACATTCATGAAGCTCTAGTGCCTTGAGGACCTGTCAGCACTGAGACGTTCTAATGAGATGTCTGTCTTGTGACAGGAAAATCTCTGGTGGTAAAGGGACTCTAATGTATGCTGACCCAAATAGCACCAGCAGAAGTGTGACCGCGCCAAGGTTCTGCCTCTCTGTGAAGGCTGGGAGCTGGAACGCTGCTATCATCGCCACCGAAAGGACCACGGGAACCATGTAAAGAGTCTGCAATGCAAGAGAAAAGACCTCGTAAATAAACAAACAGTCTTGTTTATATATATATATATATATATTTTTTTTTTATGAATATTAAATTCGTTATATAATCTGAGCACAGGCACAAAAGCTTATTGTTACTGCATGCAGTCATGCATGTAGTCTGGGTTATAATTTCTTGCATAGTTTTGGTTTTTCGATGTTTTAGATCAATGCACCAGATTTAAAAGGCTGAACTCTATCAACTAGTACCATATCATAGAAGAAGTTGATGATCCAGTAAAAAGGTTCGCTGATGCCAGAGATCTGTTGAAGTCTCTTGGAGCCTGTGTGATGTTCCTGAACCTCATAGATGACAAAGCTGGCAGTCATGATGGAGTAGCCAGTGAGGACGCAGAGCGCAACCAGGATGCTGACCAAACCGCCCACCCTTGAGGACACAAAAACAAAGATCTCAATATTGAGGACATGGACCTCATGACATGCATGTTCAGAGTATATGACCTCATGTGTCCATTTATAATAGAATATTGAAACAGAAAAAAATATTATAAATTATATATTGGTGCATCTTATAAATATATTTAGATTTTATTGTTTATATTTTATGCTACCGGACAAAAGTTTGGGATCGGTCAATACAGAAAACAGTAATATTGGGAAATATTACAATTAAAAATAACCATTTTCTGTTCTATATATAATAAGGCCAGAAAAGTCAAATAATAAAGTAAATGGGTCAATAGCTGTACATTTAATAGATACACCTGCAAAAAAAAAGAAAAGAGAAAAAAAGCTGAAAAACTTTGAGACATATCCTGCTGTCTTACCCTTACAATACAAACTGCACTTCATATTTCCAACAGTCTCACACGCTTAACAATGTTCTTCAGTCAAGCCTGACGCATTTACAACGGCACCAGACACAGTGAGGAGAAAACATGAAAGCCATGAGAATTAAGATCTCTCTATTTGTGAGAATTGTGTAAGACAGAGTCAGAGACGATCAAGAGTTCAGTCTCAGCAGGACACTTCTTTTTCTAGCAGTCACCAGCTGAGCTTTTGCCTTTAATGCTGCCCCTTTGCGTCCCAGCTCTGCTCCAAAGAACTCCAAAAAAATATATGGAGGACAAATAAGAATGAACTCATCTCAGGGAAAGAGGCCCATACCACAGAGAGTTGAGCCTGAATGCAGAAGCGAGAATCATTTTATATTCAGATAAGAAAGGGCTTGGTTGGTTGATCACTGAAGTCAATGGATAAGAAACTACTTAGAACATACTTGTCTACAGTTTCAGACTTTCCTAGTGTATTGCAGGTTTTCTTACTAAGGTTGACTCGATCCTATTGCAGCAGTTTGTATTACTTTGAATTCAACATTCCTGAATAAGTCATTTTTATTACATTTGGTTTTATTTACAGAAAAAAAAATGTCAGGCAGTTGTTGAAAGTATAAAAATGATAAACCTCATGATAAAATGATGGTAAACTATGGTTAAGACAGTTACGATCGATTTGGTCCTAACTGAGATGACAACTTAAAAAAAAAAGCCAATCAGATTTCATTAGGTATGAGACAAGGTTAGCAATCACACGTTAACTGATACATAATCTTCACAGTTTTTGAGATTTTGAATAAATACAATAGCCTGCAATGGGAATGACGTAATTTTATCATTTTTGCCAACCTAGATCACTCTAGTTCCCTCAACAAAAAGCCAATAGAGCTTTTCCATTTGCTTTTTGATTATGTCAGAAAATAAGCTTAGTATAATAAAGTGTAGTAATAAGTAATAAGAAAATAAGTGTAGTATAGACCAACAACACCACGGTCGCTTGACTTCAAAATCACCAACAAATATTTTAAGCTTTATTCAAATCTAATAAGTTGGAAAGTTTGAGTTAGAATGGTGAGAAAGAATTAATACAACAAGGCTTTAAATTTGACTATAGTGAGCAATTGAGTTTTCCTGTGCGGCATGATGATGTTTAATGTCCCCAACAACCATTGTGGTACCTTTTAAAGAGTAAAAGTGTAAAAAAAAAAATAAGAGTGTGGTATTACTAATGTATGCCATTTTTATTGAGATTGTGTTAAACACAGACCTTATTTCAAAAAACCATTTACCGCAGGATGATAGAACCAGAAGTAGAAAAATGCTAAATAATTTCTGGGCTTTAGGAGTCATTCCTGCAGCATTCTATTTGTACTTGAAACTGTGGCCCGAGGCTGTTACCAATATGGCCGCCAAGTGCTTTGACTTGCCTTAAAGGGACTTTGCTTTTGATATTAGTATCTAGAAAACGAATACATTATTTTCTGCTCTTTTCAGCTACTTTCTGAGTACCCAACCTATACTTCATTTTATTTGCCTTCTCTGCATGTTTTTCCCCTCAGCCTAAACCTAAGTAGTAGGCGTCAAGCCAGACTCAACCCAGCTGTGCGACTGAAACAATTGCACTCATTTTACAGAGCGTGTCTTTCAAAGTTAGGCACGGTTGAAATTGCCCACAGTGTTCAAAATACAAGCATGTTTGGTTGTCGACGTTGAATCAATTAACCTCCGAACCACCTTCAGAGTAAACACACATTATATTGGGTTAGTAATCAATAAGCCAAGCTCAGGAAAAAAATCAAAGAGGAGTAAATACAGGAGTCAAATTACATTAGTTCAAGTGCTCCACTAGAATGAAAATGTCAGAGCAATGTTTGCATATCTTATTTGCAATTCCCATCATTTGGCTGATTGCTTTCTTTTCCCCACCACTGGGTCTGTGATTTGGTACCGGCCCAACTAATATGCTCAGTCTGTATTTGGTCCCACAGAGTACTTTATCAGCTTTAGCTGCCAGACAGAAGGACGTGCTTGTGTGTGTGTGTGTGTGTGTGTGTGTGTGTGTGTGTGTGTGTGTGTGTGTGTGTGCTCTTACATGACATCCTCGTCTTGCACTTGGCCAGGGTAAGGGTGGCTTGATATGGAGATAGCTGTAAAGAGAGATTTTAGCACATGAGAAAATACACACTTGCCCAGCCAACACGTAATCTGCAATCTGCTCCTCACATGTATCTTTGCTAAATTTATGCCCGGTTTTGCCCTGAATGAGTTCACTGGCTACATTTAAATGAATGCATCCCCCCTTTCCATTATTGACTGCTTGGATTACATTAATCTTGCTTGCCTGGAGGTGGACAGTGAATCTCCGCCACTGGGCCAGTATGGCAGTGTTGAAATAAGACCAGATCTATTCCTTCATTTCAGTTCTCAACACCTCAAATTAACATTCAGACCACTCTGCCTTGTGTTGGGAGATAGAATAGACACACTGCCCCCTGTCTAAGGGTAGTGTTATTACAATTTTTATTATCACCATTGTCTTGGAGGGCAAGGATGATATTTATAGCATATTGCAAAAAGGCGTATTTCAGATAAACACAGTAATTATTAACATATGAAAACAAAAACAACATGGTTGGGATCTTTGCAGTCAGTCAGAAGGTCTGCTCCTGTCTAAGTGGGCGGTTCTTGCTCAGAATGAGCTGCTAAGTGGATTAGACTTCATGCTACAAGTCTATGCTGCAAAACTCAAGATATGCAAAAACTAAGCGCAAAAACCCGAGCAAAAAAATTTGTGGGTGGGGCTAAATTCGGCTGGCATCCAGGCTAACAATGTACATTAAATTGTATAGATTTTAAGAGATAACTAGAATCTACAAAACCTTACAAAATGAGAGAGAGAAGTTTTAACTAACTATATTGTTGTCGTTTCTCAGGTGGCAGACTGGATCTCAGGATGAAGTTGTTTAGGCTGTTGAGGTAGGCAGGCATGGTGTGGTGACCTTCTGGATTATACCAAACCTGTTTGAACACAAATATTAATGCAATACTCCACAATTCCTCTATAATCACCTTGTCCATGAGGCTAATGTTCTGTTCAAAAACGCACTGAGCTGCATTGCCATCTACTGCCCACATAGGCAGCTGCCTTTTAAAGCTTTAACAGGAAAACTAACATTTACATTTTTTATAAAATTAAATGCAGCCTAGGTGAGCATTAGAGACTTCTTTCAAAAACATTACAAAATTATAATGTTTCCGAACTTTTGATGGGTACTGTACATAGCTCATACAAATATTGGGTATAAAAGTCCATTTGAATATAGACTCAGCTACTGTATTTTGGTACTGAATTAACTTTACTCTTACTGCATTCATCATCTTGAAAGTATTTGTTTTTCACTGAACACTACATTCTTCACATAGGATGCATGCAATATTGCCTTAAAATTATGCCAAAATGGTGCCTTAGAAGGTAGCATAATGATGCTGCCTACCTTTTGGAACAGCTTTCACATCAGGAGGGTGATTATGATGCATTTAAATGCTGCCTATGTGGCAGCTTACTTGGTTTTGGAACAGAGCCTATTAGCGTCTACATAAACTGCTACGTTGGGACAATGAGCCACTTTGCCATTGGGGCAATGTAATATCACTCATCCAAATTACCTTACTAAGCGTTCTGTTTTCTGGCACATCTAACATGTCCAGCTTAAGATCAATGGGAAGAGGTTTTCCAAAGTCCCAGCCTCCATATCTGAAACAAAGCACAAAACAACTTACATTAGTAAGTTACAACTCCTGGCTGGTGTAACATCTTGTTCACACATGGGTGTCTGAACCATTGTGTGTGGGAGGGACAAGACCCATCCACTTTTTACGACCAATGATACTGGGCCCACTCCCTTTTATCGTCTCTAATTCAGCACATGTGTTTAATAATGAAAGTAAACAGACACGTTAGATGCTTTATTTCTACTTTTCTAATATTTTCTTCATTTTTATTGAAAATAAATGCCTTTCCTATCTGATATGTGACAGGAAAAGGGAGTAGAGTTTGTTTGCCAAAAGGCGGATTAGAACCTCGGATAGATTTGCGTCAAAACTCAATGCTATGCATCTTACACCTACACCATTTCCGATCAAGATATATTTCAGCGATTTCCGTAATTTTGTGTTTCTTAACCAGACGTTTAGTAAACAACACAGTATATTTTTACTTAATATAAATGGCATCTACTCCAGTTAAAATTTTCTGAGAGAGGACCGAACCACATTTTTTTTGCTTCCGAAGCCAATGTGTTTACATATTGTCCATATTTATAAAAACCTTGTTTTCTTCTGTAGAGCTGCTTATAGCTGAATTGAACTTGTACATAATGTAATAATTGATGAACTTGAATTGAACTAAACCAACTCTGAACTGACTTGAGCTGAACAATGACACTAAAACTCTCTCTCTATATATATATAGGACAATATTTGACCAATACAACTATATGAAAATCTGAAATCTGATTGTGCAAAAAATACAGTCTTTCCGCAAAAATATACCGTCACATTTATCATCTTTCCCACATTCTTCATATGTTAAAGCTCAATTTATTTAACGATACATTTTATGTTTTGAGACACTAAAGACTTTTTCCTATTATTAATTAAGATATACTCCTAATTAATAGTTTCACGCCTTTGTTGAATTCTCATCCAATTTCTTGATAGAACAGTGATTTGTCTTTTTTATTACTGTTTTCACCGCCACACTGCAGCAGGGCAGTGTATTTTATTCAAAAACAATTTTTGGAAGAGCAATGTATGAATAATAAATGCTTGCCTTACTATTTTAAGTGTAATAAAGTATTTTCATGCCAGCAGCATGCCCAAGCGCTGTGTGCTATTGGACTAGGATGGAAAATGTCAGCTGGTCGGAAATGCCATGGTAAAGATGGGATAAACTGAAGTGCTTCCTTTTTAATTATTAATGAGCCTACCAGCGGTTCATAAATTCCTTAATATCCCACCTCACCATATTTTGAATTTGTGACATAAAGGAATTACCTTTTAGTTTAATACTGTAAAGTGATATGTGTTATCAAATTCACCTGTTTCTGATGAAGTCATTCGCCGAGGCCAGCAGGTAGCTCTCTATGTTGATGCCCGTCAGGTTGTAGACAATCTGGGATGATGGATTTCTTCTGTGAGGTGGTTGGTAACCTGCTGCAGGACATGACTGAAAGGGACAGAAAAGTGAGTGATATTCTGAGCAGACACCGCGACAGATTTAACAATTAGCTCCCTGTCAATTTGAGAGTAGAATTGGCCGTGCCCCATTGGAAGCTGATTTTAAATAACAGAAAGAGGAATTTACTAAATTACATAAATTACATTACAAAATTGCATTAGCCCAACTCAAGTTTGGTGACAAAACATTATTAATTATATCATTAAGTTGACAAATTATGCCTATTTACTCTCTGATATGTAATTAGTTTTCCTCAGTTGACATATTTCCCTAAATTAAGTTAAATTCTCTTAAATAAATTAAATTAAGTTGAATCTTTAGGAAAAACAGGCAGAAAAACAGTGATGTTTGTTTTAATCTATATACAGAACCCCCGTTTTAATTTAATATTTTTTAAACTGATATAAATTCTGATAATATAGAGTCTTCTGAGAAATTAAGTCCTCAAATCCATAAAATGAAAACTATATATATAAAAAAATATATAGGTGGCATTTTTAAAACATGAATTAACATAATGTTAAAGTAAATGTGTTTTGTGAATGATAACATGCTAATGTGTAATTTGAAGTAAAAGCATTTTTTAAAAATAAAATATTATTTTAATTATTAATTATTAAACATTCCATGTTTCCTTACATTTGAACGTTGATTTTGCATTCTATTTGCTTCCTTGATTCAAAGTCAAAGGAATTCATTTTAAAAGGCATTCTCAAATCAATTCTGAAGGGCGCACAACCCTGCTGTGATCAACAATCACCTTCACGCTATCAAAACACTAATGATCTTTTTATCAATATTTAAACAGTGAGAGATGCACATCATTGAAGATAAGTGATAATGTTATTTGTGTTATGATGGTTATGCTCTGTTTGACCCACCTGCGCTTGGTTGCTACACTTGCAGGTGGTAAATGTAGCAGAGCTGTTGCCTCTGGAGATCCAGGTCTCAGTTCCTGTAGGAGGTCTCTCTTTGCAAATCCTGTAAAAAAAAATTGTTTTCTTGTAGTAAAAAGAAGAAGAAAACAATAGTCTACATGCAAGAACCATTTCAAACCGTGTGATGATTATATTAAAGGTATAAAGGTGATAAAGTTGTAATCGATCCTATAAACAGGAAAAGCAAATGTTCCCTGGGTGAATCTCACAAAAACATGCAAGTGAGGTTCTTCTCTGAGATTTACGTCACTATACAAAAGCATTATTATAAGCTCTTACAGAGGAATTACAAAAGGTAGAGTTTTCAGATGTGTGGGTGAAAGAGAGAAATAGAAAAACAGAGAACAAGAAAGCAAGAGAGTGTTATGAGCAAGTTGCAAAGAGAGGGGGAAAAAAGAGTAAGATGAGAAGAGATGGGAAAAATAGCGTGATAAAAAACAGTGATAGAAAACTAAAAGTGGCACATTAGTGTGATGAAATTGACCAGGAACACGAGGAGACCCACTGATACAAGCAGACAGTGTATCAGAGTCCCAGGGCTCAGCTAAGGAGATGGCGACCAGAGCTTAAGAACAGACCTGCGAAGATCAGAGAGGCTAAAATCATAGCCGGCAAAAATGAAAGCCATTTGCAGTGGCCAGGTGAGCTGATGCTGTGATATGTAATCACTCATGGCTTATAGCGGACTGCAGTCTGATTACTGAGCTCAGAGTGCCGAAACTGCACCGCGGATCACTAAGACATATGGATGATTACTTACGAATCTGTGGGGTCTCTCATGCAGACGTGGTCAATGCCTGGATAGGACATCATGGTATCTACAAGATTGCTGCTGGTGGGATTCTGATTGCTATGGAGAGAATGTGCAATGGCAATATTTAAGCCTGTGCAAAATAATGAATATTTACACTATAAATACTATATTATTTTGGTGCTATAATGTGCTTTTATTTGCCCATTAAATTTTTAGGTTGCAACAGCTAAAGTGACAATTGGGTAGTTGTATGCCAGTGACCCATAAATATGAGAGGTACTCTAAAAGCATCTCTGTCATTAACCTCATTAAATGTCAACAAAGTGAGTCAGTCAATGAATGATTCATAAGCATAATTACTTAAAAATGTTCATGCATGTTTTGGTGAGGCATTTTACATGATTAAAAAGGTTGTTGTAAAATATATATGGAGGTAAATACTGCTGGATTTATTTTCCAATAATAAAAATGATTAAAAAAAAAAAACTATTTACATACTTAAAGTTCAAAACACTGAGGGAAAAAAAGCCTTATAATTTGCCAGATGCTACATTTTACTTTTTGCATTTATAAAAATCACCCTTCTAGGCAATGTCAGAGATAAATAAAATAAATAAATAAATAAATAAATAAAAGGTTAACCAGTCATATGTATACTGTATTTTCAATAACGATCAGATGACAGTACTTTATCTCATACTGTTTAGCTACACTTATTAGGAACACCATACTAATACTGTGTTTGACCCCCCTTTCGCCTTCAGAACTGCCTTAATTCTACGTGGCATTGATTCAACAAGGTGCTGAAAGCATTCTTTAGAAATGTTGGCCCATATTGATAGGATAGCATCTTGCAGTTGATGGAGGTGCACATCCAGGGCACGAAGCTCCCGTTCCACCACATCCCAAAGATGCTCTATTGGGTTGAGATCTGGTGACTGTGGGGGCCATTTTAGTTCAGTGAACTCATTGTCATGTTCAAGAAACCAATTTGAAATGATTCAAGCTTTGTGACATGGTGCATTATCCTGCCGGAAGTAGCCATCAGAGGATGGGTACATGGTGGTCATAAAGGGATGGACATGGTCAGAAACAATGCTCAGGTAGGCCGTGGCATTTAAACGATGCCCAATTGGCACTAAGGGGCCTAAAGTGTGCCAAGAAAACATCCCCCAGACCATTACACCACCACCACCAGCCTGCACAGTGGTAACAAGGCACGATGGATCCATGTTCCCATTCTGTTTACGCCAAATTCTGACTCTACCATCTGAATGTCTCAACAGAAATCGAGACTCATCAGACCAGGCAACATTTTTCCAGTCTTTAACTGTCCAATTTTGGTGAGCTCGTGCAAATTGTAGCCTCTTTTTCCTATTTGTAGTGGAGATGAGTGGTACCCGGTGGGGTCTTCTGCTGTTGTAGCCCATCTGCCTCAAGGTTGTGCATGTTGTGGCTTCACAAATGCTTTGCTGCATACCTCGGTTGTAACGAGTGGTTCCAATATTTCAGTCAAAGTTGCTCTTCTATCAGCTTGAATCAGTCGGCTCATTCTCCTCTGACCTCTAGCATCAACAAGGCATTTTCGCCCACAGGACTGCCGCATACTGGATGTTTTTCCCTTTTCACATCATTCTTTGTAAACCCTAGAAATGGTTGTGCGTGAAAATCCCAGTAACTGAGCAGATTGTAAAATACTCAGACCGGCCCGTCTGGCACCAACAAACATGCCACACTCAAAATTGTTTAAATCCCCTTTCTTTCCCATTCTGACATTCAGTTTGGAGTTCAGGAGATTGTCTTGACCAGGACCACACCACTAAATGCATTGAAGCAACTGCCATGTGATTGGTTGATTAGATAATTGCATTAATGAGAAATTGAACAGGTGTTCCTAATAATCCTTTAGGTGAGTGTATATTACCCAGTCAGCATCATCACCATTAGCAAAATCTAAATTAGAATAAATAAATGTGAATAGGGTTCATGTAGCTAAAAAAAAACAGAGCATGGCGCTAGGCCAAAAATATGCTGATGAAATGTACACCTTGAATGCAACATAAATTGCTGTGGATAAAAGTGTTGACAAATTGCATATATGTAAATTAATCTCAAAAATAGATTATTAATCTCAAAACAAGTTAATCATTTGTAGTTCATATACTCTTGAATCACAGGCAGGTTACACAACAGAGTGAGTCTAACCTGAAGAAGGCATACTGTTGATCAACGTGGTACAGAGCAGGAGAGAGCACAATCTTAGGAAAGTGCTGAAGATCACTCTTGATGGAGCCCAGGCCCATGGCAGCAATTACAAAGAATACGGGCAACAAGACCTGGGAGAACAGCCCCTTCCAGTCCCTCCTGGAGTGATGCACGCGTTTCAACAACATGGCCATCACTCGCTGTGCAGTCAAAGCAAGCCCACTCACGGTCGAGGTCCCAGTGAGGCCTGTAAAAGAGAAGAAGAGAGTGTGCCACATGAGCCATAGGCAATCATCTCAACTGCTTCAATCCAGGAAAATTCAGAAGATGAGCCTTCAAAGCATTCAAGGTATAACTGGGAAAGTACAGGCCATGGAACTAATATTCTGCAGAATGCTGCAAGAAACTAATAATCCAAAAAGACCACTTACTGGCTTTCTCTCCAAGGTACATGCTGTTGATGTCGTCAGGAATGCTGTCTCTTGAAGCATACATGTCATTCACTATTACAGACTCTGATACAGACAAGGTTTCACTTTCTTTAGGGTTTATGTCATCTTGAGTCAACTGCAGGAACACCTGAGAAAAAACAATCTTTTTGAGTTCACCTGCACATGGTGGATCACGGTTTTGTTAGGTTAACATAAGTAAACCTTTTTTAATTCATATGTTGACCATTTTTTACTTGATGTGTTTCATGATCCTCACAACATGCACAAAATTGTTTGAAATTGTAATTGTAAATCATATTTGTACACTGTAAAATTTTTGGAGATTATTGGAGTGTTTTGGAAAAATACACTATTTCAGTATTTCTACTTCAGAATTTCATGTTTACTTTCAATATCGTACTTGCTGTCTTTGTAGTTATTTGTGGAATTTACTAGCAATTTCTGAGAGAGAATTGTAAATCCTGCACCAATTTATTTTCAGTGTGGAAACTGAGTGGGAATTAGTGATTTGTGAATAATGAAAACAGCATGCTAATTCAGCTTTATGAGAGGATATTAAAAACATCTTCATTTGTGTTCTAAAGAAAGTGAAATTGAATACATTTTCATAGAGAAAGGGATAGTTGAAGTTGAGGGTGAGCAAATGATGAAATAAGTTTTATTTTTGGGTAAACTATCCGTTTAAATTGCTTAACAACCCCTTCTGAAAGCAGTCACCCTCATGTTGGAAAACCATGCATTGTTAAAAATAGTAGCTAACACAAATCTTATGTTTAAGCATGGATTGATTGATAATTTAAATAACTCATTATCTCCCAGCTTTATGTAGGATCTTTGATTTTGAAATGATGTAAAATGTGAAGCTTGCACTGTATGCGACAAGAATCCCAGGGAACCTAGTGTGGTTCTTTGGCAATCTTGGTCTGCACTGTTTGTGGCTTTGAAGGTTGCTGTGCTGGCAGTCTGAACCCCAGTGGCATGGGCTCTGTCCATAATCCAATCTTGCACCTGGGTCTTCATCTGATAATTACCTCTTCCAAGGTGGTGTCGGAAATACCATAGCAGCCCAGCTGAAGCTTGTCCAGGTTCTGATCCAGATCGGTGAGAAGAGACTGGTACGCAGCTGCGTTCTGGGTGGTGTACGGTGGGAGGGCGTAGACCAAATCGCCCACCTCTCCCTTCTTCCGTTGAGCGTCAGGCAGGTAGGATTGAATGAAATCCCTGATTTCATCAATGTCAAAACTTTCATTTGAATCAGGAGTCTGAACCTGAACCAGAAATATAGAAATGTATGTTGATATGACAAATATTAAAATAAAAAATCTGGAAAAATCTAACTGATCTCAAACTTTTGAACAGTAGTGTATATCAACGCATCTTGGTATTACTATTTTATACCATTTCTGTAGTGTACTACAATACTCACATGGTACATTTTGTGAACTAATGGTTCTCATATATGAATTGCATATTCCATAGGATGTACCTTCTTTGTGAGGGTGAGGTTGTAGCCTTTAGCCAACTTGTCTTTAAGGAAGAAGGGGGAACCACAGCATTTGAGGCCTCCACGCTCCAGGAAGGCGATGCGGTCACTGAGAACTTCAGCCTCATCCAGGTGATGGGTGGAAAGAATGATGGTGCGTTCTGGACAGTTAAACAAAACGAACACAGAGGCATGTCAAATCAAAGATCCACTGATACAGGCAGACAGAGAGAGAGACAGACTCTGAACAAAGAGCTGATGAACAAAGATAAAACAGGAGAATCTGACATGACCCTCTTTTACGGTCTTAAATCCTTGCTCGAGATAAATTCGCTAACTGTCTCGGAGGAAGATAATTAAACATCAGAGGAAGCATGACGGATAACAATCAGTCGTTACTACATCTGCGTCTAGATTTTTCCCTGTCTGGATTTGACTGCACGCACCTTGAGAAAATCCATTCAAGCCTAATTAAATTCTAAACCAAGTGTCAGATACCCGATAAGAACAAAGCCCATTGGGGAGTTTGTTTCAGGTACAAGCCAGGCGATTATTTTCACCCTGGTCTAAATTGCAGAGGGATTTCACCTTGCTTGTGCTGAAGGACAATGTCCCAGATGCTGCGTCGTGAACAGGGATCCACCCCGGTGGTCGGCTCATCTAGCACCACCAGCCGAGATCCTCCAATGAAGGCAATGGAGATGGATAACTTTCTCTTCATACCTCCTGACAGGGTGCCAACACGCTTGTGGCGGTGGGCGTGCATGTCTGTTTCCATTAGGATCCTAAGACAGGAAAAAGAGGGACCGTGTTAATGCAAATTTCTCATTTACCAGATACTCTTTATCTAAAGTGATCAGTGGTAAAATGCCTCGCTCAAGGGCACAGTGCGTTCATGTATCGTCCATTGTGGGATTGTAACCAACAAACTTTTACCAAACCATCCATTAACCACTAAGACAGACTATTCCCAAGTTAAGGTGCACTGACTAAATACACTGTGAAAATATATTTTTAATCTGTATTTTTTGTCTGAAACATTTATCGTTAATTAAAAATAAATGTTATAAAATAACATATACATTTAATGTATATTTGATGTAGTTATTCATCTTTACAAAATATAAAGATGAATATCTCATTTTTAGAGCACTAAAAGAAGTTGATGCAAAAAAAATTACTAACTGGAAATAAATAAACCTAAAACTAACACCAAAATAAAAATGTATGAAACCTATATAAGTACATTTATATTTAAAATAAAATAATAAATAAACAAATAAAATGTCAAAAGCATATAACAAAATTACCAAAAAATTTAACCACAATTAAAATAAAAACTGAAAATATAAAAATAAAAGCCAATTCAAAATATTAATAAAACTATAACCTTGTAAAAAAATTATACTAATATAACACGGGTCAAATTTTTAAGATAAATATTCTATACAATTTCAAGAAAACAAAACATTTTTATTTCATTATATTATCATTATTTTTTAAATAATTACATTTTTTTACAAATTTACTTTTTTTGTCTAAATATTATGTTAAATGTTTTTGACTGATAATTTTTTTTTTAATCATTCATTATTTATTTAATGTATTAATATTTGTTAATAAAAACATGTCACCTTACACCGTCAATGTAGTTAGCTACTTTTTCTTAGCAAATGGTTGTAGTGTGGGAAGCTACAGTTCTGAAGTAGCTTCCCAAACGCCATTATGCGTACATAAGAAACCTACATGCCATATGAGTCAAGATAATGAATGTCTCCTGGATAAAGTGAATTTCTCTCAGGATATGTTACAGAACAAAATAATAACATACTGTGAGACAAGTGTTGAAACTTACCTGTGCACTTGTTCATTCACTTCCTGTTTGGACAAGTGGGGAGCTTTGATCTGAGCATATAGCAACAGGTGTTCCTTAGTGGTAAGGTGGTCGAACAGGACATCATACTGCATGCACACACCCATCTCCTTACGCACATCATCTATAAACGTCTGCATATCCATCCCATAAACCTCAATTGTGCCGCTGGTGGGTGAAAACAACCCTGTCAGAAGTGACCTGAAACATAGAAAATACAAAAACATTGATTATACTTAAATATTTTTTTTACCTAAAATTCACGTGGACTACGTATTTGTATTCTGATTGGAATATTAAATCATTATCTTAGCAATCGACAGCATTATTTAAATATAAAATCCCGTTTTGCTCTTACATAGTGGTGGTTTTTCCAGCTCCATTGTGACCAAGCAGAGAGGTGACATGCCCCTCATAGAAAGAAAGATTCAGGTGGTCTACAGCATGCCGGCCTGCGTAGGTCTTTGTCAGGCCATACAGTGACACTCCAACAGTCAATCCTGAGAAGCTTTCTTCTCCATTATCCGGCAAGCTACTTTTACCTAACACAGATAAAGAGAAAGGTGTTAAAATACTGCACAGAAATGGAAAGGATTAACATTTATTCCACAGCTACAATTTGTGTCACCTTCACAGAGGGTAGATGGTGCAAAGTATATTGAAGCAAATAAATCTGAAGCAAATGAAGAAACACTACCGTTTAAAAGTTTGTGGTCAAGAAATCCATGCTTCTATTTAGCAAGGACACATTACATTGATCAAAACTGTGATTATTATTAAGACCTTGAATACTGGAGTATTGGCTACTAAAGATTCTGATTTGCCATCACAGGAAAATACATTTTCAAATAAATTAAAGGGCACCTATTATGCCCCTTTTTACAAGATGTAATATAAGTCTCAGGTGTCGCCAGAGTGTGCCTGTGAAGTTTCAGATTCTAACAGATCATTTAATATACCATTATGAAAATGGCAATTTTGTGGTTGAAAAAAAATGAGCTGTGCTGTGCATGGCTCTTTTAATGCAAATGATCTGCTGCTCCAGACCCGAGAGGGCGGAGCCTACACATCTCATTCACAGCTCATTCACAGCAGTAAACAAGCAAATGAAAACTGAAACATGATATCTGTTTGTTTTAATGATCATATCTATCGCAGACATGTTCATGTGACATTGCAGTTCTTCATCATCATGAAATAGTATCATCTGCATGCGTTTTAAATCCTTATGGCTCTCAACAAACACACACGCACGCTTCATGTCGCATGCGCACAGAGCTGGATGTCAGCACATCCGTGAGTAGTCTATTAAACTAGACTAGTTCTCTATCAAACAACAGAAGATAAACAGAAATTTACTCACTGCTCTTGACTGACTGAACTTTAGTAGCTTTAATAAGATCACATTTCTTACTTGAACGCTGCTGTTAATGCTCTGGCGAGGAGATAAACATGGCGGACTGTGTGGACAGCTCAGCTCTCTGAGGGAGGGGTCTGTGCTAGTATGTGTCCATCAACATGTGTGGGCGGGGCCTCTGCAGTGTGAAGGCTTGTTCTGGGACACTGCTAATGATTTATGGGGATTAAAAAGGAGTGGGTGGATTTTTACCATTATAGGGTTGTTGTGTACACACTGTCAACACACATTTATGTTCAAACACCTTATAAAAGTGAATTTTGCATAACAGGTGCCCTTTAAAATAGAACAGTTATTTTAAAATATAATAATATTCCAAAATATTAGTTTTACTGTATTTATGATGTTCTGAGGCGAAACAGAGGGGTTTTTTATTTTGTGATAATGACCAGCTGGCTGTATATTACCCTGTTACTTGCATGTAATAATAAACTTCTATATCAATATATCGATAAAAATATCAATCTTTCGATACATATTGAAAGAATTGAAACACACTTGCCATACACATTTTCAACAGAATAGATACATGATACCAGCTGCACTTTCTTTCTCTCTCATCTCTGAACAAACAGCAAGAAGTGTGCATTAATGTCTCATTCACAAACTCTCTCTCTTGCATAAACATACACAGCAAATTATACAAAAACACTCAAACAACTAACAGTAAACAAACATATTCAGACCTTATGCCTTTTCAGGGGTGCTAATAAACTGTAAACTTGTATCTGAAAACAACTCTGCGAGTATCTGCGAGTGCGAGCTCTCCCTTTCATTACCCGCATTGCTCTATAGACTATAATACCAATCAAAATAGGACTCCCTCCTTAGTAAGACAGTTAATGTAGACCTTAAACATATCTAAACAAAAACAAATTAGAAGATAAATCACAAAATAATCTCCCCACACAGAAGGACCACCTCTTGTCGAGGAGTATTTAAGTGGGACTTAAATATGACAAGGAGGGATATTTAAAAATAAATATGGTGGGAGATTCAATCGGAAGCTAGGGTTTACAGATCACAATGCAAACGGGAGAAGCCTCATGTTATGGTTGTCATGAGCGCAGATGACAACATCCAAGATCATCACTGTTCCTGAACCGCAGGGTAAGATTTAATTCATTTACATTTAACCATCTTAATATAGAGAGATGCACTGAAATCTAGACCATCCTTTATGTGTTTTTGACCTGCACTGTTAACGTTACATGACGTGAGAACAGTTAGTTATTTTGGTTTGTATGTTAGCAGGTACTCACTAACTTTAATCGTAACTTAATGAGAGTATGCCAACCAGAAAATCCTCTCAGGATACCTGGAATCAGTGTTACAATTACCCCAGACACATTGTTTTACCATTTTTGTAGCATAAACCGATGAGCGCTTCGGATCTTCCAGTGTTTCTCTATGGTGCTGACACCTAAAAATGTCAGAGTTCCAGTCCCCATGCAACTGATACTCAACTGCAATTGGCTCATCTGCGTTCGAGGGTAAGGGCTTACCGATATGTAAATTGAGTTCTTTGAGTTCTTCAACAGTCAGATACACACAAAATAATATCAAAATGCTGGTCTTGGCGAATATTAATGTAACACAGTCAGTCATGTTTATTCTCATTCACTGGCTTGTTCACCAAGCTGAACAGCCAATCAGAGTTATCACTCTCACCGACATGTGTAAAAGTTTAATGGCTCCGTGGGTCAGGTCTTAGTTATAGCAGCCTATTGTACCAACTGCCAAATTATGAGGTAATATTAAAAATATGTAAACAGCCGTTTTCCCCATGCTATTGATGTAAAAATTGTGTCCAGTGAAAATTATTAGTGGCTAGTAACTTTGGAAAACCATTAGGCACAGTGGCTGGCGAGCCGAAAAGTTAATGTCAAGCCCTGCTGCTACTTACACAGCTACTTAACAAACAAACAAATAAATACATAAATAGGCATTAAAAATGTAGAGCATCTGAAACATTTAATTTCTTTGTGAAATGCCTTGATAATATTTCCCTTAAATTAGCTTACTTATTTTCCACAGAACAAAAAGACATTTTGATGTCTTCCTCAGTAATCAGTTGCACCAATTACAAATAACTTGAGTGATATACAGATTAACACTCATGCTAAATTTACTGCTCAAAGCTGCTATAGACCAATTAGAATCATGCATTCCAAATCAGTAGGTAATAATGTACCTTTGCTCTTGTCAGTGCTTTTTTGTTCCTGCATCATGTTGGTGAACAGCAGCCCCCTGCCTATTTTCTTTGGCACTCTGCTACAGCAGCTGAACATATCCGCCCAGAAGGATCGTGTCACAGGAAAGTACCATGGAACACCAATGCCATACTTTCCTGATTGAGAGAAAAATACACTGGATTACAACATTACTATTATAATATACATTTTTTTTTATCTAACCACACAAACAAAATGGGAGAGTTTCTCAACTGAGCAGCTCATACATACCTGGGAAGACCATGCGAATGTAAATCCCAATGATAAAATATATCACTGAGTCAATAAACAGCAACCAGCAGAGCCAACCGAAAGAGGAAGTGTCACCAGCCAAGGGAGAGATATACATGTTGCTCCACTGGATGCCTGAGGTGTAAGTACACAATACATTCCCTCAATGTAATTATCCCAAACAAAAACTAATTACAGAGAGACTGAGGGTTTGTGCTGACTTACCTTCCTCCTGTTTTTCATAGCGGGAGATATACTGACTGGCGTAACTGAAGCATGTCGGTGAAAAGAGACTCTGTAGACCAAAAACAAACACACTCAGATTTATATTACAGCTGTCAAAGGATGTTCACCCAAAATCGAACATTCTGTCATTATTTACTCTCCATCATGTCATTCCAAACCTTACTTTCTTACTAAATGTGAGCTGTTATTAAGGACTGCGACACTACGTCATAAAAACGTCATACAGGTTTGGAACAACATGAGGGTGAGTAAACAATGACAGAAATTTAAAAAAAATTATCTCATATTTCTTGTAGTTAATACGGTAATACATTCAATAAAATAAAATAATCTTTAATTATTGGGTTTAGTAATGGAATATACACTATATTGCCAAAAGTATTGGGACGCCCCTCCAAATCATTGAATCCAGGTGTACCAATCACTTCCATGGCCACAAGTGTATAAAATCAAGCACTTAGGCATGCAGGATGCTTCTACAAACATTTGTGAAAGAATGGGTCGCTCTCAGGAGCTCAGTGAATTCAAGTATGGTACCGTGATAGGTTGCCACCAAGTCCATTCATGAAGTACCCTCACTACTAAGGCCCTGTCCCAAATGGCACCCTAAACCCTCACTGTCTTCCTCTGAGTTTGCACTTTCATGACGTAATGCCGTTTTGACTGCCGGGTAGAAGTTCCCTGCGAAGCTTGCGAACTTGTGGGCTCAGCTGAAGTGCGCATTGGGGGCGCATAGCAGCCGCAAAGGGGGCACTCACGAGCACCCTTCTTTAAGCTTAAATGACAAATGGAACAACCTATGGTCTGGTGGACTTAACGAACACGCGCATGGAGCGACCGTTGTAAGTCCACAAGACGAAAGTGCACATGAACTGTGCCATTTGGGACAGGGCCTATGTGAGTATTATAAAGTTAAAACAATTGGGAACAACAGCAACTGATAGGCCACGTAAAATCACTGAGCAGGGTCAGCAAATGGGTTTAGGATTAGGGTTAGTGTAAGGGGATAGAATATACAGTTTGTACAGTATAAAAATCATTATGTCTATGGAAAGTGTGTCTGTGTGTGTGTGTGTGTGTGTGTGTGTGTGTGTGTGTGTGTGTGTGTGTGTGTGTGTGTGTGTGTGTGTGTGTGTGTGTGTGTGTGTGTGTGTGTGTGTGTGTGAGAACTGGTAATCCCTACGGTATGGGGACAAAATGTTAAAATCAGAAATCTCTGAGGAAAATGACCTAACACACACTAAATAATGTCTAAATATAAAAATGCAAAAAGGTCCCCACCATGATAGAACAGTGTTTTAGAAAATCACATGTCCAGTTGAAAGCCTTAAAAAAGCTGCATTCATGTCTTATAATTAATCTTGTGTGTTAATGACAACTTTGAAAGCACTCTTACATATCTCAAAATGTAATGTGTAATGATGTTAAATAGCAAACCAATTTGAATGCAGTACAGACCAGAGCACTCTTCACAGAGAAGGAAAGATTGTCCTCCAAGTGGATCAGCACGATGAAGGGGAAGAAGGAGATGACATAGATAAGGCTGCCGCTCAGCCCGGCGATGTTGGTCTTATCGAAGAAGGAGCTGACCAGGAAGCTGATTGCAAGGACGCTGAAGCCGTAGTCGCAAAGGTAGAGGAAGAGCACAAATCCATCGCTGTAGGGAAGTATGCCACCAGCTTTCAAAATGATGGTGAGGATAATGATGGTCACAAGCAAGAACACAGCACTCTCTATAAACCAGGCAAAGAAGTGGCTAATGGGGTTGACCCCCATCATTTTCATGTACTGTGGGATAAATGAAGAGAGTTTAGAGATTAAATCAAAGCTTGTTGGAACAGACTAAGGAAAAATATGTTTGGTTCCATGCCTCATGAAGTCGTAGTTCTCTCTCATGGACGAGTTTCTTCACAAAGTTGGCAATAAACAGCACCCAGGAAATCATGAGTGCCATTGGGAAGGCAAAAGCGATGCTGTTAAGATACCTGGGAAAAAGAAACAAATTAGATTAGCAGGTAATTTTTTTGCCATATTTATTATACTTACCGAACTATATCACTTCAAATGTTTGAGGAGAAACTGATGAGCTGACTGACTTGTTTTAGGTCAGGTTCCTCTTTGATTTATGTTGTAATTACGAGTTTAAAGGTGCCCTAGAATGATTTGAAACAATTTTTAAATTGTTCTCTGATATCTAGATAGAGTGTGTGTGGCTTATTTAAGGGCAAAATTGGTCCAGATACAGTTTTACAGGTCCATTTACAACCCTAGAAATTGTGCCTAGGATGTAATGCTCGGTTTTTGCCTTATTTGGAAGGGTCATGAATATTAATGATGAGCTCTGCTCTGATTGGCTTATTTCAGCAGCTCACACAAGTGCAGTTGTTCAGCTAACACAATCACAAACAGCACAAGCACCTCATGAGTCCTGACTCCTGACAGAACACAGATCAACTGAATGACACTTTAAGCAGAACATCTCAAATGGAGATCGCTCAAATGCAGCTTACTTGTTTATTGGTGTTTTCAGATCACCGTACACACGAAAGAGAGAGCTTGCGTGCATCTGGTTGCCAGATTGCACATGTTTAGGTAAAACACCGGATAGATTACGTACACAGAGCTCTGATTTGGGGATTTAAAATTACTGAACTCTGGCAACCGCAAACACAAAGACTCAAAAGCTCCTCTTGTCCCCCCGATGAAACCAAAACCAGTGCTTTTTGTTCAAATTTTTATTTAACTACATTTTAGGCTCGTCTTTTTTCGTAAAAACAATATTGCATGTTTATTTAGTCACAATGTACGCAGTGACTAGTTATGTATGGTACTTGGAGTTTCCTATTGTTACTGTACTAGCATCTTGCATTATCTAGACAATGTTGTCTCTCTAAGAAACTTTCAATTTAATCAGAAATTGTTTAGATAGTCAATAAGTGGATAAAAACACTACTTACTGATTGCAGCAATATAGTTGGAATTGCGCCTTTCTTAAGTTTCAGACGCTAATCGTCACTGCTTGATATTGTCCCAGGTTAGAAAAACTGTCCGTGGTGAAATGGGCCGAGTAAACAAACAATTTTGAATTAAATTGTTGTAGTATCCGATTATAACAACCATGCCTGTTGAAATTTTTTATCTGTGGGAAGGGTATGAAAAGTCCTCACATCCCCTGCACAGCCTGGAATATAACATTTGTGTCCATGATCTGCCATTTTCGCTGTCCTCGTGTGACGCTTGTTTACCTGCAGAACTTCCGATGATTCGGCTGCAGTTCCGTCTGACATTGAACATGGGCTAGCATATGCAAATGTTGGGGGCGTACATATTAATGACCCCATCGATTGCGTCATCGATGGCTATATGTTGAGATTCGCCTATTTTTCTGTGGTGTTTTTCACAAACAAGATTTACATATGAAGGAGGAGGCAATGGTGTTTGAAACTCACGGCACAAACGCAGCAGGAGTCGGATTACATTCATCACATGAGCTGAGGTAATCGCGGCTGCATGCCGCGGCTGCATACGCGGCTGCTCACAGCGTGTGTTCAGTCTGGCGCATTTTCAGTCCATGTCTTTTGAAGCTTAACTTTCATAGGAAGTTCATTTGAAAAGTTGAAACTCACTTTGCTCTCCACCGCTGCGTTTACATGAATCTCTGCAGCTCCCGAGCCGAGTGCTGTGAGTGTGATGTTAAAAACATGCGGAAATAGCGCCCTCTGCTGGCTGTAGTTTTTAGCCTCTGGACAGAAACTCCTCCGATGACGCAAAATGACGATATTTGCGTCATCGGAGGATGTTTTCCAGAAATAAAATACATAATTCTCTCATCTCAGGGTCATATGAGGGGGGAAAGTACGATAATTTGAATATACTCCCGGGTTTCTACTGATACAAAGCTTAATGCTAATCGCTGAAGTAACCCTTTAAATTAAAGTTTCAATTGTATTCAATTAAAGTTCCAAGAGATCCAGTCTCTATATTTCCTTCCAGGCGGATATCCAGACAATTCCTTTTTGAAACAGTAAGGCTTACACATTCCATTGGGGCAGCCATAGTACTTTGTAAATAAAAAAATCCTATAAACTCAAAGATTCAAAGATGACAATATTGGGTCCCAAGAGCCAAAGCAGTAATGTCTAAGAATAATTTTTACCAATATTTACCAAAAAAAGTAACAAAATCTTAAACACGGGAGAAACATTACTAGTATTCGCATTTTGCGCTGGTGGATCATAGCCGGTTGTAAGTACTGCTTCAAATGCCAGAAGAAGAAACAGGAGTAAAAGACAAAAAAATAGAGAGTAGCCAATTTATTGAAAACTGTATTTAACTCAAACAGACTGTTCATCAGCTGATCAAAAGTTTAAGACCATAGCCTTAAAAAGTTAAATCTGTGCAAAAATATGGCTTTTATGTCATTGTCCTTCAGGCAGTCACACTGTCATGATCTCCTGATGGCAAAGGCAAAAAGGCTTTCTCTCTTTGAACGTGGCAGGATTGTTGAGCTGCACAAGAAATGCCTCTCACAATGTGCCATCGCTGCCGAGGTTGACAGTCATTTTACATTTCTTCCAAATTAAGGCTCTTACTTATGGTTATTGGGCTACAGTCAGCATAAGACGCCATCTACGAGAAAAGGGACTAAAGAACCAGATAAACCTAAATATACTTGAATTCATTGAAAAGTGCTGTCGTAATGATGACAGTAGCGCACAGCTGTTCCATGCTCCGGCGCAGTTAGCGATCACACGCACCCAAGCACAACCGGACCACGCTCTGGCCCACCTCTTACAGGTGGGATAAACAAACCACACCCGGGCACAGTATGGAGCACTCATACTAGTCAACCAAACCAGAATTTGGGGGTCAAACGCGCCCGGGCATAGTTCAGATCGCCTAGTGTGAGTAACTAGACTTTTGGTCATCCTTAAACTTTTGATCAGCTGATGAACAGCCTGTTTGAGTTTAAATGCAGTTTTCAATAAATTGGCTACTCTCTATTTTTTGTCTCTTGCCCCAGTTTCTTCTGTTGGTATTTTGAAGCAGTACTTCAACTCGGTTATGATCCACCAGCGCAAAATGTGGATACTTGTAATGATACCCCGGTCTTAAGATTTTGTTCAGGAGTGTATTTATCCCAACTGGATATATGAGCAGGTATAAAAAGGAAAGATCAGATGTTTTATCAGGCTATTTATTTATTTGTGTTTTTACATTTAGACACCCACGTGTATGGCACATAGAAGGCCTTGGGACTAAGAAAACATACTAGTGGTGCAGGGTTTACCTCTTAAGATATTTTTTTGTTGTTGCTCAAAATAATAAACTACTAAAAAAAAACAATGAACATGATCTAATAATCAAAACTTCCATCATGAGCACAAAAAGTTAACTAGTAATTTCAAAGCCTTTTGTCTTCCCTTGCCATATCTAAATAATTTTTAAAATTTGTTTTTTATGAAATGCTCTTAATATGCTGATCATTTGAATTATTATAATACTGTGTATGATACTGTGTGGTTGAAAAGACCTTTCATGTCACAGGTTTAATAGACACTAGACAGCGTTGTCTATTTCATTGTCATTTAGGAAAAAGGTCACCTGGGTGTTTAACTGCGATAGTGATCTTTTAACGATTAATTTTGCAGCTCTAATATTACTATTTAAATTGGCTTTTTATTTTTATATTTTTTTGTTTCAATTAAATAAAAGTATTTTTTGACTAGTTTTAATTTAAAAAACAACAACAACAACAACAGTATCTGTTTAACAATCTAAAGCCACCTTTGCACTGCAAAAATAATTTTATGGGATGTCATTGTGATGTTATTTATATTGATACTCATGCATAGTCAACAGAAAATACAGTGCCATGACAACGGCTCCGACCCAGCACTTCATCTACACAGAACCAAAGCCAAACCTAAGCTTACCTAAAACCTTCACAATTGTTTTGCTGCCTTGCAAGCACTACAGTTTCATGTAGCAAATGCAAATCTAGTATTTTTATGAAATACTGTACAAGTGGAAGCAGGTGTTCGGTGTAAAAGCTGTTGATTATTTGTGCAGACACCACATCTTAGGTGAGCATCTCAGTCCTTATATGAGATGCTCGGTGTGTGTGTGGGGTTTGTGCTTGTGAGACACTTACTCATCCTTGTAGTAGCAGGGATAAGGGAACGCCTGCATCTGGACCGCGGGCCCATCCATGGCTTTACCCGTCTGCATTTCAATGATGGCTCTTTCAACGCTCTCCTGCAGGAACACAAAGCCACGGCTGTACCGCTGGGTCTTTGTTGCCGAGATGTAGGCATCTTTCACCCAGAAGGGATTTCTTGAACGGTCGGTGCGCATAACATTCTCAATGTTCATGCGGATGGTGTAGTCGATGTTCGGGGGCAGGCTGCTGGAGGTCTCCTCGGGAAGTTTGAAAATGATGCCTGTGAAGATGAGCAGAACTCATGTGTACAAAAGGGAAGTTGCAAGTGATCTGTTGTCATAGTAACCTCAGAGGCCTGCTGCTCCTTGATAACAGTGAAAATCTATATCTCAATGGAATTGAATCGTATTGCATTGATTTACAGGCTTTACAACCCGATGGCTCTTCAGTGTCTGTGGTGTCCTCAACTGAGAGTATCACCAAACACATGAGTGGAGTAGTCAGTTGAAGAGGTATCTCCTGATGAGTGTGAGTGAGTGAGTGTGTGTGTGTGTGTGTGTGTGTGTGTGTGTGTGTGTGTGTGTGTGTGTGTGTGTGTGTGTGTGTGTGTGTGTGTGTGTGTCCTTGTTTATATTACATTGTGGGGACCAAATGTCCCCATAAGGATAGTAAAACCTGAGATCACCTACATTGTGGTGTCCAGCCAGCGGTCCCCACTTTTCAAAAGGCTTATAAATCACACAGGATGAGTTTTTTTGGAGAAAGAAAAAATGCAGAATGTTTCCTGTGATGGGTAGGTTTAGGGGCAGGAGCAGTGTAGGGGGATAGAAAGTACAGTTTGTACGGTATAAAAACCATTACATCTGTGGAGTGTCCCTACAAAGACAGTGAACCAGACGTGTGTGTGTGTGTGTGTGTGTGTGTGTGTGCGTGTGTGCGTGCGTGCGTGCGTGCGTGCGTGCGTGCGTGCGCACTCACTGGCATAGAGTTCACGATTTTGAGCCAGCCTCTCCGCCTTTTTGTCAAGCTCCTCTGTGGAGTTGAAGCCTCGGTAGCGGTCGAAGTTGACACAGGAGGAGAGGTTCATCATCAGCATAGAGAGAGTGGTGATCTGCTCCATGATAAACTTGTTTTTCTCTAACAGGACTGTCATGTTTGCTGAAAAGAGAGTAAGAAAAACTGTTCAAGCCACAGCAGATTTAGGATAAGACACACTTGGGTGTATAGGAGTAATGCTTCTCTAGGTGGTGTCATGAGTTGTCAAGTGTTTGGCTGTAAAGCACCATTTTCCCTGAGGATGTTTGGTAAATTTGCATCTCATAGACTTAAGCCCTGATTTCAGCATTTAGTCCTGATCTCAGCATTTATAGATGGTAGTCTGTCATTTAAAGGGATAGTTCACCCAAAAATGAAAATTATGTCATAATTTACTCATCCTTAAGTTGTTTCAAAACTGTATGAATTGCTTTCTTCTGCTGAACACAAAAGAAGATATTTTGAAAAATGTTAGTAACCAAACAATTGATGGTTACCATTGGCCATTCTTTTTATTCTATTGATGTAAAAATATCTTCTTTTGTGTTCAGCAGAAGAATGAAATTCATACAGGTTTGTAAATAAGGGTGAGGGTGAGTAAATAATGACAGGATCCTAATTATTTTAGGTGAACTATCCCTTTAATTGCTGTATGAAATGTTAATGTCCTGTTTTTATTAAACACTGCTTATGGTTTATAGACAAACTCCAGGGTCTTTGAGTTTACAAGGAAGAATTGATATTTTGTACATGTACAACTACTCAACGAATTGTTCTTAGTCAAAATAATGAGAAACTTACTTATAATTATGGGTAATATGTTATTTTATTTAAATAAACACCTCATTATTATAACTTCTCATTATAACGCAAAACTTTCTAATAGTAATGACTTAGAAACTCATAATAATGAGAACTTTCTCATAATAATTACTTTGTTTCTCATAAAAAAGATAAACATTCTTGTTATATTGACTTCTCTCATAATAATGAGAAACTTTGTAATAGTAATGATGCATCACCATGATTCAAGCATTGCATATATCAAACTCTTGAGAACTTACAGAATTGGTTGAGAGTTGAGCTCATTTGTGCAACATCGATACCAGTCTGAGTCTGAATGAAGTTTTGGACGAAGGGATTGCGCAGAGAATTCTATGAAGAGTTGATAAGAGATAAGAGATAAGTTAATGCAGTGGAGGGAAATAAAAAAAAATAATTTATTTGGTTTTCGCTTGACTCATGGTAGTATACCTGAAGTATTGGCAAGGTTTTTGTCAGAAAGCTAGCAGACTGCATCACATAGGACGATGACTCTATCCACTCAGACGCATAAAGCTTTAGATCACCAAACTGGTGCAGTGTGGAATTTGACTGCAGGAAAGAAAAAAGATTTTGTTATAGTCCACCAAAAAAAAGTTAAAAGAAGAAACAATATTTCATGTTTGTGACCAGACTCTGTCTACTGTATATCTTAAGAGGAGAATCTGACTGTTTGGGTATAGGTCAGATGACCTTATGTAAAACTGCAGGATTTAGGCTGCAGACCATCCCAAATCTGAAGTGGGATATTCCCATGTACTTTACTTTACTTTACTGTGATTCTCATTACAGACGAATCCTAGCAACTAACTGTGAAGGATAGATGATGCTATGCAGTGCTATCAATACAATGCAAATTACCAACATAAAGGGTCATTCAATGTTTCACCATCATGTAGGAACTTTTATTCAATTCATAATTTGAGCATACTTCTCCCCGGGTGCTGCCATGGTTGCATGATGTCATACATTCACAGTTTTAAGTGATATTCTATCACACTTTTCAGTGGAGAAAATCAGAAATTCAAACTTGAGAACATTAAAACGCATGCAAAAACTCTGTCAATTATCATGAATGTATTTTATTATATTAGAATATTAAAAGCAGCACCTTTCTCATGATTTCTCTTGTCAGTGGTGTGTCTGGTGAGTAGAGGACCTGTCCTAACAGCATGGGCTTTAGGAAGGCCCAGGCCACCGCACCGCCTGTGGTGTTCACCATATCCAAGAAGAGGCTCATACAGAAGGGACCTGGAGACCAAGACATAAGCAGTATATTAATTAAACCTGATCACAGCACTTCATCAGTCTGAACTCAATATGCTGTAAGCAGAAACAGGTCATTATCATAATGCTTTATTGCAGATTTAGCTGTGTGCTGGGATTATGCGTCCATACTAGCATCGTGTGGGATTTTGAACTTCTCAATGAGCTCTTCTCTCTTGTGGTCCGATTGGACGGACGGATCAGTCTCGGTTAAGATAGGAACAGTCGTGATGGCAAACAATGTCAGGATGCCGTTTTTGCACAAGGCACGAGAGATGGTGTTAAAGGTGGCCCTGCTAGATATGGTGGACCGTTTTCCCCTCACCAGCTGTGGGAGAGAGAATCCGAAGACACTTTTTAATAAAAATAATAAATAAAAAGTACAGTAAAGTAAAGTAAAGTAAAATAATATTTTTTTCTTTGGGAGAACTTACACTGTGGAACTCTTGGTTGGCCACCAGGTTTAGTTCTCCTATGTTCGTTAGGTATTCCTGTAGTTTACTAATGGCAGGTAACAGTTTCTGCATGATGTCTGTCAAAAATGTGATCATCTGTAGCATGATTTCCACCAATTCCTGAATTTCTTTGGATAACATCAGCTGAAACAAAATGTCATAGGGTTATGACAGGCAGCACCATTGGGTTACAGTATTTTTATTTTTTCTGGATATGTAACAAAATATTTGTTATAGTAGTAATGTCTATGTCTATGATATTCAATTATAAATAAATGGTTTAGCAAAATCTTGACCAGCTAATAGCAAGCCCTAATCTAGTAAAGTAAATAAGAAAAAATTAAAAATTAAAAAATTAACAACTATTATTACTTAGTTTGATAGTAATCATGTTAACTTTTATGAAACATACTTGTATTTAACTAACTACATTACAGAGGAGTAGATTTTGTATTCCATTGGATAAACAGTATGTCAAATACATTCTGAGCCCCCCAGCACTTTACCCTGAACATAGCAGCCTTCAAGTCCACATGACGAAGAAAGATAACTGTGATGCTGTACCAATCATCTGACAGTTCACAGAAGGCACTGAAGATGGCCTGACCTGTAGGGTCCAGGTGCAAAGACGAGGGGTCTAAGCACTGTTGCAGGTTTGCCAACCATGTCAAGATCTGTAATGAGAGGAAAGAGGACAAACAGAGACTATTATATTAATTTGGCACTCCACAAGACTTCACATTAGTGATATGCAGATACATCAGCTTATATATATGTATTTTTATTTTATTTTTTCAAAATGGTCTGAAATAACCCTATATGCTTGGCAAATTACCAGCAGTTTTCTATTAAATGGAGGGGTGTCATGCACTTAGAATTTTTGAGGGGCACCAATGGGAGGAGGGGTGTTGACAGCAGCATCATCCTCTCCATCATCCTCTCAGTTGATCAGTAATAGTAATTTTAACAGAAGGCTAGAAATTAATTTTTTGCACCTTTTTTACAATGGTTCAGATTTTTGCTTAAAAACTAAGAAATTAACTATTCATTTTTTTAATTCATTTTTTTAAATTTTTTACTAATATATTCTAAGATAAGAATACAATTTGTAGTTACCTACGCAATGTGTAGAATATCAAACACGTCATCAAATTTTATTTGAAAGGATTATTGCCGCTTCCATAGACATTAGTGTATATTTTACAAACTATAAATGTTTTTCTGCTACTACTTAGTTTAGTTTAGTGCTTGACAACTCAACACACATTAATAAGAAAAACATAATTAAACAAAATTACAATATCCACATCATTCTTTAAGGGTTAGTTCACCCAAAAATGAAATTTATGTCATTAATGACTCACCAATAAAAACATCATCAAAGTAGTCCATATGTAACATCAGTTGGTTAGTTAGAATCTCTACATACAATACATTTTGGTCCAAAAATAACAAAAACTACGACTTAATCAAGAATTGTCTTTTCTTCCGTGTTTGTTTTCAATCCGCAAATAAAGATTCAAACGGTTATGAATCAGCGTATTGATTCATGATTCAGATCACGTGTCAAACTGATAAAATCACGTGACATTGGCGATCCAAATTCTGAATAGATACGCTGATTCATAACTAGTTTTGTTCACGTATTGAAAACAAATATGGGAGAGAAGACAATGCTGAATAAAGTCGTAGTTTTTGTTATTTTTGGACCAAAATGTATTTTCGATGCTTCAAGAGATTCTAACTAACCAACTGATGTCACATATGGACTAGTTTGATGATGTTTTTATTGGTGAGTATTTGACTTCTGTTTAACTGTTAGATTACCGTACCATGAGACAATATTACATGTAAGGATGCTCTCAATCATTGGCTTTGTAAATTTGAATAAAGCCTTTCTGAAAACAAATGATCTTTGAGAAATAATTTTTTACAAGAGAGAATTTCCAACAGAGTATGTGTGCTAATGTTAAAATTCCTAAGAAGACCAATGTGTTGTTTTGCCTTCTTATGGATGGACTCTACATAACATTCAAAGTTAAGTTTATCTTCAATGATTGTTCCTAGGTATTTAAAAATCAAGACCTGCTGTGCAGTGTGTCCCTTTATGACGACTAGTTTGTATGCAAGGCCTGTACCTCCTATCCTTGTGTGGTTCATCAAGCATAGCCCATTTGCCTATCTATCAAAGCAAATTTGAGAATGACTATTAAACCAACAAATAAGACTATCAATATACTCAAAGTATGAGGAGCAGTTCCTTCTGACAGCAAACCAATGCCATATCATCAGCATACTTAATGAGGGAGAGATTATCATGATCACACTGTAATAAATCATATCATAATCATGTATACAGAGAACAGTATTGGATACAGTACACATCCCTGTGGTACACCAGTATTTTAAACCAAACAGTCAGACATGATATTATTAATACTTATCTGTATTTAAGTCGGAGAAAAACAACGTCAGGACAGGTGTGAGGTCTCGCACAATTAGGAATTGGGCCAAACAGCTTCAAACATAAAGGCTTCAGACATAAAGGCATTGGTCGAAAAAGACCCAATATTTTCATCCAAGTTCTTGTTCTTTTCTTAGGGGTAAAACAAAATTTGAAATACCTTTGCAGATGTATACTGTTAGCGCATATGCCAACACCGTCCACGCTACTGAGAGTGACATTTAGATGAATATGTACATATGTTATGCGTGCTTTCCTCTTAATAATAATAAACACACAACAGAAATGTCAGCTGTGAGAAAACAGCATTTAAGAAAGCATCTGATCATAGTGATGAGGATATGTTTGCACAGCTCTGCAATTTATCTCTCTTGTCAAGTCACATCATGTTTTTGTCTATTTATACAGCATAGAACGTTATACAATAGATTACTTTAAAGCAGCAGCTTTACAGTTTTAAATATAATGTTACACTAGTTGTAAAGTTCTATACAGACAGTAGCATTCCTGTATGTGATGCAGTGTCGTCTAAGGGCCTGAATATCACGGGCATCCAGTATGGTTTTCTGGCCTTGACCCTTACGCACAGAGATTGTTTCAGATTCTCTGAATCTTTGGATGACATTATGCACTGTAGATGATAATAACTTCAAACTCTTTGCAATTTTTCTCTGAGAAACTCCTTTCTGCTATTGCTCCACTATTTTTTTCCCCCGCAGCATTGGGGGAATTGGTGATCCTCTGGCAATCTTGACTTATGAGAGACACTGCCACTCTTAGAGGCTCTTTTTATACCCAATCATGTTGCCAATTGACCTGATAAGTTGCAAATTGGTCCTCCAGCTGTTCCTTATATGTACATTTAACTTTTCCGGCCTCTTATTGCTACTTGTCCCAACTTTTTTGGAATGTGTATCTCTCATGAAATCCAAAATGAGCCAAAATTTGGCATGACATTTGATATGTTATCTATATTCTATTGTGAATAAAATATAAGTTTATGAGATTTGTAACTGATTGCATTCCTTTTTAATTGACAATTTGTACAGTGTCCCAACTTTTTTGGAATCAGGTTTGTATATTTAGGTACGGCTTACCTTCTCTCTCTACCTGTCTCTGCCATTCTGAATTCTGTATCACTTCAGAATTGCTTGCATGTGACTCCACTTTGAGGCGGGGCAATGCAAAACTTCCACCTATTTCCTGAGTCTATTTCACCGGATGCCTTCAGGTCTTATGCCTTTTTGTCTGAGGCCATTTCGTCCCATACTTTTTAGTATGTGGTTGTTTATCCTGATGCCTAATTGTACGAGACCTGACACCTGATGTTGTCTTTCCTGAGATCTGAAGCCTTTCAGTCTGAGGTGTGATGACATTTTGTCTAATGGCTGAAACCTTTTAGCCTGAGGCATGATGCTTTTTCATCATATGACTGAGGTCTGAAGATGTCCTAGAAGATGTCAGTTTGAAAGGGCATGATGTCCCCGACTAAAAGAATCAACCAAATCTACCACATCTATACATTTTCGTATTATTTTTTTAAATATTTATTTTTCTACTTTTAGCTTTTGAACATTTTTAAGGTAACAATAATAATGTTTTTAAAGTATATATTATATATACGCCACACTTTGATTGTTTGCACATATTTCTAAATTTAAATTTTCAATTGAATTTCTCTATTTATCTGCATACTGATTTCACTAAAGGGTATTGCTTCAAAGCAGCTTTACCAAGAATAAAGCCCAACACCCCTCCATGAGTAAGACAAAGGCAAAAATAGCAATGAAAACGGTCAAAGGAGTTTAGGTAGGATGAGGAGGATGGCGATACAATTCAGAATGAAGTGAGATTCAGTTTATTTATTTATTTTAGTTTCTGCCTCACACTGTGTGAAGCCATGATTTTTGGACACCTATTTTGAGCCCCTGATATGTATGCATGAGTTATGGTGTACCTGCATGTTGCTGCTGGGTAGAGAGTAATTTAGCAGAGCCTGAAGAACGTTAGGGGGAAAGTTGGTATACCGCTCGACATCCTGAACAAACAGAGTTGTATTTTTCAGCAGCTCTGAAACTTTCACTTGAGCTGTCAAAATTCAAGACAAAAGGCAAGTGAGAGAGCAGACATGCATGCATGACAAGGTCGAAAAAGACTGATTGAACCACCATCTGATAGCTAAGGAACACTGGTGTTTCTGCGGTTCTTTTGCTGGAAGCGACAGCGGTACACACCTGTAGATGTAATATTGATATCAAGAGTTTTCAGAGTGGAGACGTCGAAGCCTACAATTTGAGAGAGAGTTGAGGTCCTTTAAAAAAAAGAGAGAGGGTAAGAGAGAGAGCGCCATGAGTATTATTCCCTGGAGAAGAAACATTGAAAATGTATTATATAATAACATTAATTACATTGTGATGTATTATTATATTAATATTTTTGTCATAAATATAATACTATTATTTTAAATAGAACAGTGATAAACAATATTATTTATAAAAATTTCTAAATGTGTAAACATCTGATTCATTGGAATTTGGGGTCTAAACAAAAAAAGAAATTCTCAAAATAAAACAGACTTGTCAATGCCTCATATGAAAAAGTGGACATTTTAGTGGACTGTATTTAAAATAATTTGGCTGATTTCACTCTTTTAGTAAGTTACTCCCCAACACTGGTAACATCCATAATACAAGCCACGGCAACAAGGTTGAAGGTCATTGTAGAATGTAGTACCAGTTCACATCTGTTTTGTAAGTGCTAGGGTCTCCGACAAACGTCTGGAAGATCAGATCATAGATGTCGCTGGTTTGATTCACCAGGTTGGTTGAAAGCACATGGATAGCCTGGATTGCGGGGACAACGGTGTCACAAAGCAGTCTAGGGTCCAGTGGCAGAATCTGGCTGATCAGTTGCACAGAGGCCAAGTTTTCCAGAGCACACACCTATATTATCAAGAAAGAAATTTACAGCTAAACCAACCCTACACAGAAATCCACTCGTGTGCTACTGTATATTGACATCAACTATATGAAATACAGCTTACGAGTTAAATACGTTTTTAAATTTTGAATAATAATGAGTAGCTAATGACAAAATGTGGACTTTTCATAATTATAAATTGTTTTCATCTAAACCATAAAAAATCTTACCTGAGTTAACAGGTGGTCCAGTATCAGGCCTGAACTCTCATTCGCCCAGTTGGCTGAGCTCAATTCAAAGGCAGTGTTTAGCACTTGCAGTAGAAGATGCAGATTTTCTGCAGAGAGGCGAGAAAAATGGAAGAGAGAAAACAAAGATCAAGCTTTGCAGAGCTAAAGTAACTTAAATTCCCTACAGGCATCATTACTTGCACCTAACTCCGCTTTCGGGCCAACCTCACAGTGCAGCAAGCAGCAAATGATCTAGCAAAGAAACCCCCCTTAGAAAAGAGACATTGAAAAGCTTTATGGTGCTGTGTGCTGATTTAGATCTGACAGCTCCTACCTGTACAACACCTCAAGCGATATAAAATATCAGACACTTATGAGGGAAATTAAATGCTCAAGAAGACATCAGCTTTATTAAAGAAAATATAACGCAAATTGAGAGGCTTTAAGAGAAAATTAGATGTGCTGCAGACAAAGAAAGTGGGGAAAAACTGTGGATCTGCAGAGAAAAAACTAATAGTGCACTCTGAAGTACAGCATGATGATATATTTTAAAGTTAACTCTTAAAAGGATATTTGATTTGAAAGGAAATTATTTACTTGCATCTACTAATCTAATTACTGTATGTCTGTTTTCTGATATATATATGAAGAAATTGAAGGTTAAAAATGTCTTCCTTCCATTTGTATTTTATAGGGGGGATATGAGAGTGTAGAAGAGAGTAGCGATGAAGAAAACAGAAATATTTGCTATTTTAAAGATCACAGGCACTGTAAAAGGCTTTCTCATATACTCTGTCTGGCCACATGCCTCCTGGCTGAATATTACAGAATACTGACTTCAAATCTGCCATTTACTGCATTACTATGAAAACCAAAAACATGTTTGCAAAGACATAAACATAAAGCAACATACATTGTTTAATGTCTATGGGGATTACTAAGAGTAATTTATTCAGTGGGAGAATATGGAGTCTGCAACATTCACTGTGAACATGCATCTTGTTCTCAAGCTGAATAAATGTAAATTATGCAGAAAAATAATTATGTATTCACACGGCTGAATGCAAAATACTTAAACGCACAATATGTAACTGTGGATATCTAGATAGCACATACGACTGTAGAAATAAAACCCCCGAATGAACAGTGTTAAAGGTCAGTAGATGTAGTGAGATGATATATGTACCTTGGGATTCGTTGGCCAGACTCCTCATGATGGACTTAACAAGAGAAGAATATTGCAGGTCATCTGGAAGGCTATTAGCAAGGTTTGTCAGCAACACAGGCAACCTATGCAAACATAGAAAAGTTTAATTAACTAACAAAAAGTTGATCTTTTTGCTGGGTTAACTTAATCATAATGCACTACACTATGGATTATGATCATTTATTTTCATGACCTCAAGAATGTGTTCTTTTCAGAGTCATAAGCTATATTTCTCTGAAGAAGTGAGCATTTATGCAGGGTAAATGCTATGGTGGATGAAAATATAAGAGCAAAATAACAGCCTTGCAATGAACAAGAAAAATAAATGAAAAACTGGGTCTTGTGATGAGCTCATAACCAGGAACCAGCCTTGAGAGCAGAACTTTAAAGAAACTCACTTGTTGGTCCAGTTAGTGTCATTCATCCCCAGCAGATGGCCAATATTCATGCTAGAAGCCCCCAGCACTATTTTGGCAAGTTCAGACTCCACGCTGCTGCTATTGCCCAGCGAGATGAGATTTTGGATGGTGTGCAGCAGCTGCTGGGTAATATTAGCGGTTCGGGTGAGAGGGCTTTGGTCTGCTTGGATGATCATTAAGATTGTCTTCAGGGTGTGCTCCAGGTCACCTATAATGCTGCTGGAAGAGTTTGTGTTCATGTGGGGCACCATGGTCAGAAGGTTGTTGAAAGAATTGGCTACTTGAGATACAGCCCAATTGACATCCCCAGAGGCGCTGGTGTCATTAAGAACAGAAGACATTGTCTCCATGAGGTTGAGCGTGATATTGATGTACGGCTGTCCCTCAACAGGCATTATCGAGTATATGGAAGATGCAACCTCACTTAAAGAGTTCACAACTTGTAAAATTTGGATTGGGGAACCGGATAACATAAGACCTTCGAAGAGACTCATGGACACTTGATTAGACACAGTCATCAAGATGTAAACGAGGCCATCTGGAGTCATATGCGTGGATGTTGGATCAAAAGTAATGTTTAGAGAGTTAAGGAGAGACTGTGTAACCAACTGAGAGATTTCTGGGAAGTTGGATGTAATTTCTGCAGTGCTGGATACTTTTGAGAGTGCAGTGAAAAGAGCTGATTTGATAGCAAAGAGGTACGGGTGTGTTTCCTTGGGGACAATGATAACCATCTGATTGAATGTCTGGGTCAAAAGCATCTCCCTCTCAGCATCACTGCTCAGGCTGTAGTTTGACATGGAGAGGTTGAATAGGATGTGGGTGGCCATGGCACTGCTAAGAATGAGGGGATGGGTGACCTCTTGAATGGACTGTCCATTTGGAAGTGTTGTGATATTTGAGAGGGCAAGGACGTGGTTTACGGAGTTAGAAATCTTGCTGGTGGACATCATGACTTTTTCTATGTCTCCAGGATATGCCTCGAGCATTGCAAAGGCTTGCAGCATTTGTCCAGATATGTTGAAATACACTGCTACCTCTCCAGAGAGGAGTGAGGCAAAGGTTTCAGCAGTTTGATCCATGGCTGCCAAATAGGATGCTATGCTCATCTGCGACCCTGTACTGGAAAATGAGCCAATTATGTTTTGGAGAATGCCAGTGACCTGAGGGCTGATGTCCTTGATTTCCTCAAAATTCTCGCTAAGGATGCTGTTGAGCGTTGTGAGGAACTGGATTGCAGTGTCAGTGCCATTTCCTTCCTGTGAGACGATGTTCGACACCGAAGCTTGAAGTTGTTGGGCCATGTGCTCGATTCTTTGTGCGATATTCAGAGATGGCTGGTCAGATAGCGCCATGGTCACATCAATCATTCTTCCAAGGTTTTCTGCCAGCTTCTCTACTTTACCAAGGTCCTGCAAACTCCCACCTTCACTAGCAATGTCCATGAACATCTCTAGGAACTGTTGTCCATTACTAGGGAGTGTCAAGTAAGACAGCACATTCAGAGCTGTGTCGATAGTTTCCCCCTGACTCGTGTTTCCAGCCGTTTCCCTCAAAAGTCCCTTAAGGATGACACCCAAGTCTGGATTTGCAAAGAAAACATGGATGGTCTCGAAAATTTCAGTCGAGGTGGCTGGAATGGCAAGAACTTCAAGCAAGGCTTGGTAGTCAATGTCAAGAAGGTCAAGGAAGTCATCCACCGGCTCCCTCTGTACTTCACGTGCAGCAATTCTGTTCTTTCTTGTAAAGGACACAATACCTTGTAGGTTCTGTCCATGAGCAATTTGCATTTTAAGCGGGCTTAGATATTGTTCCACAGGGGCAAAGAGGTCACTGGTTAGCTTGATCTGTTTCAGCAGGTACAAAACATTCCCTGCAATGTCAATAAAAGTGTCTGACAAGCACGACAGGGGAGTTGGCATCTTGGTTAGCGCATCCCTTAATATCTCGTACAACTTGCGCAGGATCTCCAAGGCAAAATTTAGTCCAGTATCTTCAGTAGTGTACAGCCAGTTGAAAAACTCAACAGATTTCCATAGGGTGCCACTTGTATCTTCCAAATACAGAACCTGCTGCATTACTCCATAAAGCATGGGCCAGTCTTCCAGCAATCCTGTACCAATTATTTGCTGGAGCACCTCTTTTATTATATTGTCAACCATGCTTCTATTGGGGTTCATAAATATGTCTCCACTCAGGATATAATTAATGATTTCCTCTGTGAAGTTCATTCCGGTCAGTGTAATCTCCAAAGCCTGCATGACGATCAGAGAGTTTGAAGTTGAGTTCTGGAGGAGATTGCCATTCTGTAGGATAACCTCAATGGTTTTTCCAATTGAATCGATGTATGGCGTCATCCAGGGAGCTTCTGTCTTAATTTGCTCCAACGCCATTTGTACTGTGGAGAGGCTGATGAGAGAGAAATTATTATTTTATGTTCACAAAAAAGTTACAAATAAAAATGGCTCTTTAAGTATCCATTCGCTAGCTAGATTAGATAATGTACTGTTATGCATAAATGGGAGAGATTATGAACTATTACAGTCCAAGATATTTAAAACGATCTTTATGAATCGGGCATACAACCATAAATTGGCAAAAAAAATACTGGATAACATATTTAAATACATATTTAAATGCTGCAAAATGGTTTATAATTAATCTGGATTCTGCTCTCTATTTCAGTGGGCACTAACATTATATTAATAGAACTGTATAGTTATAATAGACTTAGAGACAATTTCCATCATGTTCAGTGATCTACAGCGGGTGCATAAATGTTCCTGCGGTCTTGACTGATTTGCCCAGATATGCACAAATGCATAATTTGATTCCAATCAGTAGTCAGTTCATTACAGGGATGAGCACATAAAGCAGAATCAATTTAAGAGCAGGGAGATAGAGATAACAGAATAATAGAAACTACTTTCTCTGCTCAAACCTGTTTGGAAGCTAAGGAGTCAAACTGAATAAATCAACCTTAATGCAAATTTAATTACTCTTACTTAGTTTGTTTGCATGATTCCAACCCCTGGTCCTTATGGGTAATACCTGCATATCTCTCTGCAAATTTGAGGATGTATTTCGGTAATATAATCGGGCTCATGATAATGTCGAGGTATAATGGGCGTATGAATGCGTGTGGAATTGCTGCATACTTTTGCTGTCGCCAAATTATTCAAGCTATACAGTTTGAGAAATAATGGTGAAAAGCTCGATATTGAAGCACAGAGTGTGTATCTTTGTAAAAGATCTTTCTCTGTTATAAGACTGCCATTTGTTTTCTGTCATTTAATGACTCAGGTCATGTTTCATGGTGAGAATATGTTTTCATGTAAAAATAACTCATTTATTCATACCTTTGGTACAGCTGCATCTGGAAAATCTGGACATTCCAGTCAGCCTGGTTTGTTAATTCTGACACTGAGAGGTTGGATAGCATTGATGTGTAATACAACAGGACTTCTGTTAGGTGAATGCTAGCAAAGGTATTGTTCTGGATCGCCTCGTAGAAGGTCTCCAGTGAACCGGCCATTATTTCTGCAGTGACGTTTATCCAAAGAGGATTCATTTCCATTCCCTATTTATAAACACAGAGGGACAAAGTCTAAATCAGTCTTTAGTGCACACCACCATCTAGTGGTGACGTATGACAGTTGCATTTGATAGCCATCAAAAAGAAAAAAAGACTGCTATTACCAAACTACTAACAGAAAAATTGTAAATTGGTCATAAAACTAACTTGTCTCACCGTCATATTGAAGGCTGGAGTTGTATCTCCTGGTTTATTGAAGGCTGCTATGACTGGCAGCAGGCTGATGTTACACCACAAAGTGACACAGTCTTCACTTATTCCAGTCACACCTTTGACATCCTGCCATATCTGCTGCACGTAGCTGCAGTTCAACTTCTGACCCCCCAAACCAGCCTGAGGGGAGAGCATTGGAAATAAATTAATTAACAGAGAAAGCAGAGATTGTAAGAGATATAGGATGACAATACTTTTTTTTATTTAATACTAAAGGCAAAATGTCTTCAAAGACTTCAGTTCACAGGAACAGCTTGTAAAAGCAAGAAAAACTACAATATACACAGATAAATTATACACATCATTTCCTTTTTCTTATTCTTCAGGGACTGTCACATTTTTAACTAAATAAAAAATATACCAGCCAAATAAATTCATACATAAACACATTTTCTCAGTTTGTCATGATGGCAAAACATTTTAACTATGGTTCATTCATTAGGCCCAAGGGAAAGGAAGGGGGGAGGGCCCTCCATGATCTTGTTTTATGCCTTGTGAATTCAAGTGACACGATCATTGATACTCTCACAGACAAAGCCTTCACTGAACGAGTATTGGGAAAGTATGGATATATGACTCCTGCCAGGATTTCAGCATCTATTGTAAAAGGAAACCAAATTCTCTCTAGGGATGAAGCAGCATCTAACGCACGCTAGCTAATCTAGGCTAGCTGTTTATCTCTTAATACACTTCTTGGAACACTGAATAGGACCTTTGGGTCAAGACTAATAGATTAATAGATGCCATAGTTGTTTGGAAGCTAATTAACAAATAACACCAGGGTTAATTCTAGATCTTATTTCCTCAGCGCCTGATCAAAAACATAGCACATTACTGTGATTGTGTTCTTACTAATAAAAAGAGATCTTAACCCGTTAGCTCTAAGCCAACCTTTCAAATAATCTTTTTTTCTTTGTGAATTCAGTTACTCTTCAATTGGCATCATAGGGAGCCATTTCTCTCACTTCCAATCAGGCACCTAATAGGCACCTATCTCCATTTTGATTTGTCATGCTTGTATAATGGCACTCTTTCTTTCCACTGTCACTAAGGACTGTTTTATGCTAGACCCACAACAAACAGATTATATGTTTCTGATAACAAAGTATCATGCGCATGATTTTGTTACTGATGTGGTATGTGTCATGAATGAGAAGGTCAATTATTCTTCACCAAGCTTCAGAGGGATTAAATAGAAATTCCAGTTCACCAACCCTCTATTATATGCTATGCATTCTTTACATTCTGCAAGTCTCTGAAACTTCTCTATGTCTTAACAGTAAAATCACATCAGTAGATAGCAATGTTGTCCTAACCTGTAGAGCAGCTTCTGCTGTCAAGACAATGGCCTGTGGCAATCCATCAACAATAGACTGAGCAGTAAAACTGCTTGTGTTCATAACTTGGAAAATATCTGACAAAAGACTGGACAATGGCTGCTGGAGAACATAGAAGAGCTCTGTGGGGAAAAAAGCACTTGCATTATAGATACAGTTCAGATCTGGAAGAATCTGTTCGTAAACATGGAAACCTACGCTGCAACTCTTTTGCAGCTGTATTCAACTGTAGGGCATGCTTTTCTCACCTGTTTGTGCCTGAATGTTGTGAGTACTGTTGATAATGGCTTCTTGAATTGTGGACACAATAGACGGCAACGAATCCCACATAGGAGTATCTCTGAAGGTTGAGAACAAAGCAGCCAGCATCTCCTCCAACCTATTTAACAAACACAGTCGGATTAACATTCAAAAGCTGAGAGACAGTGAAAAAAATTATATAGTGTGTGGTTATACATGCTTATGGGTTTGATTAAATTACCAAAGCGATATAGCAGCAGTATAAACTTTTGATGATTGCTTATCAAATCCTTGTGAGGTCTAAATGGGATTTACAAAACGCGTATCCATTAAAGATGGGACAGTGCTCACTTTCTTTGGACCAACTTGCTCCTCAGAATCACAACATATAATTATGATCATTTATTGATCTATATATTATATATATATCGCTGAGTTTTAGGAAGCCTCCGGAACTGAAGTTCAGTTATGGTATTGGGCGTTTCTTATCTGACACATGCTGTAAGCGGCAGACCAATTACAACTGGGTCATCTGACCAGAGCTCGCAGCAAGGAGGGATAAGAAAGACTGAATCTTATAATGAGTCGTTTGAGAATCATTGAAAAATTTTATGATGTGCAATGCATATTATGATAAAATGAAAGTGTTTTTTTTTTATCTTTGAATGCTGTAAACCTGTTGTAGGGGACTACAAACAAAATTAGGAACCTTTAAAATTGCATAATAGGGGTACTTTGACGTTCTGGGATTCTGAAAAATATTCTCCATCCTGACTAATATAGCAAAATTTCATCAGCTGACATAGTAGGCATCCTTTTAGAAGACTCTAGACAATTACATTTTGGTAAAAATTGACACACCTACTGATCGTTTTTGCTGAAATTGTGATGTGACAAACTAAATGACTGCCTCTGACATTTCTACCACTGCTTTCATAATTTGTTAGTCATTTTAGAGTAGAAAACCAACAAATGCTTGATTCAGCATATGCAATAAATGACTATGCACTGCACTGACAAAATCTTTTTTTGACCAAATCCAAAGTAAACAAAAGATCTTCAGTGTGAGAAAAAACTCATTAGTCAGAGCCAAAACCACGAGAGTCTGGCCCAACAACTATCTGTGATCATTTCAAACATGGTCAATGTTGTCAGAGAATCTCAGAGATATGGCCACATGGACTCTCTAAATCTCTCGACATTGTAAATTAAGATTTTGTCTGAAAATCAAATACTGGGATGCCAGCCTTACTTGTCAAAGGTCAGCTGGTCAGCACTCCCAGAGAGGATCTGGACCAGAACGGCTACAGATTCTGTGACAGTCTGGGCAGACTCATTCAGGAACGGTGACACAGAGCCCAGAAAGACGGAAAGCTGTGGCAAAGTTTAAAACAAGTTTAAATTGACATGTTTGTGTATTTTTATTTATGCAATAAATCATTATATGGTGATATTTTTGTGTCAAATGATCTGTTGGTTGTGAAGGAGTTGTCAATAACAGGCCTTCGAGAAATAAAAGCAATTTACCTGTTCTGTTATTTCATTTAGGCTGCCAAGACTGAAGTTTGCTAAGTTATCCCACATGTTTGTATGTCCTGCGAAAAATAATATGGTACATATATCTATGACAACTAGATTGAATAAAAAAGAAGGATGCGCACAATAATTATCATCCAATGAATTACAACAAACAACAAACAGTAAACTTGCCTTCATTTGAGTTTAGAACATACTCTGTGACCTTAAGAATTACAGATATGATGGGCTGAGCTGTGTTGTTAGATGGCAGGGAATTTTGAAGCTCTTTCATCACATTTACAATGCTAAAAATTAGAAAGAAAAACATCACTAACTTCCATGACACATGCATACACAAAAACATACTGCATATACACTACCATTCAAAAAAATACTCTCATGCTCACCAAGGCAGCATTATTTGATCAAAATACAGTAAAACACTAATATTGTGAAACATTATAAAGATACATTCTCTAAATGTACATTAGCTAGTAGGGGGGCATTGGAGATACAAATGCTGAGAATCACTACTCTACACATATTTAAAGACAGCAAGAGTAAGAGAGACACAGACATAATACTTTGGAAGTAATATAGTCTACACTTACACTTCATTCCATTTGTCAGGTCCAGTAGGTTGGGAGATGGTCTGCAAATAGGTTAAAATGCTGTTTTTCATGGGAACCAACACCTCAGCCATCTCTGGTGGCAAAAGGGCATGAATCACTACTTCTACCATCTGGATAGTTTCTTGAGTGAGGTTGCTAGCTTTACTGTAGTCCATGTTAGGGTTCAGGATTAGCTGAAGGGAATCATGAATTGCACCAAGACTACTGTTGACCACATCCTGAGGTAGAGCTCCAGTCTCATTAGACATACTTTCTAGGAACACTCTCACAGCACTGATGATGGCTTCTGTAAAGTTTTCACTTTGGAGACCACCATCAGTGCTAGCCACCTGTAGAGCATAGGTTAGTGTCTGAGACACTTGTCCAGTGACCAAGAGAAAGGTTCTGTCCTCAGGAGAGAGCAATGGGGCCAGTGCTTCCAAAAGCTGATTAAGATCCTTCCCAGTTGTTGTGAGATCTACAGTGCTAACATTCCCCTGGAATATTCCGGCAAGTGTCATTGTTAATTGTTGGTTAATTGTCCAGTCCTTTGTCAAGTTGCCTCCATTTGAGCTCAGAACAAATTCCATGAGGTTTAGCAGCATCGATATGATGGGTTGAGCTGTGTCGTTTGATGGCCAGGAAACCTGAAGTTCTTTCATGACATTTAGAACTCTGAAAAAGAAAAAGAACATTGTCAAGTTTCTCATGACTCTTTCATAAGATATAAGAGTTTAATATTAGTTTCATTTATTATTTTCAAATTATTATAGCTATTTAATGAAATGCTATTTATTTGCTTTTTAGCAGAACTGAAACAGAAAAAGTGATAAAAACATTCACAACTACAGAACCATTATTTTTCCAGCAGACATTAGAAGTAATTTATTGCATTAATTATACAATGTTCAAAACAAGAGAAAACTTGTCCTCATTTTACCCCAACCTGAGTTTTACAAAGCATACCTTTTCCATCTCTCTGTTTTTATTGCATCACATTTTTGAATTTTTTGTGTCGAGGACAAAATTTGTTAAAAAAATGTCCTGATTAAAGAAGGTGTATAGCGCTATCCAGTGCTTCACACTCCAGTCCTTTAGGAGGTGGAAATGCACCTTTTGAATATGTGCATAGAAATGGCAAAAGAAGCAGGTGAACATTTCTGTCACTGAGACTGCATCCGAAATAGCATACTTTACTATATACAGTAAGGTGAAAAACAATATGTGAAAAAAGTAGTATGTTCGAATTCACAGTATTTATAAAACAGTATGCATAATGTAACCACATGACCTACTACTACCGGCGAGATTCTAAAGTGCGCATCCAATGGACACTTTACTATCCCATGAGGCCATGGGAGAGGATATATAAATGGCAGTGAAGTGACACAACAGATGCTGGTATTCATACTATTTTATAGAACACACATTTTTTAGCTCCCAAAGCGTGCAGAAGAGCAATGGTGCCCACTCCAATTTTACTGTTTATGGGTTTGGAATGACATGTGGTTGAGTAAATGATGACAGAATTTGCATTTTTATTAAACTATTCCTTTAACAATTACCAAGTGCAAGAAAAAAAAAAGTCATAACTTGTAGGTGGTTCTTAGAGCTACAAAGGCTGAGAAAGGCTTGTTCTTTAGGGCCTTCTCACACTAGGCACGGTTGAAACTTTTTGTTTTGTAAACATTTTCGCTAATAGACTTTCTAATAAATGTATCACTTATGCAGCGGAGCGATTTTCACTTAATTGTACTGCATGTATCAGAAGATTATTACGGAGGCAGCTGACATTGATGGAGGAATCACAATCACACCACATGTCCGGTTTCAAAGCAAAAATACTAGTCAAACGAACCAGACTTTGGGGGTCAAATGTCGGCACAGTTCAGATTGCCTAGTGTGAGTACACCCTTACACACAACACATACTAAAAGACAGAGATAGCCAGAATAATTTGGAAGAAATAAATTGTCTGCACTTACACTTCATTCCATTTGTCAGGTCCACCAGGTTGGGAGATGGTCTGCAAATAGGTTAGAATGCTATTTGTGATTGGAACCAATGCTTCAGCTGCCTCTTCTGGCAAAAGGGCATGAATAGCTTCCTCTAGCATCTGGACAGTCTCTTGTGTAAGGCTGCTAGTTTGATTGTAGTTCATATTGGGGTTCAGGATCATCTGAAGTGAACCATTGAGAGCACCAAGAATATTGTCAACCACATCATGAGGTAGAGCTCCAGTCTCATTAGACATACTCTCCAGAACCACTCTGAAAGCACTGATGACAGCTTCTGTAAAGTTTTCATTTTGGAGACCTTCAGTGCTAGCAACATGTAGAGCGTAGTTTACTCTCTGAGAAACCTGTTCAGCAATAGAAATTAGGATATTTTCCTCAGGGAAGAGAGAGGGGGCCATGGCTTGCAAAAGTTGGTCAAGATCTACACCGGCTGCTGCAAGATCTACAGTACTAACATTCCCCTGGAAGACTGTGGCAAGTGCAATTATCAGTTGTTGGTTAATGATCCAGTCCGTTGTCAAATTGCCTTCATTTGAGCTCAGAAGGGTTTCTGTGACTTTTATTATCCTTGATATGATGGGCTGAGCGGTGTTGTTAGAAGGCAGGGAATTCTGAAGTTCTGTCATCATGTTGATGATGCTGAAAAAGAAAATCAGTAAAACTGTCATCTCCCGTCCAAACATACACATATAGAATTTTAATAAGAAAGTGAGAGTAAAACAGAGAGAAAGAAAAAAATGCAACAAATACTGTATAGTGTCTACACTTACAGTTCATTCAATTGATCAAATCCAGCAGGTTCGGCGATGTTATCCAGAAAGGTTAAAATGCTGTTTTTGATAGGAACCAATACCTCAGCTGTCTCCGCTGGTAAAAGGTCATGAATCGCCTCCTCTACCATCTGAATAGTCTCCTGTGTGAGATTGCCAAGTTGAGCATAGCTCATATTGGGGTTCAGGATCAGCTGAAGTGAACTAATGAAAGCACCATTAATTTTGTCAACCACATCCTGAGGTAGAGATCCAGTCTCATTAGACATACTCTGCAGAACCACTCTGACAGCACTGATGACAGTTTCTGTGAAGTTTTTACTTTGGAGACCACCTTCAGTGCTAGCCACCTGCATAGCGTAGTTTAGTGTCTGAGACACCTGCTCAGCAACAGAAAGAAAAGCTCTTTCCTCAGGGGAGAGAAAGGGGGCAATGGATTTCAAAAGCTGGTCAAGATCCACCCCAGTTGTTGCAAGATCTACAGTACTAACATTCCCCTGGAATATTCTGGCAAGTGCAATTGTCAGTTGTTGGTTAATGATCCAGTCCTTTGTCAAGTTGCCTTCATTTGAGCTCAGAAGAATTTCTGTGGCCTTGACTATCATTGATATAATGGGCTGAGCTGTGTTGTTTGATGGGAGGGAATCCTGAAGTTCTGTCATCACATTTATAATGCTGAAAAAGCAAAAGAACATCAGTACAATTGTCATCTCTTCTCCAAATATACATAAAGTACATATTGTATAAACAAATGTAAAAAGAGAGTGAGAGTGAAACAGTGAGAAAGACACTTTATATTTTGGGGATTTTGTTCTATGCTTACAGTTCATTCCATTGATCAAATCCAGCAGGTTGGGAGATGTTATTTAGATAGGTCAAAATGCTGTTTTTGATGGGAACCAACACCTCAGCTGCCTCCGCTGGTAAAAGGGCATGAATCGCACCTTCTACCATCTGAATAGTCTCCTGTGTGAGGTTGCCAAGTTGAGCATAGCTCATATTGGGGTTCAGGATCAGCTGAAGTGAACCATTAAAAGCACCAAGGATATTGTCAACAACACCCTGAAGTAGAGATCCAGTCTCATTAGACATACTCTCCAGAAACACTCTCACAGCACTGATGATGGCTTCTGTAAAGTTTTCACTTTGGAGACCACCATCAGTGCTAGCCACCTGTAGAGTGTAGGTTAGTGTCTGAGATACCTGCTCTGCGACAGAAAGGAAGACTCTGTCCTCCGGGGAGAGTAGGGGGGCAATGGCTTGCAAAAGTTGGTCAAGGTTCACCCCAGTTGTTGCAAGATCTACAGTACTAACATTCCCCTGGAAGATTCTGTCAAGTGCCATTGTCAGTTGTTGGTTAATGATCCAGTCCTTTGACATGTTGCCTTCATTTGAGCTCAGAAGGCTTTCTGTGACTTTTATTATCATTGATATGATGGGCTGAGCTGTGTTGTTAGATGGCAGGGAGTTCTGAAGTTCTGTCATCACGTTTATAATGCTGAAAAAGAAAATCCGTACAACTGTCATCACTCCTTCAAACATACACATATATAGACATTTAATTAGAAAACGAGAGTGAAACAGAGAAAGAAAAATATGCAAATACAAAAGTCTCTATACTTACAGTTCATTCCACTGATCAAATCCAGCAGGTTTGGCGATGTTATTCAGAAAGGTTAAAATGCTGCTTTTGATAGGAACCATCACCTCAGTAGCCTCTGCTGGTAAAAGGGCATGAATTGCCTCCTCTACCATCTGGATAGTCTCCTGTGTGAGGTTGCCAAGTTGAGCATAGCTCATATTGGGGTTCAGGATCAGCTGAAGTAGACCATTAAAAGCACCAGGAACATTGTCAACCACATCCTGAGGTACAACTCCGGTTTCATTAGAAATACTTTCCAGAATGTCTCTGACAATGCTAAAGATAGCTTTTGTAAAGTTTTCACTTTGGAGACCATCATCAGCACTAGCCATCTGCAGAGCGTAGTTTAGTGTCTGAGACAGCTGCTTAGTGACAGCGAGGATGGCTCTGTCCTCTGGGGAGAGTAGGGGGGCAATGGCTTGCAAAAGCTGGTCAAGATCTACCCCAGTTGTTGCGAGATCTACAGAACTAACATTCCCTTGGAAGATTCTGGTAAGTGCAATTGTCAGTTGTTGGTTAATGATCCAGTCCTTTGTCAAGTTGCCTTCATTTGAGCTCAAAATGAATTCTAAGACCATCATCAACATGGATTCAATAGGCTGAGCTGTGTTGTTTGATGGCAAGGAATTCAGAAATTCTTTCATCACATTGATAATGCTAAAAAAAGAAAAATCATCAAGTCTGTTATGGAATCTTCCTGTCTCTTTATAAACATACAGTCACTTACAGATACAGACGCTTAATTTGGAACAAATACATAATTAAATAAGAAATAAACAATAATTTGGACTTAACTTACACTTCATTCCATTTGTCAGGTCCACTAGGTTGGGAGATGGTCTGTAAATAGGTGAGAATGCTATTTGTGATGGGAACCAATGCTTCAGCTGCTTCTGCTGGCAAAAGTGCATGAATCAGTCCCTCCACCTTCTGGAGAGTTTCCTGTGTGAGGTTACTAGCTTGAGCATAGCTCATATTTGTGTTTAGGATCAGCTGAAGGGAACCGTTAAAAGCACTAAGAATATTTTCAACCACCTCCCGAGGTAGAACAGAAGTCTCATTAGACATACTCTCTAAAACCACTCTCACAGCACTGAGGATGGCTTCAGTCAAGTTTTCATTTTGGAGACCACTGTCAGTGCTAGCCACCTGTAGAGCGTAGTTTATTGCCTGAGAGACCTGGTCAACAACAGCAAGATACTCTCTTTCTTCAGGAGGAAGTAGGGGAGTCAAGGCTTGGAGGAGCTTCTCAAGATCCATCCCAGATGTTGTGATATCTATAGAGCTATTTTCCCATTGGAAAATTCCGGCAAGTGCCATTGTCACTTGTGGGTTAGTGATCCATTCCCTTGTCAAGCTGAGATAGGTCATGATCTGAGCTTCAATTTCAGCAGGAATACTAATGTTCATTGGGAAGCCAAGAGAATCATAGAATCCCTGTTGAATCTCAAGGTTTCTTTTAATCAGTTTCAGCTCACCTTGCAGCACACTCATAATTGTATTAGCAACTCGTACAAGATCTTCGCCTTCCAGAGGAAGCTGCAAATGGGTCAAGTTCAGATTCATCACCAGCGTTTCCATATCTGCCTCTGCACTGATGAGTGCCATCTGCATTTCTGTCATGCGTATCAGATGATTGAGAATCTCTGCAAACATACTGCCACTGGTGGCATTTCCAAGCTTGCTTAGATACCACAGTGTGATATCTCCATACACCTTCTGTGCATACTGCCCTTGCGCCATCAATGTTGAGTTAATGGTGTGGTATGGATATTGTTCTCTGATTATCTTTTTTAAAAGGTCTTCCAGAATGTTTAGCTCATTTGCAATATCAGTGATGTTGTCTACACCGAGACCCTGAAGGTTCTGTCTGATGGCTGACAGTGTTGTTATCAGCACCTCTTCTGTCAATCCAAGTGGGTCAGATCCAGAACTAGACATGTTACTTAGTTTCTGATACTCTATCACAGTTATATTAAGCCAATCTTTAAGATTCATTTGAGTGTTGTCTGCCAAAGGTATTATTTCAAGTAAACCAGAAGCAGTCTGAATGAGCTGAAGGAAACATTTGGCTTCTCCACTGACAGGATGCCATTGGGGAGATTGTGTAGTTTGAGTGTTAAGGCATTGTGGGATTTGAACTGCCATATTCAAAGTCTGCAGTATGGACGCTGACCATTTATTATAAATTGTAGAATTGATTTGTGCTAATTCAAAAATGGTGAGATTAGAGGCATGTAGTCCTTGGCTGATATTGAAAACAGGAGATGCATAAGCCTGCTCGAGAAGATGTTGAACCTTCCCCACAATTTCCATGGAAGCTTCTGTTGGCTGGGACATGTTCCATGGAAGGAACAGAGTGAGCATATCAACTACAACAGGGAGAGTCATGTTACCCTGAAGAGGTGTTATTAGCAGGGTGACATTATTTTCAAATGCAAGCATTGCACCAAGAAAATCAAATACATCCTGGACATCAGCAACACAGTCCTGGCCAAGAGCTGAACAGATCTCCAGATCTTGAATGAGGGCATGAGTCTTATTTATCCCTGCTTCTAACTGATACTGCTGCTCTGGAGGCAAAAGAGCTCCAAGTTGGCTAAAAATTGTGTGTAGAACTGTAAAACCCTCCTCGATGTTTAGCATCTGGATGGACTTGTTGTTCAAGACCTGAAGAATGTCCATGATCACTGGGTGCACGCTGGTTGTTTGGGGTCCTCCTGACAACAGGTTCTGTATCTGCTCCAGTCCAAGAGCCGCCAAGATGTCATTTAAAAGACTGAGTGAGAGTTGAGTGTCAAACTGCTGTGTGGACTCATTGATGGAGAGGAGCTGAATTTCTTTTTCAACTGTATTAATGAGGTCAAGCAACAAGTCTTGAAGTGAAATGTCACTACCAAGCAGTTGACTAGGTATGCTGTTGACAAGGACTTGCTGCAAAAGTGCCATGTAGCTGTTTTGGAGGAGAGCCACTGTTCCCTGGAGAGGTCTAAAATTACAAGAAAAATGTCTGTATTACAGTTGAATGTAAAGTAATTGAGTCTATAGCAAAATAATTATATATATATATACTTAATGTATCACCTACAGGTCTTATTTTGCGGTTTAATACATTTTGAATATCATTATAGCAGTACAGAAGATAAATATATATACAAAATGACTTTGGTATTAGTAAATGTTTTGCAGTAAACAATCCATACCTTAGCAGGCTGTCAGGTTTAGAGATCACTTCAGATATCAAAGAATGAATCAGTGAAACAGCTGTGTCCCAAGTAAAGCCGGTCTGACAGTTGAAGGCCGATGAAGTAAGAGTGCCTGCAAAAAGGTGAGCATAATTCACTGCACTGTGTATATTAATTATAATTTTGTTGAAATAAATGAAATTACAATCATGCAGTTATTCCACTATTATGTTAAGTGATAGGATAATTGGAATTTATAACATTTATATAATTATATAACGTGTAATACATATAGTTATATTTATGTAATATCAATAAAATTGGCAAAACTTTAAAATAATTTGTTAACATTAGTTAGTGCATTAGGTTTTGTGAATTACACAATATATAGTTATACCAATATAACGATTTTACGATTTAGTTAAATGGTCATTTTTAAATATACTATTGTTCATTGTTATTTCCTGTTTGTTCATATAATACATTCATTTTAATTTATACAGCTTATATACTTCTAGAATTTTATTATAATATAATAATATTAAGAAAACAACACAATCAGATATTAAGAACAGAGTCTACTGATTTATCACAGATTTGTAATTTGTTGACACTCACAGTTTGGTGATACAGTGGCATTTGGTTGGTAGGTCAAAATCCAATAAGCCATATGGAAATATGGTTCCATGGAGGGCCACAGAGAACTCTTCTCTAGAAGAGAACCCATGGTCTCAAATGTTTCAGTACCCCTGTTTCAAAAGAAATTAAAATGCAAATAAACGAATAAAATGCCCTGAAACGTGTTTCTATGGGGATTGTGATCATTTGGTTCACTATTTGATCTAATTCTCAACCAGCAACATCCTGATCACATAGTAGCAATTGAACAATTAGTATGTTTCTGACCTGGTCAACAGAATCTGGGGCAAACCAACTGAAATGTTCCCTGGGATCCAAGCTGCAAAAAGTTCCTCATTAAGCTCAGTTTGCAACTTCTGAAGAGCAGAGCCATATTGCATGGAGGTTGTGTATAGACTGTGCCACTCCGCCATAAGAATGGAGGGTGTGGCGTTGTACAACACAGTCCCATTTACTACATCAACCATCTGTTGGACCTGTGAACACATTATGATTAGGCAGTAATAATCATTAATTTCCATTTTTTGTCAAATAGTAACAAAGCTTTAAGTGTATCATCATCATTTAAAAGTGCAAATCACTTTAAAACACATCCCTTTACCTTTTCGATTACAGGCAAAAATTGTGTTAACAGCATTTGCTGAAGACTTGTGTCATTCCCAGAGCAAACTAGAGTTCCCCACAACTGAGGGTCTACAGAGCTGTATGTTGACATCCAAGCCCAGGGAGTAGAAAGTTCTCTGCAGCTTGTGTGACCTTCTAGAACCTGTATGAAAAAAAGTGGAGACATCCAATGTGGTAAATGAAGCCCTTAATGAAAACAACATGAAGCCCACATGCACTTAATAAAATTGGCATTTTTTTGACCCACCTTGGTCACTGTTTGCACAATAGAATCCATGGCATGGTCAGCCCAGGCCTTAGCAAATGTCTCATTCTGCATTAGAGAAAGGAAGACCTCCTGGGCATACTTGGCATCCCTCAGGACCGCATCAATGAATGCTGTGAAACAGATAATGATAATTCATATGAACTAATAGTACTGTATGTTGCTAGCATTGAAAATTGTTTGCCTTGCATAATTTTCTGCACATGCTGATACATACGTAGCTGTGCTTCCATTGCAACTCTTGCCACCTGCATGGATGAATGGCCAACCATCATGAAAGTCTGAATGTATTCCCAGCCTGGCATCCCTTGTAGAAAATCAAATGCTGTACTGCTTAATCCAAAGATTCTGTAGGAGGGAAATGATAAATGGGTTGGATTTTAGGTTCAACTCTAAAAACAGATGTCTTTTTTCATTCAGATCTCAGATGAACCAGCAGGAAGTAGCAGTGAAAATGAAATAAACAAAAGCAGTAAAAGAACCTTTTTTTCATTTTTCATATAATAAGTGTTTATGATAAACACATTTAGGCTATAAATTCTCTTGTTAAGCCTGCAGTAACATGCAACTGCACCATTTTTGTTTGTTCAATGCCAACTTCCGTTGCTATTTTTGAAAAATGTATGGTAAACTGTATCAGGTTTTTAAAATATATTTTAGATAAAAACTCAAAATAAATTGCTTCATGCAGATGCTCTATTGTATTAACGCACAAAAATAACATCGTCAAACCAGATTTGGCAGATATCATCACACCCAGTTCGCATAGCATGCCTTCATCTTCAAAAAACAACAAAAACTATGCAGTATGCAAGTTAAGAGAAAATACAACCCACACCTACAATAAATACTGGTTAGATAGGTCATCACTTGACTCCCACCCACATTAAATATGGATCCTGAAGTAAAACTGACTATTTGTTAGAGAAAACAGATCAGTTTCTCATATGATTACTGCATCTAACTCAATCTAAACAGATGCAAAGTCGTCTAGGTTGACATACAATTGTTCCCCTAGGCTCTGTGGCTGGGCGTCACTGCTGCGCTCCGACCTGCTGTGTTTGAGAACAGCCTCCATGCTCGATGGAGAGATTAGGCCCAGCAAGCTGCTGAACACATCCTTAGTGAAGGCCTGGTCTGCCGAGGCAGAGGTCTGACTCCAGGCCAACAGCACCTGCGGGCAAATGAGACATGAAAATGTTACTGGCCCGGGTATTTACCATTTTAAAACATCATGCATAATTGAAGTTTATGTAAAAGACATATGCAAGTGGGTTTGTTCCAAATATATCATCAACATATATTTATTTGTATAGCGCTTTTTAACAATACACGTGCTCAAGCAACTTAGGAAGTTATTCAGTTAACAAAAGTAGGTCAACTAGAAAACGTGTCTGCGTTATTTTTTTTAATCACTCTAAATGAACATGATTAATCAACAGTCCTAAATACTCAGCATGGCATTTGTCAATTGAACATGTCACATGTCTTTTGAATGTAAAATCATGGTGATAGGATATTGTTGTGGAGTCCCCTCTGTGGTGAGGGGAATATCTAATTGGGGCTCCCTGGAGGCTCGCTCCATATACATGCTTTTCATGCAATCAGTCTCTGCGCAGTTAATGTGCTGTTTTGTGTTTAGACTGAGCTGGTTTCCTAGGTAACATGCGCAGCTGATGTTTTTGTGTTTTCTCACAAGATAGCAGGTAAGCAGGAGGAACCACAATTGAGAATTTCTCACCCTACAACAGGTTAGTAAACTCAAAGAAGGATATGCAATTTCAAATGGTTGACTTCTAAAAAGCAGATATGTATACGTATCTCAGAAATTTACCTGTTCAACAACCTTCCATGAATTTATCCCTTGAAAAATCTGTCCCACTTGCCAACTCCAACAATAGGAGGCGTGAATGTTTTGCTCACACAAAAAGGTACGAAAGTCTTCCTCGTTGAGCAGCACTAGAATCTGAGAAGGTCAAAATATTGTGTGAGTGTGAATGATTGTGTAGTTATTTGTGTGTTCATATAAACTCATAATCTTCAAACCAATTAAAACAGTTGGTCTCTACCAAAACCTAGCCTACGTAAGCAACATGAGGGAATGAAACGAATCCTCCCGATGTGAAAGATGTTCCAAAAGATAGACAGCAAACAGTATATTATCATAGCTTTCTTTTGTACAAATTCCATGGCAGCATTATATTTATCCTTCATAAAGCAGGTATACCCATAATGCACAACGACATACATATTATAATTATAATTACTATAAAGGTAATACCTAAATGTATGGATTAAAAACCATTTTAAATTTAGGTGTGGTCACAGTTACTGTTGTTTGGTGAATTTTTGTGGGTGAAATGTGGGTAGAATGACACACACACATCATTTCATTGTGGTGAAAATGTTCATAACTTTTAGAAGAAGCCAAATAAGACACTTCTATTTTGATACATTCATATACAATGGAGACATTATTGGACAAATTAAACATTAGTAAGAGTGTGAAAAGTTTTCGATAGGAATTCATATTCTAAAAGTCCACAGGGCTCTATGCCAATCATAGACAATCATATTTTGAACACAGAACCTACATTGAGAAATTAAGAGAGGCCTACCTTGTCAAGAGGAATGTGGGTTTGGTTGATAATGTCCTTTATGTCTGAGCTGACATTGCTGCTTGGGCTCAAAACATCACTCAATTTGACATACACATCTATATAAAACAAGAGAAATATGTGATTGCACTTTTTACCAACACGTGAGAGTTCTTGTGCGAGTGATATGCAGGCAGACAGCACTTGAAAGCTGAACGTCAATCCACGTTTTGGGGAATATGCTGGTTCAAAAACCAGAGTCTCAGAGATTTGTAAAGATTGACTGTTTTCAAACTGGTTTCCTAAACACTCCTGCCAGTAATCAAACAACCAAGCCCTAAACTCATACCTTTGTTTAAAAACAACCAATGAATGGCTCTATCTGTGCATGTTAAACAGGGATCAAAATAATGTTTTTAAAATAATAAAATCCTTTAAAAACTCCACTTGGCTTTCTTCTATGACAACATAATTGTAACATGATAATAATTTATCACAATGCCAAGTAGGACGGTCACCTTTTTTTATGACAGGGTGTGGTGCACATAGAACAAGCAGTATAAACAGGTTTGACATTTACAATAGACCATTGGTCTCTAAATCCCCTAATAATCAACATCTCCCCCAAGATAGTAAGAAACCTGGCAGCCAGCAACCTGGGGTTATGTACCTTGCTCAATGGCACATTGGTAGTAACCTTGCAATGGTTCAAACCAGCAATATTCTGTTTAACAATTTTTCTGTTTATCCGTATCCAATGAAAAAACGAATCCAACCTTCTACAAATCTGACACGTACAGAGTCACTTTACTTCCATTTGATGTCAATGATACCAAATGCTGTTTTTTGTGCATTCAAGTTTAAATACTGTATGCATTTGATAATTAGTTTGTATATATATATTACAGCCTGTGGATGTAAGTGCCAATACAAGCAGAAAAACATTTGAAACTACCTTCAACTTAAATTAACAGGCATTTTTTTATACTCTATTATCAGTGAGAGGACTAAAAATTGAACTCAAGTAAAAGTATTGCTACTTAAGAAATAATTTACTGGAGTAAGAGCAGAAGCACTGAAAAATAATATGACTCAAGTAAGAGTAAAAACTACTCAAGTTACAACGCTCCAAAGTACTTTAGTATAATTTTTCTATTTTTACCCAAAATGAGGCAATGTGAGCAATATGGAGTGTTAAATACTCTCATGTAATTTCTGTTTTATTCATACTGGAAGCCCTCCACAAATGAGAGATTCATAGCATGCGTCGCATTTGAAGACTGCACACGTCATTGAGGCGGACTCGTTTAAAAAAGTAACCATTAGATCGCAAAGAAAGAAAGAAATTATAGTAGGCTATTTTACACCTCACAAGGAATAACATTCAATTTTATTACAATTACTTTTCTTAAATAAGATGCATTCGGCCTTCTGACGCAACCTTCGAAATAAGATGCAACTCATAGAATATTTTAACAGAAGTATATATAAGTGATTTAGGAGCAAAACATGTTAACATAATATTGTAACATAATTTTATGCATTAATATTACATATTAATTGCATAAATTGCAGTTTTTGAAGCTGAGAAAACATACAAGCTATCCCTGTTGCCAAGAGCAACTGTTTTATTCCATGTAAGATCATTTGAATGTTTTTTAAGAAGGGTAAGTGAAGGTTCGGTCAAAGAAATGATGGGGATTAAAAATTATGAATAGAAAATATGATTTTAAAAAAAAAGTGGGGTATGGGGAGCCCACTGTTGCCATACTAATGAACTACACTCTTATGTGCATCTGATTGACAGATAAATCTTTGCTCTTATTTCACTGTTGTTGCTAATGCTGAGGTTATTTGATTGATGTTTAACTGCATTGTTAAAGAGGGCAAGCTTTGCCACTTAATTGTTCTTGCTCCCTCCATGCAATCACTGCCTAAAAGTTTCTATTTACTTCACCTCCAGTGCTCTGGTAATATCAATGGTTTCAGAAGCTGCCAAAATTGCAAAATCATAGCTTACTTACATTCACTAAAATATCAGCAATACTGATTCAAAACACGAGCGCCAGTGATTTACTGTCAAAGCGCGGTTTGAACACCCCAATTAAACTAGAAGTTTTGATTGGTTCGGCTCAAGCACAGGGCTCCACCGCAGGAGTCTGAAAAGTGCCTGTCAAATGCCAGCTCGCCTTATTGCTCTGTCTTATGCATTAATATTACATATTGTCAAAGTACTTAAAAATAAAAAGGTAGTGAAGCTGAATACTTTATTTTATTCAACACAAGTAAATGTTCCACACTTTAATTATACTCATAAAATTGTACTCAAGTACTGTAATGAAATTATTTGTAATTAATTACTTTCCACCACTGGATTTTAGGTAAGAGAATGACAGCAAGGTAAATAGGTTACCACAAATGTCATGCAGGCAGCAAAAACAACAAAACTGAATTACCTCTCCCTTTCCAAGCAACCATGTAGTTCAGAAAGTCAATGCCTTTATCGATGACTGGGTTTGTGGCAGCAGTAGAGATGTTGGCATGTGGGAAAGTTCTCTGGAGGAATATCATGACACTATATGCAAATAAATAAAGAGAGGCTGAGATTCTTTGAAACAAGTCATGTCAAAACAAAGAACATTGCATGCACGTAAGTCACACATAGTGGGAACATGCAGTGATTTAGATATACACATCAAAGTGAATTTTAAATTCTAAGCGCACCTACATTTCAAAGTAGATACAGAATTTCCAGAACCACAAAAAAATGTGCAATGGTCACTGAAATGGCTGAACTTTGTCTTTGTACATACAGGCAACTTCAAAACATACACAAAGTCAAACTGAATTTACTCTCAACTGTGGCATTGACAGTAACGTGCTTAATATCATATATTGCCTTAACTAACATATTTTATCACTTGCAAAATGACGGTGAGTCTTAATTTACACAATCATTCAAAAAGTTTGGGGTCGGTAAAAGTGTTAAATGCTTCTGAAAAAAGTAACTTATGCTCACCAAAGCTGCATTTATTTGATCAAAAATAGAGAAAAAAATGTAATATTTGTTATTTATTCTTGTTATGCCAAACTAATCACTGATTGCATTCACATTATGATTGATCCTTCAGAAATCATTCTAATATACTATAATTTATTTGAAATAGAAATATTTTGTAACATTATACTGTCTTTACTGTCACTTCAATTAAATGCATCCTTGCTGAATAAAAGTATTAATTTCTTTTAATTTTTTTACTATACTTACTATACTAACTATACTAACCCTTACTAACTATACTAACCCTTACTGAGTCTTACTATACTAACCCCAAACCTTTAAATGAATTTATGTGCGATGTGAACAAAATTATATTTGAAAACTAATTTCCTCAAAACCCACTTCTTAAGATTTTCCAATTCCCCTGCCCCAGATTTTAGTTTCTCTTTATCTGTGGGCTTCAGGAAAAGATCAGGCAGGCCAAGCATGAAGTCCCAGACTGACGTCTCCTGTTGAAGTTTATCTAGGACCACCACAGTCCCTCCAATCACTTCCATAAGTTTGGCTGGGTTACTGAGCAGCATTTCTGTCAGTACCTGGTGACAAGTAATCATATAAACATTAAAGCCATGATGTCTAATGATTCATTTGATGACATTTGTGGGCATTTTGTGACTAGCCTGATTATGAACCCCACCTGGTTCAGGGTTAGTAAGGACGCTTCTAAAACCGTGTCATTAGAGCTGCAGAAGTTTATTAAGCCTTGTTTGAAGGGATCCTGGGTATCTGCTGATGTGTTGATGGCAGTCATGGAGAGGCTGCATAAGGATTTTTTCAGAATGTTCACTGACTCCCAAACAGATTCCAATGTCTACGACAAAGAATGCAAAGAAAAAAAAGAAAGAAATAAAAAACAATAATCAACCATATCCCTGGTTGTTGTTGTTGTTGTTGCATAATTCACACCAAAATATTCAGGTAACCATTTTGTATGTAAAAATATACAGAAACGTGGCTTTCAGGTTTTAAATAACACAACAAACAATAAATATTACTATTTTCAATTTATATATAGTATATAGTATATAGTATATAGTATATAGTATATAATATATAGTATATAGTATATAGTATATAGTATATAATATATATATATATATATATATATATATATATATATATATATATATATATATATATATATATATATATATATATACACACACACAGGTCCTTCTCAAAAAATTAGCATATTGTGATAAAAGTTCATTATTTTCCATAATGTAATGATACAAATTAAACTTTCATATATTTTAGATTCATTGCACACCAACTGAAATATTTCAGGTCTTTTATTGTTTTAATACTGATGATTTTGGCATACAGCTCATGAAAACCCAAAATTCCTATCTCAAATAATTAGCATATCATGAAAAGGTTCTCTAAACGAGCTATTAACCTAATCATCTGAATCAACTAATGAACTCTAAACACCTGCAAAAGATTCCTGAGGCTTTTAAAAACTCCCAGCCTAGTTCATTACTCAAAACCACAATCATGGGTAAGACTGCCGACCTGACTGCTGTCCAGAAGGCCATCATTGACACCCTCAAGCGAGAGGGTAAGACACAGAAAGACATTTCTGAACGAATAGGCTGTTCCCAGAGTGCTGTATCAAGGCACCTCAGTGGGAAGTCTGTGGGAAGGAAAAAGTGTGGCAAGAAACGCTGCACAACGAGAAGAGGTGACCGGACCCTGAGGAAGATTGTGGAGAAGGACCGATTCCAGACCTTGGGGGACCTGCGGAAGCAGTGGACTGAGTCTGGAGTAGAAACATAAAGAGCCACCGTGCACAGGCGTGTGCAGGAAATGGGCTACAGGTGCCGCATTCCCCAGGTCAAGCCACTTTTGAACCAGAAACAGCGGAAGAAGCGCCTGACCTGGGCTACAGAGAAGCAGCACTGGACTGTTGCTCAAATTTTGCATGTCATTCGGAAATCAAGGTGCCAGAGTCTGGAGGAAGACTGGGGAGAAGGAAATGCCAAAATGCCTGAAGTCCAGTGTCAAGTACCCACAGTCAGTGATGGTCTGGGGTGCCATGTCAGCTGCTGGTGTTGGTCCACTGTGTTTTATCAAGGGCAGGGTCAATGCAGCTAGCTATCAGGAGATTTTGGAGCACTTCATGCTTCCATCTGCTGAAAAGCTTTATGGAGATGAAGATTTCGTTTTTCAGCACAACCTGGCACCTGCTCACAGTGCCAAAACCACTGGTAAATGGTTTACTGACCATGGTATTACTGTGCTCAATTGGCCTGCCAACTCTCCTGACCTGAACCCCATAGAGAATCTGTGGGATATTGTGAAGAGAAAATTGAGAGACGCAAGACCCAACACTCTGGATGAGCTTAAGGCCGCTATCGAAGCATCCTGGGCCTCCATAACACCTCAGCAGTGCCACAGGCTGATTGCCTCCATGCCACGCCGCATTGAAGCAGTCATTTCTGCAAAAGGATTCCCGACCAAGTATTGAGTGCATAACTGAACATAATTATTTGAAGGTTGCCTTTTTTTGTATTAAAGGTCCCGTTCTTCGCGTGTTTTCGAAGCTTTGATTATGTTTACAGTGTGCAATATAACATGTGTTCATGTTTTGCGTGTAAAAAAAACCTGTATTTTTCACACAATTTACTTATCTGTACACCGCTTTTTTCACTAATGAGAAAACGGCCTGCTTATTTCCTTGTTCTATGAAGTCCCTCCTTCAGAAATACGTAACGAGTTCTGATTGGGCCAGCGGTTCCCGTGTTGTGATTCGACAGCAGCTTAGCACACGCTGCCCGGAAAGGTCCCGCCTCTTACCATAACGGGGACGCACTCAATGTTATTGCAAAAATGTCTATATTGCCTTATCAATTTGAGCCGGAATCAGATCCGGAGAATATCATAGAGGATCGATTACAACCTGCTCAGGAAAGACATTTGCAGGATGTTTCACAATGGTAAGCTGTCTATTCAGTAGTTGTCATGCTTTTATATTTGGCTAACATGCACTAACGTGGCTGCAGCTGAACGAGCATGTGGTTAAACAGTAAACAACAGATATAATAAACAAATCATTTAAACTGATCATTACAAACACCAACAATCGATGGTGTCTGAATTCACTTTTTTAAAAAGTTTTTCGGATTAGTTTCAATTACCATTTAACGTTAGTTAACAAAGCTAAACAGCATTGCACTTTGTGTAATGAGTTACATAAACTGTTAAACGGACCAACTTAAATAATAAAATACACTTACCGGTAGTGGTCCATAAACAACGCCTTCTCCAGACAAAGAGGGAACTGCGTCATCTTTTAAGAATAATCTTTCTGCGAATCCGGCATTAAACTGATTGAGATTGAGGAAGCAGTCCTCAGCAAAATGTGCTGCTCATATTTTTAAATTGTGATTATAGTTTTCCGGAACCGAGTTAAACATAAATTGTAACCATTGAGCTCTACGTACAGCGTCCGTGGGAAGGCCAAACAAAGGTGATTTGACTCCGGGATGAAAACAACAGCGTCTCGATGACATGGCAACACACTTCATCTTATCGACGTGGGAGAGCAACAAGACCACGCCCTGTTTTTGCGTGTTCTTGTGGGCGGAGGGTTAGTCAACAAACTGATCTAGTGACGTCATTAAAGCAGGAAGTGCAGGGGTGTAGTCCAAACCGGCCGTTCGCTGTAGGCTTTGAAAGGGAACTTCTGTTGAATAAAATATCTCGCTTGGCATTGAACTTCGAGCTTTATAATTTTACAGGTATTATTTATGCTCTAACAGCAACATTACACACTAACTAAAGTTTGAAAGGTGGAATCGCGAAGAACAGGACCTTTAAAAACACTTTTCTTTTATTGGTCGGATGAAATATGCTAATTTTTTAAGATAATTTTTGCCACGTGAGCATCACCAGAGGGCTAATGCAACAGTCCTTGTTAATATTTCTTCATGTTAAAGAGATAGTTCACTAAAACATTACTTAATCTTAAAAATACTTACTCACCCTTAAGTTGTTCCAAATATGTATGAGTGTCTTTTTTTCCGTTGAACACAAAAGAAGATATTTTAAAGAATGTCGATAACCAGAGAGTTTCCTGCTATGGAAGTCAATGGAATCTTTTGCAGGTGTTTAGAGTTAATTAGTTGATTCAGATGATTAGGTTAATAGCTCGTTTAGAGAACCTTTTCATGATATGCTAAATATTTGAGATAGGAATTTTGGGTTTTCATGAGCTATATGCCAAAATCATCAGTATTAAAACAATAAAAGAACTGAAATATTTCAGTTGGTCTGCAATGAATCTAAAATATATGAAAGTTTAATTTTTATCATTACATTATGGAAAATAATTAACTTTTATCACAATATGCTATTTTTTTTAGAAGGACATATATATAATATAGATATATACATATATACATATATACATACATAGACTATGTAACTATAAAATAATAAAATATAAAATAAAATAGAATAAAATAAAATAAAAGTGAGGAACGTGGTATATGTACACAAAATGGAAAAACTAACCTGATCAACCAGTACAGTCTTGTTAAAATCTTGCACAACTGAAGTCAGATTGGGAAAGTTTTGAAGGCTAGAATCTTTAAAAAAAAAATTAAAAAAATGTAAACAATATAGTTAAAAATACATATAATATGATTAATAACCCATTTTATTTTTTAACTGAGTGGTGTTGTATTAAAGGACTGAAGATACTGCACATACTGAGCATTCTGTCCCATATCTCTAAGAGCTCTGGATGATCTGATGTATCCCTTTTCAGGATTGAGTGAACCAGTCCTCCCTTCTGTAGATGGGCCAGCGGAGGTAAACCATGGAGCAGTGCTGGTAGACTGAAATAAAACGAAAACCATGTATGTATACGAGAATTACTGTATAATACTTTTGTTAGAAGGGCAAACTCTAGTTTTGATACTAAAAGTGTAGCAAATTATATTATACTATCGTAAATGGTTATATAACATCTGATTATGTACTCAACAAAGACAGGTTATGTTTTTGCACAAGTCTACACACAAAAGAGAGAGACACATTTTAAAAAAAGCATGTCACAGTGAAGAGGAATGCCAACATGGGAGTTTCTGCTCTACCTTCCTTCTGTTTCAAATCTATAGATTTCTTTTATTCACTCATGAAATCTTTTGTGGTTTAAGCAAAGTAGTGTGTCTTAAAAGCCTTTTATACACTTATTCAACTAGGAACTAGCTAAATTAAAAAAATATTTAAAAAAAAAATATATATATATATATATATATGGAAGCAAGGGGACCAAATGTTAACCTACATATGTGGAAAAGAGCAGCTTTGACATTTTTTATCCTTTTGTGTATCACAGGAAACTTTTTATACATGATCAAAAAGATTTATAAGTAGCAGGATTCAAGCCCACTTGGCTCAAAAATCTAAAGAGCCACGTGACTTGTCTTTACAGTGTATTTTTTTGATTAAGTAAAATAGCACATAGAACCAAACACACTTTTGCAACAATGACTACAAGGATTTTAAATGTTGACTCAACCTGGACATTATACACACAGCAGCAAAGAAACTATGGGTTTAGTAAATATTCCTCCATTAAATAGCCAAACACTTGCTAGTCATCTGAAAAATAAGAGTATTCTTAGCTTTATGAATACTGAATACACTACTGAGGTAAAGGGAACAGTGATGTCACAGGAGGTGCAGTATTTTGCCATGAGGTCCATTATTATCTCATCGGTGATGCATTAAAATAAAGGTGAACTGAGTCATCTTTCAGACATCTAAGGAACATAGCATTAAGGTGCTGGGTCAGAAATATCACATCTGATCATGACATACTCAGTGTGGAATTAAAAACAAAAACAGACTCATACTTTCTAATTATATGGTACTTCATGAAACATGGGGGAGGGGGTGTTTCTGGAAATGTGTTATTTACACAGCAGCAAGCAAGACATGCATTACCTGTGAGATTCAGCATCTCTGCGGCGACGATGACCTGTGTACCAGTTCGATTTGGACTGTGGTTGTGTAAGGTAGGATTTGCCGGTGCATGAACTGTCGGTGCTACACATGAGCGTCTGCAGGAAAGGGAAGAACCCGGTGCTCGGGAGGTTTTTTGGTGCCACATAGCCTGAAAAAAAACAGAGCAGAGTTCAATTTCTCAGAGGTTTGTTATTTTCATTGTTAAGGATATCCCATGACATGGCTTGTTGGGCACAGTTTTACTTCTTGTGTTAAGATGTTATATAACCATACTGAAACAGGACATTAGGACAGGACATATCAAATTCATTATATGCCACTTGCTATTGCTAGTCAATGGCAGGTGGTATAAGTGTGGACACTCTTATTCTAGAGACATTTCATTGGACAGAAATGTGTATACGCCCCTGTGGACAAGATGAGTCATCAATATTTTGGTCTGCTATCCAGGAAGTGAAAGACTGTACATTTTAAGTGCATCTATACGTGCATAGATCATCAAAATTAAACTTAAAAGTGTGAAAATATAAACAAATTACTTTCAGCAGACCGTGAAATTATCCCCAAAAGCTCAAGCGAATCGTTCTGCAGCATTGTTACAGATATACAGATAATACGGATTAAGGACTAACTATTAATTAGGAGTTTATTGAAGTTCATAGTTTTGAATTGGACCCAAATATAAAGTGTGACACGAATATTGTATTTCTCTGCTTTAGAAACACTGCTGAAAGCAATTCGTGGAATTGACACCAATAATTTAAAAAGGAGTAATTCGGAAAAAGGTTGATATTGATAGTGTAATATTTACTTGTGGGTGTTCTCTGTGCTTTAATCCTAAGAAAACTTCAGGAATTTAAAAATAAAATCCTTGGACACTGACAAGTTCTTCTTTTTTTAAACCTTTTCTCTCTTTATTAACTTATTCTCAAATAATCAAATATAACAACAGCTTTTATCTTTTACATAATGTGCTAAACTTTTACTCTTACAATAGCTCACATAAATTTGTCTTGAAGTAAAGCTCATACTGAAATATTAGATATCTGATAAACGGTCTCTTGGCAAATCCGAGCAGAGTTTGTGGCACTGTTTGTCCTCTGAAACTCTAAGAGGAGACACATTAATAGGTACTTTTTCTCAGGAGAAAAAAATCTGAGAAGCAGACCAGCTAACATTTATTCTCAATATAATCGCGTTTCTGTCTGGGGAAAAAAATTGAGATCATGTTTTTCTCAACCTGGGTTGGTTTTTCTTTTCCAGGGGAGGGATAATGTTTGATTTTCCTGTCTGGCTTTATGGTATAGGACTTTCAATGGCAATATCAGTTTTTAAAACAAACAAAATGTCATGGGACAAAACATACATTACTGTAGACTAAGAGTGACCACTTAAAAGGATTCATACTGTAGGATTATTGACCTTATGCAATGTTTGTCAAGCAAATAGTGTTTGAATGAACCAAAGCCATAGAGAAACCATAGAGATTAATATATAATAAACATGACATTAGCTACTTGGGGTGTGACAAGCATGTTGTATTTGATCACTGCAACTTCCTTAAATAGAAGAGAAAGTATTATTAAAGGGATAGTCCACCCAAAAATGAAAATTCTGTCATAATTTACTCACCATCAAGCGGTTTCAAACCTGTATGAATTCCTTACTTCTGCTGAACACAAAAGAATATTTTTGAAGAATGAATTCCATTGACTTCCATCGCAGGAAACTCTCTGGTTATCGACATTCTTTAAAATATCTTCTTTTGTGTTCAACGGAAAAAAAGACACTCATACATATTTGGAACAACTTAAGGGTGAGTAAGTATTTTTAAGATTAAGTAATTTTTTAGTGAACTATCTCTTTAACATGAAGAAATATTAACAAGGACTGTTGCATTAGCCCTCTGGTGATGCTCACGTGGCAGTCAAAAATTTAAAAAAAAAAATTTTTTTTAAATAAATTTCACTATATTTAATTTGATAATGTTTTTTATTAAATTAATATATATTTCTAGGAGATTTTATTGCACTAAAATATATTTATAGAATAGTTATGATCCGTTTAATACCTGTTAATCACTTTTTGAGCATAAAATTGAAAATTCTAAATAGTGGTTTTTTTTTACAATTTTAAATGTTATATATCTATATATATCTATATCTATATACATATACATATATATTACAATTTTTTTACTTAAACTGAGAAAATCAAAGTCATAAATCTAAACAAGATTATGTTATGTAAAATTTGAGGTTGGTATCTCAAAAAATGATCTTTAAGCAAGACCAAACGTCTCCACTAGATGAAAATCTATTCCCATTTGTTTCCAAAACAGTCAGTTTTGACCATTTTTTATTTATTTTTGTTCACATAAGTGTCAAACCCTTTACAAAGTTTCATACCATTCCAATGAAGTAAAAAATTCAAACCAACAATGAATGAACAGCACCAGAGGGTTAAGTTCGTAATTAAATAACAGATGATATATTATTTTCAGCCATTCCAGGTTTTTACAGGTATACTAAGCTTTGGCCATAAACCGATGACACTGCATCATATTTAATTCATTTACTCTTTATATGGAAAAGAGTGGCCAGGATATTCACCTAAATATTAACCTCATACTCAGACAGAATATTTGTTTTTCTTCTAACAATAAAAATATCACCTAAAAAATATATTATTTTGTTTAAGTATTATCTATACATCTCTCCTCTTTGCAAAAATGAAGGAAAACACACCAACTAGAATTAGTGGAGGTCAGAATGGTTTAACACTGAGATTAAGCACTTGTTTTCTCACATTATCAAATGAGTTTCTTATGGATGCATATACAATTAGACAAACACTTGAGTCCTCCTGTGCAGAACATTGAAAGGCATAAGGGAGCTACTTACGGGAAAGACCAGGCCTAACAACCCAATTCTCAAAAGAGAGATGTGAAAAAACAGAAAACTCCCAAAGGACAGTCAGCTTAAAGCGAAAGATTACATCAAAGTCAGAGAATATGTCTTTTTACCAGTTCATCCCATATCGTATTTAAAGGAACCTTGAGGCGGATGGATAATGTAAAACATTATAATGTAATGTAGATTGAGAGATTAGCTGCTGGGCAGCCATTACGTAAATATAAGACACTTTAGTCTAGAACATTGCCAAGCAAGACGTAGTGGATAACATCAAATGTTCTCAAGAGATCTGTAGCATCAGCCTGCTTAAGATCTGCATCATATTACGCATATTTAAATAGGAAGTAACATATTTTCATCTGCATATCTCCATCAAACCATGAATTAAAGCCTCAACAATGCTACTGATCCTTGCAGATGAGCAAACACGCTTCAGAGTATGGAAGTTACAGTACACTAACTGCTGTCCCCATGGGCTAACCTGAGGATAAGTGTGTTGCTTAAGGACATAACTGTAATAAAGCAGGATTGTGATCTCAGTAACTCCACAGCTTCTCAGGATTGAAACCACAACCCTTTAATAAGAAGCCCAGAACCAAAACCTAAGTCTTTAAACAACCCAGAATGCCTTCAGTCACTGTCATGTAAATGTGATCACTACAGACTGTATTCAGATGACTTCCTTTTGCAATCATACATACTGAAGGATGTGGTGCAATAGAGATACATACAGGTGTCTTTGAGTTTTGGAGGGAACTGTGAACGGGTGACTGCCAAGATGATAAAGATCACA